>CAJUZA010000313.1:0-589732 GCA_910592295.1 Andrena haemorrhoa
TAAGTATTAACTATTCACGATGGAACTCTAGCTCACACACCTAATGTAATAGGGCAATACGTCCCTCGGACAGAACGTCAACGCTACTCGCGATTTGCCAGCCGACTGCGACGAACGTTCGCAGGGTAGGCCCGAGCACTCGGGCCTTTGCGTCAAATTCGTTGACGCCGCACCTCATGCACACGGGCCCAACCGTCGCCACCCAGAACGTTCCCAGCATCCAAGTCGCTATCGCGTCCGGCGTTCTAAGAACGCTGACGGTGTCGGAAGGTTTTCTCACGGAAGAACGCAGCGGCGTAACGGTTCATATAAAATTATTATTATCATACGGTTTGTAGGTCATTGACAATTGATCGAGGGAAACTCCCACAACACTCAATGGTAGGATCAAATGTCAATGATGGTGTATAAAAATTTTGACAGGGGAGAAAAAATATAAAGTAGCCTACTACAATGCGTCGAAAGGCTTATCACGGCGCGCATTCTAGGAACGTCGACGGCGTTGGGAGATTGCTGACGACAATCTTCCAGGGTATGCCGTGGCGTGACAGGCTTCAATCGGAATTAAATTATAACCATTAAGAATATTCCCGGATAATCGACTACTGATTGAGGGGAATCCCCATAACACGTGATGGTTGAACCAGTCGTCGACATCTGTGTAGCAAGATATGATGTGAATTTAGCAAAAATTCAGAGATGAAATTAAAAAGTAACCGGCACGTAACACCCTCCCCCCCTTGGAATCATCGTCCCCGATGATAACTAGGTATAAGGACACTTGGAGTGCCGCGTATAATTCAAGAAAACATGGAGTAGCTGCCTGTCACGCCTACGACGTACCGCGCTTGTTCCTCCGACACGAATTTCGACTCGGTGATTGTGAGGATCGCCTCGCAGCGCGGAGTATACGCATTCTATAAAAGGGCGTTCTATATGTACGCAGCCCTCCAGGTCGCACTATTGCTATTTCTGAACAATTTCTAATCAGACCACAAACATACACCCTGGTTATCCCCACAAGTCAATTCCTCGAGTGACGACACGTCCTTAAGGAGTCGAGCACCGACGTCCGAGTAGAAGTTCGTTTGTTAATACACCCAGTGCATCCAGCTTGAACTCCTCGCACGTTGGTACAACTGCTGATGTTAGGTATGATGATGGGTCTTGATCTCCTCGATGAATTCGTTATTCGTCATATTGAGGTTGAAGTGTTTCGGATGTAGGAAAGTCGGTGCTCTTAATGCCAAAACTCCGTAGGTTCGGATTGGTCTCCAAAAATGTCTCCAGTTTGGCGCTGCCACAGTTCGCGCAGCGATCATCTGTGAGGTCCCTCAAGGAATTGACCCGCAGGTACTGCCAGCTCCTGAAAGGCTGATGGTCGGGCGTGAAAGCTGTCACATTCTATCCTTCCAGCGCTGTACAGTTTTTCGCAACCAGGGTCAAAAGCTATGGCCATTTGCAGCAACCAATTTGTCATCTAAAACAGTGTATCATATACAATAACGGCGCATCGCATACAAAGTATCCAATAGAAAGCGGTGGTTAATACTATCCTGCATCCTCGAATCCCTGGTTATCTCCCATCACCGAGGCTGAGGTGATCCAGACCCCGAAGTGACTCATGGACTTCCGTCCTGCAGAACTCGGCAATCCGTGCGATGCAGTCCACAATCCATCTCCATAGGCTATACTCTGGCAGGATATAAGTTGCCTGAGCGGTGTTCGGCCTCATGACAACTGAAGAGCGACTCGGTAGATTCCGCCAGTCGGTGGTTGTCAGTGGAAGATGGTAGTAGGTTGATCCAATGTACGAACAAGCGTGATTGTATATAAGTCGCATTCTCCTCCTCCAAATTACGAGTATCGAGAGTATCTTCATCTGTGATGTTATCAGTCTTGTAATGAGCAATTTTTCGAAATATAATCCCAGAACGAATGAACTCTTGATGTTTCATGTGTTCTCCGATGGTTTGCGGAGGTTAGCGTGATCCAGGTCATCACAGAGAGAAGAGTTACCAATTTTCTTAATTTAATTTAACTCTATTCGTGGAGACAATACCGATTTTACATTTTTCGATACATTTAAGTCTTTTATATGTTCCTATAATATATGCATATTTTAATTTCTGGAAAGTGTTAAGTGTTATGTTGGAATTTTTGTTCCGGTTCAATGTACTGAGCACCCTGGTGGTGTAACAATAGCTTATCGGCGTGTTTTACAAATCGTTCGCCAGACTTCTTTTGCAAAATAATATTATTCTTTTCGAGAATTCCAACAATTTTGTAGGGACCGTGATATCGACTACCAAATTTTCCTTTTCTGACTTCTACCAAAACGCGTGCCATGTCGCCAATTTTACCTTGAAATGGTCGCGCTTTTTCATCGTAGTGTAATTTTGATTTGTGTTTAGCCGATATCAAATTTTGTGCAGCCAAGGTCTGCATTTCAGTTAATCGCGTTAACAAATCTCGGAGATATCCATTATACGTCGATAAGGATTCGTCTGTAGGGAATGCACTATGACAGCGTGCTGTTGCGCCAAACACCAATTCGTGTGGGGTAAAATTTGTTGCCTCGTGAACGGACGTGTTATATGAAAATATTGCAAACGGTACTATTTTATCCCAATCATCAAAGTCATTTAGATAATGTTTTATGTATTCAGTCAAGACTATATGACTACGTTCTAGAGCACCATTTGTTTGTGGACGGTACCCAGAAGTAGTTACGTGATTAATTTTGAATACTTTTGCCAATTCTTTTAATACTTTGTTAATGAAGCTAGTGCCTTGATCAGTTAAGATCGCGCGTGGAGCCCCATATTGTAAAACCAGATGCGTGACCAGCGCGTGAGCTACAGTTTCTGCTTTTATATCCGGTACAGGAACTGCAATGCAGTATTTTGTAAGATTATCCTGCATAGTTAGAATGTGCCGATTACCGCTAGGAGTCAATGGAAGAGGTCCCACAGTATCTAGAGATATTTTATCAAATGGCCTTAATGGTGTATCAGTTATAAGCATTGGTTCACGAGTTTTTGTCCTAACAAGTTTGTTTTCCTGACAACTATTGCATGTTCTGATAAAATTTTGAATGTCGTTACGCATCGATGGCCAATAAAATCTTTCGCGAATTCGTTGATATGTTTTTGTTACGCCCTTATGCCCTCCTATTAAACTTTCGTGTAATTCCGAAATGATTTTCGGACGGAGTTCTTCGGGCGGTACCTGTACGTTTCCGGTACACAGAGTTACTTTGATTTCACTATCCGCAAAAACATTTAATAAGATACCAGCTAGTGTACCTTGCGGAAGTGTATCCGTAAATTCACCGGATTTCGAAATTCTAAAGGTTTTTATACCTGATTGTAAAAGTGTATTTCTTAAATTTTTCAAAGCATTACCTAATTTTGCGATGGAAGTATCATCATAATGCTTTTCTTTTATTACTACACTTAAAATTTTGTATTTACCTCGCGGCGTAACGAGTACCTGGCCTTCTTTTGGCTTTGCATTCCGCAGATTTTCAATGCTTATGGCCCCTATATCTGCGAGCAATTTACTTATTGGGGTTACCAATTCTACATCGGAAGAAATGAAGTGAACGTAATTTTCGCGAATGTTTGTTAAATTGTTTCGAGTGAAATTAATATTTCCTCCGCGTGTGCTTCGGGAGAAAGTCGGTAATATGTCCGGAAGTATACTTTCTGTTATTTGAATTCCTGGCCGATACTGATCAATTTTCCTGTGGTTCCTCGATTCAGGAATAAATGAACGTTTGGGAGTGGAAAATGAGTCGGAAGATATGGTTTCTGGTTTTGAATAAGGTGTGGATAATGCAAGCGGTCTGTTTGATGGTAATGGGGTTGGTATCATGGATCGGCGCGGTGAACGATGAATTAGTGTATTATCAAATCCAGAGGCAGTGTTTGGTTCTTCTTCTTCTTGAATGGATTCTAAAGGTGGTCTCCCTATTTCATCTTTTGAAGGTCCTGTATCAGTAGCTGTTGCTTCTACACTATTTTGTTCTCGCGATTTATATTGCGTCCATAAGTCTTCTGCGCGTTTATCCAATTCTTCCCGGAATGAATTTTCTGTATCCGGTTCTAGTTCATCGGATGATTTTTGAAGAATGTCGCTATGCTCCTGCAGCGATTGGTCAAAACGGTTAAAAGATTCCTGAAGTTCCTGTAGCCCAATGGGTTGAGTAGTGTCGAGGTGGATCTCGTTATCGTCACTATCATTGGATGGAGGTGCAACCTCTATTGTTATGCCTTCGGCAGGTGTAGGAGCCGCGGCAGCTTCATCCTCTGTAGTGTCCACAACCTCGGACTGGTCTTCAGATTGTACTTCTTTAGAAAGGGCGCGTTGAAATTCTTGAACCAATGTTGGTGATTTGAGATTAGGTAACACGCTTTTTCGACCTCGGAATACCGGTGGGTCGGTAGGCGGTTCATCTTCGGAATTTTGTGAAGACTCTGTAGTAGTTAATTCCGCGTAATTAATGGGAGGTTTTGGATCGACAGTTGGAACTGTGGAACGCGTTCTTGTTGAAACAGCATTTTTATCTAATGGAAAGGTACGTTTACCTCTCTTGATGATTGGTTTAACTATAGATTTTGGTTCTGCAGGCACGGATCTAGAAGTGCTCGGAGCTGGTAGCTTTTTATTCGCGGGTGGTCTTTTAATAGGCAGAATTTTCGGAATACTACATTCCGAATCACTTTCGGATGTGTCTTTAGAACTGGATTCTGAACTAGTATTAAATTTTGTTACTGGGATTCGAGATAATGCATCTGCGTTGGAATTTAGACGTCCAGGTTTATGTACAAATTCGTATTCGTAATCATGCAATTTTAATCTCCAACGTACTAATCGTTGTCCCGGATCTTTTATTGAGTCTATCCATTTTAAAGGCTCATGGTCACTAACCAAAGTAAATTTTCTTCCGTAAAGGTATGGTCGAAAATGTAGTATTGCAAAAAGAACTGCTAGGCATTCCTTTTCAGTGGTAAAATAATTTTGTTCTGGATTCGTTAAATTTCTCGAAAGGTAAGCTACAGGCAAATCATGTCCGTCCACATTTTGACTGAGTACGGCGCCTATTGCGTAATCGGATGCATCAGTAGTTAATGTAAATGGTTTATTGAAATCGGGATATTGCAATATGGGACTCCTGCACAAAGCTTTACGTAAAATTTGGAAACTATTTTTGTGTTCTTTCTTCCACACGAAAGTGGCGTTCTTTTTTAATAATTCTGTTAATGGTTTGGCTTTGGCTGCAAAATCTTTGATAAATCGGCGATAATAACCGGCTAGTCCAAGAAATTGTCGTACATTTTTTTGATTTTTAGGACGAGGAAAATGTTTCACTGCCATTAATTTCTTAGGGTCAGGTCTTACTCCTGATCGACTGATAATGTGGCCTAAATATGTGACTTCGGTTTTTAAAAATTCACACTTGTCCGGCTGAAGGGTTAATTTAGCATCATTTAATCGTGTGAATAACCGTCGGACTTTCTTTCCGTGATCTTCCAAATTTTTCGCGTAAACGACGATGTCATCGAGGTAGACAAATACTTCCACACCCTGTAATCCGCGCAATACCTGATCCATCAGCCGTTGAAACGTCGCGGGAGCATTCTTAAGCCCTTCAGGCATACGAATATATTCGTAATGACCGTTAGGTGTAGTAAAGGCTGTTTTAGCGCGATCTCGTGGATCCATTTCGATTTGTTGGAATCCACTGGCGAGATCAAAGGTTGAAAAGTATCTCGCTTCGCCTAAATGATCTAGAATCTCCGTGATGTTAGGCAGGGGGTATGCGTCACCTATTGTTTTTTCATTGAGGTTCCGAAAATCAATGACTAATCTCCACCTTAGATTTCCCTCGGAATCAGGTTTCTTTGGTACTATCCAGAGTGGTGAATTGTATGGAGAATTTGAAAGTCCAATAATTTCCTCTGTTAATTTACTAGAAATTTGGCGAGCTATTTCTTTTTGGTGAACTCGCGGAAATCGATATTGCCTAGTGTTAATGGGCAAATCGTCTATTGTAGGTATTCGATGTTGTATTAAAGGAGTGGATTCTAATTTGTCACCCGGTAGACGAAATCGTTCCGGAAATTCTTCGATTATTCTAATTACGTGATCTCTTTCCTCGTCATTTAAATGGTCTAAACGCAATTTTGATAAAATTTGAGTTACACGGTCCGATGATACCGGTGACTCCTGCTGTTCAGAGTCAGAATCGAAGTATTCGCGTTCTTCCGGAAAATTATGGTATTCGAACGGTAAAATTTCTTGAGGCGGTATTTCTATTTGAATGTCCTTGTCCAAGGTATTAATTGCGAGAACATGGCACACGTTATTTTTAATTTTTACTATTGCTTCTCCAATATAAAGTCCATCTATTGTTTTGAGTAATGGTAAATATCCTTCTTTCAAATCACTGTTGATGGTGTCTATGGCGATTGCTTGTCGGGTACGACTGCTAATACGATAAACACGCGGCGTACTATTTTTCTGAGGTGCTTCCTCTGGAGGAGCCTCGCCAATAAAATGGATCGGTCGAATTGGTTGACTTTGTGTAACTATAGTATTATGTGCAAAAGAAATTTCGGCTTTTTCTTGTCTCAAATAGGCTTTTCCTAAAATACCGTCACTATGTATCGGAAAATTTGATCTTACTACATGAAATAGGATTGGTTGATCCAAAATTGATACTATTGTGGTTCCTAATGTTTCCATTCTTTCGTCTGTAATTCCTCTCATTTCGATAGAATCACGTACATCGACGGTTACATCCTCGTGCAATGCGTTTAATTTTATTACATTTATGTCTGCACCCGTATCAATCAAAAACGTTGCAGTTTTATATCGTAATTGTTCCGCGGTTAATTTTACAACAGGCGATTCGTCGTTACAACCCAAATTTAATATTGTTGATCCCTTTCCAGAAATCTTACTGTCGGACGACGCTCTGAGTTTTGATTGTTCGACGGACGACGCTCGGAATTTTGATTGTTCAACGGGCGACGCTCGGAATTTTGGTAACTCGTCGTCGCGTCTGTTCGAGGAGTTACTCGGGAGTTTAAATCTGAATTATTACGTGGTTCTGACGAATTCTGATTCGGTGAATATGAACGATTCTGATTCGGTGAGTACGGCCTAGACTCGCGAAATCCTACGGAATTTCGTGAATCGGGATTCAAATTTCGTGCCAATTGTGGAGCCGTCGGAGATTGTGCGTATGGCAAATTTGATGGAAAACGCGGATCCTGTGGATACGGTGAATAGTATGGTGGATAAGGCATTTGGTAAAAAGGTGGATAAGGCATGTAAGGATACGGAGAATAAGCGGGATACCCATGTTGTTCTGGATATCTACTCGATTCCGTGTTACTACGCGGTGGTTTAAGAATACTTGTCGGAAATTTTGAATAATCCGAATTTCCAGTCGCGTTTGGACTCGGGCTTCGCGAGCGAGAGTCTCCGAAATTTTGGTTTCGCGAATCGCGATAAGTGAATAAGCTTTGACGCGAATTACTTTGATTAGGCGAATCTGGACGGGGATTTAGACGAGAATCGTCCTGTCTTGAAAGAAACAATCTGTTCGGATCTCCGGTTGGTATTACTCCAGACCTCATTCGCGTTTCGACTCGCGTCGCATGTTTTACCGCGTCATCTAGAGTTTTGGGATCCCGCGCGTCTACGGCCCTGGCAATCTCGTCGGGCAAGCCGCGAATAAATGCTTCTAACGCGCATTCTTTAATCGGGCGCATCATCTTATCCGCGTCCGCGCCATACGAATCCTCCAGCGCAAGTCGAGCCCCGCTAACCAAAATATTAAGCCGATCATGAAAATCATTTACTGTTTCACTTCTACGCATGCGGATGTTTTCAATCTCATGATGGTAGTATGGATAATCTTTCCCGGGAGCGAATCTGTTTTTCAAATGTTTAATTAATTCGTTTACGGTATTAAAGGTTTTCCCAAAAGTGCTATCGCGTGCAGCTCCTTGTAATTTTCCAAGGACTGCTTTAACGAACGGGCCTTCCGACGCAGGAGGTACAAAAACTGCGCCGTTTTGCACATCTTGTAAGAAATCTTTCAAAGGTATATTTCTCCCGTTAAAGAAAGGAATATTCAACGTCCCGTGCTGTAAAGCAAAGCATTCCGCCATAGACGTCATCATCGCGTTTGTGACGGATGTTTGTGACGGATAGATTCACGGATGACGCGCTAGCGTCAGCGGTTTCATTGGGATTAACCATTTTGTTAAAATTTTTAATTTATAAATATATAAATAAACTGAATATATTAACTGAAAATAAATTAGAAGGCGATATCACGGATCTTTCTAAAACTTTCAAGAAAACAGAAACAAATGCAAGGCGTACCGATTAAATCACATATACAAATTTACATACATTGCTTTTCTCTCGAACGTCTCAGGAAATACCACAATGGACGGAGTTTCGACAAAAGCAGTAAAGAATATCCCACCGCTGTCACCAGTTTAGCTGTTACGTGAGGGCGTTGAATTTAAAGTGACCGAGCGGTTGAGTCTAATTTTTCTCACGCAACGCTTAACAAATTAAAGATTTATTTATTACGCGAAAATTCAGGATTGTTTTGGGAGTAGGGCTTTTATCTACAACCAATACAGGTTGTCCCGTCTGGATGTGGTACTTTGAGACTGGTTCGAAAGAAAATGAGACGATATTTGAGTAAATATTACCATGTATTACAAAATAAGCAAAAGGAAATGTTTAAAAGGTAGAACATAAATTGGGGAATTTACATGGTATGCGTTTAGCGATATAAATGTACAAAATACGGTTTGTAGAATTTTGCAATCGGATACAAGAATCTAATTGGCTTCGAAAGTTACAATTACGATTTGACATGGACGTCAGATAATAGTTAACGGACAATAATTGATCGAGGGTAACCCGTAACCATTAAGTGGTTGGATCAGTTATTGTATGTACGTTCGGTTTTATACATTCACGGTGAATATTTTAGAAAAGGTTATGCGATCGGTGATTATAATTACACGAAAACAGAAAATTTGCAAAAACGCGGTGCACGCCGAAGGGAAGGTAACAGTTGACTGAGGGAAAATCCCGTAACCTCCGTGGTTGGGTCAATTATTACTTCCGTACAATGTCATGAATAAGTAGGAACTTGAATCACTCACCGACTCAGGTAGTACAAGGCTTAAATTTGGAACTAACGAACCGGAGCGGTTTGTCTCTCTCTGTGTCTCTTTTACGCTCTATCTCGCTCTCTCTATTACGCTCTATCTCGCTCTCTCTGATGGACTGGAGCGGTTCTACGGCCGGTTGAGGCGCACGTAGAATTCACACACACACAATTCACTTGTTCGGCGGATTATAATTATAAATACGACGGAAAAATATAAGGTTTGAACAAAAGGAAAAATAGTTGGAATAAGTAAAACACTGAAAGAGTCTTTACGGGGACTGAGTCTTTCCACGTTAAGTATTAACTATTCACGATGGAACTCTAGCTCACACACCTAATGTAATAGGGCAATACGTCCCTCGGACAGAACGTCAACGCTACTCGCGATTTGCCAGCCGACTGCGACGAACGTTCGCAGGGTAGGCCCGAGCACTCGGGCCTTTGCGTCAAATTCGTTGACGCCGCACCTCAAGCACACGGGCCCAACCGTCGCCACCCAGAACGTTCCCAGCATCCAAGTCGCTATCGCGTCCGGCGTTCTAAGAACGCTGACGGTGTCGGAAGGTTTTCTCACGGAAGAACGCAGCGGCGTAACGGTTCATATAAAATTATTATTATCATACGGTTTGTAGGTCATTGACAATTGATCGAGGGAAACTCCCACAACACTCAATGGTAGGATCAAATGTCAATGATGGTGTATAAAAATTTTGACAGGGGAGAAAAAATATAAAGTAGCCTACTACAATGCGTCGAAAGGCTTATCACGGCGCGCATTCTAGGAACGTCGACGGTGTTGGGAGATTGCTGACGACAATCTTCCAGGGTATGCCGTGGCGTGACAGGCTTCAATCGGAATTAAATTATAACCATTAAGAATATTCACGGATAATCGACTACTGATTGAGGGGAATCCCCATAACACGTGATGGTTGAACCAGTCGTCGACATCTGTGTAGCAAGATATGATGTGAATTTAGCAAAAATTCAGAGATGAAATTAAAAAGTAACCGGCACGTAACAGACTCGTTTGACTCGTTCGACTCGTTCGACTCGTTCGACTCGTTCGTTCGACTCGTTCGTTCGACTCGTTCGTTCGACTCGTTCGTTCGACTCGTTCGTTCGACTCGTTCGTTCGACTCGTTCGTTCGACTCGTTCGTTCGACTCGTTCGTTCGACTCGTTCGTTCGACTCGTTCGTTCGACTCGTTCGTTCGACTCGTTCGTTCGACTCGTTCGTTCGACTCGTTCGTTCGACTCGTTCGTTCGACTCGTTCGTTCGACTCGTTCGTTCGACTCGTTCGTTCGACTCGTTCGTTCGACTCGTTCGTTCGACTCGTTCGTTCGACTCGTTCGTTCGACTCGTTCGTTCGACTCGTTCGTTCGACTCGTTCGTTCGACTCGTTCGTTCGACTCGTTCGTTCGACTCGTTCGTTCGACTCGTTCGTTCGACTCGTTCGTTCGACTCGTTCGTTCGACTCGTTCGTTCGACTCGTTCGTTCGACTCGTTCGTTCGACTCGTTCGTTCGACTCGTTCGTTCGACTCGTTCGTTCGACTCGTTCGTTCGACTCGTTCGTTCGACTCGTTCGTTCGACTCGTTCGTTCGACTCGTTCGTTCGACTCGTTCGTTCGACTCGTTCGTTCGACTCGTTCGTTCGACTCGTTCGTTCGACTCGTTCGTTCGACTCGTTCGTTCGACTCGTTCGTTCGACTCGTTCGTTCGACTCGTTCGTTCGACTCGTTCGTTCGACTCGTTCGTTCGACTCGTTCGTTCGACTCGTTCGTTCGACTCGTTCGTTCGACTCGTTCGTTCGACTCGTTCGTTCGACTCGTTCGTTCGACTCGTTCGTTCGACTCGTTCGTTCGACTCGTTCGTTCGACTCGTTCGTTCGACTCGTTCGTTCGACTCGTTCGTTCGACTCGTTCGTTCGACTCGTTCGTTCGACTCGTTCGTTCGACTCGTTCGTTCGACTCGTTCGTTCGACTCGTTCGTTCGACTCGTTCGTTCGACTCGTTCGTTCGACTCGTTCGTTCGACTCGTTCGTTCGACTCGTTCGTTCGACTCGTTCGTTCGACTCGTTCGTTCGACTCGTTCGTTCGACTCGTTCGTTCGACTCGTTCGTTCGACTCGTTCGTTCGACTCGTTCGTTCGACTCGTTCGTTCGACTCGTTCGTTCGACTCGTTCGTTCGACTCGTTCGTTCGACTCGTTCGTTCGACTCGTTCGTTCGACTCGTTCGTTCGACTCGTTCGTTCGACTCGTTCGTTCGACTCGTTCGTTCGACTCGTTCGTTCGACTCGTTCGTTCGACTCGTTCGTTCGACTCGTTCGTTCGACTCGTTCGTTCGACTCGTTCGTTCGACTCGTTCGTTCGACTCGTTCGTTCGACTCGTTCGTTCGACTCGTTCGTTCGACTCGTTCGTTCGACTCGTTCGTTCGACTCGTTCGTTCGACTCGTTCGTTCGACTCGTTCGTTCGACTCGTTCGTTCGACTCGTTCGTTCGACTCGTTCGTTCGACTCGTTCGTTCGACTCGTTCGTTCGACTCGTTCGTTCGACTCGTTCGTTCGACTCGTTCGTTCGACTCGTTCGTTCGACTCGTTCGTTCGACTCGTTCGTTCGACTCGTTCGTTCGACTCGTTCGTTCGACTCGTTCGTTCGACTCGTTCGTTCGACTCGTTCGTTCGACTCGTTCGTTCGACTCGTTCGTTCGACTCGTTCGTTCGACTCGTTCGTTCGACTCGTTCGTTCGACTCGTTCGTTCGACTCGTTCGTTCGACTCGTTCGTTCGACTCGTTCGTTCGACTCGTTCGTTCGACTCGTTCGTTCGACTCGTTCGTTCGACTCGTTCGTTCGACTCGTTCGTTCGACTCGTTCGTTCGACTCGTTCGTTCGACTCGTTCGTTCGACTCGTTCGTTCGACTCGTTCGTTCGACTCGTTCGTTCGACTCGTTCGTTCGACTCGTTCGTTCGACTCGTTCGTTCGACTCGTTCGTTCGACTCGTTCGTTCGACTCGTTCGTTCGACTCGTTCGTTCGACTCGTTCGTTCGACTCGTTCGTTCGACTCGTTCGTTCGACTCGTTCGTTCGACTCGTTCGTTCGACTCGTTCGTTCGACTCGTTCGTTCGACTCGTTCGTTCGACTCGTTCGTTCGACTCGTTCGTTCGACTCGTTCGTTCGACTCGTTCGTTCGACTCGTTCGTTCGACTCGTTCGTTCGACTCGTTCGTTCGACTCGTTCGTTCGACTCGTTCGTTCGACTCGTTCGTTCGACTCGTTCGTTCGACTCGTTCGTTCGACTCGTTCGTTCGACTCGTTCGTTCGACTCGTTCGTTCGACTCGTTCGTTCGACTCGTTCGTTCGACTCGTTCGTTCGACTCGTTCGTTCGACTCGTTCGTTCGACTCGTTCGTTCGACTCGTTCGTTCGACTCGTTCGTTCGACTCGTTCGTTCGACTCGTTCGACTCGTTCGACTCGTTCGACTCGTCCGACTCGTTCGTTCGACTCGTTCGACTCGTTCGACTCGTTCGACTCGTTCGTTCGACTCGTTCGACTCGTTCGACTCGTTCGACTCGTTCGACTCTCGTTCGACTCGTTCGACTCGTTCGTTCGACTCGTTCGTTCGACTCGTTCGACTCGTTCGTTCGACTCGTTCGACTCGTTCGTTCGACTCGTTCGACTCGTTCGTTCGACTCGTTCGACTCGTTCGTTCGACTCGTTCGACTCGTTCGTTCGACTCGTTCGACTCGTTCGTTCGACTCGTTCGACTCGTTCGTTCGACTCGTTCGACTCGTTCGTTCGACTCGTTCGACTCGTTCGTTCGACTCGTTCGACTCGTTCGTTCGACTCGTTCGACTCGTTCGTTCGACTCGTTCGACTCGTTCGTTCGACTCGTTCGACTCGTTCGTTCGACTCGTTCGACTCGTTCGTTCGACTCGTTCGACTCGTTCGTTCGACTCGTTCGACTCGTTCGTTCGACTCGTTCGACTCGTTCGTTCGACTCGTTCGACTCGTTCGTTCGACTCGTTCGACTCGTTCGTTCGACTCGTTCGACTCGTTCGTTCGACTCGTTCGACTCGTTCGTTCGACTCGTTCGACTCGTTCGTTCGACTCGTTCGACTCGTTCGTTCGACTCGTTCGACTCGTTCGTTCGCCTCGTTCCTCGTTCGTTCGACTCGTTCGACTCGTTCGTTCGACTCGTTCGACTCGTTCGTTCGACTCGTTCGACTCGTTCGTTCGACTCGTTCGACTCGTTCGTTCGACTCGTTCGACTCGTTCGTTCGACTCGTTCGACTCGTTCGTTCGACTCGTTCGACTCGTTCGTTCGACTCGTTCGACTCGTTCGTTCGACTCGTTCGACTCGTTCGTTCGACTCGTTCGACTCGTTCGTTCGACTCGTTCGACTCGTTCGTTCGACTCGTTCGACTCGTTCGTTCGACTCGTTCGACTCGTTCGTTCGACTCGTTCGACTCGTTCGTTCGACTCGTTCGACTCGTTCGTTCGACTCGTTCGACTCGTTCGTTCGACTCGTTCGACTCGTTCGTTCGACTCGTTCGACTCTCGTTCGACTCGTTCGACTCGTTCGACTCGTTCGACTCGTTCGACTCGTTCGACTCGTTCGACTCGTTCGACTCGTTCGACTCGTTCGACTCGTTCGACTCGTTCGACTCGTTCGACTCGTTCGACTCGTTCGACTCGTTCGACTCGTTCGACTCGTTCGACTCGTTCGACTCGTTCGACTCGTTCGACTCGTTCGACTCGTTCGACTCGTTCGACTCGTTCGACTCGTATGACTCGTTCGACTCGTTTGACTCGTTTGACTCGTTTGGCTCGTTTGGCTCGTTTGGCTCGTTTGGCTCGTTTGGCTCGTTTGACTCGTTTGAGTCGTTTGAGTCGTTTGACTCGTTTGACTCGTTTGACTCGTTTGGCTCGTTTGGCTCGTTTGGCTCGTTTGACTCGTTTGGCTCGTTTGGCTCGTTTGACTCGTTTGACTCGTTTGACTCGTTTGACTCGTATGACTCGTTTGACTCGTTTGACTCGTTTGACTCGTTTGACTCGTTTGACTCGTTTGACTCGTTTGACTCGTTTGACTCGTTTGACTCGTTTGACTCGTTTGACTCGTTTGACTCGTTTGACTCGTTTGACTCGTTTGACTCGTTTGACTCGTTTGACTCGTTTGACTCGTTTGACTCGTTTGACTCGTTTGACTCGTTTGACTCGTTTGACTCGTTTGACTCGTTTGACTCGTTTGACTCGTTTGACTCGTTTGACTCGTTTGACTCGTTTGACTCGTTTGACTCGTTTGACTCGTTTGACTCGATTGACTCGTTTGACTCGATTGACTCGTTTGACACGTTTGACTCGTTTGACTCGTTTGACTCGTTTGACTCGTTTGACTCGATTCACTCGTTTGACTCGTTTGACTCGTTTGACTCGTTTGACTCGTTTGACTCGTTTGACTCGTTTGACTCGTTTGACTCGATTGTCCTGTTCGACCCGTTTGACCCGTTTGACACGTTTGCCTCTTGTGACTCGTTTGACTCGTTTAACTCGCTTGACTCGATTGTCCTGTTCGACCCGTTTGACTCGATTGACTCGTTTGACTCGTTTGACTCGTTTCACTCGTTTGACTCGTTTGACCCGTTTGACTCGATTGACTCGTTTGACGCGTTTGACTCGTTTGACTCGATTGTCTTGTTCGACCCGTTTGACCCGTTTGACACGTTTGCCTCGTGTTACTCGTTTGACTCGTTTAACTCGCTTGACTCGATTGTCCTGTTCGACCCGTTTGACCCATTTGACTCGTTTGACTCTGTTGGAAATTCAACTAGTACCTCACTCCACCACTCTCATGATCTCAGCAGCACCTCCCGGGCGCAGCGCTCATGGCGGATCCACAATCGATATTCTGATCACTATCATGTCGCGTAGCTCAACAACCAATCACGCGTCTCCACATCAGTCAAACTGCGGGAAGACGCGATCATCCATCTTGATCATGTATTCGTATTCACAACGTGTAACAGTCAGTCTCGTGGTTTTTGCAACGGATATTGTTAACGGGTGAATTATCATCTCAGACGTTAAAATTATTAACTCAAGTCATTCTCTCATCACTGCTCATTTTCTCCAATCAAATTTCTCACTCTCGTGATCAAAAGATCGATTGTGGTAGGTCGCGCGTGTGAACCACCACGTGGCCAACGCGGCCAGTTTCTCAAGACATTAATTCTCATCTTTTGCTCATGTGCATGCACTGCACACTTTCTCATAACCTGTATCCAATTCTGTGACGTGAATAAAATTAAGACAATTGTGGTGCAACCATACACATAACATTCAGACTTTCAGTTGAACATAACCTCTCTCACGACACCGGCAAAACTCTCTCAAATTATTTTACATTGTGGTCCTTCGAGCCGGATAGTGTAGTGCGTGCAGTGCTCACCGCTCAACGCTCACCGCTCAACGCTCACCATGGCTGGCGATGAGTCAACCTCAAAATCAGGGTCGACGTCGAGACCAGGCTCGCCGAGCCCAACAACTACACTCACTATTCCAACGGACGCTCCTGCACCGCACAAGTCGACACGATCATCATCACCATCAACTGTGCCTGCAGAGCTCATTCTCAAGGCACGATCGCAGGTTTGTAGATTTGAGACTCTACAGGACATTCAGTCTGACTTGCCTCAACAGGCTCATTTAACATCCCTCGACGAGGTACAACTCCTCCTGGAACAAGTGGAGGAAGTTCATAAAGCTTTCGTAGCAGAACATGAGCATTTTGAGATGACGTGGCCGGTGAAGTGTCTGGATCATGATTACTTCGCCTCCAAACTCATGGTGCAGGAGTCGAAGCTGGTACTCACCATCAAACGCTCGCTCAGTCGACTCAGGGAGTCGTTCCCAAAACCAGCTCAACAGGTCATCGAGCCAGCAACCTCATCTCAGTCTCGCGCCTCGAAGCTGCCGGTCATAGCGCTGCCAACATTCTCAGCCACCTATGTGGAGTGGCCGCATTACAGCGAGCTCTTTACATCACTCATAATAAAGGATCAGCAGCTCATGGAGATCGACAGGCTACACTACTTAAGATCAAGTCTCAGTGGTGAGCCGGAGCGTTACGTGAGTAACTATCCGCTCAGAGGCGACTCATTCCAGGCTTGCTGGGATTATCTCACGAGGCGGTTCTCAAACAAGCGAGTCCTCATCGAGGAGCAGCTTGATAAACTACTCACCCTTCCGCCAATCTCATCACAAAACTCACAATGCCTCAATGACCTGATGGCCATTGTCACCAAGGTGAAGACTTCTCTAGAAGCATTGAATGCAGCGCAGGACATGTTTAACAGTCTCCTGGTTCATCGAGCCACCGCCTGCCTCGATAAAAACACCAGGGAGGCATCGGAGACGTCAGTGGGAAAGGCCACCGAGTACCCTCGCTTCGAAGACTTGGTGAGCTTTGTCGAAGCGAAGGCGGTGGCACTTGAAAGGCTTGAGGCAGCGGCTCAAACAAAACAGTCCAAGAAGCCAACGGTTTCTACCCCTCACTCAAGCCATCAGACTCAACGGAAGGGAGCAGCTCACGTCTCAACGCAACCCAAGAGTATTCTCCAGAATGCGACTTACCCTTGCGACTGTTGCTATGGAGACCACTTTGTGGTGATGTGTCCCGAATTTAGAGAAAAATCAGTTGAGCGTCGACGAAGGTTCGTCACTCAATACTCACTGTGTCGCAACTGTTGTGGGAGACACCAGACAGATGATTGCATGTCTGCTCATCGGTGCAAGACGTGCGGCGCCAAGCACCACACGATGTTGCACGTGGAGAAAAAACCACCTCATCAAGAATCTCTCAACACTCCCACAACCTCATCGTCTCAAGGGACACCTCATACCGAAGTGAAAGACACAGAGGAGACTCATCATCATTGAGACGTCGGTGCAGTCGTCACCTCCTCATTCTCAACCACTCACTTTCCCTCACGCTCAACAGGTCGATAATTCTTCTCACACTCAACCAAGGCTCACTTCTCATCATTCTCAACCACGCTGTTGGCAACAGCCAACGCACAGCTCATCTCACCTGTGTTCTCAGCACCTGTTCGAATGCTCATCGATTCAGGTTCCGAGCTCACCTTCATTAAGGAGGATATCGTTACTCAACTCAGGATTCAACGCATTCACTCATCCATTTCAATCAGTGGCATTGGAGGAAGCGAATCAACTCAGACTCGGGGAGTCGTGTTGATCATATTGCGTTCAAATTACAACAACTCAATGGTAAACATCCAAGCTCACATACTCAGGGCGTTGACGTCAAATTTGCCATCAGTTGAAGCGCCTCGTCAAGACTGGCCACATCTCGACGGCATCAACTTGGCTGATCGAGATTTTCTCACATCAAGGCCCATCGACATTGTGATCGGCGCTGATACGTATGGACAAATCGTCAAACCCAACCTCCGTAAAGGAGACCCCTCAATGCCAATTGCCCAGTTATCAATGTTTGGGTGGCTCATTCTGGGACCAGTCACTGTGAACTCTGCTCAATTCTCCACTTCACATCATTCTGCCGTTGTGCACCACAGTGATAAGGCAATACAAGATCTATTGTCGAAGTTTTGGGTCCAAGAAGAACTTCCCATGGAATCACCTGATCAACTCACCCATGTTGAAAAGGAGTGTGAGGATCACTTTCGAGCGACCCACACCCGTGACCCAACAGGACGGAACATCGTACGCATCCCGCTCAAATCATCTCCTCAACTGCTGGGCAACTCATACCAAACAGCTCATGCGTGCTTGAAGCGTACACTCAACAAGCTCAACCGAGACTGTGAATATCGCGATCTCTATCAAGGCTTCATGCGGGAATATGAGGAGCTTCATCACATGGTGAGGGCACCATTCATTTCACCTAATACTCACTCAATCTTTTATCTTCCTCATCATGGAGTATTCAAGGCCGATAGTCAAACCACAAAATTGAGAGTCGTGTTCAATGGCTCAAGCCCGACAACGTCGGGGCACTCGGTCAACGACCTCATGCATACTGGTGCTAATCTACTCCTCAACATCACTGACGTTCAGCTTTGGATTCGTCAACACAAATACATCTTCGTCACGGATGTCACTAAGATGTATCGACAAGTCAAGGTGCATGTAGATGATCAGGATCTGCAAAGAGTGCTGTGGATTCATGAAGAAGGCAGAGAGGTGCCCTACAAGCTCACCACAGTAACATATGGGACGAAGGCTGCTCCATTCCTGGCGGTACGCTCACTACTTCAATTGGTGGAAGACGAAGGCCATCGGTTCCCGTTGGCAGTCCCATCAATCACTCACGCCAGATATGTTGACGACATCTTTGGCGGCGCCGACACAGGTGAGACACTCATTGCAATAGCTCAACAATTAAAAGACCTGTGCAACGAGGGAGGTTTTCCACTTGCCAAGTGGCATTCTACGCACCCCCCATTGCTTGAATCAATCTCTCACGTCTCAAGAGCCCATGGCTCTATAGTATCACTTGACGACTGCAAGACCAAAATTCTCGGATTACATTGGAATGTTCTCAACGACAACTTTTCATTTTCAACAAAATCAAGCTCGAACTCAAAGCTCTCTAAACGCCTCATCCTCTCAGAAGTAGCTCAACTATTTGATCCACTAGGCTTTTTATCACCAGTCATAATTCGGGCAAAAACATTGTTGCAAGAGTTATGGCTACACAAACTTAGTTGGGATGATCCACTGCCATCCCAAGTCACAGCTCATTGGCTCGACATCAGAGAAGATCTCACAGGCCTGGCCAGGCTTTCGATTCCAAGGTGGTTCAACACCTTTTCCAACTCAACAGTGGAATTACATGGATTCTCTGATGCCTCTCAACTCGCCATGGCAGCGGTAATTTACATTACCGTAACATCACCGTCCACAAATCTCAAAGTGTCGACACTAGCGTGCTCCAAGACAAAGGTAGCACCACTCAAGAAGCTCACCATCCCAAGGCTCGAGCTTACTGCAGCATTAATGCTTGCAAAGCTCACAAAGTATGTTCAAGCTACTCTTCAGCTCAATATTGCTGCTACCAATCTGTGGACGGATTCTCAAGTGACACTCATATGGGTCAAATCTCACGCATCACGTTGGAAGGACTACGTCAGGAATCGTGTCGCTCAAATTCAAGAACTCACCCCAAAAGCTCAATGGAGACACGTTCCAGGAACATCTAATCCAGCGGACTGCGCCCCAAGAGGCTTAACAACATCTCAGCTTGAACATCACCAGCTATGGTGGACGGGACCACCATGGCTTTCTCAACCCAGTGACTCATGGCCATCTCAATCATCATTGAAGGACGACTCGAGTGCACTAGAGGCTCGTCCTGGCATCGCCACTCTGCTCAACGTTAAAGAAATCAAATACCACTGGGATCTCATCTACAAATACTCCTCTCTTAACAAGCTCATTCGCATTACATCAGTTTGTTTCAGAATTCTCTCCAAACTGAAGGGATCGACAATCTCATTGCCAATCATTGCTCTATCTCCAGAGGACCTCGAGAGGGCCAGGATCTTTTGGATCACGGCCACGCAAGCCCTCTATTTCAATCATGAATTGAGAATGCTCCAACGCTTACATGAGTTATGGAAGTAAGCACCCAACAATATTACCTCGCCACTCACGTCTGTCTCATCTGATTATAGATCATGCTCATAAAGCCACTCTTCATGGTGGAACTCAGCTCACGCTCGCTCACATCAGACAAAATTATTGGATCATCGGAGGACGAGCTCCAGTGAAGTCTCATGTACTACGTTGTGTTGTGTGTGCTCGGCAAAGGGGGATCCGTGCCCATCAGCCGATGGGCCAACTACCTCTTTCACGAGTCACACCCTCACAACCATTTACTCACACTGGACTCGACTATGCTGGTCCAATCACTCTCAAGACGTGGAAAGGGCGAGGCGCCAAGACTCACAAGGGCTGGATCTGCGTGTTCGTTTGCCTCACTACATAAGCTGTTCACTTGGAGCTGGTGACAGACTATTCCACAGAAGGATTCATAGCAACGTACAGGCGTTTCATCTCACGGAGAGGGATTCCACACCGGCTTTACTCCGACTGTGGAACCAACTTCGTCGGAGCGGACGCCGTTCTCAAAAAAATGTTCACTCAGGGTTCACAGGAACATCATCAGTTCAATCAGCTGCTTGTCAACGACAACACTGAGTGGTGTTTTAATCCACCATCCGCACCCCACATGGGGGGCAAATGGGAAGCTGTTGTGAAGTCCACAAAACATCATCTTCGGCGAACCGTCAGTGAGACAGTACTCACATATGAGGAATTCAACACACTTCTCACACAAATTGAAGCATTGCTCAACTCAAGACCATTAATTGTCAATTAAGACAATTGTGGTGCAACCATACACATAACATTCAGAATTTCAGTTGAACATAACCTCTCTCACGACACCGGCAAAACTCTCTCAAATTATTTTACAGACTCGTTTGACTCGTTTGGCCCGTTCAACCCGCTTGACTCGATTGTCCTGTTCGACTCGTTTGACTCGTTTGACACGTTTGACTGGTTTGACTGGTTTGACTCGTTTGGCTCGTTCAACACTCTTGACTCGATTGTCCTATTCGACTGGTTTGACTCTTTTGGCTCGTTCAACACTCTTGACTCGATTGTCCTGTTCGACCCGTTTGACTCGTTTGACTCGTTTGACTCGTTTAACACGTTTGACTCGTTTGACTCGTTTGACTCGTTTGACTCGTTTGACTCGTTTGACTCGTTTGGCTCGTTTGGCTCGTTTGGCTCGTTTGACTCGTTTGGCTCGTTTGACTCGTTTGAGTCGTTTGACTCGTTTGACTCGATTGACTCGTTTGACTCGTTTGACTCGCTTGACTCGTTTGACTCGTTTGACTCGTTTGACTCGTTTGACTCGTTTGACTCGATTGTCCTGTTCGACCCGTTTGACCCGTTTGACACGTTTGACTCGTTTGACTCGTTTGACTCGTTTGACTCGTTTGACTCGTTTGACTCGTTTCACTCGTTTGATTCGATTGTCCTGTTCGACCCGTTTCACTCGTTTGACTCGTTTGACTCGTTTGACTCGTTTGACTCGTTTGACTCGTTTGACTCGTTTGACTCGTTTGGCTCGTTTGGCTCGTTTGACTAGTTTGGCTCGTTTGACTCGTTTGGCTCGTTTGACTCGTTTGAGTCGTTTGACTCGTTTGACTCGTTTGACTCGTTTGACACGTTTGACTCGTTTGACACGTTAGACTCGTTTGACTCGTTTGGCTCGTTTGGCTCGTTTGGCTCGTTTGGCTCGTTTGACTCGTTTGGCTCGTTTGACTCGTTTGACTCGTTTGACACGTTTGACTCGTTTGACTCGTTTGACTCGTTTGACTCGTTTGACTCGTTTGACTCGTTTGACTCGTTTGACTCGTTTGACTCGTTTGACTCGTTTGACTCGTTTGACTCGTTTGACTCGTTTGACTCGTTTGACTCGTTTGACTCGTTTGACTCGTTTGACTCGTTTGACTCGTTTGACTCGTTTGACTCGTTTGACTCGTTTGAGTCGTTTCACTCGTTTGACTCGTTTGACTCGTTTGACTCGTTTGACTCGTTTGACTCGTTTGACTCGTTTGACTCGTTTGACTCGTTTGACTCGTTTGACTCGTTTGACTCGTTTGACTCGTTTGACTCGTTTGACTCGTTTGACTCGTTTGACTCGTTTGACTCGTTTGACTCGTTTGACTCGTTTGACTCGTTTGACTCGTTTGACTCGTTTGACTCGTTTGACTCGCTTGACTCGTTTGACTCGTTTGACTCGTTTGACTCGTTTGACTCGTTTGACTCGATTGTCCTGTTCGACCCGTTTGACACGCTTGGCTCGCTTGGCTCGCTTGGCTCGCTTGGCTCGCTTGGCTCGCTTGGCTCGCTTGGCTCGCTTGGCTCGCTTGACTCGCTTGGCTCGTTTCACTCGTTTCACTCGTTTGACTCGTTTGGCTCGTTTGGCTCGTTGGACACGTTTGGCTCGTTTGACTCGTTTGACTCGCTTGACTCGTTTGACTCGTTTGACTCGTTTGGCTCGTTTGACTCGTTTGAGTCGTTTGACTCGTTTGACTCGATTGACTCGTTTGACTCGTTTGACCCGTTTGACTCGCTTGACCCGATTGACTCGAGTAACTCGTTTGACTCGTTTGACTCGTTTGACTCGATTGACTCGTTTGACTCGTTTGACTCGTTTGACTCGTTTGACTCGTTTGACTCGTTTGACTCGTTTGACTCGTTTCACTCGTTTGACTCGATTGTCCTGTTCGACCCGTTTCACTCGTTTGACTCGTTTGACTCGTTTGACTCGTTTGACTCGTTTGACTCGTTTGGGTCGGTTGACTCGTTTCACTCGTTTGACTCGATTGTCCTGTTCGACCCGTTTCACTCGTTCGACCCGTTTGACCCGTTTGACACGTTTGACTCGTTTGACTCGTTTGACTCGTTTGACTCGTTTGACTCGTTTCACTCGTTTCACTCGTTTGAGTCGTTTCACTCGTTTGACTCGTTTGACTCGTTTGACTCGTTTGACTCGTTTGACTCGTTTGACTCGTTTGACTCGTTTGACTCGTTTGGCTCGTTTGAGTCGTTTGACTCGTTTGACTCGTTTGACTCGTTTGACTCGTTTGACTCGTTTGACTCGTTTGGCTCGTTTGACTCGTTTGGCTCGTTTGACTCGTTTGACTCGTTTGACTCGTTTGACTCGTTTGACTCGTTTGACTCGTTTGACTCGTTTGACTCGTTTGACTCGTTTGACTCGTTTGACTCGTTTGACTCGTTTGACTCGTTTGACTCGTTTGACTCGTTTGACTCGTTAGACTCGTTTGACTCGTTTGACTCGTTTGACTCGTTTGACTCGTTTGACTCGTTTGACTCGTTTGACTCGTTTGACTCGTTTGACTCGTTTGACTCGTTTGACTCGTTTGACTCGTTTGACTCGTTTGACTCGTTTGACTCGTTTGACTCGTTTGACTCGTTTGACTCGTTTGACTCGTTTGACTCGTTTGACTCGTTTGACTCGTTTGACTCGTTTGACTCGTTTGACTCGTTTGACTCGTTTGGCTCGTTTGACTCGTTTGACTCGTTTGACTCGTTTGACTCGTTTGACTCGTTTGACTCGTTTGACTCGTTTGACTCGTTTGACTCGTTTGACTCGTTTGACTCGCTTGACTCGGTTGACTCGTTTGACTCGTTTGACTCGTTTGACTCGTTTCACTCGTTTGACTCGATTGTCCTGTTCGACCCGTTTGACTCGTTTGACTCGTTTGACTCGTTTGACTCGTTTGACTCGTTTGACTCGTTTGACTCGTTTGACTCGTTTGACTCGTTTGACTCGTTTGACTCGTTTGACTCGTTTGACTCGTTTGACTCGTTTGACTCGTTTGACTCGTTTGACTCGTTTGACTCGTTTGACTCGTTTGACTCGTTTGACTCGTTTGACTCGTTTGACTCGTTTGACTCGTTTGACTCGTTTGACTCGTTTGACTCGTTTGGCTCGTTTGGCTCGTTTGGCTCGTTTGGCTCGTTTGGCTCGTTCGACTCGTTTGGCTCGTTCGACTCGTTCGACTCGTTCGACTCGTTCGACTCGTTCGACTCGTTCGACTCGTTCGACTCGTTCGACTCGTTCGACTCGTTCGACTCGTTCGACTCGTTCGACTCGTTCGACTCGTTCGACTCGTTCGACTCGTTCGACTCGTTCGACTCGTTCGACTCGTTCGACTCGTTCGACTCGTTCGACTCGTTCGACTCGTTCGACTCGTTCGACTCGTTCGACTCGTTCGACTCGTTCGACTCGTTCGACTCGTTCGACTCGTTCGACTCGTTCGACTCGTTCGACTCGTTCGACTCGTTCGACTCGTTCGACTCGTTCGACTCGTTCGACTCGTTCGACTCGTTCGACTCGTTCGACTCGTTCGACTCGTTCGACTCGTTCGACTCGTTCGACTCGTTCGACTCGTTCGACTCGTTCGACTCGTTCGACTCGTTCGACTCGTTCGACTCGTTCGACTCGTTCGACTCGTTCGACTCGTTCGACTCGTTCGACTCGTTCGACTCGTTCGACTCGTTCGACTCGTTCGACTCGTTCGACTCGTTCGACTCGTTCGACTCGTTCGACTCGTTCGACTCGTTCGACTCGTTCGACTCGTTCGACTCGTTCGACTCGTTCGACTCGTTCGACTCGTTCGACTCGTTCGACTCGTTCGACTCGTTCGACTCGTTCGACTCGTTCGACTCGTTCGACTCGTTCGACTCGTTCGACTCGTTCGACTCGTTCGACTCGTTCGACTCGTTCGACTCGTTCGACTCGTTCGACTCGTTCGACTCGTTCGACTCGTTCGACTCGTTCGACTCGTTCGACTCGTTCGACTCGTTCGACTCGTTCGACTCGTTCGACTCGTTCGACTCGTTCGACTCGTTCTCGTCGACCTCGTTCGACTCGTTCGACTCGTTCGACTCGTTCGACTCGTTCGACTCGTTCGACTCGTTCGACTCGTTCGACTCGTTCGACTCGTTCGACTCGTTCGACTCGTTCGACTCGTTCGACTCGTTCGACTCGTTCGACTCGTTCGACTCGTTCGACTCGTTCGACTCGTTCGACTCGTTCGACTCGTTCGACTCGTTCGACTCGTTCGACTCGTTCGACTCGTTCGACTCGTTCGACTCGTTCGACTCGTTCGACTCGTTCGACTCGTTCGACTCGTTCGACTCGTTCGACTCGTTCGACTCGTTCGACTCGTTCGACTCGTTCGACTCGTTCGACTCGTTCGACTCGTTCGACTCGTTCGACTCGTTCGACTCGTTCGACTCGTTCGACTCGTTCGACTCGTTCGACTCGTTCGACTCGTCGTTCGACTCGTTCGACTCGTTCGACTCGTTCGACTCGTTCGACTCGTTCGACTCGTTCGACTCGTTCGACTCGTTCGACTCGTTCGACTCGTTCGACTCGTTCGACTCGTTCGTTCGACTCGTTCGACTCGTTCGACTCGTTCGACTCGTTCGACTCGGTTGACTCGATTGACCCGTTTGACCCGTTTGACCCGTTTGACTCGTTTGACTCGTTTGACTCGTTTGACTCGTTTGACTCGTTTGACTCGTTTGACTCGTTTGACTCGTTTGACTCGTTTGACTCGTTTGACTCGTTTGACTCGTTTGACTCGTTTGACTCGTTTGACTCGTTTGACTCGTTTGACTCGTTTGACCCGTTTGACTCGTTTGACCCGTTTGACTCGATTGACCCGTTTGACTCGTTTGACTCGTTTGACTCGTTTGACTCGTTTGACTCGTTTGACTCGTTTGACTCGTTTGACTCGTTTGACTCGTTTGACTCGTTTGACTCGTTTGACTCGTTTGACTCGTTTGACTCGTTTGACTCGTTTGACTCGTTTGACTCGTTTGACTCGTTTGACTCGTTTGACTCGTTTGACTCGTTTGACTCGTTTGACTCGTTTGACTCGTTTGACTCGTTTGACTCGTTTGACTCGTTTGACTCGTTTGACTCGTTTGACTCGTTTGACTCGTTTGACTCGTTTGACTCGTTTGACTCGTTTGACTCGTTTGACTCGTTTGACTCGTTTGACTCGTTTGACTCGTTTGACTCGTTTGACTCGTTTGACTCGTTTGACTCGTTTGACTCGTTTGACTCGTTTGACTCGTTTGACTCGTTTGACTCGTTTGACTCGTTTGACTCGTTTGACTCGTTTGACTCGTTTGACTCGTTTGACTCGTTTGACTCGTTTGACTCGTTTGACTCGTTTGACTCGTTTGACTCGTTTGACTCGTTTGACTCGTTTGACTCGGTTGACTCGCTTGGCTCGCTTGGCTCGCTTGGCTCGCTTGGCTCGCTTGGCTCGGTTGGCTCGCTTGGCTCGCTTGGCTCGCTTGGCTCGCTTGGCTCGCTTGGCTCGCTTGGCTCGCTTGGCTCGTTTGGCTCGTTTGGCTCGTTTGACTCGTTTGACACGTTTGACTCGTTTGACTCGTTTGACTCGTTTGACTCGTTTGACTCGTTTGACTCGTTTGACTCGTTTGACTCGTTTGGCTCGTTTGGCTCGTTTGGCTCGTTTGACTCGTTTGACTCGTTTGGCTCGCTTGGCTCGCTTGGCTCGTTTGGCTCGTTTGGCTCGTTTGGCTCGTTTGGCTCGTTTGACTCGTTTGGCTCGTTTGACTCGTTTGACTCGTTTGACTCGTTTGGCTCGTTTGACTCGTTTGGCTCGTTTGACTCGTTTGGCTCGTTTGACTCGTTTGACTCGTTTGACTCGTTTGACTCGTTTGACTCGTTTGACTCGTTTGACTCGTTTGACTCGTTTGACTCGTTTGACTCGTTTGACTCGTTTGACTCGTTTGGCTCGTTTGGCTCGTTTGACTCGATTGTCCTGTTCGACCCGTTTCACTCGTTTAACTCGTTTCACTCGTTTGACTCGTTTCACTCGTTTGACTCGTTTGACTCGTTTGACTCGTTTGACTCGTTTGACTCGTTTGACTCGTTTGACTCGTTTGACTCGTTTGACTCGGTTGGCTCGTTTGGGTCGTTTGACTCGTTTCACTCGTTTGACTCGATGGTCCTGTTCGACCCGTTTCACTCGTTCGACCCGTTTGACCCGTTTGACACGTTTGACTCGTTTGACTCGTTTGACTCGTTTGACTCGTTTGACTCGTTTGACTCGTTTGACTCGTTTGACTCGTTTGGCTCGCTTGGCTCGCTTGGCTCGTTTGGCTCGCTTGGCTCGCTTGGCTCGTTTGGCTCGTTTGGCTCGTTTGGCTCGTTTGGCTCGTTTGACTCGTTTGGCTCGTTTGACTCGTTTGACTCGTTTGACTCGTTTGACTCGTTTGACTCGTTTGGCTCGTTTGACTCGTTTGGCTCGTTTGACTCGTTTGGCTCGTTTGACTCGTTTGACTCGTTTGACTCGTTTGACTCGTTTGACTCGTTTGACTCGTTTGACTCGTTTGACTCGTTTGACTCGTTTGACTCGTTTGACTCGTTTGACTCGTTTGACTCGTTTGACTCGTTTGACTCGTTTGACTCGTTTGACTCGTTTGACTCGTTTGACTCGTTTTGACTCGTTTGACTCGTTTGACTCGTTTGACTCGTTTGACTCGTTTGACTCGTTTGACTCGTTTGACTCGTTTGACTCGTTTGACTCGTTTGACTCGTTTGACTCGTTTGACTCGTTTGACTCGTTTGACTCGTTTGACTCGTTTGACTCGTTTGACTCGTTTGACTCGTTTGACTCGTTTGACTCGTTTGACTCGTTTGACTCGTTTGACTCGTTTGACTCGTTTGACTCGTTTGACTCGTTTGACTCGTTTGACTCGTTTGACTCGTTTGACTCGTTTGACTCGTTTGACTCGTTTGACTCGTTTGACTCGTTTGACTCGTTTGACTCGTTTGACTCGTTTGACTCGTTTGACTCGTTTGACTCGTTTGACTCGTTTGACTCGTTTGACTCGTTTGACTCGTTTGACTCGTTTGACTCGTTTGACTCGTTTGACTCGTTTGACTCGTTTGACTCGTTTGACTCGTTTGACTCGTTTGACTCGTTTGACTCGTTTGACTCGTTTGACTCGTTTGACTCGTTTGACTCGTTTGACTCGTTTGACTCGTTTGACTCGTTTGACTCGTTTGACTCGTTTGACTCGTTTGACTCGTTTGACTCGTTTGACTCGTTTGACTCGTTTGACTCGTTTGACTCGTTTGACTCGTTTGACTCGTTTGACTCGTTTGACTCGTTTGACTCGTTTGACTCGTTTGACTCGTTTGACTCGTTTGACTCGTTTGACTCGTTTGACTCGTTTGACTCGTTTGACTCGTTTGACTCGTTTGACTCGTTTGACTCGTTTGACTCGTTTGACTCGTTTGACTCGTTTGACTCGTTTGACTCGTTTGACTCGTTTGACTCGTTTGACTCGTTTGACTCGTTTGACTCGTTTGACTCGTTTGACTCGTTTGACTCGTTTGACTCGTTTGACTCGTTTGACTCGTTTGACTCGTTTGACTCGTTTGACTCGTTTGACTCGTTTGACTCGTTTGACTCGTTTGACTCGTTTGACTCGTTTGACTCGTTTGACTCGTTTGACTCGTTTGACTCGTTTGACTCGTTTGACTCGTTTGACTCGTTTGACTCGTTTGACTCGTTTGACTCGTTTGACTCGTTTGACTCGTTTGACTCGTTTGACTCGTTTGACTCGTTTGACTCGTTTGACTCGTTTGACTCGTTTGACTCGTTTGACTCGTTTGACTCGTTTGACTCGTTTGACTCGTTTGACTCGTTTGACTCGTTTGACTCGTTTGACTCGTTTGACTCGTTTGACTCGTTTGACTCGTTTGACTCGTTTGACTCGTTTGACTCGTTTGACTCGTTTGACTCGTTTGACTCGTTTGACTCGTTTGACTCGTTTGACTCGTTTGACTCGTTTGACTCGTTTGACTCGTTTGACTCGTTTGACTCGTTTGACTCGTTTGACTCGTTTGACTCGTTTGACTCGTTTGACTCGTTTGACTCGTTTGACTCGTTTGACTCGTTTGACTCGTTTGACTCGTTTGACTCGTTTGACTCGTTTGACTCGTTTGACTCGTTTGACTCGTTTGACTCGTTTGACTCGTTTGACTCGTTTGACTCGTTTGACTCGTTTGACTCGTTTGACTCGTTTGACTCGTTTGACTCGTTTGACTCGTTTGACTCGTTTGACTCGTTTGACTCGTTTGACTCGTTTGACTCGTTTGACTCGTTTGACTCGTTTGACTCGTTTGACTCGTTTGACTCGTTTGACTCGTTTGACTCGTTTGACTCGTTTGACTCGTTTGACTCGTTTGACTCGTTTGACTCGTTTGACTCGTTTGACTCGTTTGACTCGTTTGACTCGTTTGACTCGTTTGACTCGTTTGACTCGTTTGACTCGTTTGACTCGTTTGACTCGTTTGACTCGTTTGACTCGTTTGACTCGTTTGACTCGTTTGACTCGTTTGACTCGTTTGACTCGTTTGACTCGTTTGACTCGTTTGACTCGTTTGACTCGTTTGACTCGTTTGACTCGTTTGGCTCGTTTGACTCGTTTGACTCGTTTGACTCGTTTGACTCGTTTGACTCGTTTGACTCGTTTGGCTCGTTTGACTCGTTTGGCTCGGTTGACTCGCTTGGCTCGCTTGGCTCGCTTGGCTCGCTTGGCTCGCTTGGCTCGCTTGGCTCGCTTGGCTCGCTTGGCTCGCTTGGCTCGGTTGGCTCGCTTGGCTCGCTTGGCTCGCTTGGCTCGCTTGGCTCGCTTGGCTCGTTTGGCTCGTTTGGCTCGTTTGGCTCGTTTGACACGTTTGACTCGTTTGACACGTTTGACTCGTTTGACTCGTTTGACTCGTTTGACTCGTTTGACTCGTTTGACTCGTTTGGCTCGTTTGGCTCGTTTGACTCGTTTGACTCGTTTGACTCGTTTGACTCGGTTGACTCGCTTGGCTCGCTTGGCTCGCTTGGCTCGCTTGGCTCGCTTGGCTCGCTTGGCTCGCTTGGCTCGCTTGGCTCGCTTGGCTCGCTTGGCTCGCTTGGCTCGCTTGGCTCGCTTGGCTCGCTTGGCTCGCTTGGCTCGCTTGGCTCGCTTGGCTCGCTTGGCTCGCTTGGCTCGCTTGGCTCGCTTGGCTCGCTTGGCTCGGTTGGCTCGCTTGGCTCGCTTGGCTCGCTTGGCTCGCTTGGCTCGCTTGGCTCGCTTGGCTCGCTTGGCTCGTTTGGCTCGTTTGGCTCGTTTGACTCGTTTGACACGTTTGACTCGTTTGACTCGTTTGACTCGTTTGACTCGTTTGACTCGTTTGACTCGTTTGGCTCGTTTGGCTCGTTTGGCTCGTTTGGCTCGTTTGGCTCGTTTGGCTCGTTTGACTCGTTTGACTCGTTTGACTCGTTTGACTCGTTTGACTCGTTTGACTCGTTTGACTCGTTTGACTCGTTTGACTCGATTGACCCGTTTGACTCGTTTGACTCGTTTGACTCGTTTGACTCGTTTGACTCGTTTGACTCGTTTGACTCGTTTGACTCGTTTGACTCGTTTGACTCGTTTGACTCGTTTGACTCGTTTGACTCGTTTGACTCGTTTGACTCGTTTGACTCGTTTGACTCGTTTGACTCGTTTGACTCGTTTGACTCGTTTGACTCGTTTGACTCGTTTGACTCGTTTGACTCGTTTGACTCGTTTGACTCGTTTGACTCGCTTGACCCGATTGACTCGTTTGACTCGTTTCACTCGTTTCACTCGTTTGACTCGATTGTCCTGTTCGACCCGTTTCACTCGTTTGACTCGTTTGACTCGTTTGACTCGTTTGACTCGTTTGACTCGTTTGACTCGTTTGACTCGTTTGACTCGTTTGACTCGTTTGACTCGTTTGACTCGTTTGACTCGTTTGACTCGTTTGACTCGTTTGACTCGTTTGACTCGTTTGACTCGTTTGACTCGTTTGACTCGTTTGACTCGTTTGACTCGTTTGACTCGTTTGACTCGTTTGACTCGTTTGACTCGTTTGACTCGTTTGACTCGTTTGACTCGTTTGACTCGTTTGACTCGTTTGACTCGTTTGACTCGTTTGACTCGTTTGACTCGTTTGACTCGTTTGACTCGTTTGACTCGTTTGACTCGTTTGACTCGTTTGACTCGTTTGACTCGTTTGACTCGTTTGACTCGTTTGACTCGTTTGACTCGTTTGACTCGTTTGACTCGTTTGACTCGTTTGACTCGTTTGACTCGTTTGACTCGTTTGACTCGTTTGACTCGTTTGACTCGTTTGACTCGTTTGACTCGTTTGACTCGTTTGACTCGTTTGACTCGTTTGACTCGTTTGACTCGTTTGACTCGTTTGACTCGTTTGACTCGTTTGACTCGTTTGACTCGTTTGACTCGTTTGACTCGTTTGACTCGTTTGACTCGTTTGACTCGTTTGACTCGTTTGACTCGTTTGACTCGTTTGACTCGTTTGACTCGTTTGACTCGTTTGACTCGTTTGACTCGTTTGACTCGTTTGACTCGTTTGACTCGTTTGACTCGTTTGGCTCGTTTGACTCGTTTGACTCGTTTGACTCGTTTGACTCGTTTGACTCGTTTGACTCGTTTGGCTCGTTTGACTCGTTTGGCTCGGTTGACTCGCTTGGCTCGCTTGGCTCGCTTGGCTCGCTTGGCTCGCTTGGCTCGCTTGGCTCGCTTGGCTCGCTTGGCTCGCTTGGCTCGCTTGGCTCGGTTGGCTCGCTTGGCTCGCTTGGCTCGCTTGGCTCGCTTGGCTCGCTTGGCTCGTTTGGCTCGTTTGGCTCGTTTGACTCGTTTGACACGTTTGACTCGTTTGACACGTTTGACTCGTTTGACTCGTTTGACTCGTTTGACTCGTTTGACTCGTTTGACTCGTTTGGCTCGTTTGGCTCGTTTGACTCGTTTGACTCGTTTGACTCGTTTGACTCGGTTGACTCGCTTGGCTCGCTTGGCTCGCTTGGCTCGCTTGGCTCGCTTGGCTCGCTTGGCTCGCTTGGCTCGCTTGTCTCGCTTGGCTCGCTTGGCTCGCTTGGCTCGCTTGGCTCGCTTGGCTCGCTTGGCTCGCTTGGCTCGCTTGGCTCGCTTGGCTCGCTTGGCTCGCTTGGCTCGCTTGGCTCGCTTGGCTCGGTTGGCTCGCTTGGCTCGCTTGGCTCGCTTGGCTCGCTTGGCTCGCTTGGCTCGCTTGGCTCGTTTGGCTCGTTTGGCTCGTTTGACTCGTTTGACACGTTTGACTCGTTTGACTCGTTTGACTCGTTTGACTCGTTTGACTCGTTTGACTCGTTTGGCTCGTTTGGCTCGTTTGGCTCGTTTGACTCGTTTGACTCGTTTGACTCGTTTGACTCGTTTGACTCGTTTGACTCGTTTGACTCGTTTGGCTCGTTTGGCTCGTTTGACTCGTTTGACTCGTTTGACTCGTTTGACTCGTTTGACTCGCTTGGCTCGCTTGGCTCGCTTGGCTCGCTTGGCTCGCTTGGCTCGCTTGGCTCGCTTGGCTCGCTTGTCTCGCTTGGCTCGCTTGGCTCGCTTGGCTCGCTTGGCTCGCTTGGCTCGCTTGGCTCGCTTGGCTCGCTTGGCTCGCTTGGCTCGCTTGGCTCGCTTGGCTCGGTTGGCTCGCTTGGCTCGCTTGGCTCGGTTGGCTCGCTTGGCTCGCTTGGCTCGCTTGGCTCGCTTGGCTCGCTTGGCTCGTTTGGCTCGTTTGGCTCGTTTGACTCGTTTGACACGTTTGACTCGTTTGACTCGTTTGACTCGTTTGACTCGTTTGACTCGTTTGACTCGTTTGGCTCGTTTGGCTCGTTTGGCTCGTTTGGCTCGTTTGGCTCGTTTGGCTCGTTTGACTCGTTTGACTCGTTTGACTCGTTTGACTCGTTTGACTCGTTTGACTCGTTTGACTCGTTTGACTCGATTGACCCGTTTGACTCGTTTGACTCGTTTGACTCGTTTGACTCGTTTGACTCGTTTGACTCGTTTGACTCGTTTGACTCGTTTGACTCGTTTGACTCGTTTGACTCGTTTGACTCGTTTGACTCGTTTGACTCGTTTGACTCGTTTGACTCGTTTGACTCGTTTGACTCGTTTGACTCGTTTGACTCGTTTGACTCGTTTGACTCGTTTGACTCGTTTGACTCGTTTGACTCGCTTGACCCGATTGACTCGTTTGACTCGTTTGACTCGTTTCACTCGTTTGACTCGATTGTCCTGTTCGACCCGTTTCACTCGTTTGACTCGTTTGACTCGTTTGACTCGTTTGACTCGTTTGACTCGTTTGACTCGTTTGACTCGTTTGACTCGTTTGACTCGTTTGACTCGTTTGACTCGTTTGACTCGTTTGACTCGTTTGACTCGTTTGACTCGTTTGACTCGTTTGACTCGTTTGACTCGTTTGACTCGTTTGACTCGTTTGACTCGTTTGACTCGTTTGACTCGTTTGACTCGTTTGACTCGTTTGACTCGTTTGACTCGTTTGACTCGTTTGACTCGTTTGACTCGTTTGACTCGTTTGACTCGTTTGACTCGTTTGACTCGTTTGACTCGTTTGACTCGTTTGACTCGTTTGACTCGTTTGACTCGTTTGACTCGTTTGACTCGTTTGACTCGTTTGACTCGTTTGACTCGTTTGACTCGTTTGACTCGTTTGACTCGTTTGACTCGTTTGACTCGTTTGACTCGTTTGACTCGTTTGACTCGTTTGACTCGTTTGACTCGTTTGACTCGTTTGACTCGTTTGACTCGTTTGACTCGTTTGACTCGTTTGACTCGTTTGACTCGTTTGACTCGTTTGACTCGTTTGACTCGTTTGACTCGTTTGACTCGTTTGACTCGTTTGACTCGTTTGACTCGTTTGACTCGTTTGACTCGTTTGACTCGTTTGACTCGTTTGACTCGTTTGACTCGTTTGACTCGTTTGACTCGTTTGACTCGTTTGACTCGTTTGACTCGTTTGACTCGTTTGACTCGTTTGACTCGTTTGACTCGTTTGACTCGTTTGACTCGTTTGACTCGTTTGACTCGTTTGACTCGTTTGACTCGTTTGACTCGTTTGACTCGTTTGACTCGTTTGACTCGTTTGACTCGTTTGACTCGTTTGACTCGTTTGACTCGTTTGACTCGTTTGACTCGTTTGACTCGTTTGACTCGTTTGACTCGTTTGACTCGTTTGACTCGTTTGACTCGTTTGACTCGTTTGACTCGTTTGACTCGTTTGACTCGTTTGACTCGTTTGACTCGTTTGACTCGTTTGACTCGTTTGACTCGTTTGACTCGTTTGACTCGTTTGACTCGTTTGACTCGTTTGACTCGTTTGACTCGTTTGACTCGTTTGGCTCGTTTGACTCGTTTGACTCGTTTGACTCGTTTGACTCGTTTGACTCGTTTGACTCGTTTGGCTCGTTTGACTCGTTTGACTCGGTTGACTCGCTTGGCTCGCTTGGCTCGCTTGGCTCGCTTGGCTCGCTTGGCTCGCTTGGCTCGCTTGGCTCGCTTGGCTCGGTTGGCTCGCTTGGCTCGCTTGGCTCGCTTGGCTCGCTTGGCTCGCTTGGCTCGTTTGGCTCGTTTGGCTCGTTTGACTCGTTTGACACGTTTGACTCGTTTGACTCGTTTGACTCGTTTGACTCGTTTGACTCGTTTGACTCGTTTGACTCGTTTGACTCGTTTGGCTCGTTTGGCTCGTTTGACTCGTTTGACTCGTTTGACTCGTTTGACTCGGTTGACTCGCTTGGCTCGCTTGGCTCGCTTGGCTCGCTTGGCTCGCTTGGCTCGCTTGGCTCGCTTGGTTCGCTTGGCTCGCTTGGCTCGCTTGGCTCGCTTGGCTCGCTTGGCTCGCTTGGCTCGCTTGGCTCGCTTGGCTCGCTTGGCTCGCTTGGCTCGCTTGGCTCGCTTGGCTCGCTTGGCTCGGTTGGCTCGCTTGGCTCGCTTGGCTCGGTTGGCTCGCTTGGCTCGCTTGGCTCGCTTGGCTCGTTTGGCTCGTTTGGCTCGTTTGGCTCGTTTGGCTCGTTTGACTCGTTTGACACGTTTGACTCGTTTGACTCGTTTGACTCGTTTGACTCGTTTGACTCGTTTGACTCGTTTGGCTCGTTTGGCTCGTTTGGCTCGTTTGGCTCGTTTGGCTCGTTTGGCTCGTTTGGCTCGTTTGACTCGTTTGACTCGTTTGACTCGTTTGACTCGTTTGACTCGTTTGACTCGTTTGACTCGTTTGACTCGTTTGACTCGTTTGACTCGTTTGACTCGTTTGACTCGTTTGACTCGTTTGACTCGTTTGACTCGTTTGACTCGTTTGACTCGTTTGACTCGTTTGACTCGTTTGACTCGTTTGACTCGTTTGACTCGTTTGACTCGTTTGACTCGTTTGACTCGTTTGACTCGTTTGACTCGTTTGACTCGTTTGACTCGCTTGACCCGATTGACTCGTTTGACTCGTTTCACTCGTTTCACTCGTTTGACTCGATTGTCCTGTTCGACCCGTTTCACTCGTTTGACTCGTTTGACTCGTTTGACTCGTTTGGGTCGTTTGACTCGTTTCACTCGTTTGACTCGATTGTCCTGTTCGACCCGTTTCACTCGTTCGACCCGTTTGACACGTTTGACTCGTTTGGCTCGTTTGGCTCGTTTGGCTCGTTTGGCTCGTTTGGCTCGTTTGGCTCGTTTGGCTCGTTTGGCTCGTTTGGCTAGTTTGGCTCGTTTGGCTCGATTGGCTCGTTTGGCTCGTTTGGCTCGTTTGGCTCGTTTGGCTCGTTTGGCTCGTTTGGCTCGTTTGGCTCGTTTGGCTCGTTTGGCTCGTTTGGCTCGTTTGGCTCGTTTGGCTCGTTTGGCTCGTTTGTCTCGTTTGGCTCGTTTGGCTCGTTTGACTCGTTTGACTCGTTTGACTCGTTTGACTCGTTTGACTCGTTTGACTCGTTTGACTCGTTTGACTCGTTTGACTCGTTTGACTCGTTTGACTCGTTTGACTCGTTTGACTCGTTTGACTCGTTTGACTCGTTTGACTCGTTTGACTCGTTTGACTCGTTTGACTCGTTTGACTCGTTTGACTCGTTTGGCTCGTTTGGCTCGCTTGGCTCGCTTGGCTCGCTTGGCTCGCTTGGCTCGCTTGGCTCGCTTGGCTCGCTTGGCTCGCTTGGCTCGCTTGGCTCGGTTGGCTCGCTTGGCTCGCTTGGCTCGGTTGGCTCGCTTGGCTCGCTTGGCTCGCTTGGCTCGTTTGGCTCGTTTGGCTCGTTTGACTCGTTTGACACGTTTGACTCGTTTGACTCGTTTGACTCGTTTGACTCGTTTGACTCGTTTGACTCGTTTGGCTCGTTTGGCTCGTTTGGCTCGTTTGGCTCGTTTGGCTCGTTTGACTCGTTTGACTCGTTTGACTCGTTTGACTCGTTTGACTCGTTTGACTCGTTTGACTCGTTTGACTCGTTTGACTCGTTTGACTCGTTTGACTCGTTTGACTCGTTTGACTCGTTTGACTCGTTTGACTCGTTTGACTCGTTTGACTCGTTTGACTCGTTTGACTCGTTTGACTCGTTTGACTCGTTTGACTCGTTTGACTCGTTTGACTCGTTTGACTCGTTTGACTCGTTTGACTCGTTTGACTCGTTTGACTCGTTTGACTCGTTTGACTCGTTTGACTCGTTTGACTCGTTTGACTCGTTTGACTCGTTTGACTCGTTTGACTCGTTTGACTCGTTTGACTCGTTTGACTCGTTTGACTCGTTTGACTCGTTTGACTCGTTTGACTCGTTTGACTCGTTTGACTCGTTTGACTCGTTTGACTCGTTTGACTCGTTTGACTCGTTTGACTCGTTTGACTCGTTTGACTCGTTTGACTCGTTTGACTCGGTTGACTCGCTTGGCTCGCTTGGCTCGCTTGGCTCGCTTGGCTCGCTTGGCTCGCTTGGCTCGGTTGGCTCGCTTGGCTCGCTTGGCTCGCTTGGCTCGCTTGGCTCGTTTGGCTCGTTTGGCTCGTTTGACTCGTTTGACACGTTTGACTCGTTTGACTCGTTTGACTCGTTTGACTCGTTTGACTCGTTTGACTCGTTTGACTCGTTTGACTCGTTTGGCTCGTTTGGCTCGTTTGACTCGTTTGGCTCGTTTGGCTCGCTTGGCTCGCTTGGCTCGTTTGGCTCGTTTGGCTCGTTTGGCTCGTTTGGCTCGTTTGACTCGTTTGGCTCGTTTGACTCGTTTGACTCGTTTGACTCGTTTGGCTCGTTTGACTCGTTTGGCTCGTTTGACTCGTTTGACTCGTTTGACTCGTTTGACTCGTTTGACTCGTTTGACTCGTTTGACTCGTTTGACTCGTTTGACTCGTTTGACTCGTTTGACTCGTTTGACTCGTTTGACTCGTTTGACTCGTTTGACTCGTTTGGCTCGTTTGGCTCGTTTGGCTCGTTTGACTCGATTGTCCTGTTCGACCCGTTTCACTCGTTTAACTCGTTTCACTCGTTTGACTCGTTTCACTCGTTTGACTCGTTTGACTCGTTTGACTCGTTTGACTCGTTTGACTCGTTTGACTCGTTTGACTCGTTTGACTCGTTTGACTCGGTTGGCTCGTTTGGGTCGTTTGACTCGTTTCACTCGTTTGACTCGATGGTCCTGTTCGACCCGTTTCACTCGTTCGACCCGTTTGACCCGTTTGACACGTTTGACTCGTTTGACTCGTTTGACTCGTTTGACTCGTTTGACTCGTTTGACTCGTTTGACTCGTTTGACTCGTTTGACTCGTTTGACTCGTTTGACTCGTTTGACTCGTTTGACTCGTTTGACTCGTTTGACTCGTTTGACTCGTTTGACTCGTTTGACTCGTTTGACTCGTTTGACTCGTTTGACTCGTTTGACTCGTTTGACTCGTTTGCCTCGTTTGACTCGTTTGACTCGTTTGACTCGTTTGACTCGTTTGACTCGTTTGACTCGTTTGACTCGTTTGACTCGTTTGACTCGTTTGACTCGTTTGACTCGTTTGACTCGTTTGACTCGTTTGACTCGTTTGACTCGTTTGACTCGTTTGACTCGTTTGACTCGTTTGACTCGTTTGACTCGTTTGACTCGTTTGACTCGTTTGACTCGTTTGACTCGTTTGACTCGGTTGGCTCGTTTGGGTCGTTTGACTCGTTTCACTCGTTTGACTCGATGGTCCTGTTCGACCCGTTTCACTCGTTCGACCCGTTTGACCCGTTTGACACGTTTGACTCGTTTGACTCGTTTGACTCGTTTGACTCGTTTGACTCGTTTGACTCGTTTGACTCGTTTGGCTCGTTTGGCTCGCTTGGCTCGCTTGGCTCGTTTGGCTCGTTTGGCTCGTTTGGCTCGTTTGGCTCGTTTGACTCGTTTGGCTCGTTTGACTCGTTTGACTCGTTTGACTCGTTTGACTCGTTTGACTCGTTTGGCTCGTTTGGCTCGTTTGGCTCGTTTGGCTCGTTTGACTCGTTTGACTCGTTTGACTCGTTTGACTCGTTTGACTCGTTTGACTCGTTTGACTCGTTTGACTCGTTTGACTCGTTTGACTCGTTTGACTCGTTTGACTCGTTTGACTCGTTTGACTCGTTTGACTCGTTTGACTCGTTTGACTCGTTTGACTCGTTTGACTCGTTTGACTCGTTTGACTCGTTTGACTCGTTTGACTCGTTTGACTCGTTTGACTCGTTTGACTCGTTTGACTCGTTTGACTCGTTTGACTCGTTTGACTCGTTTGACTCGTTTGACTCGTTTGACTCGTTTGACTCGTTTGACTCGTTTGACTCGTTTGACTCGTTTGACTCGTTTGACTCGTTTGACTCGTTTGACTCGTTTGACTCGTTTGACTCGTTTGACTCGTTTGACTCGTTTGACTCGTTTGACTCGTTTGACTCGTTTGACTCGTTTGACTCGTTTGACTCGTTTGACTCGTTTGACTCGTTTGACTCGTTTGACTCGTTTGACTCGTTTGACTCGTTTGACTCGTTTGACTCGTTTGACTCGTTTGACTCGTTTGACTCGTTTGACTCGTTTGACTCGTTTGACTCGTTTGACTCGTTTGACTCGTTTGACTCGTTTGACTCGTTTGACTCGTTTGACTCGTTTGACTCGTTTGACTCGTTTGACTCGTTTGACTCGTTTGACTCGTTTGACTCGTTTGACTCGTTTGACTCGTTTGACTCGTTTGACTCGTTTGACTCGTTTGACTCGTTTGACTCGTTTGACTCGTTTGACTCGTTTGACTCGTTTGACTCGTTTGACTCGTTTGACTCGTTTGACTCGTTTGACTCGTTTGACTCGTTTGACTCGTTTGACTCGTTTGACTCGTTTGACTCGTTTGACTCGTTTGACTCGTTTGACTCGTTTGACTCGTTTGACTCGTTTGACTCGTTTGACTCGTTTGACTCGTTTGACTCGTTTGACTCGTTTGACTCGTTTGACTCGTTTGACTCGTTTGACTCGTTTGACTCGTTTGACTCGTTTGACTCGTTTGACTCGTTTGACTCGTTTGACTCGTTTGACTCGTTTGACTCGTTTGACTCGTTTGACTCGTTTGACTCGTTTGACTCGTTTGACTCGTTTGACTCGTTTGACTCGTTTGACTCGTTTGACTCGTTTGACTCGTTTGACTCGTTTGACTCGTTTGACTCGTTTGACTCGTTTGACTCGTTTGACTCGTTTGACTCGTTTGACTCGTTTGACTCGTTTGACTCGTTTGACTCGTTTGACTCGTTTGACTCGTTTGACTCGTTTGACTCGTTTGACTCGTTTGACTCGTTTGACTCGTTTGACTCGTTTGACTCGTTTGACTCGTTTGACTCGTTTGACTCGTTTGACTCGTTTGACTCGTTTGACTCGTTTGACTCGTTTGACTCGTTTGACTCGTTTGACTCGTTTGACTCGTTTGACTCGTTTGACTCGTTTGACTCGTTTGACTCGTTTGACTCGTTTGACTCGTTTGACTCGTTTGACTCGTTTGACTCGTTTGACTCGTTTGACTCGTTTGACTCGTTTGACTCGTTTGACTCGTTTGACTCGTTTGACTCGTTTGACTCGTTTGACTCGTTTGACTCGTTTGACTCGTTTGACTCGTTTGACTCGTTTGACTCGTTTGACTCGTTTGACTCGTTTGACTCGTTTGACTCGTTTGACTCGTTTGACTCGTTTGACTCGTTTGACTCGTTTGACTCGTTTGACTCGTTTGACTCGTTTGACTCGTTTGACTCGTTTGACTCGTTTGACTCGTTTGACTCGTTTGACTCGTTTGACTCGTTTGACTCGTTTGACTCGTTTGACTCGTTTGACTCGTTTGACTCGTTTGACTCGTTTGACTCGTTTGACTCGTTTGACTCGTTTGACTCGTTTGACTCGTTTGACTCGTTTGACTCGTTTGACTCGTTTGACTCGTTTGACTCGTTTGACTCGTTTGACTCGTTTGACTCGTTTGACTCGTTTGACTCGTTTGACTCGTTTGACTCGTTTGACTCGTTTGACTCGTTTGACTCGTTTGACTCGTTTGACTCGTTTGACTCGTTTGACTCGTTTGACTCGTTTGACTCGTTTGACTCGTTTGACTCGTTTGACTCGTTTGACTCGTTTGACTCGTTTGACTCGTTTGACTCGTTTGACTCGTTTGACTCGTTTGACTCGTTTGACTCGTTTGACTCGTTTGACTCGTTTGACTCGTTTGACTCGTTTGACTCGTTTGACTCGTTTGACTCGTTTGACTCGTTTGACTCGTTTGACTCGTTTGACTCGTTTGACTCGTTTGACTCGTTTGACTCGTTTGACTCGTTTGACTCGTTTGACTCGTTTGACTCGTTTGACTCGTTTGACTCGTTTGACTCGTTTGACTCGTTTGACTCGTTTGACTCGTTTGGCTCGTTTGGCTCGTTTGGCTCGTTTGGCTCGTTTGGCTCGTTTGGCTCGTTTGGCTCGTTTGGCTCGTTTGGCTCGTTTGGCTCGTTTGGCTCGTCTGGCTCGTCTGGCTCGTCTGGCTCGTCTGGCTCGTTTGGCTCGTCTGGCTCGTTTGGCTCGTTTGGCTCGTTTGGCTCGTTTGGCTCGTTTGGCTCGTTTGGCTCGTTTGGCTCGTTTGGCTCGTTTGGCTCGTTTGGCTCGTTTGGCTCGTTTGGCTCGTTTGGCTCGTTTGGCTCGTTTGGCTCGTTTGGCTCGTTTGGCTCGTTTGGCTCGTTTGGCTCGTTTGGCTCGCTTGGCTCGCTTGGCTCGCTTGGCTCGCTTGGCTCGCTTGGCTCGCTTGGCTCGCTTGGCTCGCTTGGCTCGCTTGGCTCGCTTGGCTCGCTTGGCTCGCTTGGCTCGCTTGGCTCGCTTGGCTCGCTTGGCTCGCTTGGCTCGCTTGGCTCGCTTGGCTCGCTTGGCTCGCTTGGCTCGCTTGGCTCGCTTGGCTCGCTTGGCTCGCTTGGCTCGCTTGGCTCGCTTGGCTCGCTTGGCTCGCTTGGCTCGCTTGGCTCGCTTGGCTCGCTTGGCTCGCTTGGCTCGCTTGGCTCGCTTGGCTCGCTTGGCTCGCTTGGCTCGCTTGGCTCGCTTGGCTCGCTTGGCTCGCTTGGCTCGCTTGGCTCGCTTGGATCGCTTGGATCGCTTGGCTCGCTTGGCTCGCTTGGCTCGCTTGGCTCGCTTGGCTCGCTTGGCTCGCTTGGCTCGCTTGGCTCGCTTGGCTCGGTTGGCTCGCTTGGCTCGCTTGGCTCGCTTGGCTCGCTTGGCTCGCTTGGCTCGTTTGGCTCGTTTGGCTCGTTTGACTCGTTTGACACGTTTGACACGTTTGACTCGTTTGACTCGTTTGACTCGTTTGACTCGTTTGACTCGTTTGACTCGTTTGACTCGTTTGGCTCGTTTGGCTCGTTTGACTCGTTTGACTCGTTTGGCTCGCTTGGCTCGCTTGGCTCGTTTGGCTCGTTTGGCTCGTTTGGCTCGTTTGGCTCGTTTGACTCGTTTGGCTCGTTTGACTCGTTTGACTCGTTTGACTCGTTTGGCTCGTTTGACTCGTTTGGCTCGTTTGACTCGTTTGACTCGTTTGACTCGTTTGACTCGTTTGACTCGTTTGACTCGTTTGACTCGTTTGACTCGTTTGACTCGTTTGACTCGTTTGACTCGTTTCACTCGTTTGACTCGATTGTCCTGTTCGACCCGTTTCACTCGTTCGACCCGTTTGACACGTTTGACTCGTTTGGCTCGTTTGGCTCGTTTGGCTCGTTTGGCTCGTTTGGCTCGTTTGGCTCGTTTGGCTCGTTTGGCTCGTTTGGCTCGTTTGGCTCGTTTGGCTCGTTTGGCTCGTTTGGCTCGCTTGGCTCGCTTGGCTCGCTTGGCTCGCTTGGCTCGCTTGGCTCGCTTGGCTCGCTTGGCTCGCTTGGCTCGCTTGGCTCGCTTGGCTCGCTTGGCTCGCTTGGCTCGCTTGGCTCGCTTGGCTCGCTTGGCTCGCTTGGCTCGCTTGGCTCGCTTGGCTCGCTTGGCTCGCTTGGCTCGCTTGGCTCGCTTGGCTCGCTTGGCTCGCTTGGCTCGTTTGGCTCGTTTGGCTCGCTTGGCTCGCTTGGCTCGTTTGGCTCGTTTGGCTCGTTTGGCTCGTTTGGCTCGTTTGACTCGTTTGGCTCGTTTGACTCGTTTGACTCGTTTGACTCGTTTGGCTCGTTTGACTCGTTTGGCTCGTTTGACTCGTTTGACTCGTTTGACTCGTTTGACTCGTTTGACTCGTTTGACTCGTTTGACTCGTTTGACTCGTTTGACTCGTTTGACTCGTTTGACTCGTTTGACTCGTTTGACTCGATTGTCCTGTTCGACCCGTTTCACTCGTTCGACCCGTTTGACACGTTTGACTCGTTTGGCTCGTTTGGCTCGTTTGGCTCGTTTGGCTCGTTTGGCTCGTTTGGCTCGTTTGGCTCGTTTGGCTCGTTTGGCTCGTTTGGCTCGTTTGGCTCGTTTGGCTCGCTTGGCTCGCTTGGCTCGCTTGGCTCGCTTGGCTCGCTTGGCTCGCTTGGCTCGCTTGGCTCGCTTGGCTCGCTTGGCTCGCTTGGCTCGCTTGGCTCGCTTGGCTCGCTTGGCTCGCTTGGCTCGCTTGGCTCGCTTGGCTCGCTTGGCTCGCTTGGCTCGCTTGGCTCGCTTGGCTCGCTTGGCTCGCTTGGCTCGCTTGGCTCGCTTGGCTCGCTTGGCTCGCTTGGCTCGCTTGGCTCGCTTGGCTCGCTTGGCTCGCTTCGCTCGCTTGGCTCGCTTGGCTCGCTTGGCTCGCTTGGCTCGCTTGGCTCGCTTGGCTCGCTTGGCTCGCTTGGCTCGCTTGGCTCGCTTGGCTCGCTTGGCTCGCTTGGCTCGTTTGGCTCGTTTGGCTCGTTTTGCTCGTTTGGCTCGTTTGACTCGTTTGACTCGTTTGACTGGTTTGACTCGTTTGACTCGCTTGGCTCGCTTGGCTCGCTTGGCTCGCTTGGCTCGCTTGGCTCGCTTGGCTCGCTTGGCTCGCTTGGCTCGCTTGGCTCGCTTGGCTCGCTTGGCTCGCTTGGCTCGCTTGGCTCGCTTGGCTCGCTTGGCTCGTTTGGCTCGTTTGACTCGTTTGGCTCGTTTGACTCCTTTGACTCCTTTGACTCGTTTGACTCGTTTGACTCGTTTGACTCGTTTGACTCGTTTGACTCGTTTGACTCGTTTGACTCGTTTGACTCGTTTGACTCGTTTGACTCGTGTGACTCGATTGACTCGTTTCACTCGTTTGACTCGTTTCACTCGTTTGACTCGTTTGACTCGTTTGACTCGTTTGACTCGTTTGACTCGTTTGACTCGTTTGATTCGTTTCACTCGTTTGACTCGATTGTCCTGTTCGACCCGTTTGACTCGTTTGGCTCGTTTGACTCGTTTGGGTCGTTTGACTCGTTTGACTCGTTTGTCCTGTTCGACCCGTTTCACTCGTTCGACCCGTTTCACTCGTTCGACTCGTTTGACCCGTTTGACTCGTTTGACTCGTTTGACTCGTTTGACTCGTATGACTCGTTTGACTCGTTTGACTCGTTTGACTCGTTTGACTCGTTTGACTCCTTTGACTCCTTTGACTCGTTTGACTCGTTTGACTCGTTTGACTCGTTTGACTCGTTTGACTCGTTTGACTCGATTGACTCGTTTGACTCGTTTGACTCGTTTGACTCGTTTGACTCGTTTGACTCGTTTGACTCGTTTGACTCGTTTGACTCGATTGTCCTGTTCGACCCGTTTGAGTCGATTGTCCTGTTCGACCCGTTTGAGTCGTTTGACTCGTTTGACTCGTTTGACTCGTTTGACTCGTTTGACTCGTTTGACTCGTTTGACTCGTTTGACTCGTTTGACTCGTTTGACTCGTTTGACTCGTTTGACTCGTTTGACTCGTTTGACTCGTTTGACTCGTTTGACTCGTTTGACTCGTTTGACTCGTTTGACTCGTTTGACTCGTTTGACTCGTTTGACTCGTTTGACTCGTTTGACTCGTTTGACTCGTTTGACTCGTTTGACTCGTTTGACTCGTTTGACTCGTTTGACTCGTTTGACTCGTTTGACTCGTTTGACTCGTTTGACTCGTTTGACTCGTTTGACTCGTTTGACTCGTTTGACTCGTTTGACTCGTTTGACTCGTTTGACTCGTTTGACTCGTTTGACTCGTTTGACTCGTTTGACTCGTTTGACTCGTTTGACTCGTTTGACTCGTTTGACTCGTTTGACTCGTTTGACTCGTTTGACTCGTTTGACTCGTTTGACTCGTTTGACTCGTTTGACTCGTTTGACTCGTTTGACTCGTTTGACTCGTTTGACTCGTTTGACTCGTTTGACTCGTTTGACTCGTTTGACTCGTTTGACTCGTTTGACTCGTTTGACTCGTTTGACTCGTTTGACTCGTTTGACTCGTTTGACTCGTTTGACTCGTTTGACTCGTTTGACTCGTTTGACTCGTTTGACTCGTTTGACTCGTTTGACTCGTTTGACTCGTTTGACTCGTTTGACTCGTTTGACTCGTTTGACTCGTTTGACTCGTTTGACTCGTTTGACTCGTTTGACTCGTTTGACTCGTTTGACTCGTTTGACTCGTTTGACTCGTTTGACTCGTTTGACTCGTTTGGCTCGTTTGGCTCGTTTGGCTCGTTTGGCTCGTTTGGCTCGTTTGGCTCGTTTGGCTCGTTTGGCTCGTTTGGCTCGTTTGGCTCGTTTGGCTCGTCTGGCTCGTCTGGCTCGTCTGGCTCGTCTGGCTCGTTTGGCTCGTCTGGCTCGTTTGGCTCGTTTGGCTCGTTTGGCTCGTTTGGCTCGTTTGGCTCGTTTGGCTCGTTTGGCTCGTTTGGCTCGTTTGGCTCGTTTGGCTCGTTTGGCTCGTTTGGCTCGTTTGGCTCGTTTGGCTCGTTTGGCTCGTTTGGCTCGTTTGGCTCGTTTGGCTCGTTTGGCTCGTTTGGCTCGCTTGGCTCGCTTGGCTCGCTTGGCTCGCTTGGCTCGCTTGGCTCGCTTGGCTCGCTTGGCTCGCTTGGCTCGCTTGGCTCGCTTGGCTCGCTTGGCTCGCTTGGCTCGCTTGGCTCGCTTGGCTCGCTTGGCTCGCTTGGCTCGCTTGGCTCGCTTGGCTCGCTTGGCTCGCTTGGCTCGCTTGGCTCGCTTGGCTCGCTTGGCTCGCTTGGCTCGCTTGGCTCGCTTGGCTCGCTTGGCTCGCTTGGCTCGCTTGGCTCGCTTGGCTCGCTTGGCTCGCTTGGCTCGCTTGGCTCGCTTGGCTCGCTTGGCTCGCTTGGCTCGCTTGGCTCGCTTGGCTCGCTTGGCTCGCTTGGATCGCTTGGATCGCTTGGCTCGCTTGGCTCGCTTGGCTCGCTTGGCTCGCTTGGCTCGCTTGGCTCGCTTGGCTCGCTTGGCTCGCTTGGCTCGGTTGGCTCGCTTGGCTCGCTTGGCTCGCTTGGCTCGCTTGGCTCGTTTGGCTCGTTTGACTCGTTTGACACGTTTGACACGTTTGACTCGTTTGACTCGTTTGACTCGTTTGACTCGTTTGACTCGTTTGACTCGTTTGACTCGTTTGGCTCGTTTGGCTCGTTTGACTCGTTTGACTCGTTTGGCTCGCTTGGCTCGCTTGGCTCGTTTGGCTCGTTTGGCTCGTTTGGCTCGTTTGGCTCGTTTGACTCGTTTGGCTCGTTTGACTCGTTTGACTCGTTTGACTCGTTTGGCTCGTTTGACTCGTTTGGCTCGTTTGACTCGTTTGACTCGTTTGACTCGTTTGACTCGTTTGACTCGTTTGACTCGTTTGACTCGTTTGACTCGTTTGACTCGTTTGACTCGTTTGACTCGTTTCACTCGTTTGACTCGATTGTCCTGTTCGACCCGTTTCACTCGTTCGACCCGTTTGACACGTTTGACTCGTTTGGCTCGTTTGGCTCGTTTGGCTCGTTTGGCTCGTTTGGCTCGTTTGGCTCGTTTGGCTCGTTTGGCTCGTTTGGCTCGTTTGGCTCGTTTGGCTCGTTTGGCTCGTTTGGCTCGCTTGGCTCGCTTGGCTCGCTTGGCTCGCTTGGCTCGCTTGGCTCGCTTGGCTCGCTTGGCTCGCTTGGCTCGCTTGGCTCGCTTGGCTCGCTTGGCTCGCTTGGCTCGCTTGGCTCGCTTGGCTCGCTTGGCTCGCTTGGCTCGCTTGGCTCGCTTGGCTCGCTTGGCTCGCTTGGCTCGCTTGGCTCGCTTGGCTCGCTTGGCTCGTTTGGCTCGTTTGGCTCGCTTGGCTCGCTTGGCTCGTTTGGCTCGTTTGGCTCGTTTGGCTCGTTTGGCTCGTTTGGCTCGTTTGACTCGTTTGGCTCGTTTGACTCGTTTGACTCGTTTGACTCGTTTGGCTCGTTTGACTCGTTTGGCTCGTTTGACTCGTTTGACTCGTTTGACTCGTTTGACTCGTTTGACTCGTTTGACTCGTTTGACTCGTTTGACTCGTTTGACTCGTTTGACTCGTTTGACTCGTTTGACTCGTTTGACTCGATTGTCCTGTTCGACCCGTTTCACTCGTTCGACCCGTTTGACACGTTTGACTCGTTTGGCTCGTTTGGCTCGTTTGGCTCGTTTGGCTCGTTTGGCTCGTTTGGCTCGTTTGGCTCGTTTGGCTCGTTTGGCTCGTTTGGCTCGTTTGGCTCGTTTGGCTCGCTTGGCTCGCTTGGCTCGCTTGGCTCGCTTGGCTCGCTTGGCTCGCTTGGCTCGCTTGGCTCGCTTGGCTCGCTTGGCTCGCTTGGCTCGCTTGGCTCGCTTGGCTCGCTTGGCTCGCTTGGCTCGCTTGGCTCGCTTGGCTCGCTTGGCTCGCTTGGCTCGCTTGGCTCGCTTGGCTCGCTTGGCTCGCTTGGCTCGCTTGGCTCGCTTGGCTCGCTTGGCTCGCTTGGCTCGCTTGGCTCGCTTGGCTCGCTTGGCTCGCTTCGCTCGCTTGGCTCGCTTGGCTCGCTTGGCTCGCTTGGCTCGCTTGGCTCGCTTGGCTCGCTTGGCTCGCTTGGCTCGCTTGGCTCGCTTGGCTCGCTTGGCTCGCTTGGCTCGTTTGGCTCGTTTGGCTCGTTTGGCTCGTTTGGCTCGTTTGGCTCGTTTGACTCGTTTGACTGGTTTGACTCGTTTGACTCGCTTGGCTCGCTTGGCTCGCTTGGCTCGCTTGGCTCGCTTGGCTCGCTTGGCTCGCTTGGCTCGCTTGGCTCGCTTGGCTCGCTTGGCTCGCTTGGCTCGCTTGGCTCGCTTGGCTCGCTTGGCTCGCTTGGCTCGTTTGGCTCGTTTGACTCGTTTGGCTCGTTTGACTCCTTTGACTCCTTTGACTCGTTTGACTCGTTTGACTCGTTTGACTCGTTTGACTCGTTTGACTCGTTTGACTCGATTGACTCGTTTGACTCGTTTGACTCGTTTGACTCGTGTGACTCGATTGACTCGTTTCACTCGTTTGACTCGTTTCACTCGTTTGACTCGTTTGACTCGTTTGACTCGTTTGACTCGTTTGACTCGTTTGACTCGTTTGATTCGTTTCACTCGTTTGACTCGATTGTCCTGTTCGACCCGTTTGACTCGTTTGGCTCGTTTGACTCGTTTGGGTCGTTTGACTCGTTTGACTCGTTTGTCCTGTTCGACCCGTTTCACTCGTTCGACCCGTTTCACTCGTTCGACTCGTTTGACCCGTTTGACTCGTTTGACTCGTTTGACTCGTTTGACTCGTATGACTCGTTTGACTCGTTTGACTCGTTTGACTCGTTTGACTCGTTTGACTCCTTTGACTCCTTTGACTCGTTTGACTCGTTTGACTCGTTTGACTCGTTTGACTCGTTTGACTCGTTTGACTCGATTGACTCGTTTGACTCGTTTGACTCGTTTGACTCGTTTGACTCGTTTGACTCGTTTGACTCGTTTGACTCGTTTGACTCGATTGTCCTGTTCGACCCGTTTGAGTCGATTGTCCTGTTCGACCCGTTTGAGTCGTTTGACTCGTTTGACTCGTTTGACTCGTTTGACTCGTTTGACTCGTTTGACTCGTTTGACTCGTTTGACTCGTTTGACTCGTTTGACTCGTTTGACTCGTTTGACTCGTTTGACTCGTTTGACTCGTTTGACTCGTTTGACTCGTTTGACTCGTTTGACTCGTTTGACTCGTTTGACTCGTTTGACTCGTTTGACTCGTTTGACTCGTTTGACTCGTTTGACTCGTTTGACTCGTTTGACTCGTTTGACTCGTTTGACTCGTTTGACTCGTTTGACTCGTTTGACTCGTTTGACTCGTTTGACTCGTTTGACTCGTTTGACTCGTTTGACTCGTTTGACTCGTTTGACTCGTTTGACTCGTTTGACTCGTTTGACTCGTTTGACTCGTTTGACTCGTTTGACTCGTTTCACTCGTTTCACTCGTTTGACTCGATTGTCCTGTTCGACCCGTTTCACTCGTTCGACCCGTTTGACACGTTTGACTCGTTTGGCTCGTTTGGCTCGTTTGGCTCGTTTGGCTCGTTTGGCTCGTTTGGCTCGTTTGGCTCGTTTGGCTCGTTTGGCTCGTTTGGCTCGTTTGGCTCGTTTGGCTCGTTTGGCTCGCTTGGCTCGCTTGGCTCGCTTGGCTCGCTTGGCTCGCTTGGCTCGCTTGGCTCGCTTGGCTCGCTTGGCTCGCTTGGCTCGCTTGGCTCGCTTGGCTCGCTTGGCTCGCTTTGCTCGCTTGGCTCGCTTGGCTCGCTTGGCTCGCTTGGCTCGCTTGGCTCGCTTGGCTCGCTTGGCTCGTTTGGCTCGTTTTGCTCGTTTGGCTCGTTTGACTCGTTTGACTCGTTTGACTGGTTTGACTCGTTTGACTCGCTTGGCTCGCTTGGCTCGCTTGGCTCGCTTGGCTCGCTTGGCTCGCTTGGCTCGCTTGGCTCGCTTGGCTCGCTTGGCTCGCTTGGCTCGCTTGGCTCGCTTGGCTCGTTTGGCTCGTTTGACTCGTTTGGCTCGTTTGACTCCTTTGACTCCTTTGACTCGTTTGACTCGTTTGACTCGTTTGACTCGTTTGACTCGTTTGACTCGTTTGACTCGATTGACTCGTTTGACTCGTTTGACTCGTTTGACTCGTTTGACTCGTTTGACTCGTTTGACTCGTTTGACTCGTTTGACTCGTTTGACTCGTTTGACTCGTTTGACTCGTTTGACTCGATTGTCCTGTTCGACCCGTTTGACTCGCTTGACTCGATTGTCCTGTTCGACCCGTTTGACTCGTTTGACTCGTTTGACTCGTTTGACTCGTTAGACTCGTTAGACTCGTTTGACTCGTTTGGCTCGTTTGGCTCGTTTGGCTCGTTTGGCTCGTTTGGCTCGTTTGGCTCGTTTGGCTCGTTTGGCTCGCTTGGCTCGCTTGGCTCGCTTGGCTCGCTTGGCTCGCTTGGCTCGCTTGGCTCGTTTGGCCCGCTTGGCTCGCTTGGCTCGCTTGGCTCGCTTGGCTCGCTTGGCTCGCTTGGCTCGCTTGGCTCGCTTGGCTCGCTTGGCTCGCTTGGCTCGCTTGGCTCGCTTGGCTCGCTTGGCTCGCTTGGCTCGCTTGGCTCGCTTGGCTCGCTTGGCTCGCTTGGCTCGCTTGGCTCGCTTGGCTCGCTTGGCTCGCTTGGCTCGCTTGGCTCGCTTGGCTCGCTTGGCTCGCTTGGCTCGCTTGGCTCGCTTGGCTCGCTTGGCTCGCTTGGCTCGTTTGGCCCGCTTGGCTCGCTTGGCTCGCTTGGCTCGCTTGGCTCGCTTGGCTCGCTTGGCTCGCTTGGCTCGCTTGGCTCGCTTGGCTCGCTTGGCTCGCTTGGCTCGCTTGGCTCGCTTGGCTCGCTTGGCTCGCTTGGCTCGCTTGGCTCGCTTGGCTCGCTTGGCTCGCTTGGCTCGCTTGGCTCGCTTGGCTCGCTTGGCTCGCTTGGCTCGCTTGGCTCGCTTGGCTCGCTTTGCTCGCTTGGCTCGCTTGGCTCGCTTTGCTCGCTTGCTCGCTTGGCTCGCTTGGCTCGCTTGGCTCGCTTGGCTCGCTTGGCTCGCTTGGCTCGCTTGGCTCGCTTGGCTCGCTTGGCTCGCTTGGCTCGCTTGGCTCGCTTGGCTCGCTTGACTCGCTTGGCTCGCTTGGCTCGCTTGGCTCGCTTGGCTCGCTTGGCTCGCTTGGCTCGCTTGGCTCGCTTGGCTCGCTTGGCTCGTTTGGCTCGTTTGGCTCGTTTTGCTCGTTTGGCTCGTTTGACTCGTTTGACTCGTTTGACTGGTTTGACTCGCTTGACTCGCTTGGCTCGCTTGGCTCGCTTGGCTCGCTTGGCTCGCTTGGCTCGCTTGGCTCGCTTGGCTCGCTTGGCTCGCTTGGCTCGCTTGGCTCGCTTGGCTCGCTTGGCTCGTTTGGCTCGTTTGACTCGTTTGGCTCGTTTGACTCCTTTGACTCCTTTGACTCGTTTGACTCGTTTGACTCGTTTGACTCGTTTGACTCGTTTGACTCGTTTGACTCGATTGACTCGTTTGACTCGTTTGACTCGTTTGACTCGTGTGACTCGATTGACTCGTTTCACTCGTTTGACTCGTTTCACTCGTTTGACTCGTTTGACTCGTTTGACTCGTTTGACTCGTTTGACTCGTTTGACTCGTTTGATTCGTTTCACTCGTTTGACTCGATTGTCCTGTTCGACCCGTTTGACTCGTTTGGCTCGTTTGACTCGTTTGGGTCGTTTGACTCGTTTGACTCGTTTGTCCTGTTCGACCCGTTTCACCTCGTTCGACCCGTTTCACTCGTTCGACTCGTTTGACCCGTTTGACTCGTTTGACTCGTTTGACTCGTTTGACTCGTTTGACTCGTTTGACTCGTTTGACTCGTTTGACTCGTTTGACTCGTTTGACTCCTTTGACTCCTTTGACTCGTTTGACTCGTTTGACTCGTTTGACTCGTTTGACTCGTTTGACTCGTTTGACTCGATTGACTCGTTTGACTCGTTTGACTCGTTTGACTCGTTTGACTCGTTTGACTCGTTTGACTCGTTTGACTCGTTTGACTCGATTGTCCTGTTCGACCCGTTTGAGTCGATTGTCCTGTTCGACCCGTTTGAGTCGTTTGACTCGTTTGACTCGTTTGACTCGTTTGACTCGTTTGACTCGTTTGACTCGTTTGACTCGTTTGACTCGTTTGACTCGTTTGACTCGTTTGACTCGTTTGACTCGTTTGACTCGTTTGACTCGTTTGACTCGTTTGACTCGTTTGACTCGTTTGACTCGTTTGACTCGTTTGACTCGTTTGACTCGTTTGACTCGTTTGACTCGTTTGACTCGTTTGACTCGTTTGACTCGTTTGACTCGTTTGACTCGTTTGACTCGTTTGACTCGTTTGACTCGTTTGACTCGTTTGACTCGTTTGACTCGTTTGACTCGTTTGACTCGTTTGACTCGTTTGACTCGTTTGACTCGTTTGACTCGTTTGACTCGTTTGACTCGTTTGACTCGTTTGACTCGTTTGACTCGTTTGACTCGTTTGACTCGTTTGACTCGTTTGACTCGTTTGACTCGTTTGACTCGTTTGACTCGTTTGACTCGTTTGACTCGTTTGACTCGTTTGACTCGTTTGACTCGTTTGACTCGTTTGACTCGTTTGACTCGTTTGACTCGTTTGACTCGTTTGACTCGTTTGACTCGTTTGGCTCGTTTGGCTCGTTTGGCTCGTTTGGCTCGTTTGGCTCGTTTGGCTCGCTTGGCTCGCTTGGCTCGCTTGGCTCGCTTGGCTCGCTTGGCTCGCTTGGCTCGCTTGGCTCGCTTGGCTCGCTTGACTCGTTTGACTCGTTTGACTCGTTTGACTCGTTTGACTCGTTTGACTCGTTTGACTCGTTTGACTCGTTTGACTCGTTTGACTCGTTTGACTCGTTTGACTCGTTTGACTCGTTTGACTCGTTTGACTCGTTTGACTCGTTTGACTCGTTTGACTCGTTTGACTCGTTTGACTCGTTTGACTCGTTTGACTCGATCGTTTGACTCGTTTGACTCGTTTGACTCGTTTGACTCGTTTGGACTCGTTTGACTCGTTTGACTCGTTTGGCTCGTTTGGCTCGTTTGGCTCGCTTGGCTCGCTTGGCTCGCTTGGCTCGCTTGGCTCGCTTGGCTCGCTTGGCTCGCTTGGCTCGCTTGGCTCGCTTGGCTCGCTTTGCTCGCTTGGCTCGCTTGGCTCGCTTGGCTCGCTTGGCTCGCTTGGCTCGCTTGGCTCGCTTGGCTCGCTTGGCTCGCTTGGCTCGCTTGGCTCGCTTGGCTCGCTTGGCTCGCTTGGCTCGCTTGGCTCGCTTGGCTCGCTTGGCTCGCTTGGCTCGCTTGGCTCGCTTGGCTCGCTTGGCTCGCTTGGCTCGCTTGGCTCGCTTGGCTCGCTTGGCTCGCTTGGCTCGCTTGGCTCGCTTGGCTCGCTTGGCTCGCTTGGCTCGCTTGGCTCGCTTGGCTCGCTTGGCTCGCTTGGCTCGCTTGGCTCGCTTGGCTCGCTTGGCTCGCTTGGCTCGCTTGGCTCGTTTGGCTCGTTTGACTCGTTTGACTCGTTTGACTCGTTTGACTCGTTTGACTCGTTTGACTCGTTTGACTCGTTTGACTCGTTTGATTCGTTTCACTCGTTTGACTCGATTGTCCTGTTCGACCCGTTTGACTCGTTTGGCTCGTTTGACTCGTTTGGGTCGTTTGACTCGTTTGACTCGTTTGACTCGTTTGTCCTGTTCGACCCGTTTCACTCGTTCGACCCGTTTCACTCGTTCGACCCGTTTGACCCGTTTGACTCGTTTGACTCGTTTGACTCGTTTGACTCGTTTGACTCGTTTGACTCGTTTGACTCGTTTGACTCGTTTGACTCGTTTGACTCGTTTGACTCGTTTGACTCGTTTGACTCGTTTGACTCGTTTGACTCGTTTGACTCGTTTGACTCGTTTGACTCGTTTGACTCGTTTGACTCGTTTGACTCGTTTGACTCGTTTGACTCGTTTGGGTCGTTTGACTCGTTTGACTCGTTTGGGTCGTTTGACTCGTTTCACTCGTTTGACTCGATGGTCCTGTTCGACCCGTTTCACTCGTTCGACCCGTTTGACCCGTTTGACACGTTTGACTCGTTTGACTCGTTGACTCGTTTGACTCGTTTGACTCGTTTGACTCGTTTGACTCGTTTGACTCGTTTGACTCGTTTGACTCGTTTGACTCGTTTGACTCGTTTGGCTCGTTTGGCTCGTTTGGCTCGTTTGGCTCGTTTGGCTCGTTTGACTCGTTTGGCTCCTTTGACTCGTTTGGCTCGTTTGACTCGTTTGACTCGTTTGACTCGTTTGACTCGTTTGACTCGTTTGACTCGTTTGACTCGTTTGACTCGTTTGACTCGTTTGACTCGTTTCACTCGTTTCACTCGTTTGACTCGATTGTCCTGTTCGACCCGTTTCACTCGTTTGACTCGTTTCACTCGTTTGACTCGTTTGACTCGTTTGACTCGTTTGACTCGTTTGACTCGTTTGACTCGTTTGACTCGTTTGACTCGTTTGACTCGTTTGACTCGTTTGACTCGTTTGACTCGTTTGACTCGTTTGACTCGTTTGACTCGTTTGACTCGTTGGACTCGTTTGACTCGTTTGACTCGTTTGACTCGTTTGACTCGTTTGACTCGTTTGACTCGTTTGACTCGTTTGACTCGTTTGACTCGTTTGACTCGTTTGACTCGTTTGACTCGTTTGACTCGTTTGACTCGTTTGACTCGTTTGACTCGTTTGACTCGTTTGACTCGTTTGACTCGTTTGACTCGTTTGACTCGTTTGACACGTTTGACTCGTTTGACTCGTTTGACTCGTTTGACTCGTTTGACTCGTTTGACTCGTTTGACTCGTTTGGCTCGTTTGGCTCGTTTGGCTCGTTTGGCTCGTTTGGCTCGTTTGACTCGTTTGGCTCGTTTGACTCGTTTGGCTCGTTTGACTCGTTTGACTCGTTTGACTCGTTTGACTCGTTTGACTCGTTTGACTCGTTTGACTCGTTTGACTCGTTTGACTCGTTTCACTCGTTTCACTCGTTTGACTCGATTGTCCTGTTCGACCCGTTTCACTCGTTTGACTCGTTTCACTCGTTTGACTCGTTTCACTCGTTTGACTCGTTTCACTCGTTTGACTCGTTTGACTCGTTTGACTCGTTTGACTCGTTTGACTCGTTTGACTCGTTTGACTCGTTTGACTCGTTTGACTCGTTTGACTCGTTTGACTCGTTTGACTCGTTTGACTCGTTTGACTCGTTTGACTCGTTTGACTCGTTTGACTCGTTTGACTCGTTTGACTCGTTTGACTCGTTTGACTCGTTTGACTCGTTTGACTCGTTTGACTCGTTTGACTCGTTTGACTCGTTTGACTCGTTTGACTCGTTTGACTCGTTTGACTCGTTTGACTCGTTTGACTCGTTTGACTCGTTTGACTCGTTTGACTCGTTTGACTCGTTTGAGTCGTTTGACTCGTTTGACTCGTTTGACTCGTTTGACTCGTTTGACTCGTTTGACTCGTTTGACTCGTTTGACTCGTTTGACTCGTTTGACTCGTTTGACTCGTTTGACTCGTTTGACTCGTTTGACTCGTTTGACTCGTTTGACTCGTTTGACTCGTTTGACTCGTTTGACTCGTTTGACACGTTTGACTCGTTTGACTCGTTTGACTCGTTTGGCTCGTTTGACTCGTTTGACTCGTTTGACTCGTTTGACTCGTTTGACTCGTTTGACTCGTTTGACTCGTTTGACTCGTTTGACTCGTTTGACTCGTTTGACTCGTTTCACTCGTTCGACCCGATTGACCCGTTTGACACGTTTGACTCGTTTGACTCGTTTGACTCGTTTGACTCGTTTGACTCGTTTGACTCGTTTGACTCGTTTGACTCGTTTGACTCGTTTGACTCGTTTCACTCGTTTCACTCGTTTGACTCGTTTCACTCGTTTCACTCGTTTGACTCGATTGTCCTGTTCGACCCGTTTGACTCGTTTGACTCGTTTGACTCGTTTGACTCGTTTGACTCGTTTGACTCGTTTGACTCGTTTGACTCGTTTGACTCGTTTGACTCGTTTGACTCGTTTGACTCGTTTGACTCGTTTGACTCGTTTGACTCGTTTGACTCGTTTGACTCGTTTGACTCGTTTGACTCGTTTGACTCGTTTGACTCGTTTGACTCGTTTGACTCGTTTGACTCGTTTGACTCGTTTGACTCGTTTGACTCGTTTGACTCGTTTGACTCGTTTGACTCGTTTGACTCGTTTGACTCGTTTGACTCGTTTGACTCGTTTGACTCGTTTGACTCGTTTGACTCGTTTGACTCGTTTGACTCGTTTGACTCGTTTGACTCGTTTGACTCGTTTGACTCGTTTGACACGTTTGACTCGTTTGACTCGTTTGACTCGTTTGGCTCGTTTGACTCGTTTGACTCGTTTGACTCGTTTGACTCGTTTGACTCGTTTGACTCGTTTGACTCGTTTGACTCGTTTGACTCGTTTGACTCGTTTGACTCGTTTCACTCGTTCGACCCGATTGACCCGTTTGACACGTTTGACTCGTTTGACTCGTTTGACTCGTTTGACTCGTTTGACTCGTTTGACTCGTTTGACTCGTTTGACTCGTTTGACTCGTTTGACTCGTTTCACTCGTTTCACTCGTTTGACTCGTTTCACTCGTTTCACTCGTTTGACTCGATTGTCCTGTTCGACCCGTTTGACTCGTTTGACTCGTTTGACTCGTTTGACTCGTTTGACTCGTTTGACTCGTTTGACTCGTTTGACTCGTTTGACTCGTTTGACTCGTTTGACTCGTTTGACTCGTTTGACTCGTTTGACTCGTTTGACTCGTTTGACTCGTTTGACTCGTTTGACTCGTTTGACTCGTTTGACTCGTTTGACTCGTTTGACTCGTTTGACTCGTTTGACTCGTTTGACTCGTTTGACTCGTTTGACTCGTTTGACTCGTTTGACTCGTTTGACTCGTTTGACTCGTTTGACTCGTTTGACTCGTTTGACTCGTTTGACTCGTTTGACTCGTTTGACTCGTTTGACTCGTTTGACTCGTTTGACTCGTTTGACTCGTTTGACTCGTTTGACTCGTTTGACTCGTTTGACTCGTTTGACTCGTTTGACTCGTTTGACTCGTTTGACTCGTTTGACTCGTTTGACTCGTTTGACTCGTTTGACTCGTTTGACTCGTTTGACTCGTTTGACTCGTTTGACTCGTTTGACTCGTTTGACTCGTTTGACTCGTTTGACTCGTTTGACTCGTTTGACTCGTTTGACTCGTTTGACTCGTTTGACTCGTTTGACTCGTTTGACTCGTTTGACTCGTTTGACTCGTTTGACTCGTTTGGCTCGTTTGGCTCGTTTGGCTCGTTTGGCTCGTTTGGCTCGTTTGGCTCGCTTGGCTCGCTTGGCTCGCTTGGCTCGCTTGGCTCGCTTGGCTCGCTTGGCTCGCTTGGCTCGCTTGGCTCGCTTGGCTCGCTTGACTCGTTTGACTCGTTTGAATCTTTTCACTCGTTTGACTCGTTTGACTCGTTTGACTCGATTGACTCGTTTCACTCGTTTGACTCGTTTGACTCGATTGTCCTGTTCGACCCGTTTCACTCGTTTGCCTCGTTTGACTCGTTTCACTCGTTTGACTCGTTTGACTCGATTGTCCTGTTCGACCCGTTTGACTCGCTTGACTCGATTGTCCTGTTCGACCCGTTTGACTCGTTTGACTCGTTTGACTCGTTTGACTCGTTAGACTCGTTAGACTCGTTTGACTCGTTTGGCTCGTTTGGCTCGTTTGGCTCGTTTGGCTCGTTTGACTCGGTTGACTCGGTTGACTCGCTTGGCTCGCTTGACTCGTTTGACTGGTTTGACTCGTTTGACTCGTTTGGCTCGTTTGACTCGTTTGACTCGGTTGACTCGGTTGACTCGCTTGGCTCGCTTGGCTCGCTTGGCTCGCTTGGCTCGCTTGGCTCGCTTGGCTCGCTTGGCTCGCTTGGCTCGCTTGGCTCGCTTGGCTCGCTTGGCTCGCTTGGCTCGCTTGGCTCGCTTGGCTCGCTTGGCTCGCTTGGCTCGCTTGGCTCGCTTGGCTCGCTTGGCTCGCTTGGCTCGCTTGGCTCGCTTGGCTCGCTTGGCTCGCTTGGCTCGCTTGGCTCGCTTGGCTCGCTTGGCTCGCTTGGCTCGCTTGGCTCGCTTGGCTCGCTTGGCTCGCTTGGCTCGCTTGGCTCGCTTGGCTCGCTTGGCTCGCTTGGCTCGCTTGGCTCGTTTGGCTCGTTTGGCTCGTTTTGCTCGTTTGACTCGTTTGACTCGTTTGACTCGTTTGACTCGTTTGACTCGTTTGGCTCGTTTGACTCGTTTGACTCGTTTGGCTCGTTTGGCTCGTTTGGCTCGTTTGGCTCGCTTGGCTCGCTTGGCTCGCTTGGCTCGCTTGGCTCGCTTGGCTCGCTTGGCTCGCTTGGCTCGCTTGGCTCGCTTGGCTCGCTTTGCTCGCTTGGCTCGCTTGGCTCGCTTGGCTCGCTTGGATCGCTTGGCTCGCTTGGCTCGCTTGGCTCGCTTGGCTCGCTTGGCTCGCTTGGCTCGCTTGGCTCGCTTGGCTCGCTTGGCTCGCTTGGCTCGCTTGGCTCGCTTGGCTCGCTTGGCTCGCTTGGCTCGCTTGGCTCGCTTGGCTCGCTTGGCTCGCTTGGCTCGCTTGGCTCGCTTGGCTCGCTTGGCTCGCTTGGCTCGCTTGGCTCGCTTGGCTCGCTTGGCTCGCTTGGCTCGCTTGGCTCGCTTGGCTCGCTTGGCTCGCTTGGCTCGTTTGGCTCGTTTGACTCGTTTGACTCGTTTGACTCGTTTGACTCGTTTGACTCGTTTGACTCGTTTGACTCGTTTGACTCGTTTGATTCGTTTCACTCGTTTGACTCGATTGTCCTGTTCGACCCGTTTGACTCGTTTGACTCGTTTGACTCGTTTGGGTCGTTTGACTCGTTTGACTCGTTTGACTCGTTTGTCCTGTTCGACCCGTTTCACTCGTTCGACCCGTTTCACTCGTTCGACCCGTTTGACCCGTTTGACTCGTTTGACTCGTTTGACTCGTTTGACTCGTTTGACTCGTTTGACTCGTTTGACTCGTTTGACTCGTTTGACTCGTTTGACTCGTTTGACTCGTTTGACTCGTTTGACTCGTTTGACTCGTTTGACTCGTTTGACTCGTTTGACTCGTTTGACTCGTTTGACTCGTTTGACTCGTTTGACTCGTTTGACTCGTTTGACTCGTTTGGGTCGTTTGACTCGTTTGACTCGTTTGGGTCGTTTGACTCGTTTCACTCGTTTGACTCGATGGTCCTGTTCGACCCGTTTCACTCGTTCGACCCGTTTGACCCGTTTGACACGTTTGACTCGTTTGACTCGTTTGACTCGTTTGACTCGTTTGACTCGTTTGACTCGTTTGACTCGTTTGACTCGTTTGACTCGTTTGACTCGTTTGACTCGTTTGACTCGTTTGGCTCGTTTGGCTCGTTTGGCTCGTTTGGCTCGTTTGGCTCGTTTGGCTCGTTTGGCTCGTTTGACTCGTTTGGCTCGTTTGACTCGTTTGACTCGTTTGACTCGTTTGACTCGTTTGACTCGTTTGACTCGTTTGACTCGTTTGACTCGTTTGACTCGTTTGACTCGTTTCACTCGTTTCACTCGTTTGACTCGATTGTCCTGTTCGACCCGTTTCACTCGTTTGACTCGTTTCACTCGTTTGACTCGTTTCACTCGTTTGACTCGTTTGACTCGTTTGACTCGTTTGACTCGTTTGACTCGTTTGACTCGTTTGACTCGTTTGACTCGTTTGACTCGTTTGACTCGTTTGACTCGTTTGACTCGTTTGACTCGTTTGACTCGTTTGACTCGTTTGACTCGTTGGACTCGTTTGACTCGTTTGACTCGTTTGACTCGTTTGACTCGTTTGACTCGTTTGACTCGTTTGACTCGTTTGACTCGTTTGACTCGTTTGACTCGTTTGACTCGTTTGACTCGTTTGACTCGTTTGACTCGTTTGACTCGTTTGACTCGTTTGACTCGTTTGACTCGTTTGACTCGTTTGACACGTTTGACTCGTTTGACTCGTTTGACTCGTTTGACTCGTTTGACTCGTTTGACTCGTTTGACTCGTTTGGCTCGTTTGGCTCGTTTGGCTCGTTTGGCTCGTTTGGCTCGTTTGACTCGTTTGGCTCGTTTGACTCGTTTGGCTCGTTTGACTCGTTTGACTCGTTTGACTCGTTTGACTCGTTTGACTCGTTTGACTCGTTTGACTCGTTTGACTCGTTTGACTCGTTTCACTCGTTTCACTCGTTTGACTCGATTGTCCTGTTCGACCCGTTTCACTCGTTTGACTCGTTTCACTCGTTTGACTCGTTTCACTCGTTTGACTCGTTTCACTCGTTTGACTCGTTTGACTCGTTTGACTCGTTTGACTCGTTTGACTCGTTTGACTCGTTTGACTCGTTTGACTCGTTTGACTCGTTTGACTCGTTTGACTCGTTTGACTCGTTTGACTCGTTTGACTCGTTTGACTCGTTTGACTCGTTTGACTCGTTTGACCCGTTTGACTCGTTTGACTCGTTTGACTCGTTTGACTCGTTTGACTCGTTTGACTCGTTTGACTCGTTTGACTCGTTTGACTCGTTTGACTCGTTTGACTCGTTTGACTCGTTTGACTCGTTTGACTCGTTTGACTCGTTTGACTCGTTTGACTCGTTTGACTCGTTTGACTCGTTTGACTCGTTTGAGTCGTTTGACTCGTTTGACTCGTTTGACTCGTTTGACTCGTTTGACTCGTTTGACTCGTTTGACTCGTTTGACTCGTTTGACTCGTTTGACTCGTTTGACTCGTTTGACTCGTTTGACTCGTTTGACTCGTTTGACTCGTTTGACTCGTTTGACTCGTTTGACACGTTTGACTCGTTTGACTCGTTTGACTCGTTTGACTCGTTTGACTCGTTTGGCTCGTTTGACTCGTTTGACTCGTTTGACTCGTTTGACTCGTTTGACTCGTTTGACTCGTTTGACTCGTTTGACTCGTTTGACTCGTTTGACTCGTTTGACTCGTTTCACTCGTTCGACCCGATTGACCCGTTTGACACGTTTGACTCGTTTGACTCGTTTGACTCGTTTGACTCGTTTGACTCGTTTGACTCGTTTGACTCGTTTGACTCGTTTGACTCGTTTCACTCGTTTCACTCGTTTCACTCGTTTGACTCGTTTCACTCGTTTCACTCGTTTGACTCGATTGTCCTGTTCGACCCGTTTGACTCGTTTGACTCGTTTGACTCGTTTGACTCGTTTGACTCGTTTGACTCGTTTGACTCGTTTGACTCGTTTGACTCGTTTGACTCGTTTGACTCGTTTGACTCGTTTGACTCGTTTGACTCGTTTGACTCGTTTGACTCGTTTGACTCGTTTGACTCGTTTGACTCGTTTGACTCGTTTCACTCGTTTGACTCGTTTCACTCGTTTGACTCGTTTCACTCGTTTGACTCGTTTCACTCGTTTGACTCGTTTGACTCGTTTGACTCGTTTGACTCGTTTGACTCGTTTGACTCGTTTGACTCGTTTGACTCGTTTGACTCGTTTGACTCGTTTGACTCGTTTGACTCGTTTGACTCGTTTGACTCGTTTGACTCGTTTGACTCGTTTGACTCGTTTGACTCGTTTGACTCGTTTGACTCGTTTGACTCGTTTGACTCGTTTGACTCGTTTGACTCGTTTGACTCGTTTGACTCGTTTGACTCGCTTGACTCGCTTGACTCGCTTGACTCCCTTGACTCGCTTGACTCGCTTGACTCGCTTGACTCGCTTGAATCGCCTGACTCGCTTGACTCGCCTGACTCGCCTGACTCGCCTGACTCGCCTGACTCGCCTGACTCGCCTGACTCGCCTGACTCGCCTGACTCGCCTGACTCGCCTGACTCGCCTGACTCGCCTGACTCGCCTGACTCGCCTGACTCGCCTGACTCGCTTGACTCGCCTGACTCGCCTGACTCGCCTGACTCGTTTGACTCGTTTGACTCGTTTGACTCGTTTGACTCGTTTGACTCGTTTGACTCGTTTGACTCGTTTGACTCGTTTGACTCGTTTGACTCGTTTCACTCGTTTGACTCGTTTCACTCGTTTGACTCGTTTCACTCGTTTGACTCGTTTCACTCGTTTGACTCGTTTCACTCGTTTGACTCGTTTCACTCGTTTGACTCGTTTCACTCGTTTGACTCGTTTGACTCGTTTGACTCGTTTGACTCGTTTGACTCGTTTGACTCGTTTGACTCGTTTGACTCGTTTGACTCGTTTGACTCGTTTGACTCGTTTGACTCGTTTCACTCGTTCGACCCGATTGACCCGTTTGACACGTTTGACTCGTTTGACTCGTTTGACTCGTTTGACTCGTTTGACTCGTTTGACTCGTTTGACTCGTTTGACTCGTTTGACTCGTTTCACTCGTTTGACTCGTTTCACTCGTTTCACTCGTTTGACTCGATTGTCCTGTTCGACCCGTTTGACTCGTTTGACTCGTTTGACTCGTTTGACTCGTTTGACTCGTTTGACTCGTTTGACTCGTTTGACTCGTTTGACTCGTTTGACTCGTTTGACTCGTTTGACTCGTTTGACTCGTTTGACTCGTTTGACTCGTTTGACTCGTTTGACTCGTTTGACTCGTTTGACTCGTTTGACTCGTTTGACTCGTTTGACTCGTTTGACTCGTTTGACTCGTTTGACTCGTTTGACTCGTTTGACTCGTTTGACTCGTTTGACTCGTTTGACTCGTTTGACTCGTTTGACTCGTTTGACTCGTTTGACTCGTTTGACTCGTTTGACTCGTTTGACTCGTTTGACTCGTTTGACTCGTTTGACTCGTTTGACTCGTTTGACTCGTTTGACTCGTTTGACTCGTTTGACTCGTTTGACTCGTTTGACTCGTTTGACTCGTTTGACTCGTTTGAATCGTATAACTCGTTTGACTCGTTTGACTCGTTTGACTCGATTGTCCTGTTCGACCCGTTTCACTCGTTCGACCCGATTGACCCGTTTGACACGTTTGACTCGTTTGACTCGTTTGACTCGTTTGACTCGTTCGACCCGATTGACCCGTTTGACACGTTTGACTCGTTTGACTCGTTTGAATCGTTTGACTCGTTTGACTCGTTTGACTCGTTTGACTCGTTTGACTCGTTTGACTCGTTTGACTCGTTTGACTCGTTTGACTCGTTTGACACGTTTGACTCGTTTGACTCGTTTGACTCGTTTGACTCGTTTGACTCGTTTGACTCGTTTGACTCGTTTGACTCGATTGACTCGATTGTCCTGTTCGACCCGTTTGACCCGTTTGACACGTTTGACTCGTTTGACTCGTTTCACTCGTTTGACTCGTTTGGGTCGTTTGACTCGTTTCACTCATTTGACTCGATTGTCCTGTTCGACCCGTTTCACTCGTTCGACCCGTTTGACCCGTTTGACACGTTTGACCCGTTTGACTCGTTTGACTCGTTTGACTCGTTTGACTCGTTTGACTCGTTTGACTCGTTTGACTCGTTTGACTCGTTTGACTCGTTTGACTCGTTTGACTCGTTTGACTCGTTTGACTCGTTTGACTCGTTTGACTCGTTTGACTCGTTTGACTCGATTGTCCTGTTCGACCCGTTTCACTCGTTTGACTCGTTTGACTCGTTTGACTCGTTTGACTCGTTTGACTCGTTTGACTCGTTTGACTCGTTTGACTCGTTTGACTCGTTCGACCCGATTGACCCGTTTGACACGTTTGACTCGTTTGACTCGTTTGACTCGTTTGACTCGTTTGACTCGTTTGACTCGTTTGACTCGTTTGACTCGTTTGACTCGTTTTACTCGTTTGACTCGTTTGACTCGTTTGACTCGTTTGACACGTTTGACTCGTTTGACTCGTTTGACTCGTTTGACTCGTTTGACTCGTTTGACTCGTTTGACTCGATTGACTCGATTGTCCTGTTCGACCCGTTTGACCCGTTTGACACGTTTGACTCGTTTGATTCGTTTCACTCGTTTGACTCGTTTCACTCGTTTGACTCGTTTGGGTCGTTTGACTCGTTTCACTCGTTTGACTCGATTGTCCTGTTCGACCCGTTTCACTCGTTCGACCCGTTTGACACGTTTGACCCGTTTGACTCGTTTGACTCGTTTGACTCGTTTGACTCGTTTGACTCGTTTGACTCGTTTGACTCGTTTGACTCGTTTGACTCGTTTGACTCGTTTGACTCGTTTGACTCGTTTGACTCGTTTGACTCGTTTGACTCGTTTGACTCGTTTGACTCGTTTGACTCGTTTGACTCGTTTGACTCGTTTGACTCGTTTGACTCGTTTGACTCGTTTGACTCGTTTGACTCGTTTGACTCGTTTGACTCGTTTGACTCGTTTGACTCGTTTGACTCGTTTGACTCGTTTGACTCGTTTGACTCGTTTGACTCGTTTGAATCGTATAACTCGTTTCACTCGTTTGACTCGTTTGACTCGATTGTCCTGTTCGACCCGTTTCACTCGTTCGACCCGATTGACCCGTTTGACACGTTTGACTCGTTTGACTCGTTTGACTCGTTTGACTCGTTTGACTCGTTTGAATCGTATAACTCGTTTGACTCGTTTGACTCGTTTGACTCGATTGTCCTGTTCGACCCGTTTCACTCGTTCGACCCGATTGACCCGTTTGACACGTTTGACTCGTTTGACTCGTTTGACTCGTTTGACTCGTTTGACTCGTTTGACTCGTTTGACTCGTTTGACTCGTTTGACTCGTTTGACTCGTTTGACTCGTTTGACTCGTTTGACTCGTTTGACTCGTTTGACTCGTTTGACTCGTTTCACTCGTTTGACTCGTTTGACTCGTTTGACTCGTTTCACTCGTTTGACTCGATTGTCCTGTTCGACCCGTTCCACTCGTTTGACTCGTTTCACTCGTTTGACTCGTTTCACTCGTTTGACTCGTTTCACTCGTTTGACTCGTTTCACTCGTTTGACTCGTTTCACTCGTTTGACTCGTTTCACTCGTTTGACTCGTTTGACTCGTTTGACTCGTTTGACTCGTTTGACTCGTTTGACTCGTTTGACTCGTTTGACTCGTTTGACTCGTTTGACTCGTTTGACTCGTTTGACTCGTTTGACTCGTTTGACTCGTTTGACTCGTTTGACTCGTTTGACTCGTTTGACTCGTTTGACTCGTTTGACTCGTTTGACTCGCTTGACTCGCTTGACTCGCTTGACTCGCTTGACTCGCTTGACTCGCTTGACTCCCTTGACTCGCTTGACTCGCTTGAATCGCTTGACTCGCCTGACTCGCCTGACTCGCCTGACTCGCCTGACTCGCCTGACTCGCCTGACTCGCCTGACTCGCCTGACTCGCCTGACTCGCCTGACTCGCCTGACTCGCCTGACTCGCCTGACTCGCCTGACTCGCCTGACTCGCCTGACTCGCCTGACTCGCCTGACTCGCCTGACTCGCCTGACTCGCCTGACTCGCCTGACTCGCCTGACTCGCTTGACTCGCTTGACTCGCTTGACTCGCTTGACTCGCTTGACTCGCTTGACTCGCTTGACTCGCTTGACTCGCTTGACTCGTTTCACTCGTTTGACTCGTTTCACTCGTTTGACTCGTTTCACTCGTTTGACTCGTTTCACTCGTTTGACTCGTTTCACTCGTTTGACTCGTTTCACTCGTTTGACTCGTTTCACTCGTTTGACTCGTTTCACTCGTTTGACTCGTTTCACTCGTTTGACTCGTTTCACTCGTTTGACTCGTTTCACTCGTTTGACTCGTTTCACTCGTTTGACTCGTTTCACTCGTTTGACTCGTTTCACTCGTTTGACTCGTTTCACTCGTTTGACTCGTTTCACTCGTTTGACTCGTTTGACTCGTTTGACTCGTTTGACTCGTTTGACTCGTTTGACTCGTTTGACTCGTTTGACTCGTTTGACTCGTTTGACTCGTTTGACTCGCTTGACTCGTTTGACTCGCTTGACTCGCTTGACTCGCTTGACTCGCTTGACTCGCTTGACTCCCTTGACTCGCTTGACTCGCTTGACTCGCTTGACTCGCTTGAATCGCTTGACTCGCTTGACTCGCCTGACTCGCCTGACTCGCCTGACTCGCCTGACTCGCCTGACTCGTCTGACTCGCCTGACTCGCCTGACTCGTCTGACTCGCCTGACTCGCCTGACTCGCCTGACTCGCCTGACTCGCTTGACTCGCCTGACTCGCTTGACTCGCCTGACTCGCTTGACTCGCTTGACTCGCTTGACTCGCTTGACTCGCTTGACTCGTTTCACTCGCTTGACTCGTTTCACTCGTTTGACTCGTTTCACTCGTTTGACTCGTTTCACTCGTTTGACTCGTTTCACTCGTTTGACTCGTTTCACTCGTTTGACTCGTTTCACTCGTTTGACTCGTTTCACTCGTTTGACTCGTTTCACTCGTTTGACTCGTTTCACTCGTTTGACTCGTTTCACTCGTTTGACTCGTTTCACTCGTTTGACTCGTTTCACTCGTTTGACTCGTTTCACTCGTTTGACTCGTTTCACTCGTTTGACTCGTTTGACTCGTTTGACTCGTTTCACTCGTTCGACCCGATTGACCCGTTTGACACGTTTGACTCGTTTGACTCGTTTGACTCGTTTGACTCGTTTGACTCGTTTGACTCGTTTGACTCGTTTCACTCGTTTCACTCGTTTGACTCGTTTGACTCGTTTCACTCGTTTCACTCGTTTGACTCGATTGTCCTGTTCGACCCGTTTGACTCGTTTGACTCGTTTGACTCGTTTGACTCGTTTGACTCGTTTGACTCGTTTGACTCGTTTGACTCGTTTGACTCGTTTGACTCGTTTGACTCGTTTGACTCGTTTGACTCGTTTGACTCGTTTGACTCGTTTGACTCGTTTGACTCGTTTGACTCGTTTGACTCGTTTGACTCGTTTGACTCGTTTGACTCGTTTGAATCGTATAACTCGTTTGACTCGTTTGACTCGTTTGACTCGATTGTCCTGTTCGACCCGTTTCACTCGTTCGACCCGATTGACCCGTTTGACACGTTTGACTCGTTTGACTCGTTTGACTCGTTTGACTCGTTCGACCCGATTGACCCGTTTGACACGTTTGACTCGTTTGACTCGTTTGACTCGTTTGACTCGTTTGACTCGTTTGACTCGTTTGACTCGTTTGACTCGTTTGACTCGTTTGACTCGTTTGACTCGTTTGACTCGTTTGACACGTTTGACTCGTTTGACTCGTTTGACTCGTTTGACTCGTTTGACTCGTTTGACTCGTTTGACTCGATTGACTCGATTGTCCTGTTCGACCCGTTTGACCCGTTTGACACGTTTGACTCGTTTGACTCGTTTCACTCGTTTGACTCGTTTCACTCGTTTGACTCGTTTGGGTCGTTTGACTCGTTTCACTCGTTTGACTCGATTGTCCTGTTCGACCCGTTTCACTCGTTCGACCCGTTTGACCCGTTTGACACGTTTGACCCGTTTGACTCGTTTGACTCGTTTGACTCGTTTGACTCGTTTGACTCGTTTGACTCGTTTGACTCGTTTGACTCGTTTGACTCGTTTGACTCGTTTGACTCGTTTGACTCGTTTGACTCGTTTGACTCGTTTGACTCGTTTGACTCGTTTGACTCGTTTGACTCGTTTGACTCGTTTGACTCGTTTGACTCGTTTGACTCGTTTGACTCGTTTGACTCGTTTGACTCGTTTGACTCGTTTGACTCGTTTGACTCGTTTGACTCGTTTGACTCGTTTGAATCGTATAACTCGTTTGACTCGTTTGACTCGTTTGAGTCGATTGTCCTGTTCGACCCGTTTCACTCGTTCGACCCGATTGACCCGTTTGACACGTTTGACTCGTTTGACTCGTTTGACTCGTTTGACTCGTTTGACTCGTTTGACTCGTTTGACTCGTTTGACTCGTTTGACTCGTTTGACTCGTTTGACTCGTTTGACTCGTTTGACTCGTTTGACTCGTTTGACTCGTTTGACTCGTTTGACTCGTTTCACTCGTTTGACTCGTTTGACTCGTTTGACTCGTTTCACTCGTTCGACCCGATTGACCCGTTTGACACGTTTGACTCGTTTTACTCGTTTGACTCGTTTGATTCGTTTGACTCGTTTGACTCGTTTGACTCGTTTGACTCGTTTGACTCGTTTGACTCGTTTGACTCGTTTGACTCGTTTGACTCGTTTGACTCGTTTGACTCGTTTGACTCGTTTGACTCGTTTGACTCGTTTGACTCGTTTGACTCGTTTGACTCGTTTGACTCGTTTGACTCGTTTGACTCGTTTGACTCGTTTGACTCGTTTGACTCGTTTGACTCGTTTGACTCGTTTGACTCGTTTGACTCGTTTGACTCGTTTGACTCGTTTGACTCGTTTGACTCGTTTGACTCGTTTGACTCGTTTGACTCGTTTGACTCGTTTGACTCGTTTGACTCGTTTGACTCGTTTGACTCGTTTGACTCGTTTGACTCGTTTGACTCGTTTGACTCGTTTGACTCGTTTGACTCGTTTGAATCGTATAACTCGTTTGACTCGTTTGACTCGTTTGACTCGATTGTCCTGTTCGACCCGTTTCACTCGTTCGACCCGATTGACCCGTTTGACACGTTTGACTCGTTTGACTCGTTTGACTCGTTTGACTCGTTTGACTCGTTTGACTCGTTTGACTCGTTTGACTCGTTTGACTCGTTTGACTCGTTTGACTCGTTTCACTCGTTTGACTCGTTTGACTCGTTTGACTCGATTGTCCTGTTCGACCCGTTTCACTCGTTTGACTCGTTTGACTCGTTTGACTCGTTTGACTCGTTTGACTCGTTTGACTCGTTTGACTCGTTTGACTCGTTTGACTCGTTTGACTCGTTTGACTCGTTTGACTCGTTTGACTCGTTTGACTCGTTTGACTCGTTTGACTCGTTTGACTCGTTTGACTCGTTTGACTCGTTTGACTCGTTTGACTCGTTTGACTCGTTTGACTCGTTTGACTCGTTTGACTCGTTTGACTCGTTTGACTCGTTTGACTCGTTTGACTCGTTTGACTCGTTTGACTCGTTTGACTCGTTTGACTCGTTTGACTCGTTTGACTCGTTTGACTCGTTTGACTCGTTTGACTCGTTTGACTCGTTTGACTCGTTTGACTCGTTTGACTCGTTTGACTCGTTTGACTCGTTTGACTCGTTTGACTCGTTTGACTCGTTTGACTCGTTTGACTCGTTTGACTCGTTTGACTCGTTTGACTCGTTTGACACGTTTGACTCGTTTGACTCGTTTGACTCGTTTGACTCGTTTGACTCGTTTGACTCGTTTGACTCGTTTGACTCGTTTGACTCGTTTGACTCGTTTGACTCGTTTGACTCGTTTGACTCGTTTGACTCGTTTGACTCGTTTGACTCGTTTGACTCGTTTGAATCGTATATCTCGTTTGACTCGTTTGACTCGTTTGACTCGATTGTCCTGTTCGACCCGTTTCACTCGTTCGACCCGATTGACCCGTTTGACACGTTTGACTCGTTTGACTCGTTTGACTCGTTTGACTCGTTTGACTCGTTTGACTCGTTTGACTCGTTTGCCTCGTTTGACTCGTTTGACTCGTTTGACTCGTTTGACTCGTTTGACTCGTTTGACTCGTTTGACCCGTTTGACCCGTTTGACCCGTTTGACCCGTTTGACTCGTTTGACTCGTTTGACTCGTTTGACTCGTTTGACTCGTTTGACTCGTTTGACTCGTTTGACTCGTTTGACTCGTTTGACTCGTTTGACTCGTTTGACTCGTTTGACTCGTTTGACTCGTTTGACTCGTTTGACTCGTTTGACTCGTTTGACTCGTTTGACTCGTTTGACTCGTTTGACTCGTTTGACTCGTTTGACTCGTTTGACTCGTTTGACTCGTTTGACTCGTTTGACTCGTTTGACTCGTTTGACTCGTTTGACTCGTTTGACTCGTTTGACTCGTTTGACTCGTTTGACTCGTTTGACTCGTTTGACTCGTTTGACACGTTTGACTCGTTTGACTCGTTTGACTCGTTTGACTCGTTTGACTCGTTTGACTCGTTTGACTCGATTGACTCGATTGTCCTGTTCGACCCGTTTGACCCGTTTGACACGTTTGACTCGTTTGACTCGTTTCACTCGTTTGACTCGTTTCACTCGTTTGACTCGTTTGGGTCGTTTGACTCGTTTCACTCGTTTGACTCGATTGTCCTGTTCGACCCGTTTCACTCGTTCGACCCGTTTGACCCGTTTGACACGTTTGACCCGTTTGACTCGTTTGACTCGTTTGACTCGTTTGACTCGTTTGACTCGTTTGACTCGTTTGACTCGTTTGACTCGTTTGACTCGTTTGACTCGTTTGACTCGTTTGACTCGTTTGACTCGTTTGACTCGTTTGACTCGTTTGACTCGTTTGACTCGTTTGACTCGTTTGACTCGTTTGACTCGTTTGACTCGTTTGACTCGTTTGACTCGTTTGACTCGTTTGACTCGTTTGACTCGTTTGACTCGTTTGACTCGTTTGACTCGTTTGACTCGTTTGACTCGTTTGACTCGTTTGACTCGTTTGACTCGTTTGACTCGTTTGACACGTTTGACTCGTTTGACTCGTTTGACTCGTTTGACTCGTTTGACTCGTTTGACTCGTTTGACTCGATTGACTCGATTGTCCTGTTCGACCCGTTTGACCCGTTTGACACGTTTGACTCGTTTGACTCGTTTCACTCGTTTGACTCGTTTCACTCGTTTGACTCGTTTGGGTCGTTTGACTCGTTTCACTCGTTTGACTCGATTGTCCTGTTCGACCCGTTTCACTCGTTCGACCCGTTTGACCCGTTTGACACGTTTGACCCGTTTGACTCGTTTGACTCGTTTGACTCGTTTGACTCGTTTGACTCGTTTGACTCGTTTGACTCGTTTGACTCGTTTGACTCGTTTGACTCGATTGTCCTGTTCGACCCGTTTCACTCGTTCGACCCGATTGACCCGTTTGACACGTTTGACTCGTTTGACTCGTTTGACTCGTTTGACTCGTTTGACTCGTTTGACTCGTTTGACTCGTTTGACTCGTTTGACTCGTTTGACTCGTTTGACTCGTTTCACACGTTTGACTCGTTTGACTCGTTTCACTCGTTTCACTCGTTTGACTCGCTTGACCCGATTGACTCGAGTAACTCGTTTGACTCGTTTGACTCGTTTGACTCGATTGACTCGTTTCACTCGTTTGACTCGTTTGACTCGTTTGACTCGTTTGACTCGTTTGACTCGTTTGACTCGTTTGACTCGTTTGACTCGTTTGACTCGTTTGACACGTTTGACTCGTTTGACTCGTTTGACTCGTTTGACTCGTTTGACCCGTTTGACTCGTTTGACTCGTTTGACTCGTTTGACTCGTTTGACTCGTTTGACTCGTTTGACTCGTTTGACTCGTTTGACTCGTTTGACTCGTTTGACTCGTTTGACTCGTTTGACTCGTTTGACTCGTTTGACTCGTTTGACTCGTTTGACTCGTTTGACTCGTTTGACTCGTTTGACTCGTTTGACTCGTTTGACTCGTTTGACTCGTTTGACTCGTTTGACTCGTTTGACTCGTTTGACTCGTTTGACTCGTTTGACTCGTTTGACTCGTTTGACTCGTTTGACTCGTTTGACTCGTTTGACTCGTTTGACTCGTTTGACTCGTTTGACTCGTTTGACTCGTTTGACTCGTTTGACTCGTTTGACTCGTTTGACTCGTTTGACTCGTTTGACTCGTTTGACTCGTTTGACCCGTTTGACCCGTTTGACCCGTTTGACCCGTTTGACCCGTTTGACCCGTTTGACTCGTTTGACTCGTTTGACTCGTTTGACTCGTTTGACTCGTTTGACTCGTTTGACTCGTTTGACTCGTTTGACTCGTTTGACTCGTTTGACTCGTTTGACTCGTTTGACTCGTTTGACTCGTTTGACTCGTTTGACTCGTTTGACTCGTTTGACTCGTTTGACTCGTTTGACTCGTTTGACTCGTTTGACTCGTTTGACTCGTTTGACTCGTTTGACTCGTTTGACTCGTTTGACTCGTTTGACTCGTTTGACTCGTTTGACTCGTTTGACTCGTTTGACTCGTTTGACTCGTTTGACTCGTTTGACTCGTTTGACTCGTTTGACTCGTTTGACTCGTTTGACTCGTTTGACTCGTTTGACTCGTTTGACTCGTTTGACTCGTTTGACTCGTTTGACTCGTTTGACTCGTTTGACTCGTTTGACTCGTTTGACTCGTTTGACACGTTTGACTCGTTTGACTCGTTTGACTCGTTTGACTCGTTTGACTCGTTTGACTCGTTTGACTCGATTGACTCGATTGTCCTGTTCGACCCGTTTGACCCGTTTGACACGTTTGACTCGTTTGACTCGTTTCACTCGTTTGACTCGTTTCACTCGTTTGACTCGTTTGGGTCGTTTGACTCGTTTCACTCGTTTGACTCGATTGTCCTGTTCGACCCGTTTCACTCGTTCGACCCGTTTGACCCGTTTGACACGTTTGACCCGTTTGACTCGTTTGACTCGTTTGACTCGTTTGACTCGTTTGACTCGTTTGACTCGTTTGTCTCGTTTGACTCGTTTGACTCGTTTGACTCGATTGTCCTGTTCGACCCGTTTCACTCGTTCGACCCGATTGACCCGTTTGACACGTTTGACTCGTTTGACTCGTTTGACTCGTTTGACTCGTTTGACTCGTTTGACTCGTTTGACTCGTTTGACTCGTTTGACTCGTTTGACTCGTTTCACACGTTTGACTCGTTTGACTCGTTTCACTCGTTTCACTCGTTTGACTCGCTTGACCCGATTGACTCGAGTAACTCGTTTGACTCGTTTGACTCGTTTGACTCGATTGACTCGTTTCACTCGTTTGACTCGTTTGACTCGTTTGACTCGTTTGACTCGTTTGACTCGATTGTCCTGTTCGACCCGTTTCACTCGTTTGACTCGTTTGACTCGTTTGACTCGTTTGACTCGTTTGACTCGTTTGACTCGTTTGACTCGTTTGACTCGTTTGACTCGTTTGACTCGTTTGACCCGTTTGACCCGTTTGACCCGTTTGACCCGTTTGACTCGTTTGACTCGTTTGACTCGTTTGACTCGTTTGACTCGTTTGACTCGTTTGACTCGTTTGACTCGTTTGACTCGTTTGACTCGTTTGACTCGTTTGACTCGTTTGACTCGTTTGACTCGTTTGACTCGTTTGACTCGTTTGACTCGTTTGACTCGTTTGACTCGTTTGACTCGTTTGACTCGTTTGACTCGTTTGACTCGTTTGACTCGTTTGACTCGTTTGACTCGTTTGACTCGTTTGACTCGTTTGACTCGTTTGACTCGTTTGACACGTTTGACTCGTTTGACTCGTTTGACTCGTTTGACTCGTTTGACTCGTTTGACTCGTTTGACTCGATTGACTCGATTGTCCTGTTCGACCCGTTTGACCCGTTTGACACGTTTGACTCGTTTGACTCGTTTCACTCGTTTGACTCGTTTCACTCGTTTGACTCGTTTGGGTCGTTTGACTCGTTTCACTCGTTTGACTCGATTGTCCTGTTCGACCCGTTTCACTCGTTCGACCCGTTTGACCCGTTTGACACGTTTGACCCGTTTGACTCGTTTGACTCGTTTGACTCGTTTGACTCGTTTGACTCGTTTGACTCGTTTGACTCGTTTGACTCGTTTGACTCGTTTGACTCGTTTGACTCGTTTGACTCGTTTGACTCGTTTGACTCGTTTGACTCGTTTGACTCGTTTGACTCGTTTGACTCGTTTGACTCGTTTGACTCGTTTGACTCGTTTGACTCGTTTGACTCGTTTGACTCGTTTGACTCGTTTGACTCGTTTGACTCGTTTGACTCGTTTGAATCGTATAACTCGTTTGACTCGTTTGACTCGTTTGACTCGATTGTCCTGTTCGACCCGTTTCACTCGTTCGACCCGATTGACCCGTTTGACACGTTTGACTCGTTTGACTCGTTTGACTCGTTTGACTCGTTTGACTCGTTTGACTCGTTTGACTCGTTTGACTCGTTTGACTCGTTTGACTCGTTTGACTCGTTTCACACGTTTGACTCGTTTGACTCGTTTCACTCGTTTCACTCGTTTGACTCGCTTGACCCGATTGACTCGAGTAACTCGTTTGACTCGTTTGACTCGTTTGACTCGATTGACTCGTTTCACTCGTTTGACTCGTTTGACTCGTTTGACTCGTTTGACTCGTTTGACTCGTTTGACTCGTTTGACTCGATTGTCCTGTTCGACCCGTTTCACTCGTTTGACTCGTTTGACTCGTTTGACTCGTTTGACTCGTTTGACTCGTTTGACTCGTTTGACTCGTTTGACTCGTTTGACTCGTTTGACTCGTTTGACTCGTTTGACTCGTTTGACTCGTTTGACTCGTTTGACTCGTTTGACTCGTTTGACTCGTTTGACTCGTTTGACTCGTTTGACTCGTTTGACTCGTTTGACTCGTTTGACTCGTTTGACTCGTTTGACTCGTTTGACTCGTTTGACTCGTTTGACTCGTTTGACTCGTTTGACTCGTTTGACTCGTTTGACTCGTTTGACTCGTTTGACTCGTTTGACTCGTTTGACTCGTTTGACTCGTTTGACTCGTTTGACTCGTTTGACTCGTTTGACTCGCTTGACTCGTTTGACTCGTTTGACTCGTTTGACTCGTTTGACTCGTTTGACTCGTTTGACTCGTTTGACTCGTTTGACTCGTTTGACTCGTTTGACTCGTTTGACTCGTTTGACTCGTTTGACTCGTTTGACTCGTTTGACTCGTTTGACCCGTTTGACCCGTTTGACTCGTTTGACTCGTTTGACTCGTTTGACTCGTTTGACTCGTTTGACTCGTTTGACTCGTTTGACTCGTTTGACTCGTTTGACTCGTTTGACTCGTTTGGCTCGTTTGGCTCGTTTGGCTCGTTTGGCTCGTTTGGCTCGTTTGGCTCGTTTGGCTCGTTTGGCTCGTTTGGCTCGTTTGGCTCGTTTGGCTCGTTTGGCTCGTTTGGCTCGTTTGGCTCGTTTGGCTCGTTTGGCTCGTTTGGCTCGTTTGGCTCGTTTGGCTCGTTTGGCTCGTTTGGCTCGTTCGACTCGTTTGACTCGTTTGACACGTTTGACTCGTTTGACTCGTTTGACTCGTTTGACACGTTTGACTCGTTTGACTTGTTTGACTCGTTTGACTCGTTTGACTCGATTGACTCGATGGTCCTGTTCGACCCGTTTGACCCGTTTGACCCGTTTGACACGTTTGACTCGTTTGACTCGTTTGACTCGTTTGACTCGTTTGACTCGTTTGACTCGTTTGACTCGTTTGACTCGTTTGACTCGTTTGACTCGTTTGACTCGTTTGACTCGTTTGACTCGTTTGACCCGTTTGACTCGTTTGACTCGTTTGACTCGTTTGACTCGTTTGACTCGTTTGACTCGTTTGACTCGTTTGACTCGTTTGACTCGTTTGACTCGTTTGACTCGTTTGACTCGTTTGACTCGTTTGACTCGTTTGACTCGTTTGACTCGTTTGACTCGTTTGACTCGTTTGACTCGTTTGACTCGTTTGACTCGTTTGACTCGTTTGACTCGTTTGACTCGTTTGACTCGTTTGACTCGTTTGACTCGTTTGACTCGTTTGACTCGTTTGACTCGTTTGACTCGTTTGACTCGTTTGAATCGTATAACTCGTTTGACTCGTTTGACTCGTTTGACTCGATTGTCCTGTTCGACCCGTTTCACTCGTTCGACCCGATTGACCCGTTTGACACGTTCGACTCGTTTGACTCGTTTGACTCGTTTGACTCGTTTGACTCGTTTGACTCGTTTGACTCGTTTGACTCGTTTGACTCGTTTGACTCGTTTGACTCGTTTGACTCGTTTGACTCGTTTGACTCGTTTGACTCGTTTGACTCGTTTGACTCGTTTGACTCGTTTGACTCGTTTGACACGTTTGACTCGTTTGACTTGTTTGACTCGTTTGACTCGTTTGACTCGATTGACTCGATGGTCCTGTTCGACCCGTTTGACCCGTTTGACCCGTTTGACACGTTTGACTCGTTTGACTCGTTTGACTCGTTTGACTCGTTTGACTCGTTTGACTCGTTTGACTCGTTTGACTCGTTTGACTCGTTTGACTCGTTTGACTCGTTGGACTCGTTTGACTCGTTTGACCCGTTTGACTCGTTTGACTCGTTTGACTCGTTTGACTCGTTTGACTCGTTTGACTCGTTTGACTCGTTTGACTCGTTTGACTCGTTTGACTCGTTTGACTCGTTTGACTCGTTTGACTCGTTTGACTCGTTTGACTCGTTTGACTCGTTTGACTCGTTTGACTCGTTTGACTCGTTTGACTCGTTTGACTCGTTTGACTCGTTTGACTCGTTTGACTCGTTTGACTCGTTTGACTCGTTTGACTCGTTTGACTCGTTTGACTCGTTTGACTCGTTTGACTCGTTTGACTCGTTTGACTCGTTTGACTCGTTTGACTCGTTTGACTCGTTTGAATCGTATAACTCGTTTGACTCGTTTGACTCGTTTGACTCGATTGTCCTGTTCGACCCGTTTCACTCGTTCGACCCGATTGACCCGTTTGACACGTTCGACTCGTTTGACTCGTTCGACTCGTTTGACTCGTTTGACTCGTTTGACTCGTTTGACTCGTTTGACTCGTTTGACTCGTTTGACTCGTTTGACTCGTTTGACTCGTTTGACTCGTTTGACTCGTTTGACTCGTTTGACTCGTTTGACTCGTTTGACTCGTTTGACTCGTTTGACTCGTTTGACTCGTTTGACTCGTTTGACTCGTTTGACTCGTTTGACTCGTTTGACTCGTTTGACTCGTTTGACTCGTTTGACTCGTTTGACTCGTTTGACTCGTTTGACTCGTTTGACTCGTTTGACTCGTTTGACTCGTTTGACTCGTTTGACTCGTTTGACTCGTTTGACTCGTTTGACTCGTTTGACTCGTTTGACTCGTTTGACTCGTTTGACTCGTTTGACTCGTTTGACTCGTTTGACTCGTTTGACTCGTTTGACTCGTTTGACTCGCTTGACTCGCTTGACTCGTTTGACTCGTTTGACTCGTTTGACTCGTTTGACTCGTTTGACTCGTTTGACTCGTTTGACTCGTTTGACTCGTTTGACTCGTTTGACTCGTTTGACTCGTTTCACTCGTTTGACTCGTTTGACTCGATTGTCCTGTTCGACCCGTTTGACTCGCTTGACTCGATTGTCCTGTTCGACCCGTTTGACTCGTTTGACTCGTTTGACTCGTTTGACTCGCTTGACTCGCTTGACTCGCTTGACTCGCTTGACTCGCTTGACTCGCTTGACTCGCTTGACTCGCTTGACTCGCTTGACTCGCTTGACTCGTTTGACTCGTTTGACTCGTTTGACTCGTTTGACTCGTTTGACTCGTTTGACTCGTTTCACTCGTTTGACTCGTTTGACACGATTGACTCGTTTGGGTCGTTTGACTCGTTTCACTCGTTTGACTCGATTGTCCTGTTCGACCCGTTTCACTCGTTCGACCCGTTTGACCCGTTTGACACGTTTGACTCGTTTGACTCGTTTGACTCGTTTGACTCGTTTGACTCGTTTGACTCGTTTGACTCGTTTGACTCGTTTGGCTCGTTTGACTCGCTTGGCTCGCTTGGCTCGCTTGGCTCGCTTTGCTCGCTTGGCTCGCCTGGCTCGCTTGGCTCGCTTGGCTCGCTTGGCTCGCTTGGCTCGCTTGGCTCGCTTGGCTCGCTTGGCTCGCTTGGCTCGCTTGGCTCGCTTGGCTCATTTGGCTCGTTTGAATCGTATAACTCGTTTGACCCGTTTGACACGTTTGACTCGTTTGACTCGTTTGACTCGTTTGACTCGTTTGACTCGTTGGACTCGTTTGACTCGTTTGACTCGTTTGACTCGTTTGACTCGTTTGACTCGTTTGACTCGTTTGACTCGATTGACTCGTTTGACTCGTTTGACTCGTTTGACTCGTTTGACTCGTTTGACTCGTATGACTCGTTTGACTCGTTTGACTCGTTTGACTCGTTTGACTCGTTTGACTCGTTTGACTCGTTTGACTCGCTTGACTCGCTTGACTCGCTTGACTCGCTTGACTCGCTTGACTCGCTTGACTCGCTTGACTCGCTTGACTCGCTTGACTCGCTTGACTCGCTTGACTCGTTTGACTCGTTTGACTCGTTTGACTCGTTTGACTCGTTTGACTCGTTTGACTCGTTTGACTCGTTTGGGTCGTTTGACTCGTTTGACTCGTTTGACTCGTTTGACTCGTTTGACTCGTTTGCCTCGTTTGACTCGTTTGACTCGTTTGACTCGTTTGACTCGACAGACTCGTTTGACTCGTTTGACTCGTTTGACTCGTTTGACTCGTTTGACTCGTTTGACTCGTTTGACTCGTTTGACTCGCTTGACTCGCATGACTCGCTTGACTCGCTTGACTCGCTTGACTCGCTTGACTCGCTTGACTCGCTTGACTCGCTTGACTCGCTTGACTCGCTTGACTCGTTTGACTCGTTTGACTCGTTTGACTCGTTTGACTCGTTTGACTCGTTTGACTCGTTTGACTCGTTTGACTCGTTTGACTCGTTTGAATCGTTTGACTCGTTTGACTCGTTTGACTCGTTTGACTCGTTTGACTCGTTTGACTCGTTTGAATCGTATAACTCGTTTGACTCGTTTGACTCGTTTGACTCGTTTGACTCGTTTGACTCGTTTGACTCGTTTGACTCGTTTGACTCGTTTGACTCGTTTGACTCGTTTGACTCGTTTGACTCGTTTGACTCGTTTGACTCGTTTGACTCGTTTGACTCGTTTGACTCGGTTGACTCGTTTGACTCGTTTGACTCGTTTGACTCGTTTGACTCGTTTGACTCGTTTGACTCGTTTGAATCGTATAACTCGTTTGACTCGTTTGACTCGTTTGCCTCGATTGTCCTGTTCGACCCGTTTCACTCGTTCGACCCGTTTGACACGTTTGACTCGTTTGACTCGTTTGACTCGTTTGACTCGTTTGACTCGTTTGACTCGTTTGACTCGTTTGACTCGTTTGACTCGTTTGACTCGTTTGACTCGTTTGACTCGTTTGACTCGTTTGACTCGTTTGACTCGATTGTCCTGTTCGACCCGTTTCACTCGTTTGACTCGTTTCACTCGTTTGACTCGTTTGACTCGTTTGACTCGTTTGACTCGTTAGACTCGTTTGACTCGTTTGACTCGTTTGACTCGTTTGACTCGTTTGACTCGTTTGACTCGTTTGACTCGTTTGACTCGTTTGACTCGTTTGACTCGTTTGACTCGTTTGACTCGTTTGACTCGTTTGACTCGTTTGACTCGTTTGACTCGTTTGACTCGTTTGAATCGTATAACTCGTTTGACTCGTTTGACTCGTTTGACTCGATTGTCCTGTTCGACCCGTTTCACTCGTTCGACCCGTTTGACACGTTTGACTCGTTTGACTCGTTTGACTCGTTTGACTCGTTTGACTCGTTTGACTCGTTTGACTCGTTTCACTCGTTTGACTCGTTTGACTCGTTTGACTCGTTTGACTCGTTTGACTCGTTTGACTCGTTTGACTCGTTTGACTCGTTTGACTCGTATAACTCGTTTGACTCGTTTGACCCGTTTGACTCGCTTGACCCGATTGACTCGAGTAACTCGTTTGACTCGTTTGACTCGTTTGACTCGATTGACTCGTTTGACTCGTTTGACTCGTTTGACTCGTTTGACTCGTTTGACTCGTTTGACTCGTTTGACTCGTTTGAATCGTATAACTCGTTTGACTCGTTTGACTCGTTTGACTCGATTGTCCTGTTCGACCCGTTTCACTCGTTCGACCCGTTTGACCCGTTTGACACGTTTGACTCGTTTGACTCGTTTGACTCGTTTGACTCGTTTGACTCGTTTGACTCGTTTGACTCGTTTGACTCGTTTGACTCGTTTGACTCGTTTGACTCGTTTGACTCGTTTGACTCGTTTGACTCGTTTGACTCGATTGTCCTGTTCGACCCGTTTCACTCGTTTGACTCGTTTCACTCGTTTGACTCGTTTGACTCGTTTGACTCGTTTGACTCGTTTGACTCGCTTGACTCGCTTGACTCGCTTGACTTGCTTGACTCGCTTGACTCGCTTGACTCGCTTGACTCGCTTGACTCGCTTGACTCGCTTGACTCGCTTGACTCGCTTGACTCGCTTGACTCGTTTGACTCGTTTGACTCGTTTGACTCGCTTGACTCGCTTGACTCGCTTGACTCGCTTGACTCGCTTGACTCGTTTGACTCGTTTGACTCGTTTGACTCGTTTGACTCGTTTGACTCGTTTGACTCGTTTGACTCGTTTGACTCGTTTGGGTCGTTTGACTCGTTTGGCTCGTTTGACTCGTTTGACTCGTTTGACTCGTTTGACTCGTTTGACTCGTTTGACTCGTTTGACTCGTTTGACTCGTTTGACCCGTTTGACTCGTTTGACTCGTTTGATTCGTTTGACTCGTTTGACTCGTTTGACTCGTTTGACTCGTTTGACTCGTTTGACTCGTTTGACTCGTTTGACTCGTTTGACTCGTTTGACTCGTTTGACTCGTTTGACTCGTTTGACTCGTTTGACTCGTTTGACTCGTTTGACTCGTTTGACTCGTTTGACTCGTTTGACTCGTTTGACTCGTTTGACTCGTTTGACTCGTTTGACTCGTTTGACTCGTTTGACTCGTTTGACTCGTATAACTCGTTTGACTCGTTTGACCCGTTTGACTCGCTTGACCCGATTGACTCGAGTAACTCGTTTGACTCGTTTGACTCGTTTGACTCGATTGACTCGTTTGACTCGTTTGACTCGTTTGACTCGTTTGACTCGTTTGACTCGTTTGACTCGTTTGACTCGTTTCACTCGTTTCACTCGTTTGACTCGATTGTCCTGTTCGACCCGTTTGACTCGTTTGGCTCGTTTGGTTCGTTTGGCTCGTTTGGCTCGTTTGGCTCGTTTGACTCGTTTGGCTCGTTTGACTCGTTGGCTCGTTTGACTCGTTTGACTCGTTTGACTCGTATAACTCGTTTGACTCGTTTGACCCGTTTGACTCGCTTGACCCGATTGACTCGAGTAACTCGTTTGACTCGTTTGACTCGTTTGACTCGATTGACTCGTTTGACTCGTTTGACTCGTTTGACTCGTTTGAGTCGTTTGACTCGTTTGACTCGTTTCACTCGTTTGACTCGATTGTCCTGTTCGACCCGTTTGACTCGTTTGACTCGTTTGACTCGTTTGACTCGTTTCACTCGTTTGACTCGATTGTCCTGTTCGACCCGTTTCACTCGTTCGACCCGTTTGACCCGTTTGACACGTTTGACTCGTTTGACTCGTTTGACTCGTTTGACTCGTTTGACTCGTTTGACTCGCTTGACGCGGTTGACTCGTTTGACTCGTTTGACTCGTTTCACTCGTTTGACTAGTTTGGCTCGTTTGGCTCGTTGGACACGTTTGGCTCGTTTGACTCGTTTGACTCGCTTGACTCGTTTGACTCGCTTGACTCGTTTGACTCGTTTGACTCGTTTGGCTCGTTTGACTCGTTTGAGTCGTTTGACTCGTTTGACTCGATTGACTCGTTTGACTCGTTTGACTCGTTTGACTCGTTTGACTCGCTTGACGCGGTTGACTCGTTTGACTCGTTTGACTCGTTTGACTCGTTTGACTCGTTTGACTCGTTTGAATCGTTTGACTCGTTTGACTCGTTTGACTCGTTTGGCTCGTTTGACTCGTTTGACTCGTTTGACTCGTTTGACTCGTTTGACTCGTTTGACTCGTTTGACTCGTTTGACTCGTTTGACTCGTTTGACTCGTTTGACTCGTTTGACTCGTTTGACTCGTTTGACTCGTTTGACTCGTTTGACTCGTTTGACTCGTTTGACTCGTTTGACTCGTTTGACTCGTTTGACTCGCTTGACGCGGTTGACTCGTTTGACTCGTTTGACTCGTTTGACTCGTTTGACTCGTTTGACTCGTTTGAATCGTTTGACTCGTTTGACTCGTTTGACTCGTTTGGCTCGTTTGACTCGTTTGACTCGTTTGACTCGTTTGACTCGTTTGACTCGTTTGACTCGTTTGACTCGTTTGACTCGTTTGACTCGTTTGACTCGTTTGACTCGTTTGACTCGTTTGACTCGTTTGACTCGTTTGACTCGTTTGACTCGTTTGACTCGTTTGACTCGTTTGACTCGTTTGACTCGTTTGACTCGTTTGACTCGTTTGACCCGTTTCACTCGTTTGACTCGTTTCACTCGTTTGACTCGTTTCACTCGTTTGACTCGTTTCACTCGTTTGACTCGTTTCACTCGTTTGACTCGTTTCACTCGTTTGACTCGTTTGACCCGTTTCACTCGTTTGACTCGTTTCACTCGTTTGACTCGTTTCACTCGTTTGACTCGTTTCACTCGTTTGACTCGTTTGACTCGTTTGACTCGTTTGACTCGCTTGACTCGCTTGACTCGTTTGACTCGTTTGACTCGTTTGACTCGTTTGACTCGTTTGACTCGATTGACTCGTTTGACTCGTTTGACTCGTTTGACTCGCTTGGCTCGCTTGGCTCGCTTGGCTCGCTTGACTCGCTTGACTCGTTTGACTCGTTTGACTCGTTTCACTCGTTTGACTAGTTTGGCTCGTTTGGCTCGTTGGACACGTTTGGCTCGTTTGACTCGTTTGACTCGCTTGACTCGTTTGACTCGCTTGACTCGTTTGACTCGTTTGACTCGTTTGGCTCGTTTGACTCGTTTGAGTCGTTTGACTCGTTTGACTCGATTGACTCGTTTGACTCGTTTGACTCGTTTGACTCGTTTGACTCGCTTGACGCGGTTGACTCGTTTGACTCGTTTGACTCGTTTGACTCGTTTGACTCGTTTGACTCGTTTGAATCGTTTGACTCGTTTGACTCGTTTGACTCGTTTGGCTCGTTTGACTCGTTTGACTCGTTTGACTCGTTTGACTCGTTTGACTCGTTTGACTCGTTTGACTCGTTTGACTCGTTTGACTCGTTTGACTCGTTTGACTCGTTTGACTCGTTTGACTCGTTTGACTCGTTTGACTCGTTTGACCCGTTTCACTCGTTTGACTCGTTTCACTCGTTTGACTCGTTTCACTCGTTTGACTCGTTTCACTCGTTTGACTCGTTTCACTCGTTTGACTCGTTTCACTCGTTTGACTCGTTTGACTCGTTTGACTCGTTTGACTCGCTTGACTCGCTTGACTCGTTTGACTCGTTTGACTCGTTTGACTCGTTTGACTCGTTTGACTCGATTGTCCTGTTCGACCCGTTTGACACGCTTGGCTCGCTTGGCTCGCTTGGCTCGCTTGGCTCGCTTGGCTCGCTTGGCTCGCTTGACTCGTTTGACTCGTTTGACTCGTTTGACTCGTTTCACTCGTTTCACTCGTTTGACTAGTTTGGCTCGTTTGGCTCGTTGGACACGTTTGGCTCGTTTGACTCGTTTGACTCGCTTGACTCGTTTGACTCGCTTGACTCGTTTGACTCGTTTGACTCGTTTGGCTCGTTTGACTCGTTTGAGTCGTTTGACTCGTTTGACTCGATTGACTCGTTTGACTCGTTTGACTCGTTTGACTCGTTTGACTCGCTTGACGCGGTTGACTCGTTTGACTCGTTTGACTCGTTTGACTCGTTTGACTCGTTTGACTCGTTTGAATCGTTTGACTCGTTTGACTCGTTTGACTCGTTTGGCTCGTTTGACTCGTTTGACTCGTTTGACTCGTTTGACTCGTTTGACTCGTTTGACTCGTTTGACTCGTTTGACTCGTTTGACTCGTTTGACTCGTTTGACTCGTTTGACTCGTTTGACTCGTTTGACTCGTTTGACTCGTTTGACTCGTTTGACTCGTTTGACTCGTTTGACTCGTTTGACTCGTTTGACTCGTTTGACTCGTTTGACTCGTTTGACTCGTTTGACTCGTTTGACTCGTTTGACTCGTTTGACTCGTTTGACTCGTTTGACTCGTTTGACTCGTTTGACTCGTTTGACTCGTTTGACTCGTTTGACTCGTTTGACTCGTTTGACTCGTTTGACTCGTTTGACTCGTTTGACTCGTTTGACTCGTTTGACTCGTTTGACTCGTTTGACTCGTTTGACTCGTTTGACTAGTTTGACTCGTTTGACTCGTTTGACTCGTTTGACTCGTTTGACTCGTTTGACTCGATTGTCCTGTTCGACCCGTTTGACCCGTTTGACACGTTTGACACGTTTGACTCGTTTGACTCGTTTGACTCGTTTGACTCGTTTGACTCGTTTGACTCGTTTCACTCGTTTCACTCGTTTGACTCGTTTGACTCGTTTGACTCGTTTGACTCGTTTGGCTCGTTTGGCTCGTTTGGCTCGTTTGGCTCGTTTGACTCGTTTGACTCGTTTGGCTCGTTTGGCTCGTTTCACTCGTTTCACTCGTTTCACTCGTTTGGCTCGTTTGGCTCGTTTGGCTCGTTTGACTCGTTTGGCTCGTTTGACTCGTTGGCTCGTTTGATTCGTTTGAGTCGTTTGACTCGTTTGACTCGATTGACTCGCTTGACTCGTTTGACTCGCTTGACTCGTTTCACTCGTTTCACTCGTTTGACTCGTTTGACTCGTTTGACTCGTTTGACTCGTTTGACTCGTTTGGCTCGTTTGACTCGTTTGGCTCGTTTGGCTCGTTTGGCTCGTTTGGCTCGTTTGACTCGTTTGACTCGTTTGGCTCGTTTGGCTCGTTTGGCTCGTTTGACTCGTTTGGCTCGTTTGACTCGTTTGACTCGTTTGACTCGTTTGACTCGTTTGACTCGTTTGACTCGTTTGACTCGTTTGACTCGTTTGACTCGTTTGACTCGTTTGACTCGTTTGACTCGTTTGACTAGTTTGGCTCGTTTGGCTCGTTGGACACGTTTGGCTCGTTTGACTCGTTTGACTCGCTTGACTCGTTTGACTCGTTTGACTCGTTTGGCTCGTTTGACTCGTTTGAGTCGTTTGACTCGTTTGACTCGATTGACTCGTTTGACTCGTTTGACTCGTTTGACTCGTTTGACTCGCTTGACGCGGTTGACTCGTTTGACTCGTTTGACTCGTTTGACTCGTTTGACTCGTTTGACTCGTTTGAATCGTTTGACTCGTTTGACTCGTTTGACTCGTTTGGCTCGTTTGACTCGTTTGACTCGTTTGACTCGTTTGACTCGTTTGACTCGTTTGACTCGTTTGACTCGTTTGACTCGTTTGACTCGTTTGACTCGTTTGACTCGTTTGACTCGTTTGACTCGTTTGACTCGTTTGACTCGTTTGACTCGTTTGACTCGTTTGACTCGTTTGACTCGTTTGACTCGTTTGACTCGTTTGACTCGTTTGACTCGTTTGACTCGTTTGACTCGTTTGACTCGTTTGACTCGTTTGACTCGTTTGACTCGTTTGACTCGTTTGACTCGTTTGACTCGTTTGACTCGTTTGACTCGTTTGACTCGTTTGACTCGTTTGACTCGTTTGACTCGTTTGACTCGTTTGACTAGTTTGACTCGTTTGACTCGTTTGACTCGTTTGACTCGTTTGACTCGTTTGACTCGTTTGACTCGTTTGACTCGTTTGACTCGTTTGACTCGATTGTCCTGTTCGACCCGTTTGACCCGTTTGACACGTTTGACACGTTTGACTCGTTTGACTCGTTTGACTCGTTTGACTCGTTTCACTCGTTTCACTCGTTTCACTCGTTTGACTCGTTTGACTCGTTTGACTCGTTTGGCTCGTTTGGCTCGTTTGGCTCGTTTGGCTCGTTTGACTCGTTTGACTCGTTTGGCTCGTTTGGCTCGTTTCACTCGTTTCACTCGTTTCACTCGTTTGGCTCGTTTGGCTCGTTTGGCTCGTTTGACTCGTTTGGCTCGTTTGACTCGTTGGCTCGTTTGATTCGTTTGAGTCGTTTGACTCGTTTGACTCGATTGACTCGCTTGACTCGTTTGACTCGCTTGACTCGTTTCACTCGTTTCACTCGTTTCACTCGTTTCACTCGTTTGACTCGTTTGACTCGTTTGACTCGTTTGACTCGTTTGACTCGTTTGGCTCGTTTGACTCGTTTGGCTCGTTTGGCTCGTTTGGCTCGTTTGGCTCGTTTGACTCGTTTGACTCGTTTGGCTCGTTTGGCTCGTTTGGCTCGTTTGACTCGTTTGGCTCGTTTGACTCGTTTGACTCGTTTGACTCGTTTGACTCGTTTGACTCGTTTGACTCGTTTGACTCGTTTGACTCGTTTGACTCGTTTGACTCGTTTGACTCGTTTGGCTCGTTTGACTCGTTTGAGTCGTTTGACTCGTTTGACTCGATTGACTCGTTTGACTCGTTTGACTCGTTTGACTCGTTTGACTCGCTTGACGCGGTTGACTCGTTTGACTCGTTTGACTCGTTTGACTCGTTTGACTCGTTTGACTCGTTTGAATCGTTTGACTCGTTTGACTCGTTTGACTCGTTTGGCTCGTTTGACTCGTTTGACTCGTTTGACTCGTTTGACTCGTTTGACTCGTTTGACTCGTTTGACTCGTTTGACTCGTTTGACTCGTTTGACTCGTTTGACTCGTTTGACTCGTTTGACTCGTTTGACTCGTTTGACTCGTTTGACTCGTTTGACCCGTTTCACTCGTTTGACTCGTTTCACTCGTTTGACTCGTTTCACTCGTTTGACTCGTTTCACTCGTTTGACTCGTTTCACTCGTTTGACTCGTTTCACTCGTTTGACTCGTTTGACTCGTTTGACTCGTTTGACTCGCTTGACTCGCTTGACTCGTTTGACTCGTTTGACTCGTTTGACTCGTTTGACTCGTTTGACTCGATTGTCCTGTTCGACCCGTTTGACACGCTTGGCTCGCTTGGCTCGCTTGGCTCGCTTGGCTCGCTTGGCTCGCTTGGCTCGCTTGACTCGTTTGACTCGTTTGACTCGTTTGACTCGTTTCACTCGTTTCACTCGTTTGACTAGTTTGGCTCGTTTGGCTCGTTGGACACGTTTGGCTCGTTTGACTCGTTTGACTCGCTTGACTCGTTTGACTCGCTTGACTCGTTTGACTCGTTTGACTCGTTTGGCTCGTTTGACTCGTTTGAGTCGTTTGACTCGTTTGACTCGATTGACTCGTTTGACTCGTTTGACTCGTTTGACTCGTTTGACTCGCTTGACGCGGTTGACTCGTTTGACTCGTTTGACTCGTTTGACTCGTTTGACTCGTTTGACTCGTTTGAATCGTTTGACTCGTTTGACTCGTTTGACTCGTTTGGCTCGTTTGACTCGTTTGACTCGTTTGACTCGTTTGACTCGTTTGACTCGTTTGACTCGTTTGACTCGTTTGACTCGTTTGACTCGTTTGACTCGTTTGACTCGTTTGACTCGTTTGACTCGTTTGACTCGTTTGACTCGTTTGACTCGTTTGACTCGTTTGACTCGTTTGACTCGTTTGACTCGTTTGACTCGTTTGACTCGTTTGACTCGTTTGACTCGTTTGACTCGTTTGACTCGTTTGACTCGTTTGACTCGTTTGACTCGTTTGACTCGTTTGACTCGTTTGACTCGTTTGACTCGTTTGACTCGTTTGACTCGTTTGACTCGTTTGACTCGTTTGACTCGTTTGACTCGTTTGACTCGTTTGACTCGTTTGACTAGTTTGACTCGTTTGACTCGTTTGACTCGTTTGACTCGTTTGACTCGTTTGACTCGATTGTCCTGTTCGACCCGTTTGACACGTTTGACACGTTTGACTCGTTTGACTCGTTTGACTCGTTTGACTCGTTTGACTCGTTTGACTCGTTTCACTCGTTTCACTCGTTTGACTCGTTTGACTCGTTTGACTCGTTTGACTCGTTTGGCTCGTTTGGCTCGTATGGCTCGTTTGGCTCGTTTGACTCGTTTGACTCGTTTGGCTCGTTTGGCTCGTTTCACTCGTTTCACTCGTTTCACTCGTTTGGCTCGTTTGGCTCGTTTGGCTCGTTTGACTCGTTTGGCTCGTTTGACTCGTTGGCTCGTTTGATTCGTTTGAGTCGTTTGACTCGTTTGACTCGATTGACTCGCTTGACTCGCTTGACTCGCTTGACTCGTTTGACTCGTTTGACTCGTTTGACTCGTTTGACTCGTTTGACTCGTTTGACTCGTTTGACTCGTTTGACTAGTTTGGCTCGTTTGGCTCGTTGGACACGTTTGGCTCGTTTGACTCGTTTGACTCGCTTGACTCGTTTGACTCGTTTGACTCGTTTGGCTCGTTTGACTCGTTTGAGTCGTTTGACTCGTTTGACTCGATTGACTCGTTTGACTCGTTTGACTCGTTTGACTCGTTTGACTCGCTTGACGCGGTTGACTCGTTTGACTCGTTTGACTCGTTTGACTCGTTTGACTCGTTTGACTCGTTTGAATCGTTTGACTCGTTTGACTCGTTTGACTCGTTTGGCTCGTTTGACTCGTTTGACTCGTTTGACTCGTTTGACTCGTTTGACTCGTTTGACTCGTTTGACTCGTTTGACTCGTTTGACTCGTTTGACTCGTTTGACTCGTTTGACTCGTTTGACTCGTTTGACTCGTTTGACTCGTTTGACTCGTTTGACTCGTTTGACTCGTTTGACTCGTTTGACTCGTTTGACTCGTTTGACTCGTTTGACTCGTTTGACTCGTTTGACTCGTTTGACTCGTTTGACTCGTTTGACTCGTTTGACTCGTTTGACTCGTTTGACTCGTTTGACTCGTTTGACTCGTTTGACTCGTTTGACTCGTTTGACTCGTTTGACTCGTTTGACTCGTTTGACTCGTTTGACTCGTTTGACTCGTTTGACTCGTTTGACTCGTTTGACTCGTTTGACTCGTTTGACTCGTTTGACTCGTTTGACTCGTTTGACTCGTTTGACTCGTTTGACTAGTTTGACTCGTTTCACTCGTTTGACTCGTTTGACTCGTTTGACTCGTTTGACTCGTTTGACTCGTTTGGCTCGTTTGGCTCGTTTGGCTCGTTTGGCTCGTTTGGCTCGTTTGGCTCGTTTGACTCGTTTGACTCGTTTGGCTCGTTTGGCTCGTTTGACTCGTTTGGCTCGTTTGACTCGTTTGACTCGTTTGACTCGTTTGACTCGTTTGACTCGTTTGACTCGTTTGACTCGTTTGACTCGTTTGACTCGTTTGACTCGTTTGACTCGTTTGGCTCGTTTGACTCGTTTGAGTCGTTTGACTCGTTTGACTCGATTGACTCGTTTGACTCGTTTGACTCGTTTGACTCGTTTGACTCGCTTGACGCGGTTGACTCGTTTGACTCGTTTGACTCGTTTGACTCGTTTGACTCGTTTGACTCGTTTGAATCGTTTGACTCGTTTGACTCGTTTGACTCGTTTGGCTCGTTTGACTCGTTTGACTCGTTTGACTCGTTTGACTCGTTTGACTCGTTTGACTCGTTTGACTCGTTTGACTCGTTTGACTCGTTTGACTCGTTTGACTCGTTTGACTCGTTTGACTCGTTTGACTCGTTTGACTCGTTTGACACGTTTGACTCGTTTGACTCGTTTGACCCGTTTCACTCGTTTGACTCGTTTCACTCGTTTGACTCGTTTCACTCGTTTGACTCGTTTCACTCGTTTGACTCGTTTCACTCGTTTGACTCGTTTCACTCGTTTGACTCGTTTGACTCGTTTGACTCGTTTGACTCGCTTGACTCGCTTGACTCGTTTGACTCGTTTGACTCGTTTGACTCGTTTGACTCGTTTGACTCGATTGTCCTGTTCGACCCGTTTGACACGCTTGGCTCGCTTGGCTCGCTTGGCTCGCTTGGCTCGCTTGGCTCGCTTGGCTCGCTTGGCTCGCTTGACTCGTTTGACTTGTTTGACTCGTTTGACTCGTTTCACTCGTTTCACTCGTTTGACTAGTTTGGCTCGTTTGGCTCGTTGGACACGTTTGGCTCGTTTGACTCGTTTGACTCGCTTGACTCGTTTGACTCGCTTGACTCGTTTGACTCGTTTGACTCGTTTGGCTCGTTTGACTCGTTTGACTCGTTTGACTCGTTTGACTCGTTTGACTCGTTTGACTCGTTTGACTCGTTTGACTCGTTTGACTCGTTTGACTCGTTTGAATCGTTTGACTCGTTTGACTCGTTTGACTCGTTTGGCTCGTTTGACTCGTTTGACTCGTTTGACTCGTTTGACTCGTTTGACTCGTTTGACTCGTTTGACTCGTTTGACTCGTTTGACTCGTTTGACTCGTTTGACTCGTTTGACTCGTTTGACTCGTTTGACTCGTTTGACTCGTTTGACTCGTTTGACTCGTTTGACTCGTTTGACTCGTTTGACTCGTTTGACTCGTTTGACTCGTTTGACTCGTTTGACTCGTTTGACTCGTTTGACTCGTTTGACTCGTTTGACTCGTTTGACTCGTTTGACTCGTTTGACTCGTTTGACTCGTTTGACTCGTTTGACTCGTTTGACTCGTTTGACTCGTTTGACTCGTTTGACTCGTTTGACTCGTTTGACTCGTTTGACTCGTTTGACTCGTTTGACTCGTTTGACTCGTTTGACTCGTTTGACTAGTTTGACTCGTTTCACTCGTTTGACTCGTTTGACTCGTTTGACTCGTTTGACTCGTTTGACTCGTTTGGCTCGTTTGACTCGTTTGGCTCGTTTGGCTCGTTTGGCTCGTTTGGCTCGTTTGACTCGTTTGACTCGTTTGGCTCGTTTGGCTCGTTTGACTCGTTTGGCTCGTTTGACTCGTTTGACTCGTTTGACTCGTTTGACTCGTTTGACTCGTTTGACTCGTTTGACTCGTTTGACTCGTTTGACTCGTTTGACTCGTTTGACTCGTTTGGCTCGTTTGACTCGTTTGAGTCGTTTGACTCGTTTGACTCGATTGACTCGTTTGACTCGTTTGACTCGTTTGACTCGTTTGACTCGCTTGACGCGGTTGACTCGTTTGACTCGTTTGACTCGTTTGACTCGTTTGACTCGTTTGACTCGTTTGAATCGTTTGACTCGTTTGACTCGTTTGACTCGTTTGGCTCGTTTGACTCGTTTGACTCGTTTGACTCGTTTGACTCGTTTGACTCGTTTGACTCGTTTGACTCGTTTGACTCGTTTGACTCGTTTGACTCGTTTGACTCGTTTGACTCGTTTGACTCGTTTGACTCGTTTGACTCGTTTGACACGTTTGACTCGTTTGACTCGTTTGACCCGTTTCACTCGTTTGACTCGTTTCACTCGTTTGACTCGTTTCACTCGTTTGACTCGTTTCACTCGTTTGACTCGTTTCACTCGTTTGACTCGTTTCACTCGTTTGACTCGTTTGACTCGTTTGACTCGTTTGACTCGCTTGACTCGCTTGACTCGTTTGACTCGTTTGACTCGTTTGACTCGTTTGACTCGTTTGACTCGATTGTCCTGTTCGACCCGTTTGACACGCTTGGCTCGCTTGGCTCGCTTGGCTCGCTTGGCTCGCTTGGCTCGCTTGGCTCGCTTGGCTCGCTTGACTCGTTTGACTTGTTTGACTCGTTTGACTCGTTTCACTCGTTTCACTCGTTTGACTAGTTTGGCTCGTTTGGCTCGTTGGACACGTTTGGCTCGTTTGACTCGTTTGACTCGCTTGACTCGTTTGACTCGCTTGACTCGTTTGACTCGTTTGACTCGTTTGGCTCGTTTGACTCGTTTGAGTCGTTTGACTCGTTTGACTCGATTGACTCGTTTGACTCGTTTGACTCGTTTGACTCGTTTGACTCGCTTGACGCGGTTGACTCGTTTGACTCGTTTGACTCGTTTGACTCGTTTGACTCGTTTGACTCGTTTGAATCGTTTGACTCGTTTGACTCGTTTGACTCGTTTGGCTCGTTTGACTCGTTTGACTCGTTTGACTCGTTTGACTCGTTTGACTCGTTTGACTCGTTTGACTCGTTTGACTCGTTTGACTCGTTTGACTCGTTTGACTCGTTTGACTCGTTTGACTCGTTTGACTCGTTTGACTCGTTTGACTCGTTTGACTCGTTTGACTCGTTTGACTCGTTTGACTCGTTTGACTCGTTTGACTCGTTTGACTCGTTTGACTCGTTTGACTCGTTTGACTCGTTTGACTCGTTTGACTCGTTTGATTCGTTTGAGTCGTTTGACTCGTTTGACTCGATTGACTCGCTTGACTCGTTTGACTCGCTTGACTCGTTTCACTCGTTTCACTCGTTTGACTCGTTTGACTCGTTTGACTCGTTTGACTCGTTTGACTCGTTTGACTCGTTTGACTCGTTTGACTCGTTTGACTCGTTTGACTCGTTTGACTCGTTTGACTCGTTTGACTCGTTTGACTCGTTTGACTCGTTTGACTCGTTTGACTCGTTTGACTCGTTTGACTCGTTTGACTCGTTTGGCTCGCTTGGCTCGCTTGGCTCGCTTGACTCGTTTGACTCGTTTGACTCGTTTGACTCGTTTCACTCGTTTCACTCGTTTGACTAGTTTGGCTCGTTTGACTCGTTTGACTCGTTTGACTCGTTTGGCTCGTTTGGCTCGTTTGGCTCGTTTCACTCGTTTCACTCGTTTCACTCGTTTGGCTCGTTTGGCTCGTTTGGCTCGTTTGACTCGTTTGGCTCGTTTGACTCGTTGGCTCGTTTGATTCGTTTGACACGTTTGGCTCGTTTGACTCGTTGGCTCGTTTGATTCGTTTGAGTCGTTTGACTCGTTTGACTCGATTGACTCGCTTGACTCGTTTGACTCGCTTGACTCGTTTCACTCGTTTCACTCGTTTGACTCGTTTGACTCGTTTGACTCGTTTGACTCGTTTGACTCGTTTGGCTCGTTTGACTCGTTTGGCTCGTTTGGCTCGTTTGGCTCGTTTGGCTCGTTTGACTCGTTTGACTCGTTTGGCTCGTTTGGCTCGTTTGGCTCGTTTGACTCGTTTGGCTCGTTTGACTCGTTTGACTCGTTTGACTCGTTTGACTCGTTTGACTCGTTTGACTCGTTTGACTCGTTTGACTCGTTTGACTCGTTTGACTCGTTTGACTCGTTTGACTCGTTTGACTCGTTTGACTAGTTTGGCTCGTTTGGCTCGTTGGACACGTTTGGCTCGTTTGACTCGTTTGACTCGCTTGACTCGTTTGACTCGTTTGACTCGTTTGGCTCGTTTGACTCGTTTGAGTCGTTTGACTCGTTTGACTCGATTGACTCGTTTGACTCGTTTGACTCGTTTGACTCGTTTGACTCGCTTGACGCGGTTGACTCGTTTGACTCGTTTGACTCGTTTGACTCGTTTGACTCGTTTGACTCGTTTGAATCGTTTGACTCGTTTGACTCGTTTGACTCGTTTGGCTCGTTTGACTCGTTTGACTCGTTTGACTCGTTTGACTCGTTTGACTCGTTTGACTCGTTTGACTCGTTTGACTCGTTTGACTCGTTTGACTCGTTTGACTCGTTTGGCTCGTTTGGCTCGTTTGGCTCGTTTGGCTCGTTTGACTCGTTTGACTCGTTTGGCTCGTTTGGCTCGTTTCACTCGTTTCACTCGTTTCACTCGTTTGGCTCGTTTGGCTCGTTTGGCTCGTTTGACTCGTTTGGCTCGTTTGACTCGTTGGCTCGTTTGATTCGTTTGAGTCGTTTGACTCGTTTGACTCGATTGACTCGCTTGACTCGTTTGACTCGCTTGACTCGTTTCACTCGTTTCACTCGTTTCACTCGTTTCACTCGTTTGACTCGTTTGACTCGTTTGACTCGTTTGACTCGTTTGACTCGTTTGACTCGTTTGGCTCGTTTGACTCGTTTGGCTCGTTTGGCTCGTTTGGCTCGTTTGGCTCGTTTGACTCGTTTGACTCGTTTGGCTCGTTTGGCTCGTTTGACTCGTTTGGCTCGTTTGACTCGTTTGACTCGTTTGACTCGTTTGACTCGTTTGACTCGTTTGACTCGTTTGACTCGTTTGACTCGTTTGACTCGTTTGACTCGTTTGACTCGTTTGACTCGTTTGACTCGTTTGACTCGTTTGACTCGTTTGACTCGTTTGACTCGTTTGACTCGTTTGACTCGTTTGACTCGTTTGACTCGTTTGACTCGTTTGACTCGTTTGACTCGTTTGACTCGTTTGACTCGTTTGACTCGTTTGACTCGTTTGACTCGTTTGACTCGTTTGACTCGTTTGACTCGTTTGACTCGTTTGACTCGTTTGACTCGTTTGACTCGTTTGACTCGTTTGACTCGTTTGACTCGTTTGACTCGTTTGACTCGTTTGACTCGTTTGACTCGTTTGACTCGTTTGACTCGTTTGACTCGTTTGACTCGTTTGACTCGTTTGACTCGTTTGACTCGTTTGACTCGTTTGACTCGTTTGACTCGTTTGACTCGTTTGACTCGTTTGACTCGTTTGACTCGTTTGACTCGTTTGACTCGTTTGACTCGTTTGACTCGTTTGACTCGTTTGACTCGTTTGACTCGTTTGACTCGTTTGACTCGTTTGACTCGTTTGACTCGTTTGACTCGTTTGACTCGTTTGACTCGTTTGACTCGTTTGACTCGTTTGACTCGTTTGACTCGTTTGACTCGTTTGACTCGTTTGACTCGTTTGACTCGTTTGACTCGTTTGACTCGTTTGACTCGTTTGACTCGTTTGACTCGTTTGACTCGTTTGACTCGTTTGACTCGTTTGACTCGTTTGACTCGTTTGACTCGTTTGACTCGTTTGACTCGTTTGACTCGTTTGACTCGTTTGACTCGTTTGACTCGTTTGACTCGTTTGACTCGTTTGACTCGTTTGACTCGTTTGACTCGTTTGACTCGTTTGACTCGTTTGACTCGTTTGACTCGTTTGACCCGTTTGACTCGTTTGACCCGTTTGACTCGTTTGACTCGTTTCACTCGTTTGACTCGTTTGACTCGATTGTCCTGTTCGACCCGTTTGACACGCTTGGCTCGCTTGGCTCGCTTGGCTCGCTTGGCTCGCTTGGCTCGTTTGACTCGTTTGACTCGTTTGACTCGTTTGACTCGTTTGACTCGTTTGACTCGTTTGACTCGTTTGACTCGTTTGACTCGTTTGACTCGTTTGACTCGTTTGACTCGTTTGACTCGTTTGACTCGTTTGACTCGTTTGACTCGTTTGACTCGTTTGACTCGTTTGACTCGTTTGACTCGTTTGACTCGTTTGACTCGTTTGACTCGTTTGACTCGTTTGACTCGTTTGACTCGTTTGACTCGTTTGACTCGTTTGACTCGTTTGACTCGTTTGACTCGTTTGACTCGTTTGACTCGTTTGAATCGTTTGACTCGTTTGACTCGTTTGACTCGTTTGACTCGTTTGACTCGTTTGACTCGTTTGACTCGTTTGACTAGTTTGACTCGTTTGACTCGTTTGACTCGTTGGACTCGTTTGACTCGTTTGACTCGTTTGACTCGATTGTCCTGTTCGACCCGTTTGACCCGTTTGACACGATTGACACGTTTGACTCGTTTGACTCGTTTGACTCGTTTGACTCGTTTGACTCGTTTGACTCGTTTCACTCGTTTCACTCGTTTCACTCGTTTGACTCGTTTGACTCGTTTGACTCGTTTGACTCGTTTGGCTCGTTTGGCTCGTTTGGCTCGTTTGGCTCGTTTGACTCGTTTGACTCGTTTGGCTCGTTTGGCTCGTTTCACTCGTTTCACTCGTTTCACTCGTTTGGCTCGTTTGGCTCGTTTGGCTCGTTTGACTCGTTTGGCTCGTTTGACTCGTTGGCTCGTTTGACTCGTTTGAGTCGTTTGACTCGTTTGACTCGATTGACACGCTTGACTCGTTTGACTCGCTTGACTCGTTTCACTCGTTTGACTCGTTTCACTCGTTTGACTCGTTTGACTCGTTTGACTCGTTTGACTCGTTCGACTCGTTTGGCTCGTTTGACTCGTTTGGCTCGTTTGGCTCGTTTGGCTCGTTTGGCTCGTTTGACTCGTTTGACCCGTTTGGCTCGTTTGGCTCGTTTGGCTCGTTTGACTCGTTTGGCTCGTTTGACTCGTTTGACTCGTTTGGCTCGTTTGGCTCGTTTGACTCGTTTGGCACGTTTGACTCGTTTGGCTCGTTTGACTCGTTTGAGTCGTTTGACTCGTTTGACTCGATTGACTCGCTTGACTCGTTTGGCTCGCTTGACTCGTTTGACTCGTTTGACTCGTTTGACTCGTTTGACTCGTTTGACTCGATTGTCCTGTTCGAACCGTTTGACCCGCTTGACACGTTTGACTCGTTTGACTCGTTTGACTCGTTTGACTCGTTTGACTCGTTTGACTCGTTTGACTCGTTTGACTCGTTTGGCTCGTTTGGCTCGTTTGGCTCGTTTGGCTCGTTTGACTCGTTTGGCTCGTTTGACTCGTTTGACTCGTTTGACTCGTTTGACTCCTTTGACTCGTTTGACTCGTTTGACTCGTTTGACTCGTTTGACTCGTTTGACTCGTTTGACTCGTTTGACTCGTTTGACTCGTTTGACTCGTTTGACTCGTTTGACTCGTTTGACTCGTTTGACTCGTTTGACTCGTTTGACTCGTTTGACTCGATTGACTCGTTTGACTCGTTTGACTCGCTTGACTCGTTTGACTCGTTTGACTCGTTTGACTCGTTTGACTCGTTTGACTCGATTGTCCTGTTCGACCCGTTTCACTCGTTTCACTCGTTTCACTCGTTTGACTCGTTTCACTCGTTTGACTCGTTTCACTCGTTTGACTCGTTTGACACGATTGACTCGTTTGGGTCGTTTGACTCGTTTCACTCGTTTGACTCGATTGTCCTGTTCGACCCGTTTCACTCGTTCGACCCGTTTGACTCGTTTGACTCGTTTGACTCGTTTGACTCGTTTGACTCGTTTGGCTCGTTTGACTCGTTTGGCTCGTTTGGCTCGTTTGGCTCGTTTGGCTCGTTTGACTCGTTTGACTCGTTTGGCTCGTTTGGCTCGTTTGGCTCGTTTGACTCGTTTGGCTCGTTTGACTCGTTTGACTCGTTTGGCTCGTTTGGCTCGTTTGACTCGTTTGGCTCGTTTGACTCGTTTGGCTCGTTTGACTCGTTTGAGTCGTTTGACTCGTTTGACTCGATTGACTCGCTTGACTCGTTTGGCTCGCTTGACTCGTTTGACTCGTTTGACTCGTTTGACTCGTTTGACTCGTTTGACTCGTTTGGCTCGTTTGGCTCGTTTGGCTCGTTTGACTCGTTTGGCTCGTTTGACTCGTTTGACTCGTTTGGCTCGTTTGGCTCGTTTGACTCGTTTGGCTCGTTTGACTCGTTTGGCTCGTTTGACTCGTTTGACTCGTTTGGCTCGTTTGGCTCGTTTGACTCGTTTGGCTCGTTTGACTCGTTTGGCTCGTTTGACTCGTTTGAGTCGTTTGACTCGTTTGACTCGATTGACTCGCTTGACTCGTTTGGCTCGCTTGACTCGTTTGACTCGTTTGACTCGTTTGACTCGTTTGACTCGTTTGACTCGTTTGGCTCGTTTGGCTCGTTTGGCTCGTTTGACTCGTTTGGCTCGTTTGACTCGTTTGACTCGTTTGGCTCGTTTGGCTCGTTTGACTCGTTTGGCTCGTTTGACTCGTTTGGCTCGTTTGACTCGTTTGAGTCGTTTGACTCGTTTGACTCGATTGACTCGCTTGACTCGTTTGGCTCGCTTGACTCGTTTGACTCGTTTGACTCGTTTGACTCGTTTGATTCGTTTGACTCGATTGTCATGTTCGAACCGTTTGACCCGCTTGACACGTTTGACTCGTTTGACTCGTTTGACTCGTTTGACTCGTTTGACTCGTTTGACTCGTTTGACTCGTTTGACTCGTTTGACTCGTTTGACTCGTTTGACTCGTTTGACTCGTTTGACTCGTTTGACTCGTTTGACTCGTTTGACTCGTTTGACTCGTTTGACTCGTTTGACTCGTTTGACTCGTTTGACTCGTTTGACTCGTTTGACTCGTTTGACTCGTTTGACTCGTTTGACTCGTTTGACTCGTTTGACTCGTTTGACTCGTTTGACTCGTTTGACTCGTTTGACTCGTTTGACTCGTTTGACTCGTTTGACTCGTTTGACTCGTTTGACTCGTTTGACTCGTTTGACTCGTTTGACTCGTTTGACTCGTTTGACTCGTTTGACTCGTTTGACTCGTTTGACTCGTTTGACTCGTTTCACTCGTTTCACTCGTTTCACTCGTTTGACTCGTTTGACTCGTTTGACTCGTTTGACTCGTTTGACTCGTTTGACTCGTTTGGCTCGTTTGACTCGTTTGGCTCGTTTGGCTCGTTTGGCTCGTTTGGCTCGTTTGACTCGTTTGACTCGTTTGGCTCGTTTGGCTCGTTTGACTCGTTTGGCTCGTTTGACTCGTTTGACTCGTTTGACTCGTTTGACTCGTTTGACTCGTTTGACTCGTTTGACTCGTTTGACTCGTTTGACTCGTTTGACTCGTTTGACTCGTTTGACTCGTTTGACTCGTTTGACTCGTTTGACTCGTTTGACTCGTTTGACTCGTTTGACTCGTTTGACTCGTTTGACTCGTTTGACTCGTTTGACTCGTTTGACTCGTTTGACTCGTTTGACTCGTTTGACTCGTTTGACTCGTTTGACTCGTTTGACTCGTTTGACTCGTTTGACTCGTTTGACTCGTTTGACTCGTTTGACTCGTTTGACTCGTTTGACTCGTTTGACTCGTTTGACTCGTTTGACTCGTTTGACTCGTTTGACTCGTTTGACTCGTTTGACTCGTTTGACTCGTTTGACTCGTTTGACTCGTTTGACTCGTTTGACTCGTTTGACTCGTTTGACTCGTTTGACTCGTTTGACTCGTTTGACTCGTTTGACTCGTTTGACTCGTTTGACTCGTTTGACTCGTTTGACTCGTTTGACTCGTTTGACTCGTTTGACTCGTTTGACTCGTTTGACTCGTTTGACTCGTTTGACTCGTTTGACTCGTTTGACTCGTTTGACTCGTTTGACTCGTTTGACTCGTTTGACTCGTTTGACTCGTTTGACTCGTTTGACTCGTTTGACTCGTTTGACTCGTTTGACTCGTTTGACTCGTTTGACTCGTTTGACTCGTTTGACTCGTTTGACTCGTTTGACTCGTTTGACTCGTTTGACTCGTTTGACTCGTTTGACTCGTTTGACTCGTTTGACTCGTTTGACTCGTTTGACTCGTTTGACTCGTTTGACTCGTTTGACTCGTTTGACTCGTTTGACTCGTTTGACTCGTTTGACTCGTTTGACTCGTTTGACTCGTTTGACTCGTTTGACTCGTTTGACTCGTTTGACTCGTTTGACTCGTTTGACTCGTTTGACTCGTTTGACTCGTTTGACCCGTTTGACTCGTTTGACCCGTTTGACTCGTTTGACTCGTTTCACTCGTTTGACTCGTTTGACTCGATTGTCCTGTTCGACCCGTTTGACACGCTTGGCTCGCTTGGCTCGCTTGGCTCGCTTGGCTCGCTTGGCTCGTTTGACTCGTTTGACTCGTTTGACTCGTTTGACTCGTTTGACTCGTTTGACTCGTTTGACTCGTTTGACTCGTTTGACTCGTTTGACTCGTTTGACTCGTTTGACTCGTTTGACTCGTTTGACTCGTTTGACTCGTTTGACTCGTTTGACTCGTTTGACTCGTTTGACTCGTTTGACTCGTTTGACTCGTTTGACTCGTTTGACTCGTTTGACTCGTTTGACTCGTTTGACTCGTTTGACTCGTTTGACTCGTTTGACTCGTTTGACTCGTTTGACTCGTTTGACTCGTTTGACTCGTTTGACTCGTTTGACTCGTTTGACTCGTTTGACTCGTTTGACTCGTTTGACTCGTTTGACTCGTTTGACTCGTTTGACTCGTTTGACTCGTTTGACTAGTTTGACTCGTTTGACTCGTTTGACTCGTTGGACTCGTTTGACTCGTTTGACTCGTTTGACTCGATTGTCCTGTTCGACCCGTTTGACCCGTTTGACACGATTGACACGTTTGACTCGTTTGACTCGTTTGACTCGTTTGACTCGTTTGACTCGTTTGACTCGTTTCACTCGTTTCACTCGTTTCACTCGTTTGACTCGTTTGACTCGTTTGACTCGTTTGACTCGTTTGGCTCGTTTGGCTCGTTTGGCTCGTTTGGCTCGTTTGACTCGTTTGACTCGTTTGGCTCGTTTGGCTCGTTTCACTCGTTTCACTCGTTTCACTCGTTTGGCTCGTTTGGCTCGTTTGGCTCGTTTGACTCGTTTGGCTCGTTTGACTCGTTGGCTCGTTTGACTCGTTTGAGTCGTTTGACTCGTTTGACTCGATTGACACGCTTGACTCGTTTGACTCGCTTGACTCGTTTCACTCGTTTGACTCGTTTCACTCGTTTGACTCGTTTGACTCGTTTGACTCGTTTGACTCGTTCGACTCGTTTGGCTCGTTTGACTCGTTTGGCTCGTTTGGCTCGTTTGGCTCGTTTGGCTCGTTTGACTCGTTTGACCCGTTTGGCTCGTTTGGCTCGTTTGGCTCGTTTGACTCGTTTGGCTCGTTTGACTCGTTTGACTCGTTTGGCTCGTTTGGCTCGTTTGACTCGTTTGGCACGTTTGACTCGTTTGGCTCGTTTGACTCGTTTGACTCGTTTGACTCGTTTGACTCGATTGACTCGCTTGACTCGTTTGGCTCGCTTGACTCGTTTGACTCGTTTGACTCGTTTGACTCGTTTGACTCGTTTGACTCGATTGTCCTGTTCGAACCGTTTGACCCGCTTGACACGTTTGACTCGTTTGACTCGTTTGACTCGTTTGACTCGTTTGACTCGTTTGACTCGTTTGACTCGTTTGACTCGTTTGGCTCGTTTGGCTCGTTTGGCTCGTTTGGCTCGTTTGACTCGTTTGGCTCGTTTGACTCGTTTGACTCGTTTGACTCGTTTGACTCCTTTGACTCGTTTGACTCGTTTGACTCGTTTGACTCGTTTGACTCGTTTGACTCGTTTGACTCGTTTGACTCGTTTGACTCGTTTGACTCGTTTGACTCGTTTGACTCGTTTGACTCGTTTGACTCGTTTGACTCGTTTGACTCGTTTGACTCGATTGACTCGTTTGACTCGTTTGACTCGCTTGACTCGTTTGACTCGTTTGACTCGTTTGACTCGTTTGACTCGTTTGACTCGATTGTCCTGTTCGACCCGTTTCACTCGTTTCACTCGTTTCACTCGTTTGACTCGTTTCACTCGTTTGACTCGTTTCACTCGTTTGACTCGTTTGACACGATTGACTCGTTTGGGTCGTTTGACTCGTTTCACTCGTTTGACTCGATTGTCCTGTTCGACCCGTTTCACTCGTTCGACCCGTTTGACTCGTTTGACTCGTTTGACTCGTTTGACTCGTTTGACTCGTTTGGCTCGTTTGACTCGTTTGGCTCGTTTGGCTCGTTTGGCTCGTTTGGCTCGTTTGACTCGTTTGACTCGTTTGTCTCGTTTGGCTCGTTTGGCTCGTTTGACTCGTTTGGCTCGTTTGACTCGTTTGACTCGTTTGGCTCGTTTGGCTCGTTTGACTCGTTTGGCTCGTTTGACTCGTTTGGCTCGTTTGACTCGTTTGAGTCGTTTGACTCGTTTGACTCGATTGACTCGCTTGACTCGTTTGGCTCGCTTGACTCGTTTGACTCGTTTGACTCGTTTGACTCGTTTGACTCGTTTGACTCGTTTGGCTCGTTTGGCTCGTTTGGCTCGTTTGACTCGTTTGGCTCGTTTGACTCGTTTGACTCGTTTGGCTCGTTTGGCTCGTTTGACTCGTTTGGCTCGTTTGACTCGTTTGGCTCGTTTGACTCGTTTGACTCGTTTGGCTCGTTTGGCTCGTTTGACTCGTTTGGCTCGTTTGACTCGTTTGGCTCGTTTGACTCGTTTGAGTCGTTTGACTCGTTTGACTCGATTGACTCGCTTGACTCGTTTGGCTCGCTTGACTCGTTTGACTCGTTTGACTCGTTTGACTCGTTTGACTCGTTTGACTCGTTTGGCTCGTTTGGCTCGTTTGGCTCGTTTGACTCGTTTGACTCGTTTGACTCGTTTGGCTCGTTTGGCTCGTTTGACTCGTTTGGCTCGTTTGACTCGTTTGGCTCGTTTGACTCGTTTGAGTCGTTTGACTCGTTTGACTCGATTGACTCGCTTGACTCGTTTGGCTCGCTTGACTCGTTTGACTCGTTTGACTCGTTTGACTCGTTTGATTCGTTTGACTCGATTGTCATGTTCGAACCGTTTGACCCGCTTGACACGTTTGACTCGTTTGACTCGTTTGACTCGTTTGACTCGTTTGACTCGTTTGACTCGTTTGACTCGTTTGACTCGTTTGACTCGTTTGACTCGTTTGACTCGTTTGACTCGTTTGACTCGTTTGACTCGTTTGACTCGTTTGACTCGTTTGACTCGTTTGACTCGTTTGACTCGTTTGACTCGTTTGACTCGTTTGACTCGTTTGACTCGTTTGACTCGTTTGACTCGTTTGACTCGTTTGACTCGTTTGACTCGTTTGACTCGTTTGACTCGTTTGACTCGTTTGACTCGTTTGACTCGTTTGACTCGTTTGACTCGTTTGACTCGTTTGACTCGTTTGACTCGTTTGACTCGTTTGACTCGTTTGACTCGTTTGACTCGTTTGACTCGTTTGACTCGTTAGACTCGTTTGACTCGTTTGACTCGTTTGACTCGTTTGACTCGTTTGACTCGTTTGACTCGTTTGACTCGTTTGACTCGTTTGACTCGTTTGACTCGTTTGACTCGTTTGACTCGCTTGACTCGCTTGAATCGCTTGACTCGCTTGACTCGCTTGACTCGCTTGACTCGCTTGACTCGCTTGACTCGCTTGACTCGCTTGACTCGCTTGACTCGCTTGACTCGCTTGACTCGCTTGACTCGCTTGACTCGTTTGACTCGTTTGACTCGTTTGACTCGTTTGACTCGTTTGACTCGTTTGACTCGTTTGACTCGTTTGACTCGTTTGACTCGTTTGACTCGTTTGACTCGTTTGACTCGTTTGACTCGTTTGACTCGTTTGACTCGTTTGACTCGTTTGACTCGTTTGACTCGTTTGACTCGTTTGACTCGTTTGACTCGTTTGACTCGTTTGACTCGTTTGACTCGTTTGACTCGTTTGACTCGTTTGACTCGTTTGACTCGTTTGACTCGTTTGACTCGTTTGACTCGTTTGACTCGTTTGGCTCGTTTGGCTCGTTTGGCTCGATTGGCTCGTTTGGCTCGTTTGGCTCGTTTGGCTCGTTTGGCTCGTTTGACTCGTTTGGCTCGTTTGACTCGTTTGGCTCGTTTGACTCGTTTGAGTCGTTTGACTCGTTTGACTCGATTGACTCGTTTGACTCGTTTGACTCGCTTGACTCGTTTGACTCGTTTGACTCGTTTGACTCGTTTGACTCGTTTGACTCGTTTGACTCGTTTGACTCGATTGTCCTGTTCGACCCGTTTCACTCGTTTGACTCGTTTCACTCGTTTGACTCGTTTCACTCGTTTGACTCGTTTCACTCGTTTGACTCGTTTGACACGATTGACTCGTTTGGGTCGTTTGACTCGTTTCACTCGTTTGACTCGATTGTCCTGTTCGACCCGTTTCACTCGTTCGACCCGTTTGACCCGTTTGACACGTTTGACTCGTTTGACTCGTTTGACTCGTTTGACTCGTTTGACTCGTTTGACTCGTTTGACTCGTTTGACTCGTTTGGCTCGTTTGACTCGCTTGGCTCGCTTGGCTCGCTTGGCTCGCTTGGCTCGCTTGGCTCGCTTGGCTCGCTTGGCTCGCTTGGCTCGCTTGGCTCGCTTGGCTCGTTTGAATCGTATAACTCGTTTGACCCGTTTGACACGTTTGACCCGTTTGACTCGTTTGACTCGTTTGACTCGTTTGACTCGTTTGACTCGTTTGACTCGTTTGACTCGTTTGACTCGTTTGACTCGTTTGACTCGTTTGACTCGTTTGACTCGTTTGACTCGCTTGACCCGATTGACTCGATTATCTCGTTTGACTCGTTTGACTCGTTTGACTCGTTTGACTCGTTTGACTCGTTTGACTCGTTTGACTCGTTTGACTCGTTTGACTCGTTCAACTCGCTTGACTTTATTGTCCTGTTCGACCCGTTTGACTCGTTTGACTCGTTTGACTCGTTTGAATCGTTTGACTCGTTTGACTCGTTTGACTCGTTTGACTCGTTTGACTCGTTTGACTCGTTTGACTCGTTTGACTCGTTTGACTCGTTTGACTCGTTTGACTCGTTTGACTCGTTTGACTCGTTTGACTCGTTTGACTCGTTTGACTCGTTTGACTCGTTTGACTCGTTTGACTCGTTTGATTCGTTTGACTCGTTTGACTCGAATGACTCGATTGACTCGTTTGACTCGTTTGACTCGTTTGACTCGTTTGACTCGTTGGACTCGTTTGATTCGTTTGACTCGTTTGACTCGTTCGGCGCGTTTGGCTCGTTTGGCTCGTTTGAGTCGTTTGACACGTTTGACTCGATTGACTCGTTTGACTCGTTTGACTCGTTTGACTCGTTTGACTCGTTTGACTCGTTTGACTCGTTTGACTCGTTTGACTCGTTTGACTCGTTTGACTCGTTTGACTCGTTTGACTCGTTTGACTCGTTTGACTCGTTTGACTCGTTTGACTCGTTTGACTCGTTTGACTCGTTTGACTCGTTTGACTCGTTTGACTCGTTTGACTCGTTTGACTCGTTTGACTCGTTTGACTCGTTTGACTCGTTTGACTCGTTTGACTCGTTTGACTCGTTTGACTCGTTTGACTCGTTTGACTCGTTTGACTCGTTTGACTCGTTTGACTCGTTTGACTCGTTTGACTCGTTTGACTCGTTTGACTCGTTTGACTCGTTTGACTCGTTTGACTCGTTTGACTCGTTTGACTCGTTTGACTCGTTTGGCTCGTTTGGCTCGTTTGGCTCGTTTGACTCGTTTGGCTCGTTTGACTCGTTTGACTCGTTTGACTCGTTTGACTCGTTTGACTCGTTTCACTCGTTTGACTCGATTGTCCTGTTCGACCCGTTTCACTCGTTTGACTCGTTTCACTCGTTTGACTCGTTTGACTCGTTTGACTCGTTTGGGTCGTTTGACTCGTTTGACTCGTTTGACTCGTTTGACTCGTTTGACTCGTTTGACTCGTTTGACTCGTTTGACTCGACAGACTCGTTTGACTCGTTTGACTCGTTTGACTCGTTTGACTCGTTTGACTCGTTTGACTCGTTTGACTCGTTTGACTCGTTTGACTCGTTTGACTCGTTTGACTCGTTTGACTCGTTTGACTCGTTTGACTCGTTTGACTCGTTTGGCTCGTTTGGCTCGTTTGGCTCGTTTGACTCGTTTGGCTCGTTTGACTCGTTTGACTCGTTTGACTCGTTTGACTCGTTTGACTCGTTTCACTCGTTTGACTCGATTGTCCTGTTCGACCCGTTTCACTCGTTTGACTCGTTTCACTCGTTTGACTCGTTTGACTCGTTTGACTCGTTTGGGTCGTTTGACTCGTTTGACTCGTTTGACTCGTTTGACTCGTTTGACTCGTTTGACTCGTTTGACTCGTTTGACTCGACAGACTCGTTTGACTCGTTTGACTCGTTTGACTCGTTTGACTCGTTTGACTCGTTTGACTCGTTTGACTCGTTTGACTCGTTTGACTCGTTTGACTCGTTTGACTCGTTTGACTCGTTTGACTCGTTTGACTCGTTTGACTCGTTTGACTCGTTTGACTCGTTTGACTCGTTTGACTCGTTTGACTCGTTTGACTCGTTTGACTCGTTTGACTCGTTTGACTCGTTTGACTCGTTTGACTCGTTTGACTCGTTTGACTCGTTTGACTCGTTTGGCTCGTTTGGCTCGTTTGGCTCGTTTGGCTCGTTTGACTCGTTTGACTCGTTTGGCTCGTTTGGCTCGTTTGGCTCGTTTGACTCGTTTGGCTCGTTTGACTCGTTTGACTCGTTTGACTCGTTTGACTCGTTTGACTCGTTTCACTCGTTTCACTCGTTTGACTCGATTGTCCTGTTCGACCCGTTTCACTCGTTTGACTCGTTTCACTCGTTTCACTCGTTTGGGTCGTTTGACTCGTTTGACTCGTTTGACTCGTTTGACTCGTTTGACTCGTTTGACTCGTTTGACTCGTTTGACTCGACAGACTCGTTTGACTCGTTTGACTCGTTTGACTCGTTTGACTCGTTTGACTCGTTTGACTCGTTTGACTCGTTTGACTCGTTTGACTCGTTTGACTCGTTTGACTCGTTTGACTCGTTTGACTCGTTTGACTCGTTTGACTCGTTTGACTCGTTTGACTCGTTTGACTCGTTTGACTCGTTTGACTCGTTTGACTCGTTTGACTCGTTTGACTCGTTTGACTCGTTTGACTCGTTTGACTCGTTTGACTCGTTTGACTCGTTTGACTCGTTTGACTCGTTTGACTCGTTTGACTCGTTTGACTCGTTTGACTCGTTTGACTCGTTTGACTCGTTTGACTCGTTTGACTCGTTTGACTCGTTTGACTCGTTTGACTCGTTTGACTCGTTTGACTCGTTTGACTCGATTGTCCTGTTCGACCCGTTTCACTCGTTTGACTCGTTTCACTCGTTTGACTCGTTTCACTCGTTTGACTCGTTTGACACGATTGACTCGTTTGGGTCGTTTGACTCGTTTCACTCGTTTGACTCGATTGTCCTGTTCGACCCGTTTCACTCGTTCGACCCGTTTGACCCGTTTGACACGTTTGACTCGTTTGACTCGTTTGACTCGTTTGACTCGTTTGACTCGTTTGACTCGTTTGACTCGTTTGGCTCGTTTGACTCGCTTGGCTCGCTTGGCTCGCTTGGCTCGCTTGGCTCGCTTGGCTCGCTTGGCTCGCTTGGCTCGCTTGGCTCGCTTGGCTCGCTTGGCTCGTTTGAATCGTATAACTCGTTTGACCCGTTTGACACGTTTGACCCGTTTGACTCGTTTGACTCGTTTGACTCGTTTGACTCGTTTGACTCGTTTGACTCGTTTGACTCGTTTGACTCGTTTGACTCGTTTGACTCGTTTGACTCGTTTGACTCGTTTGACTCGTTTGACTCGTTTGACTCGTTTGACTCGTTTGACTCGTTTGACTCGTTTGACTCGTTTGACTCGCTTGACCCGATTGACTCGATTATCTCGTTTGACTCGTTTGACTCGTTTGACTCGTTTGACTCGTTTGACTCGTTTGACTCGTTTGACTCGTTCAACTCGCTTGACTTTATTGTCCTGTTCGACCCGTTTGACTCGTTTGACTCGTTTGACTCGTTTGAATCGTTTGACTCGTTTGACTCGTTTGACTCGTTTGACTCGTTTGACTCGTTTGACTCGTTTGACTCGTTTGACTCGTTTGACTCGTTTGACTCGTTTGACTCGTTTGACTCGTTTGACTCGTTTGACTCGTTTGACTCGTTTGACTCGTTTGACTCGTTTGACTCGAATGACTCGATTGACTCGTTTGACTCGTTTGACTCGTTTGACTCGTTTGACTCGTTGGACTCGTTTGATTCGTTTGACTCGTTTGACTCGTTCGGCGCGTTCGGCGCGTTTGGCTCGTTTGAGTCGTTTGACACGTTTGACTCGATTGACTCGTTTGACTCGTTTGACTCGTTTGACTCGTTTGACTCGTTTGACTCGTTTGAGTCGTTTGACTCGTTTGACTCGTTTGACTCGTTTGACTCGTTTGACTCGTTTGACTCGTTTGACTCGTTTGACTCGTTTGACTCGTTTGACTCGTTTTACTCGTTTGACTCGTTTGACTCGTTTGACTCGTTTGACTCGTTTGACTCGTTTGACTCGTTTGACTCGTTTGACTCGTTTGACTCGTTTGACTCGTTTGACTCGTTTGACTCGTTTGACTCGTTTGACTCGTTTGACTCGTTTGACTCGTTTGACTCGTTTGACTCGTTTGACTCGTTTGACTCGTTTGACTCGTTTGACTCGTTTGACTCGTTTGACTCGTTTGACTCGTTTGACTCGTTTGACTCGTTTGGCTCGTTTGGCTCGTTTGGCTCGTTTGACTCGTTTGGCTCGTTTGACTCGTTTGAATCGTTTGACTCGTTTGACTCGTTTGACTCGTTTCACTCGTTTGACTCGATTGTCCTGTTCGACCCGTTTCACTCGTTTGACTCGTTTCACTCGTTTGACTCGTTTGACTCGTTTGACTCGTTTGGGTCGTTTGACTCGTTTGACTCGTTTGACTCGTTTGACTCGTTTGACTCGTTTGACTCGACAGACTCGTTTGACTCGTTTGACTCGTTTGACTCGTTTGACTCGTTTGACTCGTTTGACTCGTTTGACTCGTTTGACTCGTTTGACTCGTTTGACTCGTTTGACTCGTTTGACTCGTTTGACTCGTTTGACTCGTTTGACTCGTTTGACTCGTTTGGCTCGTTTGGCTCGTTTGGCTCGTTTGGCTCGTTTGACTCGTTTGACTCGTTTGGCTCGTTTGGCTCGTTTGGCTCGTTTGACTCGTTTGGCTCGTTTGACTCGTTTGACTCGTTTGACTCGTTTGACTCGTTTGACTCGTTTGACTCGTTTCACTCGTTTGACTCGTTTGACTCGTTTGACTCGTTTGACTCGTTTGACTCGTTTGACTCGTTTGACTCGTTTGACTCGTTTTGACTCGTTTGACTCGTTTGACTCGTTTGACTCGTTTGACTCGTTTGACTCGTTTGACTCGTTTGACTCGTTTGACTCGTTTGACTCGTTTGACTCGTTTGTCTCGTTTGACTCGTTTGACTCGTTTGACTCGTTTGACTCGTTTGACTCGTTTGACTCGTTTGACTCGTTTGACTCGTTTGACTCGTTTGACTCGTTTGACTCGTTTGACTCGTTTGACTCGTTTGACTCGTTTGACTCGTTTGACTCGTTTGACTCGTTTGACTCGTTTGACTCGTTTGACTCGTTTGACTCGTTTGACTCGTTTGACTCGTTTGACTCGTTTGACTCGTTTGACTCGTTTGACTCGTTTGACTCGTTTGACTCGTTTGACTCGTTTGACTCGTTTGACTCGTTTGACTCGTTTGACTCGTTTGACTCGTTTGACTCGTTTGACTCGTTTGACTCGTTTGACTCGTTTGACTCGTTTGACTCGTTTGACTCGTTTGACTCGTTTGACTCGTTTGACTCGTTTGACTCGTTTGTCTCGTTTGACTCGTTTGACTCGTTTGACTCGTTTGACTCGTTTGACTCGTTTGACTCGTTTGACTCGTTTGACTCGTTTGACTCGTTTGTCTCGTTTGACTCGTTTGACTCGTTTGACTCGTTTGACTCGTTTGACTCGTTTGACTCGTTTGACTCGTTTGACTCGTTTGACTCGTTTGACTCGTTTGACTCGTTTGACTCGTTTGACTCGTTTGACTCGTTTGACTCGTTTGACTCGTTTGACTCGTTTGACTCGTTTGACTCGTTTGACTCGTTTGACTCGTTTGACTCGTTTGACTCGTTTGACTCGTTTGACTCGTTTGACTCGTTTGACTCGTTTGACTCGTTTGACTCGTTTGACTCGTTTGACTCGTTTGACTCGTTTGACTCGTTTGACTCGTTTGACTCGTTTGACTCGTTTGACTCGTTTGACTCGTTTGACTCGTTTGACTCGTTTGACTCGTTTGACTCGTTTGACTCGTTTGACTCGTTTGACTCGTTTGACTCGTTTGACTCGTTTGACTCGTTTGACTCGTTTGACTCGTTTGACTCGTTTGACTCGTTTGACTCGTTTGACTCGTTTGACTCGTTTGACTCGTTTGACTCGTTTGACTCGTTTGACTCGTTTGACTCGTTTGACTCGTTTGACTCGTTTGACTCGTTTGACTCGTTTGACTCGAATGACACGTTTGACTCGTTTGACTCGTTTGACTCGTTTGACTCGTTGGACTCGTTTGACTCGTTTGACTCGTTTGACTCGTTTGACTCGTTCGGCTCGTTCGGCTCGTTCGGCTCGTTCGGCTCGTTCGGCTCGTTCGAGTCGTTTGACTCGTTTGACTCGTTTGACTCGATTTACTCGATTGACTCGTTTGACTCGTTTGACTCGTTTGACTCGTTTGACTCGTTTGACTCGTTTGACTCGTTTGACTCGTTTGGCTCGTTTGACTCGTTTGAGTCGTTTGACTCGTTTGACTCGTTTGACTCGTTTGACTCGTTTGACTCGTTTGACTCGATTGTCCTGTTCGACCCTTTTGACCCGTTTGTCACGTTTGACTCGTTTGACTCGTTTGACTCGTTTGACTCGTTCAACTCGCTTGACTCGATTGTCCTGTTCGACCCGTTTGACTCGTTTGACTCGTTTGACTCGTTTGACTCGTTTGACTCGTTTGACTCGTTTGACTCGTTTGACTCGTTTGACTCGATTGACCTGTTCGACCCGTTCGACACGTTTGACTCGTTTGACTCGATTGACTCGTATAACTCGTTTGACTCGTTTGACTCGTTTGACTCGCTTGACCCGATTGACTCGATTATCTCGTTTGACTCGTTTGATTCGTTTGACTCGTTTGACTCGTTTGACTCGTTTGACTCGTTTGACTCGTTTGACTCGTTTGACTCGTTTGACTCGTTTGACTCGTTTGACTCGTTTGACTCGTTTGACTCGTTTGACTCGTTTGACTCGTTTGACTCGTTTGACTCGTTTGACTCGTTTGACTCGTTTGACTCGTTTGACTCGTTTGACTCGTTTGACTCGTTTGACTCGTTTGACTCGTTTGACTCGTTTGACTCGTTTGACTCGTTTGACTCGTTTGACTCGTTTGACTCGTTTGACTCGTTTGACTCGTTTGACTCGTTTGACTCGTTTGACTCGTTTGACTCGTTTGACTCGTTTGACTCGTTTGACTCGTTTGACTCGTTTGACTCGTTTGACTCGTTTGACTCGTTTGACTCGTTTGACTCGTTTGACTCGTTTGACTCGTTTGACTCGTTTGACTCGTTTGACTCGTTTGACTCGTTTGACTCGTTTGACTCGTTTGACTCGTTTGACTCGTTTGACTCGTTTGACTCGTTTGACTCGTTTGACTCGTTTGACTCGTTTGACTCGTTTGACTCGTTTGACTCGTTTGACTCGTTTGACTCGTTTGACTCGTTTGACTCGTTTGACTCGTTTGACTCGTTTGACTCGTTTGACTCGTTTGACTCGTTTGACTCGTTTGACTCGTTTGACTCGTTTGACTCGTTTGACTCGTTTGACTCGTTTGACTCGTTTGACTCGTTTGACTCGTTTGACTCGTTTGACTCGTTTGACTCGTTTGACTCGTTTGACTCGTTTGACTCGTTTGACTCGTTTGACTCGTTTGACTCGTTTGACTCGTTTGACTCGTTTGACTCGTTTGACTCGTTTGACTCGTTTGACTCGTTTGACTCGTTTGACTCGTTTGACTCGTTTGACTCGTTTGACTCGTTTGACTCGTTTGACTCGTTTGACTCGTTTGACTCGTTTGACTCGTTTGACTCGTTTGACTCGTTTGACTCGTTTGACTCGTTTGACTCGTTTGACTCGTTTGACTCGTTTGACTCGTTTGACTCGTTTGACTCGTTTGACTCGTTGGACTCGTTTGACTCGTTTGACTCGTTTGACTCGTTTGACTCGTTTGACTCGTTTGACTCGTTTGACTCGTTTGACTCGTTTGACTCGTTTGACTCGTTTGACTCGTTTGACTCGTTTGACTCGAATGACTCGTTTGACTCGTTTGACTCGTTTGACTCGTTTGACTCGTTGGACTCGTTTGACTCGTTTGACTCGTTTGACTTGTTTGACTCGTTCGGCTCGTTCGGCTCGTTCGGCTCGTTCGGCTCGTTCGGCTCGTTCGAGTCGTTTGACTCGTTTGACTCGTTTGACTCGATTTACTCGATTGACTCGTTTGACTCGTTTGACTCGTTTGACTCGTTTGACTCGTTTGACTCGTTTGACTCGTTTGACTCGTTTGGCTCGTTTGACTCGTTTGAGTCGTTTGACTCGTTTGACTCGTTTGACTCGTTTGACTCGTTTGACTCGTTTGACTCGATTGTCCTGTTCGACCCTTTTGACCCGTTTGTCACGTTTGACTCGTTTGACTCGTTTGACTCGTTTGACTCGTTCAACTCGCTTGACTCGATTGTCCTGTTCGACCCGTTTGACTCGTTTGACTCGTTTGACTCGTTTGACTCGTTTGACTCGTTTGACTCGTTTGACTCGATTGACCTGTTCGACCCGTTCGACACGTTTGACTCGTTTGACTCGATTGACTCGTATAACTCGTTTGACTCGTTTGACTCGTTTGACTCGCTTGACCCGATTGACTCGATTATCTCGTTTGACTCGTTTGATTCGTTTGACTCGTTTGACTCGTTTGACTCGTTTGACTCGTTTGACTCGTTTGACTCGTTCAACTCGCTTGACTTTATTGTCCTGTTCGACCCGTTTGACTCGTTTGACTCGTTTGACTCGTTTGACTCGTTTGACTCGTTTGACTCGTTTGACTCGTTTGACTCGTTTGACTCGTTTGACTCGTTTGACTCGTTTGACTCGTTTGACTCGTTTGACTCGTTTGACTCGTTTGACTCGTTTGACTCGTTTGACTCGTTTGACTCGTTTGACTCGTTTGACTCGTTTGACTCGTTTGACTCGTTTGACTCGTTTGACTCGTTTGACTCGTTTGACTCGTTTGACTCGTTTGACTCGTTTGACTCGTTTGACTCGTTTGACTCGTTTGACTCGTTTGACTCGTTTGACTCGTTTGACTCGTTTGACTCGTTTGACTCGAATGACTCGATTGACTCGTTTGACTCGTTTGACTCGTTTGACTCGTTTGACTCGTTGGACTCGATTGATTCGTTTGACTCGTTTGACTCGTTCGGCGCGTTTGGCTCGTTTGGCTCGTTTGAGTCGTTTGACACGTTTGACTCGATTGACTCGTTTGACTCGTTTGACTCGTTTGACTCGTTTGACTCGTTTGACTCGTTTGACTCGTTTGACTCGTTTGACTCGTTTGAGTCGTTTGACTCGTTTGAGTCGTTTGACTCGTTTGACTCGTTTGACTCGTTTGACTCGTTTGACTCGTTTGACTCGTTTGAATCGTTTGACTCGTTTGACTCGTTTGACTCGTTTGACTCGTTTGACTCGTTTGACTCGTTTGACTCGTTTGACTCGTTTGACTCGTTTGACTCGTTTGACTCGTTTGACTCGTTTGACTCGTTTGACTCGTTTGACTCGTTTGACTCGTTTGACTCGTTTGACTCGTTTGACTCGTTTGACTCGTTTGACTCGTTTGACTCGTTTGACTCGTTTGACTCGTTTGACTCGTTTGACTCGTTTGACTCGTTTGACTCGTTTGACTCGTTTGACTCGTTTGACTCGTTTGACTCGTTTGACTCGTTTGACTCGTTTGACTCGTTTGACTCGTTTGACTCGTTTGACTCGTTTGACTCGTTTGACTCGTTTGACTCGTTTGACTCGTTTGACTCGTTTGACTCGTTTGACTCGTTTGACTCGTTTGACTCGTTTGACTCGTTTGACTCGTTTGACTCGTTTGACTCGTTTGACTCGTTTGACTCGTTTGACTCGTTTGACTCGTTTGACTCGTTTGAATCGTATAACTCGTTTGACTCGTTTGACTCGTTTGACTCGTTTGACCCGATTGACTCGAGTAACTCGTTTGACTCGATTGACTCGTTTGACTCGTTTGACTCGTTTCACTCGTTTCACTCGTTTCACTCGTTTGACTCGTTTGACTCGTTTCACTCGTTTGACTCGTTTCACTCGTTTCACTCGTTTGACTCGATTGTCCTGTTCGACCCGTTTCACTCGTTTGACTCGTTTCACTCGTTTGACTCGTTTGACTCGTTTGACTCGTTTGGGTCGTTTGACTCGTTTCACTCGTTTGACTCGATTGTCCTGTTCGACCCGTTTCACTCGTTCGACCCGTTTGACCCGTTTGACACGTTTGACTCGTTTGACTCGTTTGACTCGTTTGACTCGTTTGACTCGTTTGACTCGTTTGACTCGTTTGACTCGTTTGACTCGTTTGACTCGTTTGACTCGTTTGACTCGTTTGACTCGTTTGACTCGTTTGACTCGTTTGACTCGTTTGACTCGTTTGACTCGTTTGACTCGTTTGACTCGTTTGACTCGTTTGACTCGTTTGACTCGTTTGACTCGTTTGACTCGTTTGACTCGTTTGACTCGTTTGACTCGTTTGACTCGTTTGACTCGTTTGACTCGTTTGACTCGTTTGACTCGTTTGACTCGTTTGACTCGTTTGACTCGTTTGACTCGTTTGACTCGTTTGACTCGTTTGACTCGTTTGACTCGTTTGACTCGTTTGACTCGTTTGACTCGTTTGACTCGTTTGACTCGTTTGACTCGTTTGACTCGTTTGACTCGTTTGACTCGTTTGACTCGTTTGACTCGTTTGACTCGTTTGACTCGTTTGACTCGTTTGACTCGTTTGACTCGTTTGAATCGTATAACTCGTTTGACTCGTTTGACTCGTTTGACTCGATTGTCCTGATCGACCCGTTTCACTCGTTCGACCCGATTGACCCGTTTGACACGTTTGACTCGTTCGACTCGTTCGACTCGTTCGACTCGTTCGACTCGTTCGACTCGTTCGACTCGTTCGACTCGTTCGACTCGTTCGACTCGTTCGACTCGTTCGACTCGTTCGACTCGTTCGACTCGTTCGACTCGTTCGACTCGTTCGACTCGTTCGACTCGTTCGACTCGTTCGACTCGTTCGACTCGTTCGACTCGTTCGACTCGTTCGACTCGTTCGACTCGTTCGACTCGTTCGACTCGTTCGACTCGTTCGACTCGTTCGACTCGTTCGACTCGTTCGACTCGTTCGACTCGTTCGACTCGTTCGACTCGTTCGACTCGTTCGACTCGTTCGACTCGTTCGACTCGTTCGACTCGTTCGACTCGTTCGACTCGTTCGACTCGTTCGACTCGTTCGACTCGTTCGACTCGTTCGACTCGTTCGACTCGTTCGACTCGTTCGACTCGTTCGACTCGTTCGACTCGTTCGACTCGTTCGACTCGTTCGACTCGTTCGACTCGTTCGACTCGTTCGACTCGTTCGACTCGTTCGACTCGTTCGACTCGTTCGACTCGTTCGACTCGTTCGACTCGTTCGACTCGTTCGACTCGTTCGACTCGTTCGACTCGTTCGACTCGTTCGACTCGTTCGACTCGTTCGACTCGTTCGACTCGTTCGACTCGTTCGACTCGTTCGACTCGTTCGACTCGTTCGACTCGTTCGACTCGTTCGACTCGTTCGACTCGTTCGACTCGTTCGACTCGTTCGACTCGTTCGACTCGTTCGACTCGTTCGACTCGTTCGACTCGTTCGACTCGTTCGACTCGTTCGACTCGTTCGACTCGTTCGACTCGTTCGACTCGTTCGACTCGTTCGACTCGTTCGACTCGTTCGACTCGTTCGACTCGTTCGACTCGTTCGACTCGTTCGACTCGTTCGACTCGTTCGACTCGTTCGACTCGTTCGACTCGTTCGACTCGTTCGACTCGTTCGACTCGTCCGACTCGTTCGACTCGTTCGACTCGTTCGACTCGTTCGACTCGTTCGACTCGTTCGACTCGTTCGACTCGTTCGACTCGTTCGACTCGTTCGACTCGTTCGACTCGTTCGACTCGTTCGACTCGTTCGACTCGTTCGACTCGTTCGACTCGTTCGACTCGTTCGACTCGTTTGACTCGTTCGACTCGTTTGACTCGTTCGACTCGTTCGACTCGTTTGACTAGTTTGACTCGTTTGACTCGTTTGACTCGTTTGACTCGTTTGACTCGTTTGACTCGTTTGACTCGTTTGACTCGTTTGACTCGTTTGACTCGATTGACTCGTTTGACTCGTTTGACTCGTTTCACTCGTTTCACTCGTTTCACTCGTTTGACTCGTTTGACTCGTTTCACTCGTTTCACTCGTTTGACTCGATTGTCCTGTTCGACCCGTTTCACTCGTTTGACTCGTTTCACTCGTTTGACTCGTTTGACTCGTTTGACTCGTTTGGGTCGTTTGACTCGTTTCACTCGTTTGACTCGATTGTCCTGTTCGACCCGTTTCACTCGTTCGACCCGTTTGACCCGTTTGACACGTTTGACTCGTTTGACTCGATTGACTCGTTTGACTCGTTTGACTCGTTTGACTCGTTTGGCTCGTTTGACTCGCTTGGCTCGCTTGGCTCGCTTGGCTCGCTTGGCTCGCTTGGCTCGCTTGGCTCGCTTGGCTCGCTTGGCTCGCTTGGCTCGCTTGGCTCGCTTGGCTCGCTTGGCTCGCTTGGCTCGCTTGGCTCGCTTGGCTCGCTTGGCTCGCTTGGCTCGCTTGGCTCGCTTGGCTCGCTTGGCTCGTTTGACTCGTTTGACTCGTTTGACTCGTTTGACTCGTTTGACTCGTTTGACTCGTTTGACTCGTTTGACTCGTTTGACTCGTTTGACTCGTTTGACTCGTTTGACTCGTTTGACTCGTTTGACTCGTTTGACTCGTTTGACTCGTTTGACTCGTTTGACTCGTTTGACTCGTTTGACTCGTTTGACTCGTTTGACTCGTTTGACTCGTTTGACTCGTTTGACTCGTTTGACTCGTTTGACTCGTTTGACTCGTTTGACTCGTTTGACTCGTTTGACTCGTTTGACTCGTTTGACTCGTTTGACTCGTTTGACTCGTTTGACTCGTTTGACTCGTTTGACTCGTTTGACTCGTTTGACTCGTTTGACTCGTTTGACTCGTTTGACTCGTTTGACTCGTTTGACTCGTTTGACTCGTTTGACTCGTTTGACTCGTTTGACTCGTTTGACTCGTTTGACTCGTTTGACTCGTTTGACTCGTTTGACTCGTTTGACTCGTTTGACTCGTTTGACTCGTTTGACTCGTTTGACTCGTTTGACTCGTTTGACTCGTTTGACTCGTTTGACTCGTTTGACTCGTTTGACTCGTTTGACTCGTTTGACTCGTTTGACTCGTTTGACTCGTTTGACTCGTTTGACTCGTTTGACTCGTTTGACTCGTTTGACTCGTTTGACTCGTTTGACTCGTTTGACTCGTTTGACTCGTTTGACTCGTTTGACTCGTTTGACTCGTTTGACTCGTTTGACTCGTTTGACTCGTTTGACTCGTTTGACTCGTTTGACTCGTTTGACTCGTTTGACTCGTTTGACTCGTTTGACTCGTTTGACTCGTTTGACTCGTTTGAATCGTATAACTCGTTTGACTCGTTTGACTCGTTTGACTCGTTTGACTCGATTGTCCTGTTCGACCCGTTTCACTCGTTCGACCCGATTGACCCGTTTGACACGTTTGACTCGTTTGACTCGTTTGACTCGTTTGACTCGTTTGACTCGTTTGACTCGTTTGACTCGTTTGACTCGTTTGACTCGTTTGACTCGTTTGACTCGTTTGACTCGTTTGACTCGTTTGACTCGTTTGACTCGTTTGACTCGTTTGACTCGTTTGACTCGTTCGACACGTTTGACACGTTTGACTCGTTCGACTCGTTCGACTCGTTCGACTCGTTCGACTCGTTCGACTCGTTCGACTCGTTCGACTCGTTCGACTCGTTCGACTCGTTCGACTCGTTCGACTCGTTCGACTCGTTCGACTCGTTCGACTCGTTCGACTCGTTCGACTCGTTCGACTCGTTCGACTCGTTCGACTCGTTCGACTCGTTCGACTCGTTCGACTCGTTCGACTCGTTCGACTCGTTCGACTCGTTCGACTCGTTCGACTCGTTCGACTCGTTCGACTCGTTCGACTCGTTCGACTCGTTCGACTCGTTCGACTCGTTCGACTCGTTCGACTCGTTCGACTCGTTCGACTCGTTCGACTCGTTCGACTCGTTCGACTCGTTCGACTCGTTCGACTCGTTCGACTCGTTCGACTCGTTCGACTCGTTCGACTCGTTCGACTCGTTCGACTCGTTCGACTCGTTCGACTCGTTCGACTCGTTCGACTCGTTCGACTCGTTCGACTCGTTCGACTCGTTCGACTCGTTCGACTCGTTCGACTCGTTCGACTCGTTCGACTCGTTCGACTCGTTCGACTCGTTCGACTCGTTCGACTCGTTCGACACGTTCGACTCGTTTGACTCGTTTGACTCGTTTGACTCGTTTGACTCGTTTGACTCGTTTGACTCGTTTGACTCGTTTGACTCGTTTGACTCGTTTGACACGTTTGACACGTTTGACTCGTTTGACTCGTTTGACTCGTTTCACTCGTTTGGCTCGTTTCACTCGTTTGACTCGTTTGGGTCGTTTGACTCGTTTCACTCGTTTGACTCGATTGTCCTGTTCGACCCGTTTCACTCGTTCGACCCGTTTGACCCGTTTGACACGTTTGACCCGTTTGACTCGTTTGACTCGTTTGACTCGTTTGACTCGTTTGACTCGAGTAACTCGTTTGACTCGATTGACTCGTTTGACTCGTTTGACTCGTTTGACTCGTTTGACTCGTTTGACTCGTTTGACTCGTTTGACTCGTTTGACTCGTTTGACTCGTTTGACTCGTTTGACTCGTTTGACTCGTTTGACTCGTTTGACTCGTTTGACTCGTTTGACTCGTTTGACTCGTTTGACTCGTTTGACTCGTTTGACTCGTTTGACTCGTTTGACTCGTTTGACTCGTTTGACTCGTTTGACTCGTTTGACTCGTTTGACTCGTTTGACTCGTTTGACTCGTTTGACTCGTTTGACTCGTTTGACTCGTTTGACTCGTTTGACTCGTTTGACTCGTTTGACTCGTTTGACTCGTTTGACTCGTTTGACTCGTTTGACTCGTTTGACTCGTTTGACTCGTTTGACTCGTTTGACTCGTTTGACTCGTTTGACTCGTTTGACTCGTTTGACTCGTTTGACTCGTTTGACTCGTTTGACTCGTTTGACTCGTTTGACTCGTTTGACTCGTTTGACTCGTTTGACTCGTTTGACTCGTTTGACTCGTTTGACTCGTTTGACTCGTTTGACTCGTTTGACTCGTTTGACTCGTTTGACTCGTTTGACTCGTTTGACTCGTTTGACTCGTTTGACTCGTTTGACTCGTTTGACTCGTTTGACTCGTTTGACTCGTTTGACTCGTTTGACTCGTTTGACTCGTTTGACTCGTTTGACTCGTTTGACTCGTTTGACTCGTTTGACTCGTTTGACTCGTTTGACTCGTTTGACTCGTTTGACTCGTTTGACTCGTTTGACTCGTTTGACTCGTTTGACTCGTTTGACTCGTTTGACTCGTTTGACTCGTTTGACTCGTTTGACTCGTTTGACTCGTTTGACTCGTTTGACTCGTTTGACTCGTTTGACTCGTTTGACTCGTTTGACTCGTTTGACACGTTTGACTCGTTTGACTCGTTTGACTCGTTTGACTCGTTTGACTCGATTGACTCGATTGTCCTGTTCGACCCGTTTGACCCGTTTGACACGTTTGACTCGTTTGACTCGTTTCACTCGTTTGGCTCGTTTCACTCGTTTGACTCGTTTGGGTCGTTTGACTCGTTTCACTCGTTTGACTCGATTGTCCTGTTCGACCCGTTTCACTCGTTCGACCCGTTTGACCCGTTTGACACGTTTGACTCGTTTGACTCGTTTGACTCGTTTGACTCGTTTGACTCGTTTGACTCGAGTAACTCGTTTGACTCGATTGACTCGTTTGACTCGTTTGACTCGTTTGACTCGTTTGACTCGTTTGGCTCGTTTGACTCGTTTGACTCGTTTGACTCGTTTGACTCGTTTGACTCGTTTGACTCGTTTGACTCGTTTGACTCGTTTGACTCGTTTGACTCGTTTGACTCGTTTGACTCGTTTGACTCGTTTGACTCGTTTGACTCGTTTGACTCGTTTGACTCGTTTGACTCGTTTGACTCGTTTGACTCGTTTGACTCGTTTGACTCGTTTGACTCGTTTGACTCGTTTGACTCGTTTGACTCGTTTGACTCGTTTGACTCGTTTGACTCGTTTGACTCGTTTGACTCGTTTGACTCGTTTGACTCGTTTGACTCGTTTGACTCGTTTGACTCGTTTGACTCGTTTGACTCGTTTGACTCGTTTGACTCGTTTGACTCGTTTGACTCGTTTGACTCGTTTGACTCGTTTGACTCGTTTGACTCGTTTGACTCGTTTGACTCGTTTGACTCGTTTGACTCGTTTGACTCGTTTGACTCGTTTGACTCGTTTGACTCGTTTGACTCGTTTGACTCGTTTGACTCGTTTGACTCGTTTGACTCGTTTGACTCGTTTGACTCGTTTGACTCGTTTGACTCGTTTGACTCGTTTGACTCGTTTGACTAGTTTGACTCGTTTGACTCGTTTGACTCGTTTGACTCGTTTGACTCGTTTGACTCGTTTGACTCGTTTGACTCGTTTGACTCGTTTGACTCGTTTGACTCGATTGACTCGTTTGACTCGTTTGACTCGTTTCACTCGTTTCACTCGTTTCACTCGTTTGACTCGTTTGACTCGTTTCACTCGTTTCACTCGTTTGACTCGATTGTCCTGTTCGACCCGTTTCACTCGTTTGACTCGTTTCACTCGTTTGACTCGTTTGACTCGTTTGACTCGTTTGGGTCGTTTGACTCGTTTCACTCGTTTGACTCGATTGTCCTGTTCGACCCGTTTCACTCGTTCGACCCGTTTGACCCGTTTGACACGTTTGACTCGTTTGACTCGATTGACTCGTTTGACTCGTTTGACTCGTTTGACTCGTTTGGCTCGTTTGACTCGCTTGGCTCGCTTGGCTCGCTTGGCTCGCTTGGCTCGCTTGGCTCGCTTGGCTCGCTTGGCTCGCTTGGCTCGCTTGGCTCGCTTGGCTCGCTTGGCTCGCTTGGCTCGCTTGGCTCGCTTGGCTCGCTTGGCTCGCTTGGCTCGCTTGGCTCGCTTGGCTCGCTTGGCTCGCTTGGCTCGCTTGGCTCGCTTGACTCGCTTGACTCGTTTGACTCGTTTGACTCGTTTGACTCGTTTGACTCGTTTGACTCGTTTGACTCGTTTGACTCGTTTGACTCGACAGACTCGTTTGACTCGACAGACTCGTTTGACTCGTTTGACTCGTTTGACTCGTTTGACTCGTTTGACTCGTTTGACTCGTTTGACTCGTTTGACTCGTTTGACTCGTTTGACTCGTTTGACTCGTTTGACTCGTTTGACTCGTTTGACTCGTTTGACTCGTTTGACTCGTTTGACTCGTTTGACTCGTTTGACTCGTTTGACTCGTTTGACTCGTTTGACTCGTTTGACTCGTTTGACTCGTTTGACTCGTTTGACTCGTTTGACTCGTTTGACTCGTTTGACTCGTTTGACTCGTTTGACTCGTTTGACTCGTTTGACTCGTTTGACTCGTTTGACTCGTTTGACTCGTTTGACTCGTTTGACTCGTTTGACTCGTTTGACTCGTTTGACTCGTTTGACTCGTTTGACTCGTTTGACTCGTTTGACTCGTTTGACTCGTTTGACTCGTTTGACTCGATTGTCCTGTTCGACCCGTTTCACTCGTTTGACTCGTTTCACTCGTTTGACTCGTTTGACTCGTTTGACTCGTTTGGGTCGTTTGACTCGTTTCACTCGTTTGACTCGATTGTCCTGTTCGACCCGTTTCACTCGTTCGACCCGTTTGACCCGTTTGACACGTTTGACTCGTTTGACTCGATTGACTCGTTTGACTCGTTTGACTCGTTTGACTCGTTTGGCTCGTTTGACTCGCTTGGCTCGCTTGGCTCGCTTGGCTCGCTTGGCTCGCTTGGCTCGCTTGGCTCGCTTGGCTCGCTTGGCTCGCTTGGCTCGCTTGGCTCGCTTGGCTCGCTTGGCTCGCTTGGCTCGCTTGGCTCGCTTGGCTCGCTTGGCTCGCTTGGCTCGCTTGGCTCGCTTGGCTCGCTTGGCTCGCTTGACTCGTTTGACTCGTTTGACTCGTTTGACTCGTTTGACTCGTTTGACTCGTTTGACTCGTTTGACTCGTTTGACTCGACAGACTCGTTTGACTCGACAGACTCGTTTGACTCGTTTGACTCGTTTGACTCGTTTGACTCGTTTGACTCGTTTGACTCGTTTGACTCGTTTGACTCGTTTGACTCGTTTGACTCGTTTGACTCGTTTGACTCGTTTGACTCGTTTGACTCGTTTGACTCGTTTGACTCGTTTGACTCGTTTGACTCGTTTGACTCGTTTGACTCGTTTGACTCGTTTGACTCGTTTGACTCGTTTGACTCGTTTGACTCGTTTGACTCGTTTGACTCGTTTGACTCGTTTGACTCGTTTGACTCGTTTGACTCGTTTGACTCGTTTGACTCGTTTGACTCGTTTGACTCGTTTGACTCGTTTGACTCGTTTGACTCGTTTGACTCGTTTGACTCGTTTGACTCGTTTGACTCGTTTGACTCGTTTGACTCGTTTGACTCGTTTGACTCGTTTGACTCGTTTGACTCGTTTGACTCGTTTGACTCGTTTGACTCGTTTGACTCGTTTGACTCGTTTGACTCGTTTGACTCGTTTGACTCGTTTGACTCGTTTGACTCGTTTGACTCGTTTGACTCGTTTGACTCGTTTGACTCGTTTGACTCGTTTGACTCGTTTGACTCGTTTGACTCGTTTGACTCGTTTGACTCGTTTGACTCGTTTGACTCGTTTGACTCGTTTGACTCGTTTGACTCGTTTGACTCGTTTGACTCGTTTGACTCGTTTGACTCGTTTGACTCGTTTGACTCGTTTGACTCGTTTGACTCGTTTGACTCGTTTGACTCGTTTGACTCGTTTGACTCGTTTGACTCGTTTGACTCGTTTGACTCGTTTGACTCGTTTGACTCGTTTGACTCGTTTGACTCGTTTGAATCGTATAACTCGTTTGACTCGTTTGACTCGTTTGACTCGTTTGTCCTGTTCGACCCGTTTCACTCGTTCGACCCGATTGACCCGTTTGACACGTTTGACTCGTTTGACTCGTTTGACTCGTTTGACTCGTTTGACTCGTTTGACTCGTTTGACTCGTTTGACTCGTTTGACTCGTTTGACTCGTTTGACTCGTTTGACTCGTTTGACTCGTTTGACTCGTTTGACTCGTTTGACTCGTTTGACTCGTTTGACTCGTTTGACTCGTTTGACACGTTTGACTCGTTCGACTCGTTCGACTCGTTCGACTCGTTCGACTCGTTCGACTCGTTCGACTCGTTCGACTCGTTCGACTCGTTCGACTCGTTCGACTCGTTCGACTCGTTCGACTCGTTCGACTCGTTCGACTCGTTCGACTCGTTCGACTCGTTCGACTCGTTCGACTCGTTCGACTCGTTCGACTCGTTCGACTCGTTCGACTCGTTCGACTCGTTCGACTCGTTCGACTCGTTCGACTCGTTCGACTCGTTCGACTCGTTCGACTCGTTCGACTCGTTCGACTCGTTCGACTCGTTCGACTCGTTCGACTCGTTCGACTCGTTCGACTCGTTCGACTCGTTCGACTCGTTCGACTCGTTCGACTCGTTCGACTCGTTCGACTCGTTCGACTCGTTCGACTCGTTCGACTCGTTCGACTCGTTCGACTCGTTCGACTCGTTCGACTCGTTCGACTCGTTCGACTCGTTCGACTCGTTCGACTCGTTCGACTCGTTCGACTCGTTCGACTCGTTCGACTCGTTCGACTCGTTCGACTCGTTCGACTCGTTCGACTCGTTCGACTCGTTCGACTCGTTCGACTCGTTCGACTCGTTCGACTCGTTCGACTCGTTCGACTCGTTCGACTCGTTCGACTCGTTCGACTCGTTCGACTCGTTCGACTCGTTCGACTCGTTCGACACGTTCGACTCGTTTGACTCGTTTGACTCGTTTGACTCGTTCGACTCGTTTGACTCGTTTGACTCGTTTGACTCGTTTGACTCGTTTGACTCGTTTGACTCGTTTGACACGTTTGACACGTTTGACTCGTTTGACTCGTTTGACTCGTTTCACTCGTTTGGCTCGTTTCACTCGTTTGACTCGTTTGGGTCGTTTGACTCGTTTCACTCGTTTGACTCGATTGTCCTGTTCGACCCGTTTCACTCGTTCGACCCGTTTGACCCGTTTGACACGTTTGACCCGTTTGACTCGTTTGACTCGTTTGACTCGTTTGACTCGTTTGACTCGAGTAACTCGTTTGACTCGATTGACTCGTTTGACTCGTTTGACTCGTTTGACTCGTTTGACTCGTTTGACTCGTTTGACTCGTTTGACTCGTTTGACTCGTTTGACTCGTTTGACTCGTTTGACTCGTTTGACTCGTTTGACTCGTTTGACTCGTTTGACTCGTTTGACTCGTTTGACTCGTTTGACTCGTTTCACTCGTTTGGCTCGTTTCACTCGTTTGACTCGTTTGGGTCGTTTGACTCGTTTCACTCGTTTGACTCGATTGTCCTGTTCGACCCGTTTCACTCGTTCGACCCGTTTGACCCGTTTGACACGTTTGACCCGTTTGACTCGTTTGACTCGTTTGACTCGTTTGACTCGTTTGACTCGAGTAACTCGTTTGACTCGATTGACTCGTTTGACTCGTTTGACTCGTTTGACTCGTTTGACTCGTTTGACTCGTTTGACTCGTTTGACTCGTTTGACTCGTTTGACTCGTTTGACTCGTTTGACTCGTTTGACTCGTTTGACTCGTTTGACTCGTTTGACTCGTTTGACTCGTTTGACTCGTTTGACTCGTTTGACTCGTTTGACTCGTTTGACTCGTTTGACTCGTTTGACTCGTTTGACTCGTTTGACTCGTTTGACTCGTTTGACTCGTTTGACTCGTTTGACTCGTTTGACTCGTTTGACTCGTTTGACTCGTTTGACTCGTTTGACTCGTTTGACTCGTTTGACTCGTTTGACTCGTTTGACTCGTTTGACTCGTTTGACTCGTTTGACTCGTTTGACTCGTTTGACTCGTTTGACTCGTTTGACTCGTTTGACTCGTTTGACTCGTTTGACTCGTTTGACTCGTTTGACTCGTTTGACTCGTTTGACTCGTTTGACTCGTTTGACTCGTTTGACTCGTTTGACTCGTTTGACTCGTTTGACTCGTTTGACTCGTTTGACTCGTTTGACTCGTTTGACTCGTTTGACTCGTTTGACTCGTTTGACTCGTTTGACTCGTTTGACTCGTTTGACTCGTTTGACTCGTTTGACTCGTTTGACTCGTTTGACTCGTTTGACTCGTTTGACTCGTTTGACTCGTTTGACTCGTTTGACTCGTTTGACTCGTTTGACTCGTTTGACTCGTTTGACTCGTTTGACTCGTTTGACTCGTTTGACTCGTTTGACTCGTTTGACTCGTTTGACTCGATTGACTCGTTTGACTCGTTTGACTCGTTTCACTCGTTTCACTCGTTTCACTCGTTTGACTCGTTTGACTCGTTTCACTCGTTTCACTCGTTTGACTCGTTTGGCTCGTTTGACTCGTTTGACTCGTTTGACTCGTTTGACTCGTTTGACTCGTTTGACTCGTTTGACTCGTTTGACTCGTTTGGCTCGTTTGACTCGTTTGACTCGTTTGACTCGTTTGACTCGTTTGACTCGTTTGACTCGTTTGACTCGTTTGACTCGTTTGACTCGTTTGACTCGTTTGACTCGTTTGACTCGTTTGACTCGTTTGACTCGTTTGACTCGTTTGACTCGTTTGACTCGTTTGACTCGTTTGACTCGTTTGACTCGTTTGACTCGTTTGACTCGTTTGACTCGTTTGACTCGTTTGACTCGTTTGACTCGTTTGACTCGTTTGACTCGTTTGACTCGTTTGACTCGTTTGACTCGTTTGACTCGTTTGACTCGTTTGACTCGTTTGACTCGTTTGACTCGTTTGACTCGTTTGACTCGTTTGACTCGTTTGACTCGTTTGACTCGTTTGACTCGTTTGACTCGTTTGACTCGTTTGACTCGTTTGACTCGTTTGACTCGTTTGACTCGTTTGACTCGTTTGACTCGTTTGACTCGTTTGACTCGTTTGACTCGTTTGACTCGTTTGACTCGTTTGACTCGTTTGACTCGTTTGACTCGTTTGAATCGTATAACTCGTTTGACTCGTTTGACTCGTTTGACTCGATTGTCCTGTTCGACCCGTTTCACTCGTTCGACCCGATTGACCCGTTTGACACGTTTGACTCGTTTGACTCGTTTGACTCGTTTGACTCGTTTGACTCGTTTGACTCGTTTGACTCGTTTGACTCGTTTGACTCGTTTGACTCGTTTGACTCGTTTGACTCGTTTGACTCGTTGGACACGTTTGACTCGTTCGACTCGTTCGACTCGTTCGACTCGTTCGACTCGTTCGACTCGTTCGACTCGTTCGACTCGTTCGACTCGTTCGACTCGTTCGACTCGTTCGACTCGTTCGACTCGTTCGACTCGTTCGACTCGTTCGACTCGTTCGACTCGTTCGACTCGTTCGACTCGTTCGACTCGTTCGACTCGTTCGACTCGTTCGACTCGTTCGACTCGTTCGACTCGTTCGACTCGTTCGACTCGTTCGACTCGTTCGACTCGTTCGACTCGTTCGACTCGTTCGACTCGTTCGACTCGTTCGACTCGTTCGACTCGTTCGACTCGTTCGACTCGTTCGACTCGTTCGACTCGTTCGACTCGTTCGACTCGTTCGACTCGTTCGACTCGTTCGACTCGTTCGACTCGTTCGACTCGTTCGACTCGTTCGACTCGTTCGACTCGTTCGACTCGTTCGACTCGTTCGACTCGTTCGACTCGTTCGACTCGTTCGACTCGTTCGACTCGTTCGACTCGTTCGACTCGTTCGACTCGTTCGACTCGTTCGACTCGTTCGACTCGTTCGACTCGTTCGACTCGTTCGACTCGTTCGACTCGTTCGACTCGTTCGACTCGTTCGACTCGTTCGACTCGTTCGACTCGTTCGACTCGTTCGACTCGTTCGACTCGTTCGACTCGTTCGACTCGTTCGACTCGTTCGACTCGTTCGACTCGTTCGACTCGTTCGACTCGTTCGACTCGTTCGACTCGTTCGACTCGTTCGACTCGTTCGACTCGTTCGACTCGTTCGACTCGTTCGACTCGTTCGACTCGTTCGACTCGTTCGACTCGTTCGACTCGTTCGACTCGTTCGACTCGTTCGACTCGTTCGACACGTTTGACTCGTTCGACTCGTTCGACTCGTTCGACTCGTTCGACTCGTTTGACTCGTTTGACTCGTTTGACTCGTTTGACTCGTTTGACTCGTTTGACTCGTTTGACTCGTTTGACACGTTTGACACGTTTGACTCGTTTGACTCGTTTGACTCGTTTGACTCGATTGACTCGATTGTCCTGTTCGACCCGTTTGACCCGTTTGACACGTTTGACTCGTTTGACTCGTTTCACTCGTTTGGCTCGTTTCACTCGTTTGACTCGTTTGGGTCGTTTGACTCGTTTCACTCGTTTGACTCGATTGTCCTGTTCGACCCGTTTCACTCGTTCGACCCGTTTGACACGTTTGACCCGTTTGACTCGTTTGACTCGTTTGACTCGTTTGACTCGTTTGACTCGAGTAACTCGTTTGACTCGATTGACTCGTTTGACTCGTTTGACTCGTTTGACTCGTTTGACTCGTTTGACTCGTTTGACTCGTTTGACACGTTTGACTCGTTTGACTCGTTTGACTCGTTTGACTCGTTTGACTCGTTTGACTCGTTTGACTCGTTTGACTCGTTTGACTCGTTTGACTCGTTTGACTCGTTTGACTCGTTTGACTCGTTTCACTCGTTTGGCTCGTTTCACTCGTTTGACTCGTTTGGGTCGTTTGACTCGTTTCACTCGTTTGACTCGATTGTCCTGTTCGACCCGTTTCACTCGTTCGACCCGTTTGACCCGTTTGACACGTTTGACCCGTTTGACTCGTTTGACTCGTTTGACTCGTTTGACTCGTTTGACTCGAGTAACTCGTTTGACTCGATTGACTCGTTTGACTCGTTTGACTCGTTTGACACGTTTGACACGTTTGACTCGTTTGACTCGTTTGACTCGTTTGACTCGATTGACTCGATTGTCCTGTTCGACCCGTTTGACCCGTTTGACACGTTTGACTCGTTTGACTCGTTTGACTCGTTTGACTCGTTTGACTCGTTTGACTCGTTTGACTCGTGTGACTCGTTTGACTCGTTTGACTCGTTTGACTCGTTTGACTCGTTTGACTCGTTTGACTCGTTTGACTCGTTTGACTCGTTTGACTCGTTTGACTCGTTTGACTCGTTTGACACGTTTGACTCGTTTGACTCGTTTGACTCGTTTGACTCGTTTGACTCGATTGACTCGATTGTCCTGTTCGACCCGTTTGACCCGTTTGACACGTTTGACTCGTTTGACTCGTTTCACTCGTTTGGCTCGTTTCACTCGTTTGACTCGTTTGGGTCGTTTGACTCGTTTCACTCGTTTGACTCGATTGTCCTGTTCGACCCGTTTCACTCGTTCGACCCGTTTGACCCGTTTGACACGTTTGACCCGTTTGACTCGTTTGACTCGTTTGACTCGTTTGACTCGTTTGACTCGAGTAACTCGTTTGACTCGATTGACTCGTTTGACTCGTTTGACTCGTTTGACTCGTTTGACTCGTTTGACTCGTTTGACTCGTTTGACTCGTTTGACTCGTTTGACTCGTTTGACTCGTTTGACTCGTTTGACTCGTTTGACTCGTTTGACTCGTTTGACTCGTTTGACTCGTTTGACTCGTTTGACTCGTTTGACTCGTTTGACTCGTTTGACTCGTTTGACTCGTTTGACTCGTTTGACTCGTTTGACTCGTTTGACTCGTTTGACTCGTTTGACTCGTTTGACTCGTTTGACTCGTTTGACTCGTTTGACTCGTTTGACTCGTTTGACTCGTTTGACTCGTTTGACTCGTTTGACTCGTTTGACTCGTTTGACTCGTTTGACTCGTTTGACTCGTTTGACTCGTTTGACTCGTTTGACTCGTTTGACTCGTTTGACTCGTTTGACTCGTTTGACTCGTTTGACTCGTTTGACTCGTTTGACTCGTTTGACTCGTTTGACTCGTTTGACTCGTTTGACTCGTTTGACTCGTTTGACTCGTTTGACTCGTTTGACTCGTTTGACTCGTTTGACTCGTTTGACTCGTTTGACTCGTTTGACTCGTTTGACTCGTTTGACTCGTTTGACTCGTTTGACTCGTTTGACTCGTTTGACTCGTTTGACTCGTTTGACTCGTTTGACTCGTTTGACTCGTTTGACTCGTTTGACTCGTTTGACTCGTTTGACTCGTTTGACTCGTTTGACTCGTTTGACTCGTTTGACTCGTTTGACTCGTTTGACTCGTTTGACTCGTTTGACTCGTTTGACTCGTTTGACTCGTTTGAATCGTATAACTCGTTTGACTCGTTTGACTCGTTTGACTCGTTTGACCCGATTGACTCGAGTAACTCGTTTGACTCGATTGACTCGTTTCACTCGTTTCACTCGTTTCACTCGTTTGACTCGTTTGACTCGTTTCACTCGTTTCACTCGTTTGACTCGATTGTCCTGTTCGACCCGTTTCACTCGTTTGACTCGTTTCACTCGTTTGACTCGTTTGACTCGTTTGACTCGTTTGGGTCGTTTGACTCGTTTCACTCGTTTGACTCGATTGTCCTGTTCGACCCGTTTCACTCGTTCGACCCGTTTGACCCGTTTGACACGTTTGACTCGTTTGACTCGATTGACTCGTTTGACTCGTTTGACGCGTTTGACTCGTTTGGCTCGTTTGACTCGCTTGGCTCGCTTGGCTCGCTTGGCTCGCTTGGCTCGCTTGGCTCGCTTGGCTCGCTTGGCTCGCTTGGCTCGCTTGGCTCGCTTGGCTCGCTTGGCTCGCTTGGCTCGCTTGGCTCGCTTGGCTCGCTTGGCTCGCTTGGCTCGCTTGGCTCGTTTGGCTCGTTTGACTCGTTTGACTCGTTTGACTCGTTTGACTCGTTTGACTCGTTTGACTCGTTTGACTCGTTTGACTCGTTTGACTCGACAGACTCGTTTGACTCGTTTGACTCGTTTGACTCGTTTGACTCGTTTGACTCGTTTGACTCGTTTGACTCGTTTGACTCGTTTGACTCGTTTGACTCGTTTGACTCGTTTGACTCGTTTGACTCGTTTGGCTCGTTTGACTCGTTTGGCTCGTTTGACTCGTTTGACTCGTTTGACTCGTTTGACTCGTTTGACTCGTTTGACTCGTTTGACTCGTTTGACTCGTTTGACTCGTTTGACTCGTTTGACTCGTTTGACTCGTTTGACTCGTTTGACTCGTTTGACTCGTTTGACTCGTTTGACTCGTTTGACTCGTTTGACTCGTTTGACTCGTTTGACTCGTTTGACTCGTTTGACTCGTTTGACTCGTTTGACTCGTTTGACTCGTTTGACTCGTTTGACTCGTTTGACTCGTTTGACTCGTTTGACTCGTTTGACTCGTTTGACTCGTTTGACTCGTTTGACTCGTTTGACTCGTTTGACTCGTTTGACTCGTTTGACTCGTTTGACTCGTTTGACTCGTTTGACTCGTTTGACTCGTTTGACTCGTTTGACTCGTTTGACTCGTTTGACTCGTTTGACTCGTTTGACTCGTTTGACTCGTTTGACTCGTTTGACTCGTTTGACTCGTTTGACTCGTTTGACTCGTTTGACTCGTTTGACTCGTTTGACTCGTTTGAATCGTATAACTCGTTTGACTCGTTTGACTCGTTTGACTCGATTGTCCTGTTCGACCCGTTTCACTCGTTCGACCCGATTGACCCGTTTGACACGTTTGACTCGTTTGACTCGTTTGACTCGTTTGACTCGTTTGACTCGTTTGACTCGTTTGACTCGTTTGACTCGTTTGACTCGTTTGACTCGTTTGACTCGTTTGACTCGTTTGACTCGTTTGACTCGTTTGACTCGTTTGACTCGTTTGACTCGTTTGACTCGTTTGACTCGTTTGACTCGTTTGACTCGTTTGACTCGTTTGACTCGTTTGACTCGTTTGACTCGTTTGACTCGTTTGACTCGTTTGACTCGTTTGACTCGTTTGACTCGTTTGACACGTTTGACTCGTTTGACTCGTTTGACTCGTTTGACTCGTTTGACTCGTTTGACTCGTTTGACTCGTTTGACTCGTTTGACTCGTTTGACTCGTTTGACTCGTTTGACTCGTTTGACTCGTTTGACTCGTCTGACTCGTTTGACTCGTTTGACTCGTTTGACTCGTTTGACTCGTTTGACTCGTTTGACTCGTTTGACTCGTTTGACTCGTTTGACTCGTTTGACTCGTTTGACTCGTTTGACTCGTTTGACTCGTTTGACTCGTTTGACTCGTTTGACTCGTTTGACTCGTTTGACTCGTTTGAATCGTATAACTCGTTTGACTCGTTTGACTCGTTTGACTCGATTGTCCTGTTCGACCCGTTTCACTCGTTCGACCCGATTGACCCGTTTGACACGTTTGACTCGTTTGACTCGTTTGACTCGTTTGACTCGTTTGACTCGTTTGACTCGTTTGACTCGTTTGACTCGTTTGACTCGTTTGACTCGTTTGACTCGTTTGACTCGTTTGACTCGTTTGACTCGTTTCACTCGTTTGACTCGTTTGACTCGTTTGACTCGTTTGACTCGTTTGACTCGTTTGACTCGTTTGACTCGTTTGACTCGTATGACTCGTTTGACTCGTTTGACTCGTTTGACTCGTTTGACTCGTTTGACTCGTTTGCATCGTTTGACTCGTTTGACTCGTTTGACACGTTTGACTCGTTTGACTCGTTTGACTCGTTTGACTCGTTTGACTCGTTTGACTCGTTTGACTCGTTTGACTCGTTTGACTCGTTTGACTCGTTTGACTCGTTTGACTCGTTTGACTCGTTTGACTCGTTTGACTCGTTTGACTCGTTTGACTCGTTTGACTCGTTTGACTCGATTGACTCGTTTGACTCGTTTGACTCGTTTGACTCGTTTGACTCGTTTGACTCGTTTGACTCGTTTGACTCGTTTGACTCGTTTGACTCGTTTGACTCGTTTGACTCGTTTGACTCGTTTGACTCGTTTGACTCGTTTGACTCGTTTGACTCGTTTGACTCGTTTGACTCGTTTGACTCGTTTGACTCGTTTGACTCGTTTGACTCGTTTGACTCGTTTGACTCGTTTGACTCGTTTGACTCGTTTGACTCGTTTGACTCGTTTGACTCGTTTGACTCGTTTGACTCGTTTGACTCGTTTGACTCGTTTGACTCGTTTGACTCGTTTGACTCGTTTGACTCGTTTGACTCGTTTGACACGTTTGACTCGTTTGACTCGTTTGACTCGTTTGACTCGTTTGACTCGTTTGACTCGATTGACTCGATTGTCCTGTTCGACCCGTTTGACCCGTTTGACACGTTTGACTCGTTTGACTCGTTTGACTCGTTTCACTCGTTTGACTCGATTCACTCGTTTGACTCGTTTGGGTCGTTTGACTCGTTTCACTCCTTTGACTCGATTGTCCTGTTCGACCCGTTTCACTCGTTCGACCCGTTTGACCCGTTTGACACGTTTGACCCGTTTGACTCGTTTGACTCGTTTGACTCGTTTGACTCGTTTGACTCGAGTAACTCGTTTGACTCGATTGACTCGTTTGACTCGTTTGACTCATTTCACTCGTTTTACTCGTTTGACTCGTTTGACTCGTTTCACTCGTTTCACTCGTTTCACTCGTTTCACTCGATTGTCCTGTTCGACCCGTTTCACTCGTTTGACTCGTTTCACTCGTTTGACTCGTTTGACTCGTTTGACTCGTTTGGGTCGTTTGACTCGTTTCACTCGTTTGACTCGATTGTCCTGTTCGACCCGTTTCACTCGTTCGACCCGTTTGACACGTTTGACTCGTTTGACTCGTTTGACTCGTTTGACTCGTTTGACTCGTTTGACTCGTTTGACTCGTTTGACTCGTTTGACTCGTTTGACTCGTTTGACTCGTTTGACTCGTTTGACTCGTTTGACTCGTTTGACTCGTTTGACTCGTTTGACTCGTTTGACTCGTTTGACTCGTTTGACTCGTTTGACTCGTTTGACTCGTTTGACTCGTTTGACTCGTTTGACTCGTTTGACTCGTTTGACTCGTTTGACTCGTTTGACACGTTTGACTCGTTTGACTCGTTTGACTCGTTTGACTCGTTTGACTCGTTTGACTCGTTTGACTCGTTTGACTCGTTTGACTCGTTTGACTCGTTTGACTCGTTTGACTCGTTTGACTCGTTTGACTCGTTTGACTCGTTTGACTCGTTTGACTCGTTTGACTCGTTTGACTCGTTTGACTCGTTTGACTCGTTTGACTCGTTTGACTCGTTTGACTCGTTTGACTCGTTTGACTCGTTTGACTCGTTTGACTCGTTTGACTCGTTTGACTCGTTTGACTCGTTTGACTCGTTTGACTCGTTTGACTCGTTTGACTCGTTTGACTCGTTTGACTCGTTTGACTCGTTTGACTCGTTTGACTCGTTTGACTCGTTTGACTCGTTTGACTCGTTTGACTCGTTTGACTCGTTTGACTCGTTTGACTCGTTTGACTCGTTTGACTCGTTTGACTCGTTTGACTCGTTTGACTCGTTTTGACTCGTTTGACTCGTTTGACTCGTTTGACTCGTTTGACTCGTTTGACTCGTTTGACTCGTTTGACTCGTTTGACTCGTTTGACTCGTTTGACTCGTTTGACTCGTTTGACTCGTTTGACTCGTTTGACTCGTTTGACTCGTTTGACTCGTTTGACTCGTTTGACTCGTTTGGCTCGTTTGGCTCGTTTGGCTCGTTTGACTCGTTTGGCTCGTTTGACTCGTTTGACTCGTTTGACTCGTTTGACTCGTTTGACTCGTTTGACTCGTTTGACTCGTTTGACTCGTTTGACTCGTTTGACTCGTTTGACTCGTTTGACTCGTTTGACTCGTTTGACTCGTTTGACTCGTTTGACTCGTTTGACTCGTTTGACTCGTTTGACTCGTTTGACTCGTTTGACTCGTTTGACTCGTTTGACTCGTTTGACTCGTTTGACTCGTTTGACTCGTTTGACTCGTTTGACTCGTTTGACTCGTTTGACTCGTTTGACTCGTTTGACTCGTTTGACTCGTTTGACTCGTTTGACTCGTTTGACTCGTTTGACTCGTTTGACTCGTTTGACTCGTTTGACTCGTTTGACTCGTTTGACTCGTTTGACTCGTTTGACTCGTTTGACTCGTTTGACTCGTTTGACTCGTTTGACTCGTTTGAATCGTATAACTCGTTTGACTCGTTTGACTCGTTTGACTCGATTGTCCTGTTCGACCCGTTTCACTCGTTCGACCCGATTGACCCGTTTGACACGTTTGACTCGTTTGACTCGTTTGACTCGTTTGACTCGTTTGACTCGTTTGACTCGTTTGACTCGTTTGACTCGTTTGACTCGTTTGACTCGTTTGACTCGTTTGACTCGTTTGACTCGTTTGACTCGTTTGACTCGTTTGACTCGTTTGACTCGTTTGACTCGTTTGACTCGTTTGACTCGTTTGACTCGTTTGACTCGTTTGACTCGTTTGACTCGTTTGACTCGTTTGACTCGTTTGACTCGTTTGACTCGTTTGACTCGTTTGACTCGTTTGACTCGTTTGACTCGTTTGACTCGTTTGACTCGTTTGACTCGTTTGACTCGTTTGACTCGTTTGACTCGTTTGACTCGTTTGACTCGTTTGACTCGTTTGACTCGTTTGACTCGTTTGACTCGTTTGACTCGTTTGACTCGTTTGACTCGTTTGACTCGTTTGACTCGTTTGACTCGTTTGACTCGTTTGACTCGTTTGACTCGTTTGACTCGTTTGACTCGTTTGACTCGTTTGACTCGTTTGACTCGTTTGACTCGTTTGACTCGTTTGACTCGTTTGACTCGTTTGACTCGTTTGACTCGTTTGACTCGTTTGACTCGTTTGACTCGTTTGACTCGTTTGACTCGTTTGACTCGTTTGACTCGTTTGACTCGTTTGACTCGTTTGACTCGTTTGACTCGTTTGACTCGTTTGACTCGTTTGACTCGTTTGACTCGTTTGACTCGTTTGACTCGTTTGACTCGTTTGACTCGTTTGACTCGTTTGACTCGTTTGACTCGTTTGACTCGTTTGACTCGTTTGACTCGTTTGACTCGTTTGACTCGTTTGACTCGTTTGACTCGTTTGACTCGTTTGACTCGTTTGACTCGTTTGACTCGTTTGACTCGTTTGACTCGTTTGACTCGTTTGACTCGTTTGACACGTTTGACTCGTTTGACTCGTTTGACTCGTTTGACTCGTTTGACTCGTTTGACTCGTTTGACTCGATTGACTCGTTTGACTCGTTTGACTCGTTTGACTCGTTTGACTCGTTTGACTCGTTTGACTCGTTTGACTCGTTTGACTCGATTCACTCGTTTGACTCGTTTGGGTCGTTTCACTCGTTTCACTCGTTTGACTCGATTGTCCTGTTCGACCCGTTTCACTCGTTCGACCCGTTTGACCCGTTTGACACGTTTGACTCGTTTGACTCGTTTGACTCGTTTGACTCGTTTGACTCGTTTGACTCGTTTGACTCGTTTGACTCGTTTGACTCGTTTGACTCGTTTGACTCGTTTGACTCGTTTGACTCGTTTGACTCGTTTGACTCGTTTGACTCGTTTGACTCGTTTGACTCGTTTGACTCGTTTGACTCGTTTGACTCGTTTGACTCGTTTGACTCGTTTGACTCGTTTGACTCGTTTGACTCGTTTGACTCGTTTGACTCGTTTGACTCGTTTGACTCGTTTGACTCGTTTGACTCGTTTGACTCGTTTGACTCGTTTGACTCGTTTGACTCGTTTGACTCGTTTGACTCGTTTGACTCGTTTGACTCGTTTGACTCGTTTGACTCGTTTGACTCGTTTGACTCGTTTGACTCGTTTGACTCGTTTGACTCGTTTGACTCGTTTGACTCGTTTGACTCGTTTCACTCGTTTGACTCGTTTGACTCGTTTGACTCGTTTGACTCGTTTGACTCGTTTGACTCGTTTGACTCGTTTGACTCGTATGACTCGTTTGACTCGTTTGACTCGTTTGACTCGTTTGACTCGTTTGACTCGTTTGCATCGTTTGACTCGTTTGACTCGTTTGACACGTTTGACTCGTTTGACTCGTTTGACTCGTTTGACTCGTTTGACTCGTTTGACTCGTTTGACTCGTTTGACTCGTTTGACTCGTTTGACTCGTTTGACTCGTTTGACTCGTTTGACTCGTTTGACCCGTTTGACCCGTTTGACACGTTTGACTCGTTTGACTCGTTTGACTCGTTTGACTCGTTTGACTCGTTTGACTCGTTTGACTCGTTTGACTCGTTTGACTCGTTTGACTCGTTTGACTCGTTTGACTCGTTTGACTCGTTTGACTCGTTTGACTCGTTTGACTCGTTTGACTCGTTTGACTCGTTTGACTCGTTTGACTCGTTTGACTCGTTTGACTCGTTTGACTCGTTTGACTCGTTTGACTCGTTTGACTCGTTTGACTCGTTTGACTCGTTTGACTCGTTTGACACGTTTGACTCGTTTGACTCGTTTGACTCGTTTGACTCGTTTGACTCGTTTGACTCGTTTGACTCGATTGACTCGTTTGACTCGTTTGACTCGTTTGACTCGTTTGACTCGTTTGACTCGTTTGACTCGTTTGACTCGTTTGACTCGATTCACTCGTTTGACTCGTTTGGGTCGTTTGACTCGTTTCACTCGTTTGACTCGATTGTCCTGTTCGACCCGTTTCACTCGTTCGACCCGTTTGACCCGTTTGACACGTTTGACTCGTTTGACTCGTTTGACTCGTTTGACTCGTTTGACTCGTTTGACTCGTTTGACTCGTTTGACTCGTTTGACTCGTTTGACTCGTTTGACTCGTTTGACTCGTTTGACTCGTTTGACTCGTTTGACTCGTTTGACTCGTTTGACTCGTTTGACTCGTTTGACTCGTTTGACTCGTTTGACTCGTTTGACTCGTTTGACTCGTTTGACTCGTTTGACTCGTTTGACTCGTTTGACTCGTTTGACTCGTTTGACTCGTTTGACTCGTTTGACTCGTTTGACTCGTTTGACTCGTTTGACTCGTTTGACTCGTTTGACTCGTTTGACTCGTTTGACTCGTTTGACTCGTTTGACTCGTTTGACTCGTTTGACTCGTTTGACTCGTTTGACTCGTTTGACTCGTTTGACTCGTTTGACTCGTTTGACTCGTTTGACTCGTTTGACTCGTTTGACTCGTTTGACTCGTTTGACTCGTTTGACTCGTTTGACTCGTTTGACTCGTTTGACTCGTTTGACTCGTTTGACTCGTTTGACTCGTTTGACTCGTTTGACTCGTTTGACACGTTTGACTCGTTTGACTCGTTTGACTCGTTTGACTCGTTTGACTCGTTTGACTCGTTTGACTCGTTTGACTCGTTTGACTCGTTTGACTCGTTTGACTCGTTTGACTCGTTTGACTCGTTTGACTCGTTTGACTCGTTTGACTCGTTTGACTCGTTTGACTCGTTTGACTCGTTTGACTCGTTTGACTCGTTTGACTCGTTTGACTCGTTTGACTCGTTTGACTCGTTTGACTCGTTTGACTCGTTTGACTCGTTTGACTCGTTTGACTCGTTTGACTCGTTTGACTCGTTTGACTCGTTTGACTCGTTTGACTCGTTTGACTCGTTTGACTCGTTTGACTCGTTTGACTCGTTTGACTCGTTTGACTCGTTTGACTCGTTTGACTCGTTTGACTCGTTTGACTCGTTTGACTCGTTTGACTCGTTTGACTCGTTTGACTCGTTTGACTCGTTTGACTCGTTTGACTCGTTTGACTCGTTTGACTCGTTTGACTCGTTTGACTCGTTTGACTCGTTTGACTCGTTTGACTCGTTTGACTCGTTTGACTCGTTTGACTCGTTTGACTCGTTTGACTCGTTTGACTCGTTTGACTCGTTTGACTCGTTTGACTCGTTTGACTCGTTTGACTCGTTTGACTCGTTTGACTCGTTTGACTCGTTTGACTCGTTTGACTCGTTTGACTCGTTTGACTCGTTTGACTCGTTTGACTCGTTTGACTCGTTTGACTCGTTTGACTCGTTTGACTCGTTTGACTCGTTTGACTCGTTTGACTCGTTTGACTCGTTTGACTCGTTTGACTCGTTTGACTCGTTTGACTCGTTTGACTCGTTTGACTCGTTTGACTCGTTTGACTCGTTTGACTCGTTTGACTCGTTTGACTCGTTTGACTCGTTTGACTCGTTTGACTCGTTTGACTCGTTTGACTCGTTTGACTCGTTTGACTCGTTTGACTCGTTTGACTCGTTTGACTCGTTTGACTCGTTTGACTCGATTGACTCGTTTGACTCGTTTGACTCGTTTGACTCGTTTGACTCGTTTGACTCGTTTGACTCGTTTGACTCGTTTGACTCGATTCACTCGTTTGACTCGTTTGGGTCGTTTGACTCGTTTCACTCGTTTGACTCGATTGTCCTGTTCGACCCGTTTCACTCGTTCGACCCGTTTGACCCGTTTGACACGTTTGACTCGTTTGACTCGTTTGACTCGTTTGACTCGTTTGACTCGTTTGACTCGTTTGACTCGTTTGACTCGTTTGACTCGTTTGACTCGTTTGACTCGTTTGACTCGTTTGACTCGTTTGACTCGTTTGACTCGTTTGACTCGTTTGACTCGTTTGACTCGTTTGACTCGTTTGACTCGTTTGACTCGTTTGACTCGTTTGACTCGTTTGACTCGTTTGACTCGTTTGACTCGTTTGACTCGTTTGACTCGTTTGACTCGTTTGACTCGTTTGACTCGTTTGACTCGTTTGACTCGTTTGACTCGTTTGACTCGTTTGACTCGTTTGACTCGTTTGACTCGTTTGACTCGTTTGACTCGTTTGTCTCGTTTGACTCGTTTGACTCGTTTGACTCGTTTGACTCGTTTGACTCGTTTGACTCGTTTGACTCGTTTGACTCGTTTGACTCGTTTGACTCGTTTGACTCGTTTGACTCGTTTGACTCGTTTGACTCGTTTGACTCGTTTGACTCGTTTGACTCGTTTGACTCGTTTGACTCGTTTGACTCGTTTGACTCGTTTGACTCGTTTGACTCGTTTGACTCGTTTGACTCGTTTGACTCGTTTGACTCGTTTGACTCGTTTGACTCGTTTGACTCGTTTGACTCGTTTGACTCGTTTGACTCGTTTGACTCGTTTGACTCGTTTGACACGTTTGACTCGTTTGACTCGTTTGACTCGTTTGACTCGTTTGACTCGTTTGACTCGTTTGACTCGTTTGACTCGTTTGACTCGTTTGACTCGTTTGACTCGTTTGACTCGTTTGACTCGTTTGACTCGTTTGACTCGTTTGACTCGTTTGACTCGTTTGACTCGTTTGACTCGTTTGACTCGTTTGACTCGTTTGACTCGTTTGACTCGTTTGACTCGTTTGACTCGTTTGACTCGTTTGACTCGTTTGACTCGTTTGACTCGTTTGACTCGTTTGACTCGTTTGACTCGTTTGACTCGTTTGACTCGTTTGACTCGTTTGACTCGTTTGACTCGTTTGACTCGTTTGACTCGTTTGACTCGTTTGACTCGTTTGACTCGTTTGACTCGTTTGACTCGTTTGACTCGTTTGACTCGTTTGACTCGTTTGACTCGTTTGACTCGTTTGACTCGTTTGACTCGTTTGACTCGTTTGACTCGTTTGACTCGTTTGACTCGTTTGACTCGTTTGACTCGTTTGACTCGTTTGACTCGTTTGACTCGTTTGACTCGTTTGACTCGTTTGACTCGTTTGACTCGTTTGACTCGTTTGACTCGTTTGACTCGTTTGACTCGTTTGACTCGTTTGACTCGTTTGACTCGTTTGACTCGTTTGACTCGTTTGACTCGTTTGACTCGTTTGACTCGTTTGACTCGTTTGACTCGTTTGACTCGTTTGACTCGTTTGACTCGTTTGACTCGTTTGACTCGTTTGACTCGTTTGACTCGTTTGACTCGTTTGACTCGTTTGACTCGTTTGACTCGTTTGACTCGTTTGACTCGTTTGACTCGTTTGACTCGTTTGACTCGTTTGACTCGTTTGACTCGTTTGACTCGTTTGGGTCGTTTGACTCGTTTCACTCGTTTGACTCGATTGTCCTGTTCGACCCGTTTCACTCGTTCGACCCGTTTGACCCGTTTGACACGTTTGACCCGTTTGACTCGTTTGACTCGTTTGACTCGTTTGACTCGTTTGACTCGAGTAACTCGTTTGACTCGATTGACTCGTTTGACTCGTTTGACTCATTTCACTCGTTTTACTCGTTTGACTCGTTTGACTCGTTTCACTCGTTTCACTCGTTTCACTCGTTTGACTCGATTGTCCTGTTCGACCCGTTTCACTCGTTTGACTCGTTTGACTCGTTTGACTCGTTTGACTCGTTTGACTCGTTTGGGTCGTTTGACTCGTTTCACTCGTTTGACTCGATTGTCCTGTTCGACCCGTTTCACTCGTTCGACCCGTTTGACACGTTTGACTCGTTTGACTCGTTTGACTCGTTTGACTCGTTTGACTCGTTTGACTCGTTTGACTCGTTTGACTCGTTTGACTCGTTTGACTCGTTTGACTCGTTTGACTCGTTTGACTCGTTTGACTCGTTTGACTCGTTTGACTCGTTTGACTCGTTTGACTCGTTTGACTCGTTTGACTCGTTTGACTCGTTTGACTCGTTTGACTCGTTTGACTCGTTTGACTCGTTTGACTCGTTTGACTCGTTTGACTCGTTTGACTCGTTTGACTCGTTTGACTCGTTTGACTCGATTGACTCGTTTGACTCGTTTGACTCGTTTGACTCGTTTGACTCGTTTGACTCGTTTGACTCGTTTGACTCGTTTGACTCGTTTGACTCGTTTGACTCGATTGACTCGTTTGACTCGTTTGACTCGTTTGACTCGTTTGACTCGTTTGACTCGTTTGACTCGTTTGACTCGTTTGACTCGTTTGACTCGTTTGACTCGTTTGACTCGTTTGACTCGTTTGACTCGTTTGACTCGTTTGACTCGTTTGACTCGTTTGACTCGTTTGACTCGTTTGACTCGTTTGACTCGTTTGACTCGTTTGACTCGTTTGACTCGTTTGACTCGTTTGACTCGTTTGACTCGTTTGACTCGTTTGACTCGTTTGACTCGTTTGACTCGTTTGACTCGTTTGACTCGTTTGACTCGTTTGACTCGTTTGACTCGTTTGACTCGTTTGACACGTTTGACTCGTTTGACTCGTTTGACTCGTTTGACTCGTTTGACTCGTTTGACTCGTTTGACTCGATTGACTCGATTGTCCTGTTCGACCCGTTTGACCCGTTTGACACGTTTGACTCGTTTGACTCGTTTCACTCGTTTGACTCGATTCACTCGTTTGACTCGTTTGGGTCGTTTGACTCGTTTCACTCGTTTGACTCGATTGTCCTGTTCGACCCGTTTCACTCGTTCGACCCGTTTGACCCGTTTGACACGTTTGACCCGTTTGACTCGTTTGACTCGTTTGACTCGTTTGACTCGTTTGACTCGAGTAACTCGTTTGACTCGATTGACTCGTTTGACTCGTTTGACTCATTTCACTCGTTTTACTCGTTTGACTCGTTTGACTCGTTTCACTCGTTTCACTCGTTTCACTCGTTTGACTCGATTGTCCTGTTCGACCCGTTTCACTCGTTTGACTCGTTTCACTCGTTTGACTCGTTTGACTCGTTTGACTCGTTTGGGTCGTTTGACTCGTTTCACTCGTTTGACTCGATTGTCCTGTTCGACCCGTTTCACTCGTTCGACCCGTTTGACACGTTTGACTCGTTTGACTCGTTTGACTCGTTTGACTCGTTTGACTCGTTTGACTCGTTTGACTCGTTTGACTCGTTTGACTCGTTTGACTCGTTTGACTCGTTTGACTCGTTTGACTCGTTTGACTCGTTTGACTCGTTTGACTCGTTTGACTCGTTTGACTCGTTTGACTCGTTTGACTCGTTTGACTCGTTTGACTCGTTTGACTCGTTTGACTCGTTTGACTCGTTTGACTCGTTTGACTCGTTTGACTCGTTTGACTCGTTTGACTCGTTTGACTCGTTTGACTCGTTTGGCTCGTTTGGCTCGTTTGGCTCGTTTGACTCGTTTGACTCGTTTGACTCGTTTGACTCGTTTGACTCGTTTGACTCGTTTGACTCGTTTGACTCGTTTGACTCGTTTGACTCGTTTGACTCGTTTGTCTCGTTTGACTCGTTTGACTCGTTTGACTCGTTTGACTCGTTTGACTCGTTTGACTCGTTTGACTCGTTTGACTCGTTTGACTCGTTTGACTCGTTTGACTCGTTTGACTCGTTTGACTCGTTTGACTCGTTTGACTCGTTTGACTCGTTTGACTCGTTTGACTCGTTTGACTCGTTTGACTCGTTTGACTCGTTTGACTCGTTTGACTCGTTTGACTCGTTTGACTCGTTTGACTCGTTTGACTCGTTTGACTCGTTTGACTCGTTTGACTCGTTTGACTCGTTTGACTCGTTTGACTCGTTTGACTCGTTTGACACGTTTGACTCGTTTGACTCGTTTGACTCGTTTGACTCGTTTGACTCGTTTGACTCGTTTGACTCGTTTGACTCGTTTGACTCGTTTGACTCGTTTGACTCGTTTGACTCGTTTGACTCGTTTGACTCGTTTGACTCGTTTGACTCGTTTGACTCGTTTGACTCGTTTGACTCGTTTGACTCGTTTGACTCGTTTGACTCGTTTGACTCGTTTGACTCGTTTGACTCGTTTGACTCGTTTGACTCGTTTGACTCGTTTGACTCGTTTGACTCGTTTGACTCGTTTGACTCGTTTGACTCGTTTGACTCGTTTGACTCGTTTGACTCGTTTGACTCGTTTGACTCGTTTGACTCGTTTGACTCGTTTGACTCGTTTGACTCGTTTGACTCGTTTGACTCGTTTGACTCGTTTGACTCGTTTGACTCGTTTGACTCGTTTGACTCGTTTGACTCGTTTGACTCGTTTGACTCGTTTGACTCGTTTGACTCGTTTGACTCGTTTGACTCGTTTGACTCGTTTGACTCGTTTGACTCGTTTGACTCGTTTGACTCGTTTGACTCGTTTGACTCGTTTGACTCGTTTGACTCGTTTGACTCGTTTGACTCGTTTGACTCGTTTGACTCGTTTGACTCGTTTGACTCGTTTGACTCGTTTGACTCGTTTGACTCGTTTGACTCGTTTGACTCGTTTGACTCGTTTGACTCGTTTGACTCGTTTGACTCGTTTGACTCGTTTGACTCGTTTGACTCGTTTGACTCGTTTGACTCGTTTGACTCGTTTGACTCGTTTGACTCGTTTGACTCGTTTGACTCGTTTGACTCGTTTGACTCGTTTGACTCGTTTGACTCGTTTGACTCGTTTGACTCGTTTGACTCGTTTGACTCGTTTGACTCGTTTGACTCGTTTGACTCGTTTGACTCGTTTGGGTCGTTTGACTCGTTTCACTCGTTTGACTCGATTGTCCTGTTCGACCCGTTTCACTCGTTCGACCCGTTTGACCCGTTTGACACGTTTGACCCGTTTGACTCGTTTGACTCGTTTGACTCGTTTGACTCGTTTGACTCGAGTAACTCGTTTGACTCGATTGACTCGTTTGACTCGTTTGACTCATTTCACTCGTTTTACTCGTTTGACTCGTTTGACTCGTTTCACTCGTTTCACTCGTTTCACTCGTTTGACTCGATTGTCCTGTTCGACCCGTTTCACTCGTTTGACTCGTTTCACTCGTTTGACTCGTTTGACTCGTTTGACTCGTTTGGGTCGTTTGACTCGTTTCACTCGTTTGACTCGATTGTCCTGTTCGACCCGTTTCACTCGTTCGACCCGTTTGACACGTTTGACTCGTTTGACTCGTTTGACTCGTTTGACTCGTTTGACTCGTTTGACTCGTTTGACTCGTTTGACTCGTTTGACTCGTTTGACTCGTTTGACTCGTTTGACTCGTTTGACTCGTTTGACTCGTTTGACTCGTTTGACTCGTTTGACTCGTTTGACTCGTTTGACTCGTTTGACTCGTTTGACTCGTTTGACTCGTTTGACTCGTTTGACTCGTTTGACTCGTTTGACTCGTTTGACTCGTTTGACTCGTTTGACTCGTTTGACTCGTTTGACTCGATTGACTCGTTTGACTCGTTTGACTCGTTTGACTCGTTTGACTCGTTTGACTCGTTTGACTCGTTTGACTCGTTTGACTCGTTTGACTCGTTTGACTCGATTGACTCGTTTGACTCGTTTGACTCGTTTGACTCGTTTGACTCGTTTGACTCGTTTGACTCGTTTGACTCGTTTGACTCGTTTGACTCGTTTGACTCGTTTGACTCGTTTGACTCGTTTGACTCGTTTGACTCGTTTGACTCGTTTGACTCGTTTGACTCGTTTGACTCGTTTGACTCGTTTGACTCGTTTGACTCGTTTGACTCGTTTGACTCGTTTGACTCGTTTGACTCGTTTGACTCGTTTGACTCGTTTGACTCGTTTGACTCGTTTGACTCGTTTGACTCGTTTGACTCGTTTGACTCGTTTGACTCGTTTGACTCGTTTGACTCGTTTGACACGTTTGACTCGTTTGACTCGTTTGACTCGTTTGACTCGTTTGACTCGTTTGACTCGTTTGACTCGATTGACTCGATTGTCCTGTTCGACCCGTTTGACCCGTTTGACACGTTTGACTCGTTTGACTCGTTTCACTCGTTTGACTCGATTCACTCGTTTGACTCGTTTGGGTCGTTTGACTCGTTTCACTCGTTTGACTCGATTGTCCTGTTCGACCCGTTTCACTCGTTCGACCCGTTTGACCCGTTTGACACGTTTGACCCGTTTGACTCGTTTGACTCGTTTGACTCGTTTGACTCGTTTGACTCGAGTAACTCGTTTGACTCGATTGACTCGTTTGACTCGTTTGACTCATTTCACTCGTTTTACTCGTTTGACTCGTTTGACTCGTTTCACTCGTTTCACTCGTTTCACTCGTTTGACTCGATTGTCCTGTTCGACCCGTTTCACTCGTTTGACTCGTTTCACTCGTTTGACTCGTTTGACTCGTTTGACTCGTTTGGGTCGTTTGACTCGTTTCACTCGTTTGACTCGATTGTCCTGTTCGACCCGTTTCACTCGTTCGACCCGTTTGACACGTTTGACTCGTTTGACTCGTTTGACTCGTTTGACTCGTTTGACTCGTTTGACTCGTTTGACTCGTTTGACTCGTTTGACTCGTTTGACTCGTTTGACTCGTTTGACTCGTTTGACTCGTTTGACTCGTTTGACTCGTTTGACTCGTTTGACTCGTTTGACTCGTTTGACTCGTTTGACTCGTTTGACTCGTTTGACTCGTTTGACTCGTTTGACTCGTTTGACTCGTTTGACTCGTTTGACTCGTTTGACTCGTTTGACTCGTTTGACTCGTTTGGCTCGTTTGGCTCGTTTGGCTCGTTTGGCTCGTTTGACTCGTTTGACTCGTTTGACTCGTTTGACTCGTTTGACTCGTTTGACTCGTTTGACTCGTTTGACTCGTTTGACTCGTTTGACTCGTTTGACTCGTTTGACTCGTTTGACTCGTTTGACTCGTTTGACTCGTTTGACTCGTTTGACTCGTTTGACTCGTTTGACTCGTTTGACTCGTTTGACTCGTTTGACTCGTTTGACTCGTTTGACTCGTTTGACTCGTTTGACTCGTTTGACTCGTTTGACTCGTTTGACTCGTTTGACTCGTTTGACTCGTTTGACTCGTTTGACTCGTTTGACTCGTTTGACTCGTTTGACTCGTTTGACTCGTTTGACTCGTTTGACTCGTTTGACTCGTTTGACTCGTTTGACTCGTTTGACTCGTTTGACTCGTTTGACTCGTTTGACTCGTTTGACTCGTTTGACTCGTTTGACTCGTTTGACTCGTTTGACTCGTTTGACTCGTTTGACTCGTTTGACTCGTTTGACTCGTTTGACTCGTTTGACTCGTTTGACTCGTTTGACTCGTTGGACTCGTTCGACCCGTTTGACCCGTTTGACACGTTTGACCCGTTTGACTCGTTTGACTCGTTTGACTCGTTTGACTCGTTTGACTCGAGTAACTCGTTTGACTCGATTGACTCGTTTGACTCGTTTGACTCATTTCACTCGTTTTACTCGTTTGACTCGTTTGACTCGTTTGACTCGTTTGACTCGTTTGACTCGTTTGACTCGTTTGACTCGTTTGACTCGTTTGACTCGTTTGACTCGTTTGACTCGTTTGACTCGTTTGACTCGTTTGACTCGTTTGACTCGTTTGACTCGTTTGACTCGTTTGACTCGTTTGACTCGTTTGACTCGTTTGACTCGTTTGACTCGTTTGACTCGTTTGACTCGTTTGACTCGTTTGACTCGTTTGACTCGTTTGACTCGTTTGACTCGTTTGACTCGTTTGACTCGTTTGACTCGTTGGACTCGTTCGACCCGTTTGACCCGTTTGACACGTTTGACCCGTTTGACTCGTTTGACTCGTTTGACTCGTTTGACTCGTTTGACTCGAGTAACTCGTTTGACTCGATTGACTCGTTTGACTCGTTTGACTCGTTTGACTCGTTAGACTCGTTTGACTCGTTTGACTCGTTTGACTCGTTTGACTCGTTTGACTCGTTTGACTCGATTGTCCTGTTCGACCCGTTTCACTCGTTTGACTCGTTTCACTCGTTTGACTCGTTTGACTCGTTTGGGTCGTTTGACTCGTTTCACTCGTTTGACTCGATTGTCCTGTTCGACCCGTTTCACTCGTTCGACCCGTTTGACACGTTTGACTCGTTTGACTCATTTCACTCGTTTTACTCGTTTGACTCGTTTGACTCGTTTCACTCGTTTCACTCGTTTCACTCGTTTGACTCGATTGTCCTGTTCGACCCGTTTCACTCGTTTGACTCGTTTCACTCGTTTGACTCGTTTGACTCGTTTGACTCGTTTGACTCGTTTGACTCGTTTGACTCGTTTGACTCGTTTGACTCGTTTGACTCGTTTGACTCGTTTGACTCGTTTGACTCGTTTGACTCGTTTGACTCGTTTGACTCGTTTGACTCGTTTGACTCGTTTGACTCGTTTGACTCGTTTGACTCGTTTGACTCGTTTGACTCGTTTGACTCGTTTGACTCGTTTGACTCGTTTGACTCGTTTGACTCGTTTGACTCGTTTGACTCGTTTGACTCGTTTGACTCGTTTGACTCGTTTGACTCGTTTGACTCGTTTGACTCGTTTGACTCGTTTGACTCGTTTGACTCGTTTGACTCGTTTGACTCGTTTGACTCGTTTGACTCGATTGACTCGTTTGACTCGTTTGACTCGTTTGACTCGTTTGACTCGTTTGACTCGTTTGACTCGTTTGACTCGTTTGACTCGTTTGACTCGTTTGACTCGTTTGACTCGTTTGACTCGTTTGACTCGTTTGACTCGTTTGACTCGTTTGACTCGTTTGACTCGTTTGACTCGTTTGACTCGTTTGACTCGTTTGACTCGTTTGACTCGTTTGACTCGTTTGACTCGTTTGACTCGTTTGACTCGTTTGACTCGTTTGACTCGTTTGACTCGTTTGACTCGTTTGACTCGTTTGACTCGTTTGACTCGTTTGACTCGTTTGACTCGTTTGACTCGTTTGACTCGTTTGACTCGTTTGACTCGTTTGACTCGTTTGACTCGTTTGACTCGTTTGACTCGTTTGACTCGTTTGACTCGTTTGACTCGTTTGACTCGTTTGACTCGTTTGACTCGTTTGACTCGTTTGACTCGTTTGACTCGTTTGACTCGTTTGACTCGTTTGACTCGTTTGACTCGTTTGACTCGTTTGACTCGTTTGACTCGTTTGACTCGTTTGACTCGTTTGACTCGTTTGACTCGTTTGACTCGTTTGACTCGTTTGACTCGTTTGACTCGTTTGACTCGTTTGACTCGTTTGACTCGTTTGACTCGTTTGACTCGTTTGACTCGTTTGACTCGTTTGACTCGTTTGACTCGTTTGACTCGTTTGACTCGTTTGACTCGTTTGACTCGTTTGACTCGTTTGACTCGTTTGACTCGTTTGACTCGTTTGACTCGTTTGACTCGTTTGACTCGTTTGACTCGTTTCACTCGTTTCACTCGTTTGACTCGTTTCACTCGTTTGACTCGTTTGACTCGTTTGACTCGTTTGACTCGTTTGACTCGTTTGACTCGTTTGACTCGTTTGACTCGTTTGACTCGTTTGACTCGTTTGACTCGTTTGACTCGTTTGACTCGTTTGACTCGTTTGACTCGTTTGACTCGTTTGACTCGTTTGACTCGTTTGACTCGTTTGACTCGTTTGACTCGTTTGACTCGTTTGACTCGTTTGACTCGTTTGACTCGTTTGACTCGTTTGACTCGTTTGACTCGTTTGACTCGTTTGACTCGTTTGACTCGTTTGACTCGTTTGACTCGTTTGACTCGTTTGACTCGTTTGACTCGTTTGACTCGTTTGACTCGTTTGACTCGTTTGACTCGTTTGACTCGTTTGACTCGTTTGACTCGTTTGACTCGTTTGACTCGTTTGACTCGTTTGACTCGTTTGACTCGTTTGACTCGTTTGACTCGTTTGACTCGTTTGACTCGTTTGACTCGTTTGACTCGTTTGACTCGTTTGACTCGTTTGACTCGTTTGACTCGTTTGACTCGTTTGACTCGTTTGACTCGTTTGACTCGTTTGACTCGTTTGACTCGTTTGACTCGTTTGACTCGTTTGACTCGTTTGACTCGTTTGACTCGTTTGACTCGTTTGACTCGTTTGACTCGTTTGACTCGTTTGACTCGTTTGACTCGTTTGACTCGTTTGACTCGTTTGACTCGTTTGACTCGTTTGACTCGTTTGACTCGTTTGACTCGTTTGACTCGTTTGACTCGTTTGACTCGTTTGACACGTTTGACTCGTTTGACTCGTTTGACTCGTTTGACTCGTTTAACTCGTTTGACTCGTTTGACTCGTTTGACTCGTTTGACTCGATTGACTCGATTGTCCCGTTCGACCCGTTTGACCCGTTTGACACGTTTGACTCGTTTGACTCGTGTCACTCGTTTGACTCGTTTCACTCGTTTGACTCGTTTGACTCGTTTGACTCGTTTGACTCGTTTGGGTCGTTTGACTCGTTTCACTCGTTTGACTCGATTGTCCTGTTCGACCCGTTTCACTCGTTCGACCCGTTTGACCCGTTTGAAACGTTTGACTCGTTTGACTCGTTTGACTCGATTGACTCGTTTGACTCGTTTGACTCGTTTGGCTCGATTGGCTCGTTTGGCTCTTTTGGCTCGTTTGGCTCGTTTGGCTCGTTTGGCTCGTTTGAGTCGTTTGACTCGTTTGACTCGTTTGACTCGTTTGACTCGTTTGACTCGTTTGACTCGTTTGACTCGTTTGACTCGTTTGACTCGTTTGACTCGTTTGGCTCGTTTGGCTCGTTTGGCTCGTTTGGCTCGTTTGGCTCGTTTGACTCGTTTGGCTCGTTTGACTCGTTTGACTCGTTTGACTCGCTTGACTCGTTTGACTCGTTTGACTCGTTTGACTCGTTTGACTCGTTTGACTCGATTGTCCCGTTCGACCCGTTTGACCCGTTTGACTCGTTTGACCCGTTTGACTCGTTTGACTCGTTTGACTCGTTTGACTCGTTTGACTCGTTTGACTCGTTTGACACGTTTGTCTCGTTTGACTCGTTTGACTCGTTTGACTCGTTTGACTCGTTTGACTCGTTTGACTCGATTGTCCTGTTCGACCCGTTTCACTCGTTCGACCCGTTTGACACGTTTGACTCGTTTGACTCGTTTGACTCGTTTGACTCGTTTGACTCGTTCGACTCGCTTGACTCGTTTGACTCGTTTGACTCGTTTGACTCGTTTGACTCGTTTGACTCGATTGTCCCGTTCGACCCGTTTGACCCGTTTGACTCGTTTGACCCGTTTGACTCGTTTGACCCGTTTGACTCGTTTGACTCGTTTGACTCGTTTGACTCGTTTGACTCGTTTGACTCGTTTGACTCGTTTGACTCGTTTGACTCGTTTGACTCGTTTGACTCGTTTGACTCGTTTGACTCGTTTGACTCGTTTGACTCGTTTGACTCGTTTGACTCGTTTGACTCGTTTGACTCGTTTGACTCGTTTGACTCGTTTGACTCGTTTGACTCGTTTGACTCGTTTGACTCGTTTGACTCGTTTGACTCGTTTGACTCGTTTGACTCGTTTGACTCGTTCGACTCGTTCGACTCGTTCGACTCGTTCGACTCGTTCGACTCGTTCGACTCGTTCGACTCGTTCGACTCGTTCGACTCGTTCGACTCGTTCGACTCGTTCGACTCGTTCGACTCGTTCGACTCGTTCGACTCGTTCGACTCGTTCGACTCGTTCGACTCGTTCGACTCGTTCGACTCGTTCGACTCGTTCGACTCGTTCGACTCGTTCGACTCGTTCGACTCGTTCGACTCGTTCGACTCGTTCGACTCGTTCGACTCGTTCGACTCGTTCGACTCGTTCGACTCGTTCGACTCGTTCGACTCGTTCGACTCGTTCGACTCGTTCGACTCGTTCGACTCGTTCGACTCGTTCGACTCGTTCGACTCGTTCGACTCGTTCGACTCGTTCGACTCGTTCGACTCGTTCGACTCGTTCGACTCGTTCGACTCGTTCGACTCGTTCGACTCGTTTGACTCGTTTGACTCGTTTGACTCGTTTGACTCGTTTGACTCGTTTGACTCGTTTGACTCGTTTGACTCGTTTGACTCGTTTGACTCGTTTGACTCGTTTGACTCGTTTGACTCGTTTGACTCGTTTGACTCGTTTGACTCGTTTGACTCGTTTGACTCGTTTGACTCGTTTGACTCGTTTGACTCGTTTGACTCGTTTGACTCGTTTGACTCGTTTGACTCGTTTGACTCGTTTGACTCGTTTGACTCGTTTGACTCGTTTGACTCGTTTGACTCGTTTGACTCGTTTGACTCGTTTGACTCGTTTGACTCGTTTGACTCGTTTGACTCGTTTGACTCGTTTGACTCGTTTGACTCGTTTGACTCGTTTGACACGTTTGACTCGTTTGACTCGTTTGACTCGTTTGACTCGTTTAACTCGTTTGACTCGTTTGACTCGTTTGACTCGTTTGACTCGATTGACTCGATTGTCCCGTTCGACCCGTTTGACCCGTTTGACACGTTTGACTCGTTTGACTCGTGTCACTCGTTTGACTCGTTTCACTCGTTTGACTCGTTTGACTCGTTTGACTCGTTTGACTCGTTTGGGTCGTTTGACTCGTTTCACTCGTTTGACTCGATTGTCCTGTTCGACCCGTTTCACTCGTTCGACCCGTTTGACCCGTTTGAAACGTTTGACTCGTTTGACTCGTTTGACTCGATTGACTCGTTTGACTCGTTTGACTCGTTTGGCTCGATTGGCTCGTTTGGCTCGTTTGGCTCGTTTGGCTCGTTTGGCTCGTTTGGCTCGTTTGAGTCGTTTGACTCGTTTGACTCGTTTGACTCGTTTGACTCGTTTGACTCGTTTGACTCGTTTGACTCGTTTGACTCGTTTGACTCGTTTGACTCGTTTGGCTCGTTTGGCTCGTTTGGCTCGTTTGGCTCGTTTGGCTCGTTTGACTCGTTTGGCTCGTTTGACTCGTTTGACTCGTTTGACTCGCTTGACTCGTTTGACTCGTTTGACTCGTTTGACTCGTTTGACTCGTTTGACTCGATTGTCCCGTTCGACCCGTTTGACCCGTTTGACTCGTTTGACCCGTTTGACTCGTTTGACTCGTTTGACTCGTTTGACTCGTTTGACTCGTTTGACTCGTTTGACACGTTTGTCTCGTTTGACTCGTTTGACTCGTTTGACTCGTTTGACTCGTTTGACTCGTTTGACTCGATTGTCCTGTTCGACCCGTTTCACTCGTTCGACCCGTTTGACACGTTTGACTCGTTTGACTCGTTTGACTCGTTTGACTCGTTTGACTCGTTCGACTCGCTTGACTCGTTTGACTCGTTTGACTCGTTTGACTCGTTTGACTCGTTTGACTCGATTGTCCCGTTCGACCCGTTTGACCCGTTTGACTCGTTTGACCCGTTTGACTCGTTTGACTCGTTTGACTCGTTTGACTCGTTTGACTCGTTTGACTCGTTTGACTCGTTTGACTCGTTTGACTCGTTTGACTCGTTTGACTCGTTTGACTCGTTTGACTCGTTTGACTCGTTTGACTCGTTTGACTCGTTTGACTCGTTTGACTCGTTTGACTCGTTTGACTCGTTTGACTCGTTTGACTCGTTTGACTCGTTTGACTCGTTTGACTCGTTTGACTCGTTTGACTCGTTTGACTCGTTTGGCTCGTTTGGCTCGTTTGGCTCGTTTGGCTCGTTTGGCTCGTTTGGCTCGTTTGGCTCGTTTGGCTCGTTTGGCTCGTTTGGCTCGTTTGGCTCGTTTGGCTCGTTTGGCTCGTTTGGCTCGTTTGGCTCGTTTGGCTCGTTTGGCTCGTTTGGCTCGTTTGGCTCGTTTGGCTCGTTTGGCTCGTTTGGCTCGTTTGGCTCGTTTGGCTCGTTTGGCTCGTTTGGCTCGTTTGGCTCGTTTGGCTCGTTTGGCTCGTTTGGCTCGTTTGGCTCGTTTGGCTCGTTTGGCTCGTTTGGCTCGTTTGGCTCGTTTGGCTCGTTTGGCTCGTTTGGCTCGTTTGGCTCGTTTGGCTCGTTTGGCTCGTTTGGCTCGTTTGGCTCGTTTGGCTCGTTTGGCTCGTTTGGCTCGTTTGGCTCGTTTGGCTCGTTTGGCTCGTTTGGCTCGTTTGGCTCGTTTGGCTCGTTTGGCTCGTTTGGCTCGTTTGGCTCGTTTGGCTCGTTTGGCTCGTTTGGCTCGTTTGGCTCGTTTGGCTCGTTTGGCTCGTTTGGCTCGTTTGGCTCGTTTGGCTCGTTTGGCTCGTTTGGCTCGTTTGACTCGTTTGACTCGTTTGACTCGTTTGACTCGTTTGGCTCGTTTGGCTCGTTTGACTCGTTTGACTCGTTTGGCTCGTTTGGCTCGTTTGACTCGTTTGACTCGTTTGACTCGTTTGACTCGTTTGACTCGTTTGACTCGTTTGACTCGTTTGACTCGGTTGACTCGCTTGGCTCGCTTGGCTCGCTTGGCTCGTTTGGCTCGTTTGGCTCGTTTGGCTCGTTTGGCTCGTTTGGCTCGTTTGACTCGATTGTCCTGTTCGACCCGTTTCACTCGTTTAACTCGTTTCACTCGTTTGACTCGTTTGACTCGTTTGACTCGTTTGACTCGTTTGACTCGTTTGGGTCGTTTGACTCGTTTGACTCGTTTGGCTCGATTGTCCTGTTCGACCCGTTTCACTCGTTTAACTCGTTTCACTCGTTTGACTCGTTTGACTCGTTTGACTCGTTTGGGTCGTTTGACTCGTTTGACTCGTTTGGGTCGTTTGACTCGTTTCACTCGTTTGACTCGATGGTCCTGTTCGACCCGTTTCACTCGTTCGACCCGTTTGACCCGTTTGACACGTTTGACTCGTTTGACACGTTTGACTCGTTTGACTCGTTTGACTCGTTTGACTCGTTTGACTCGTTTGACTCGTTTGACTCGTTTGACTCGTTTGACTCGTTTGACTCGTTTGACTCGTTTGACTCGTTTGACTCGTTTGACTCGGTTGACTCGCTTGGCTCGCTTGGCTCGCTTGGCTCGCTTGGCTCGCTTGGCTCGCTTGGCTCGCTTGGCTCGCTTGGCTCGGTAGGCTCGCTTGGCTCGCTTGGCTCGCTTGGCTCGCTTGGCTCGCTTGGCTCGTTTGGCTCGTTTGGCTCGTTTGACTCGTTTGACACGTTTGACTCGTTTGACTCGTTTGACTCGTTTGACTCGTTTGACTCGTTTGACTCGTTTGACTCGTTTGACTCGTTTGGCTCGTTTGGCTCGTTTGGCTCGTTTGGCTCGTTTGACTCGTTTGGCTCGTTTGACTCGTTTGACTCGTTTGACTCGTTTGACTCGTTTGACTCGTTTGACTCGTTTGACTCGATTGACCCGTTTGACTCGTTTGACTCGTTTGACTCGTTTGACTCGTTTGACTCGTTTGACTCATTTGACTCGTTTGACTCGTTTGACTCGTTTGACTCGTTTGACTCGTTTGACTCGTTTGACTCGTTTGACTCGTTTGACTCGTTTGACTCGTTTGACTCGTTTGACTCGTTTGACTCGTTTGACTCGTTTGACTCGTTTGACTCGTTTGACTCGCTTGACCCGATTGACTCGAGTAACTCGTTTGACTCGTTTGACTCGTTTGACTCGATTGACTCGTTTGACTCGTTTGACTCGTTTGACTCGGTTGACTCGCTTGGCTCGCTTGGCTCGCTTGGCTCGCTTGGCTCGCTTGGCTCGCTTGGCTCGCTTGGCTCGCTTGGCTCGCTTGGCTCGTTTGGCTCGTTTGGCTCGTTTGACTCGTTTGACACGTTTGACTCGTTTGACTCGTTTGACTCGTTTGACTCGTTTGACTCGTTTGACTCGTTTGACTCGTTTGGCTCGTTTGGCTCGTTTGGCTCGTTTGGCTCGTTTGGCTCGTTTGGCTCGTTTGACTCGTTTGACTCGTTTGACTCGTTTGACTCGTTTGACTCGTTTGACTCGTTTGACTCGTTTGACTCGATTGACCCGTTTGACTCGTTTGACTCGTTTGACTCGTTTGACTCGTTTGACTCGTTTGACTCGTTTGACTCGTTTGACTCGTTTGACTCGTTTGACTCGATTGACTCGTTTGACTCGTTTGACTCGTTTGACTCGTTTGACTCGTTTGACTCGCTTGACCCGATTGACTCGAGTAACTCGTTTGACTCGTTTGACTCGTTTGACTCGATTGACTCGTTTGACTCGTTTGACTCGTTTCACTCGTTTGACTCGTTTGACTCGTTTCACTCGTTTCACTCGTTTGACTCGATTGTCCTGTTCGACCCGTTTCACTCGTTTGACTCGTTTCACTCGTTTGACTCGTTTGGGTCGTTTGACTCGTTTCACTCGTTTGACTCGATTGTCCTGTTCGACCCGTTTCACTCGTTCGACCCGTTTGACACGTTTGACTCGTTTGGCTCGTTTGGCTCGTTTGGCTCGTTTGGCTCGTTTGGCTCGTTTGGCTCGTTTGGCTCGTTTGGCTCGTTTGGCTCGTTTGGCTCGATTGGCTCGTTTGGCTCGTTTGGCTCGTTTGGCTCGTTTGGCTCGTTTGGCTCGTTTGGCTCGTTTGGCTCGTTTGGCTCGTTTGGTTCGTTTGGCTCGTTTGGCTCGTTTGGCTCGTTTGGCTCGTTTGGCTCGTTTGGCTCGTTTGTCTCGTTTGGCTCGTTTGGCTCGTTTGACTCGTTTGACTCGTTTGACTCGTTTGACTCGTTTGACTCGTTTGACTCGATTGGCTCGTTTGGCTCGTTTGACTCGTTTGACTCGTTTGACTCGTTTGACTCGTTTGACTCGTTTGACTCGTTTGACTCGTTTGACTCGTTTGGCTCGTTTGGCTCGTTTGGCTCGTTTGGCTCGTTTGACTCGTTTGGCTCGTTTGACTCGTTTGACTCGTTTGACTCGTTTGGCTCGTTTGGCTCGTTTGGCTCGTTTGACTCGATTGTCCTGTTCGACCCGTTTCACTCGTTTAACTCGTTTCACTCGTTTGACTCGTTTCACTCGTTTGACTCGTTTCACTCGTTTGACTCGTTTCACTCGTTTGACTCGTTTGACTCGTTTGACTCGTTTGACTCGTTTGACTCGTTTGACTCGTTTGACTCGTTTGACTCGTTTGACTCGTTTGACTCGTTTGACTCGGTTGGCTCGTTTGGGTCGTTTGACTCGTTTCACTCGTTTGACTCGATGGTCCTGTTCGACCCGTTTCACTCGTTCGACCCGTTTGACCCGTTTGACACGTTTGACTCGTTTGACTCGTTTGACTCGTTTGACTCGTTTGACTCGTTTGACTCGTTTGACTCGTTTGACTCGTTTGGCTCGCTTGGCTCGCTTGGCTCGTTTGGCTCGTTTGGCTCGTTTGGCTCGTTTGGCTCGTTTGACTCGTTTGGCTCGTTTGACTCGTTTGACTCGTTTGACTCGTTTGGCTCGTTTGACTCGTTTGGCTCGTTTGACTCGTTTGACTCGTTTGACTCGTTTGACTCGTTTGACTCGTTTGACTCGTTTGACTCGTTTGACTCGTTTGACTCGTTTGACTCGTTTGACTCGTTTGACTCGTTTGACTCGTTTGACTCGTTTGACTCGTTTGACTCGTTTGACTCGTTTGACTCGTTTGACTCGGTTGACTCGCTTGGCTCGCTTGGCTCGCTTGGCTCGCTTGGCTCGCTTGGCTCGCTTGGCTCGGTTGGCTCGCTTGGCTCGCTTGGCTCGCTTGGCTCGCTTGGCTCGCTTGGCTCGTTTGGCTCGTTTGGCTCGTTTGACTCGTTTGACACGTTTGACTCGTTTGACTCGTTTGACTCGTTTGACTCGTTTGACTCGTTTGACTCGTTTGACTCGTTTGACTCGTTTGGCTCGTTTGGCTCGTTTGACTCGTTTGACTCGTTTGGCTCGCTTGGCTCGCTTGGCTCGTTTGGTTCGTTTGGCTCGTTTGGCTCGTTTGGCTCGTTTGACTCGTTTGGCTCGTTTGACTCGTTTGACTCGTTTGACTCGTTTGACTCGTTTGACTCGTTTGGCTCGTTTGACTCGTTTGGCTCGTTTGACTCGTTTGGCTCGTTTGACTCGTTTGACTCGTTTGACTCGTTTGACTCGTTTGACTCGTTTGACTCGTTTGACTCGTTTGACTCGTTTGACTCGTTTGACTCGTTTGACTCGTTTGACTCGTTTGACTCGTTTGACTCGTTTGACTCGTTTGACTCGTTTGACTCGTTTGACTCGTTTGACTCGTTTGACTCGTTTGACTCGTTTGGCTCGTTTGGCTCGATTGGCTCGTTTGGCTCGTTTGGCTCGTTTGGCTCGTTTGGCTCGTTTGGCTCGTTTGGCTCGTTTGGCTCGTTTGGCTCGTTTGGCTCGTTTGGCTCGTTTGGCTCGTTTGTCTCGTTTGGCTCGTTTGGCTCGTTTGACTCGTTTGACTCGTTTGACTCGTTTGACTCGTTTGACTCGTTTGACTCGTTTGACTCGTTTGACTCGTTTGACTCGTTTGACTCGTTTGACTCGTTTGACTCGTTTGACTCGTTTGACTCGTTTGACTCGTTTGACTCGTTTGGCTCGTTTGGCTCGTTTGGCTCGTTTGACTCGATTGTCCTGTTCGACCCGTTTCACTCGTTTAACTCGTTTCACTCGTTTCACTCGTTTGACTCGTTTGACTCGTTTGACTCGTTTGACTCGTTTGACTCGTTTGACTCGTTTGACTCGTTTGACTCGTTTGACTCGTTTGACTCGTTTGACTCGTTTGACTCGGTTGGCTCGTTTGGGTCGTTTGACTCGTTTCACTCGTTTGACTCGATGGTCCTGTTCGACCCGTTTCACTCGTTCGACCCGTTTGACCCGTTTGACACGTTTGACTCGTTTGACTCGTTTGACTCGTTTGACTCGTTTGACTCGCTTGGCTCGCTTGGCTCGCTTGGCTCGCTTGGCTCGCTTGGCTCGCTTGGCTCGCTTGGCTCGCTTGGCTCGCTTGGCTCGCTTGGCTCGCTTGGCTCGCTTGGCTCGCTTGGCTCGCTTGGCTCGGTTGGCTCGCTTGGCTCGCTTGGCTCGCTTGGCTCGCTTGGCTCGTTTGGCTCGTTTGACTCGTTTGACACGTTTGACTCGTTTGACTCGTTTGACTCGTTTGACTCGTTTGACTCGTTTGACTCGTTTGACTCGTTTGACTCGTTTGGCTCGTTTGGCTCGTTTGGCTCGTTTGGCTCGTTTGACTCGTTTGGCTCGTTTGACTCGTTTGACTCGTTTGACTCGTTTGGCTCGTTTGGCTCGTTTGGCTCGTTTGACTCGATTGTCCTGTTCGACCCGTTTCACTCGTTTAACTCGTTTCACTCGTTTGACTCGTTTCACTCGTTTGACTCGTTTGACTCGTTTGACTCGTTTGACTCGTTTGACTCGTTTGACTCGTTTGACTCGTTTGACTCGTTTGACTCGTTTGACTCGTTTGACTCGTTTGACTCGGTTGGCTCGTTTGGGTCGTTTGACTCGTTTCACTCGTTTGACTCGATGGTCCTGTTCGACCCGTTTCACTCGTTCGACCCGTTTGACCCGTTTGACACGTTTGACTCGTTTGACTCGTTTGACTCGTTTGACTCGTTTGACTCGTTTGACTCGTTTGACTCGTTTGACTCGTTTGGCTCGCTTGGCTCGCTTGGCTCGTTTGGCTCGTTTGGCTCGTTTGGCTCGTTTGGCTCGTTTGACTCGTTTGGCTCGTTTGACTCGTTTGACTCGTTTGACTCGTTTGACTCGTTTGACTCGTTTGGCTCGTTTGACTCGTTTGGCTCGTTTGACTCGTTTGACTCGTTTGACTCGTTTGACTCGTTTGACTCGTTTGACTCGTTTGACTCGTTTGACTCGTTTGACTCGTTTGACTCGTTTGACTCGTTTGACTCGTTTGACTCGTTTGACTCGTTTGACTCGTTTGACTCGTTTGACTCGTTTGACTCGGTTGACTCGCTTGGCTCGCTTGGCTCGCTTGGCTCGCTTGGCTCGCTTGGCTCGCTTGGCTCGCTTGGCTCGGTTGGCTCGCTTGGCTCGCTTGGCTCGCTTGGCTCGCTTGGCTCGCTTGGCTCGTTTGGCTCGTTTGGCTCGTTTGACTCGTTTGACACGTTTGACTCGTTTGACTCGTTTGACTCGTTTGACTCGTTTGACTCGTTTGACTCGTTTGACTCGTTTGACTCGTTTGGCTCGTTTGGCTCGTTTGACTCGTTTGACTCGTTTGGCTCGCTTGGCTCGCTTGGCTCGTTTGGTTCGTTTGGCTCGTTTGGCTCGTTTGGCTCGTTTGACTCGTTTGGCTCGTTTGACTCGTTTGACTCGTTTGACTCGTTTGACTCGTTTGACTCGTTTGGCTCGTTTGGCTCGTTTGGCTCGTTTGACTCGTTTGACTCGTTTGACTCGTTTGACTCGTTTGACTCGTTTGACTCGTTTGACTCGTTTGACTCGTTTGACTCGTTTGACTCGTTTGACTCGTTTGACTCGTTTGACTCGTTTGACTCGTTTGACTCGTTTGACTCGTTTGACTCGTTTGACTCGTTTGACTCGTTTGACTCGTTTGACTCGTTTGACTCGTTTGACTCGTTTGACTCGTTTGACTCGTTTGACTCGTTTGACTCGTTTGACTCGTTTGGCTCGTTTGGCTCGTTTGGCTCGTTTGACTCGATTGTCCTGTTCGACCCGTTTCACTCGTTTAACTCGTTTCACTCGTTTGACTCGTTTGACTCGTTTCACTCGTTTGACTCGTTTGACTCGTTTGACTCGTTTGGGTCGTTTGGGTCGTTTGACTCGTTTGACTCGCTTGACCCGATTGACTCGAATAACTCGTATGACTCGTTTGACTCGTTTGACTCGATTGACTCGTTTGACTCGTTTGACTCGTTTCACTCGTTTGACTCGTTTGACTCGTTTGACTCGTTTGACTCGTTTGACTCGTTTGACTCGTTTGACTCGTTTGACTCGTTTGACTCGTTTGACTCGTTTGACTCGTTTGACTCGTTTGACTCGTTTGACTCGTTTGACTCGTTTGACTCGTTTGACTCGTTTGACTCGTTTGACTCGTTTGACTCGTTTGACTCGTTTGACTCGTTTGACTCGTTTGACTCGTTTGACTCGTTTGACTCGTTTGACTCGTTTGACTCGTTTGACTCGTTTGACTCGTTTGACTCGTTTGACTCGTTTGACTCGTTTGACTCGTTTGACTCGTTTGACTCGTTTGACTCGTTTGACTCGTTTGACTCGTTTGACTCGTTTGACTCGTTTGACTCGTTTGACTCGTTTGACTCGTTTGACTCGTTTGACTCGCTTGACCCGATTGACTCGAGTAACTCGTTTGACTCGTTTGACTCGTTTGACTCGATTGACTCGTTTGACTCGTTTGACTCGTTTCACTCGTTTGACTCGTTTGACTCGTTTGACTCGTTTGACTCGTTTCACTCGTTTCACTCGTTTGACTCGATTGTCCTGTTCGACCCGTTTCACTCGTTTGACTCGTTTGACTCGTTTGACTCGTTTGGGTCGTTTGACTCGTTTCACTCGTTTGACTCGATTGTCCTGTTCGACCCGTTTCACTCGTTCGACCCGTTTGACACGTTGGACTCGTTTGACTCGTTTGACTCGTTTGACTCGTTTGACTCGTTTGACTCGTTTGACTCGTTTGACTCGTTTGACTCGATTGACTCGTTTGACTCGTTTGACTCGTTTCACTCGTTTGACTCGTTTGACTCGTTTGACTCGTTTGACTCGTTTGACTCGTTTGACTCGTTTCACTCGTTTCACTCGTTTGACTCGATTGTCTTGTTCGACCCGTTTCACTCGTTTGACTCGTTTCACTCGTTTGACTCGTTTGACTCGTTTGACTCGTTTGGGTCGTTTGACTCGTTTCACTCGTTTGACTCGATTGTCCTGTTCGACCCGTTTCACTCGTTCGACCCGTTTGACACGTTTGACTCGTTTGGCTCGTTTGGCTCGTTTGACACGTTTGACTCGTTTGGCTCGTTTGGCTCGTTTGGCTCGTTTGGCTCGTTTGGCTCGTTTGGCTCGTTTGGCTCGTTTGGCTCGATTGGCTCGTTTGGCTCGTTTGGCTCGTTTGGCTCGTTTGGCTCGTTTGGCTCGTTTGGCTCGTTTGGCTCGTTTGGCTCGTTTGGCTCGATTGGCTCGTTTGGCTCGTTTGGCTCGTTTGGCTCGTTTGGCTCGTTTGGCTCGTTTGGCTCGTTTGGCTCGTTTGGCTCGTTTGGCTCGTTTGTCTCGTTGGCTCGTTTGGCTCGTTTGGCTCGTTTGGCTCGTTTGGCTCGTTTGGCTCGTTTGGCTCGTTTGGCTCGTTTGGCTCGATTGGCTCGTTTGGCTCGTTTGGCTCGTTTGACTCGTTTGACTCGTTTGACTCGTTTGACTCGTTTGACTCGTTTGACTCGTTTGACTCGTTTGACTCGTTTGACTCGTTTGACTCGTTTGACTCGTTTGACTCGTTTGACTCGTTTGACTCGTTTGACTCGTTTGACTCGTTTGACTCGTTTGACTCGTTTGACTCGTTTGGCTCGTTTGGCTCGTTTGACTCGTTTGACTCGATTGACTCGTTTGACTCGTTTGACTCGTTTGACTCGTTTGACTCGTTTGACCCGATTGACTCGAGTAACTCGTTTGACTCGTTTGACTCGTTTGACTCGTTTGACTCGTTTGACTCGTTTGACTCGTTTGACTCGTTTGACTCGTTTGACTCGTTTGACTCGTTTGACTCGTTTGACTCGTTTGACTCGTTTGACTCGTTTGACTCGTTTGACTCGTTTGACTCGTTTGACTCGTTTGACTCGTTTGACTCGTTTGACTCGTTTGACTCGTTTGACTCGTTTGACTCGTTTGACTCGTTTGACTCGTTTGACTCGTTTGACTCGTTTGACTCGTTTGACTCGTTTGACTCGTTTGACTCGTTTGACTCGTTTGACTCGTTTGACTCGTTTGACTCGTTTGACTCGTTTGACTCGTTTGACTCGTTTGACTCGTTTGACTCGTTTGACTCGTTTGACTCGTTTGACTCGTTTGACTCGTTTGACTCGTTTGACTCGTTTGACTCGTTTGACTCGTTTGACTCGTTTGACTCGTTTGACTCGTTTGACTCGTTTGACTCGTTTGACTCGTTTGACTCGTTTGACTCGTTTGACTCGTTTGACTCGTTTGACTCGTTTGACTCGTTTGACTCGTTTGACTCGTTTGACTCGTTTGACTCGTTTGACTCGTTTGACTCGTTTGACTCGTTTGACTCGTTTGACTCGTTTGACTCGTTTGACTCGTTTGACTCGTTTGACTCGTTTGACTCGTTTGACTCGTTTGACTCGTTTGACTCGTTTGACTCGTTTGACTCGTTTGACTCGTTTGACTCGTTTGACTCGTTTGACTCGTTTGACTCGTTTGACTCGTTTGACTCGTTTGACTCGTTTGACTCGTTTGACTCGTTTGACTCGTTTGACTCGTTTGACTCGTTTGACTCGTTTGACTCGTTTGACTCGTTTGGCTCGTTTGGCTCGTTTGGCTCGTTTGGCTCGTTTGGCTCGCTTGGCTCGCTTGGCTCGCTTGGCTCGCTTGGCTCGCTTGGCTCGCTTGGCTCGCTTGGCTCGCTTGGCTCGCTTGGCTCGCTTGACTCGTTTGACTCGTTTGACTCTTTTCACTCGTTTGACTCGTTTGACTCGTTTGACTCGATTGACTCGTTTCACTCGTTTGACTCGTTTGACTCGATTGTCCTGTTCGACCCGTTTCACTCGTTTGCCTCGTTTGACTCGTTTCACTCGTTTCACTCGTTTGACTCGTTTGACTCGATTGTCCTGTTCGACCCGTTTGACTCGCTTGACTCGATTGTCCTGTTCGACCCGTTTGACTCGTTTGACTCGTTTGACTCGTTTGACTCGTTTGACTCGTTTGACTCGTTTGACTCGTTTGACTCGTTTGACTCGTTTGACTCGTTTGACTCGTTTGACTCGTTTGACTCGTTTGACTCGTTTGACTCGTTTGACTCGTTTGACTCGTTTGACTCGTTTGACTCGTTTGACTCGTTTGACTCGTTTGACTCGTTTGACTCGTTTGACTCGTTTGACTCGTTTGACTCGTTTGACTCGTTTGACTCGTTTGACTCGTTTGACTCGTTTGACTCGTTTGACTCGTTTGACTCGTTTGACTCGTTTGACTCGTTTGACTCGTTTGACTCGTTTGACTCGTTTGACTCGTTTGACTCGTTTGACTCGTTTGACTCGTTTGACTCGTTTGACTCGTTTGACTCGTTTGACTCGTTTGACTCGTTTGACTCGTTTGACTCGTTTGACTCGTTTGACTCGTTTGACTCGTTTGACTCGTTTGACTCGTTTGACTCGTTTGACTCGTTTGACTCGTTTGACTCGTTTGACTCGTTTGACTCGTTTGACTCGTTTGACTCGTTTGACTCGTTTGACTCGTTTGACTCGTTTGACTCGTTTGACTCGTTTGACTCGTTTGACTCGTTTGACTCGTTTGACTCGTTTGACTCGTTTGACTCGTTTGACTCGTTTGACTCGTTTGACTCGTTTGACTCGTTTGACTCGTTTGACTCGTTTGACTCGTTTGACTCGTTTGACTCGTTTGACTCGTTTGACTCGTTTGACTCGTTTGACTCGTTTGACTCGTTTGACTCGTTTGACTCGTTTGACTCGTTTGACTCGTTTGACTCGTTTGACTCGTTTGACTCGTTTGACTCGTTTGACTCGTTTGACTCGTTTGACTCGTTTGACTCGTTTGACTCGTTTGACTCGTTTGACTCGTTTGACTCGTTTGACTCGTTTGACTCGTTTGACTCGTTTGACTCGTTTGACTCGTTTGACTCGTTTGACTCGTTTGACTCGTTTGACTCGTTTGACTCGTTTGACTCGTTTGACTCGTTTGACTCGTTTGACTCGTTTGACTCGTTTGACTCGTTTGACTCGTTTGACTCGTTTGACTCGTTTGACTCGTTTGACTCGTTTGGCTCGTTTGGCTCGTTTGGCTCGTTTGGCTCGTTTGGCTCGTTTGGCTCGTTTGGCTCGTTTGGCTCGTTTGGCTCGTTTGGCTCGTTTGGCTCGTTTGGCTCGTTTGGCTCGTTTGGCTCGTTTGGCTCGTTTGGCTCGTTTGGCTCGTTTGGCTCGTTTGGCTCGTTTGGCTCGTTTGGCTCGTTTGACTCGTTTGACTCGTTTGACTCGTTTGACTCGTTTGGCTCGTTTGGCTCGTTTGGCTCGTTTGACTCGTTTGGCTCGTTTGGCTCGTTTGACTCGTTTGACTCGTTTGACTCGTTTGACTCGTTTGACTCGTTTGACTCGTTTGACTCGTTTGACTCGTTTGACTCGTTTGACTCGTTTGACTCGTTTGACTCGTTTGACTCGTTTGACTCGTTTGACTCGTTTGACTCGTTTGACTCGTTTGACTCGTTTGACTCGTTTGACTCGTTTGACTCGTTTGACTCGTTTGACTCGTTTGACTCGTTTGACTCGTTTGACTCGTTTGACTCGTTTGACTCGTTTGACTCGTTTGACTCGTTTGACTCGTTTGACTCGTTTGACTCGTTTGACTCGTTTGACTCGTTTGACTCGTTTGACTCGTTTGACTCGTTTGACTCGTTTGACTCGTTTGACTCGTTTGACTCGTTTGACTCGTTTGACTCGTTTGACTCGTTTGACTCGTTTGACTCGTTTGACTCGTTTGACTCGTTTGACTCGTTTGACTCGTTTGACTCGTTTGACTCGTTTGACTCGTTTGACTCGTTTGACTCGTTTGACTCGTTTGACTCGTTTGACTCGTTTGACTCGTTTGACTCGTTTGACTCGTTTGACTCGTTTGACTCGTTTGACTCGTTTGACTCGTTAGACTCGTTTGACTCGTTTGACTCGTTTGACTCGTTTGACTCGTTTGACTCGTTTGACTCGTTTGACTCGTTTGACTCGTTTGACTCGTTTGACTCGTTTGACTCGTTTGACTCGTTTGACTCGTTTGACTCGTTTGACTCGTTTGACTCGTTTGACTCGTTTGACTCGTTTGACTCGTTTGACTCGTTTGACTCGTTTGACTCGTTTGACTCGTTTGACTCGTTTGACTCGTTTGACTCGTTTGACTCGTTTGACTCGTTTGACTCGTTTGACTCGTTTGACTCGTTTGACTCGTTTGACTCGTTTGACTCGTTTGACTCGTTTGACTCGTTTGACTCGTTTGACTCGTTTGACTCGTTTGACTCGTTTGACTCGTTTGACTCGTTTGACTCGTTTGACTCGTTTGACTCGTTTGACTCGTTTGACTCGTTTGACTCGTTTGACTCGTTTGACTCGTTTGACTCGTTTGAATCGTATAACTCGTTTGACTCGTTTGACTCGTTTGACTCGATTGTCCTGTTCGACCCGTTTCACTCGTTCGACCCGATTGACCCGTTTGACACGTTTGACTCGTTTGACTCGTTTGACTCGTTTGACTCGTTTGACTCGTTTGACTCGTTTGACTCGTTTGACTCGTTTGACTCGATTGACTCGTTTCACTCGTTTGACTCGTTTGACTCGATTGTCCTGTTCGACCCGTTTCACTCGTTTGCCTCGTTTGACTCGTTTCACTCGTTTGACTCGTTTGACTCGATTGTCCTGTTCGACCCGTTTGACTCGCTTGACTCGATTGTCCTGTTCGACCCGTTTGACTCGTTTGACTCGTTTGACTCGTTTGACTCGTTTGACTCGTTTGACTCGTTTGGCTCGTTTGGCTCGTTTGGCTCGTTTGGCTCGTTTGGCTCGCTTGGCTCGCTTGGCTCGCTTGGCTCGCTTGGCTCGCTTGGCTCGCTTGGCTCGCTTGGCTCGCTTGGCTCGCTTGGCTCGCTTGGCTCGCTTGACTCGTTTGACTCGTTTGACTCTTTTCACTCGTTTGACTCGTTTGACTCGTTTGACTCGTTTGACTCGTTTGACTCGTTTGACTCGTTTGACTCGATTGTCCTGTTCGACCCGTTTCACTCGTTTGCCTCGTTTGACTCGTTTCACTCGTTTGACTCGTTTGACTCGATTGTCCTGTTCGACCCGTTTGACTCGCTTGACTCGATTGTCCTGTTCGACCCGTTTGACTCGTTTGACTCGTTTGACTCGTTTGACTCGTTTGACTCGTTTGACTCGTTTGACTCGTTTGACTCGTTTGACTCGTTTGACTCGTTTGACTCGTTTGACTCGTTTGACTCGTTTGACTCGTTTGACTCGTTTGACTCGTTTGACTCGTTTGACTCGTTTGACTCGTTTGACTCGTTTGACTCGTTTGACTCGTTTGACTCGTTTGACTCGTTTGACTCGTTTGACTCGTTTGACTCGTTTGACTCGTTTGACTCGTTTGACTCGTTTGACTCGTTTGACTCGTTTGACTCGTTTGACTCGTTTGACTCGTTTGACTCGTTTGACTCGTTTGACTCGTTTGACTCGTTTGACTCGTTTGACTCGTTTGACTCGTTTGACTCGTTTGACTCGTTTGACTCGTTTGACTCGTTTGACTCGTTTGACTCGTTTGACTCGTTTGACTCGTTTGACTCGTTTGACTCGTTTGACTCGTTTGACTCGTTTGACTCGTTTGACTCGTTTGACTCGTTTGACTCGTTTGACTCGTTTGACTCGTTTGACTCGTTTGACTCGTTTGACTCGTTTGACTCGTTTGACTCGTTTGACTCGTTTGACTCGTTTGACTCGTTTGACTCGTTTGACTCGTTTGACTCGTTTGACTCGTTTGACTCGTTTGACTCTTTTGACTCGTTTGACTCGTTTTACTCGTTTGACTCGTTTGACTCGTTTGACTCGTTTGACTCGTTTGACTCGTTTGAATCGTATAACTCGTTTGACTCGTTTGACTCGTTTGACTCGATTGTCCTGTTCGACCCGTTTCACTCGTTCGACCCGATTGACCCGTTTGACACGTTTGACTCGTTTGACTCGTTTGACTCGTTTGACTCGTTTGACTCGTTTGACTCGTTTGACTCGTTTGACTCGTTTGACTCGATTGACTCGTTTCACTCGTTTGACTCGTTTGACTCGATTGTCCTGTTCGACCCGTTTCACTCGTTTGCCTCGTTTGACTCGTTTCACTCGTTTGACTCGTTTGACTCGATTGTCCTGTTCGACCCGTTTGACTCGCTTGACTCGATTGTCCTGTTCGACCCGTTTGACTCGTTTGACTCGTTTGACTCGTTTGACTCGTTTGACTCGTTTGACTCGTTTGGCTCGTTTGGCTCGTTTGGCTCGTTTGGCTCGTTTGGCTCGCTTGGCTCGCTTGGCTCGCTTGGCTCGCTTGGCTCGCTTGGCTCGCTTGGCTCGCTTGGCTCGCTTGGCTCGCTTGGCTCGCTTGGCTCGCTTGACTCGTTTGACTCGTTTGACTCTTTTCACTCGTTTGACTCGTTTGACTCGTTTGACTCGATTGACTCGTTTCACTCGTTTGACTCGTTTGACTCGATTGTCCTGTTCGACCCGTTTCACTCGTTTGCCTCGTTTGACTCGTTTCACTCGTTTGACTCGTTTGACTCGATTGTCCTGTTCGACCCGTTTGACTCGCTTGACTCGATTGTCCTGTTCGACCCGTTTGACTCGTTTGACTCGTTTGACTCGTTTGACTCGTTTGACTCGTTTGACTCGTTTGACTCGTTTGACTCGTTTGACTCGTTTGACTCGTTTGACTCGTTTGACTCGTTTGACTCGTTTGACTCGTTTGACTCGTTTGACTCGTTTGACTCGTTTGGCTCGTTTGGCTCGTTTGGCTCGTTTGGCTCGTTTGGCTCGTTTGGCTCGTTTGGCTCGTTTGGCTCGTTTGGCTCGTTTGGCTCGTTTGGCTCGTTTGGCTCGTTTGGCTCGTTTGGCTCGTTTGGCTCGTTTGACTCGTTTGACTCGTTTGGCTCGTTTGGCTCGTTTGGCTCGTTTGGCTCGTTTGGCTCGTTTGGCTCGTTTGGCTCGTTTGGCTCGTTTGGCTCGTTTGGCTCGTTTGGCTCGTTTGGCTCGTTTGGCTCGTTTGGCTCGTTTGGCTCGTTTGGCTCGTTTGGCTCGTTTGGCTCGTTTGGCTCGTTTGGCTCGTTTGGCTCGTTTCGCTCGTTTGGCTCGTTTGGCTCGTTTGGCTCGTTTGGCTCGTTTGGCTCGTTTGGCTCGTTTGGCTCGTTTGGCTCGTTTGGCTCGTTTGGCTCGTTTGGCTCGTTTGGCTCGTTTGGCTCGTTTGGCTCGTTTGGCTCGTTTGGCTCGTTTGGCTCGTTTGGCTCGTTTGGCTCGTTTGGCTCGTTTGGCTCGTTTGGCTCGTTTGGCTCGTTTGGCTCGTTTGGCTCGTTTGGCTCGTTTGGCTCGTTTGGCTCGTTTGGCTCGTTGGCTCGTTTGGCTCGTTTGGCTCGTTTGGCTCGTTTGGCTCGTTTGGCTCGTTTGGCTCGTTTGGCTCGTTTGGCTCGTTTGGCTCGTTTGGCTCGTTTGGCTCGTTTGGCTCGTTTGGCTCGTTTGGCTCGTTTGGCTCGTTTGGCTCGTTTGGCTCGTTTGGCTCGTTTGGCTCGTTTGGCTCGTTTGGCTCGTTTGGCTCGTTTGGCTCGCTTGGCTCGCTTGGCTCGCTTGGCTCGCTTGGCTCGCTTGGCTCGCTTGGCTCGCTTGGCTCGCTTGGCTCGCTTGTTTCGCTTGGCTCGCTTGGCTCGCTTGGCTCGCTTGGCTCGCTTGGCTCGCTTGGCTCGCTTGGCTCGCTTGGCTCGCTTGGCTCGCTTGGCTCGCTTGGCTCGCTTTGCTCGCTTGGCTCGCTTGGCTCGCTTGGCTCGCTTGGCTCGCTTGGCTCGCTTGGCTCGCTTGGCTCGCTTGGCTCGCTTGGCTCGCTTGGCTCGCTTGGCTCGCTTGGCTCGCTTGGCTCGCTTGGCTCGCTTGGCTCGTTTGGCTCGTTTTGCTCGTTTGGCTCGTTTGACTCGTTTGACTCGTTTGACTCGTTTGACTCGTTTGGCTCGTTTGACTCGTTTGACTCGGTTGACTCGGTTGACTCGTTTGACTCGTTTGACTCGGTTGACTCGGTTGACTCGCTTGGCTCGGTTGACTCGCTTGGCTCGCTTGGCTCGCTTGGCTCGCTTGGCTCGCTTCGCTCGCTTGGCTCGCTTGGCTCGCTTGGCTCGCTTGGCTCGTTTGACTCGTTTGACTCGTTTGACTCGTTTGACTCGTTTGACTCGTTTGACTCGTTTGACTCGTTTGACTCGTTTGACTCGTTTCACTCGTTTGACTCGTTTCACTCGTTTGACTCGTTTCACTCGTTTGACTCGTTTCACTCGTTTGACTCGTTTCACTCGTTTGACTCGTTTCACTCGTTTGACTCGTTTCACTCGTTTCACTCGTTTCACTCGTTTCACTCGTTTCACTCGTTTGACTCGTTTCACTCGTTTGACTCGTTTGACTCGTTTGACTCGTTTGACTCGTTTGACTCGTTTGACTCGTTTGACTCGTTTGACTCGTTTGACTCGTTTGACTCGTTTGACTCGTTTGACTCGTTTGACTCGTTTGACTCGTTTGACTCGTTTGACTCGTTTGACTCGTTTGACTCGTTTGACTCGTTTGACTCGTTTGACTCGTTTGACTCGTTTGGCTCGTTTGGCTCGTTTGGCTCGTTTGGCTCGTTTGGCTCGTTTGGCTCGTTTGGCTCGCTTGGCTCGCTTGGCTCGCTTGGCTCGCTTGGCTCGCTTGGCTCGCTTGGCTCGCTTGGCTCGCTTGGCTCGCTTGGCTCGCTTGGCTCGCTTGACTCGATTGTCCTGTTCGACCCGTTTCACTCGTTTGCCTCGTTTGACTCGTTTGGCTCGTTTGGCTCGTTTGGCTCGTTTGGCTCGTTTGGCTCGCTTGGCTCGCTTGGCTCGCTTGGCTCGCATGGCTCGCTTGGCTCGCTTGGCTCGCTTGGCTCGCTTGGCTCGCTTGGCTCGCTTGGCTCGCTTGGCTCGCTTGGCTCGCTTGGCTCGCTTGGCTCGCTTGGCTCGCTTGGCTCGCTTGGCTCGCTTGGCTCGCTTGGCTCGCTTGGCTCGCTTGGCTCGCTTGGCTCGCTTGGCTCGCTGGGCTCGCTTGGCTCGCTTGGCTCGCTTGGCTCGCTTGGCTCGTTTGGCTCGTTTGGCTCGTTTTGCTCGTTTGGCTCGTTTGACTCGTTTGACTCGTTTGACTCGTTTGACTCGTTTGACTCGTTTGACTGGTTTGACTCGTTTTACTCGTTTGGCTCGTTTGACTCGCTTGGCTCGCTTGGCTCGCTTGGCTCGCTTGGCTCGCTTGGCTCGCTTGGCTCGCTTGGCTCGCTTGGCTCGCTTGGCTCGCTTGGCTCGCTTGGCTCGCTTGGCTCGCTTGGCTCGCTTGGCTCGCTTGGCTCGCTTGGCTCGCTTGGCTCGCTTGGCTCGCTTGGCTCGCTTGGCTCGCTTGGCTCGCTTGGCTCGCTTGGCTCGCTTGGCTCGCTTGGCTCGCTTGGCTCGCTTGGCTCGCTTGGCTCGCTTGGCTCGCTTGGCTCGCTTGGCTCGCTTGGCTCGCTTGGCTCGCTTGGCTCGCTTGGCTCGCTTGGCTCGCTTGGCTCGCTTGGCTCGCTTGGCTCGCTTGGCTCGCTTGGCTCGCTTGGCTCGCTTGGCTCGCTTGGCTCGCTTGGCTCGCTTGGCTCGCTTGGCTCGCTTGGCTCGCTTGGCTCGCTTGGCTCGCTTGGCTCGCTTGGCTCGCTTGGCTCGCTTGGCTCGCTTGGCTCGCTTGGCTCGCTTGGCTCGCTTGGCTCGCTTGGCTCGCTTGGCTCGCTTGGCTCGCTTGGCTCGCTTGGCTCGCTTGGCTCGCTTGGCTCGCTTGGCTCGTTTGGCTCGTTTGACTCGTTTGGCTCGTTTGACTCGTTTGGCTCGTTTGGCTCGCTTGGCTCGCTTGGCTCGCTTGGCTCGCTTGGCTCGCTTGGCTCGCTTGGCTCGCTTGGCTCGCTTGGCTCGTTTTGCTCGTTTGGCTCGTTTGACTCGTTTGACTCGTTTGACTCGTTTGACTCGTTTGACTCGTTTGACTCGTTTGACTCGATTGACTCGTTTCACTCGTTTGACTCGTTTGACTCGTTTGACTCGTTTGACTCGTTTGATTCGTTTCACTCGTTTGACTCGATTGTCCTGTTCGACCCGTTTGACTCGTTTGGCTCGTTTGACTCGTTTGGGTCGTTTGACTCGTTTGTCCTGTTCGACCCGTTTCACTCGTTCGACCCGTTTCACTCGTTCGACCCGTTTGACCCGTTTGACTCGTTTGACTCGTTTGACTCGTTTGACTCGTTTGACTCGTTTGACTCGTTTGACTCGTTTGACTCGTTTGACTCGTTTGACTCGTTTGACTCGTTTGACTCGTTTGACTCGTTTGACTCGTTTGACTCGTTTGACTCGTTTGACTCGTTTGACTCGTTTGACTCGTTTGACTCGTTTGACTCGTTTGACTCGTTTGACTCGTTTGACTCGTTTGACTCGTTTGACTCGTTTGACTCGTTTGACTCGTTTGACTCGTTTGACTCGTTTGACTCGTTTGACTCGTTTGACTCGTTTGACTCGTTTGACTCGTTTGACTCGTTTGACTCGTTTGACTCGTTTGACTCGTTTGACTCGTTTGACTCGTTTGACTCGTTTGACTCGTTTGACTCGTTTCACTCGTTTCACTCGTTTGACTCGTTTGACTCGTTTGACTCGTTTGACTCGTTTGACTCGTTTGACTCGTTTGACTCGTTTGACTCGTTTGACTCTTTTGACTCGTTTGACTCGTTTGACTCGTTTGACTCGTTTGACCCGTTTGACCCGTTTGACTCGTTTGACTCGTTTGACTCGTTTGACTCGTTTGACTCGTTTGACTCGTTTGACTCGTTTGACTCGTTTGACTCGTTTGACTCGTTTGACTCGTTTGACTCGTTTGGCTCGTTTGGCTCGTTTGGCTCGTTTGGCTCGTTTGGCTCGTTTGGCTCGTTTGGCTCGTTTGGCTCGTTTGGCTCGTTTGGCTCGTTTGGCTCGTTTGGCTCTTTTGACTCGTTTGACTCGTTTGACTCGTTTGACTCGTTTGACTCGTTTGACTCGTTTGACTCGTTTGACTCGTTTGACTCGTTTGACTCGTTTGACTCGTTTGACTCGTTTGACTCGTTTGACTCGTTTGACTCGTTTGACTCGTTTGACTCGTTTGACTCGTTTGACTCGTTTGACTCGTTTGACTCGTTTGACTCGTTTGACTCGTTTGACTCGTTTGACTCGTTTGACTCGTTTGACTCGTTTGACTCGTTTGACTCGTTTGACTCGTTTGACTCGTTTGACTCGTTTGACTCGTTTGACTCGTTTGACTCGTTTGACTCGTTTGACTCGTTTGACTCGTTTGACTCTTTTGACTCGTTTGACTCGTTTGACTCGTTTGACTCGTTTGACTCGTTTGACTCGTTTGACTCGTTTGACTCGTTTGACTCGTTTGACTCGTTTGACTCGTTTGACTCGTTTGACTCGTTTGACTCGTTTGACTCGTTTGACTCGTTTGACTCGTTTGACTCGTTTGACTCGTTTGGCTCGTTTGGCTCGTTTGGCTCGTTTGACTCGTTTGACTCGTTTGACTCGTTTGACTCGTTTGACTCGTTTGACTCGTTTGACTCGTTTGACTCGTTTGACTCGTTTGACTCGTTTGACTCGTTTGACTCGTTTGACTCGTTTGACTCGTTTGACTCGTTTGACTCGTTTGACTCGTTTGACTCGTTTGACTCGTTTGACTCGTTTGACTCGTTTGACTCGTTTGACTCGTTTGACTCGTTTGACTCGTTTGACTCGTTTGACTCGTTTGACTCGTTTGACTCGTTTGACTCGTTTGACTCGTTTGACTCGTTTGACTCGTTTGACTCTTTTGACTCGTTTGACTCGTTTGACTCGTTTGACTCGTTTGACTCGTTTGACTCGTTTGACTCGTTTGACTCGTTTGACTCGTTTGACTCGTTTGACTCGTTTGACTCGTTTGACTCGTTTGACTCGTTTGACTCGTTTGACTCGTTTGACTCGTTTGACTCGTTTGACTCGTTTGACTCGTTTGACTCGTTTGACTCGTTTGACTCGTTTGACTCGTTTGACTCGTTTGACTCGTTTGACTCGTTTGACTCGTTTGACTCTTTTGACTCGTTTGACTCGTTTGACTCGTTTGACTCGTTTGACTCGTTTGACTCGTTTGACTCGTTTGACTCGTTTGACTCGTTTGACTCGTTTGACTCGTTTGACTCTTTTGACTCGTTTGACTCGTTTGACTCGTTTGACTCGTTTGACCCGTTTGACCCGTTTGACTCGTTTGACTCGTTTGACTCGTTTGACTCGTTTGACTCGTTTGACTCGTTTGACTCGTTTGACTCGTTTGACTCGTTTGACTCGTTTGACTCGTTTGACTCGTTTGACTCGTTTGGCTCGTTTGGCTCGTTTGGCTCGTTTGGCTCGTTTGGCTCGTTTGGCTCGTTTGGCTCGTTTGGCTCGTTTGGCTCGTTTGGCTCTTTTGACTCGTTTGACTCGTTTGACTCGTTTGACTCGTTTGACTCGTTTGACTCGTTTGACTCGTTTGACTCGTTTGACTCGTTTGACTCGTTTGACTCGTTTGACTCGTTTGACTCGTTTGACTCGTTTGACTCGTTTGACTCGTTTGACTCGTTTGACTCGTTTGACTCGTTTGACTCGTTTGACTCGTTTGACTCGTTTGACTCGTTTGACTCGTTTGACTCGTTTGACTCGTTTGACTCGTTTGACTCGTTTGACTCGTTTGACTCGTTTGACTCGTTTGACTCGTTTGACTCGTTTGACTCGTTTGACTCGTTTGACTCGTTTGACTCGTTTGACTCTTTTGACTCGTTTGACTCGTTTGACTCGTTTGACTCGTTTGACTCGTTTGACTCGTTTGACTCGTTTGACTCGTTTGACTCGTTTGACTCGTTTGACTCGTTTGACTCGTTTGACTCGTTTGACTCGTTTGACTCGTTTGACTCGTTTGACTCGTTTGACTCGTTTGGCTCGTTTGGCTCGTTTGGCTCGTTTGACTCGTTTGACTCGTTTGACTCGTTTGACTCGTTTGACTCGTTTGACTCGTTTGACTCGTTTGACTCGTTTGACTCGTTTGACTCGTTTGACTCGTTTGACTCGTTTGACTCGTTTGACTCGTTTGACTCGTTTGACTCGTTTGACTCGTTTGACTCGTTTGACTCGTTTGACTCGTTTGACTCGTTTGACTCGTTTGACTCGTTTGACTCGTTTGACTCGTTTGACTCGTTTGACTCGTTTGACTCGTTTGACTCGTTTGACTCGTTTGACTCGTTTGACTCGTTTGACTCGTTTGACTCGTTTGACTCGTTTGACTCTTTTGACTCGTTTGACTCGTTTGACTCGTTTGACTCGTTTGACTCGTTTGACTCGTTTGACTCGTTTGACTCGTTTGACTCGTTTGACTCGTTTGACTCGTTTGACTCGTTTGACTCGTTTGACTCGTTTGACTCGTTTGACTCGTTTGACTCGTTTGACTCGTTTGACTCGTTTGACTCGTTTGACTCGTTTGACTCGTTTGACTCGTTTGACTCGTTTGACTCGTTTGACTCGTTTGACTCGTTTGACTCGTTTGACTCGTTTGACTCGTTTGACTCGTTTGACTCGTTTGACTCGTTTGACTCGTTTGACTCGTTTGACTCGTTTGACTCGTTTCACTCGTTTGACTCGTTTCACTCGTTTCACTCGTTTCACTCGTTTCACTCGTTTCACTCGTTTCACTCGTTTCACTCGTTTCACTCGTTTCACTCGTTTCACTCGTTTGACTCGTTTGACTCGTTTGACTCGTTTGACTCGTTTGACTCGTTTGACTCGTTTGACTCGTTTGACTCGTTTGACTCGTTTGACTCTTTTGACTCGTTTGACTCGTTTGACTCGTTTGACTCGTTTGACTCGTTTGACTCGTTTGACTCGTTTGACTCGTTTGACTCGTTTGACTCGTTTGACTCGTTTGACTCGTTTGACTCGTTTGACTCGTTTGACTCGTTTGACTCGTTTGACTCGTTTGACTCGTTTGACTCGTTTGACTCGTTTGACTCGTTTGACTCGTTTGACTCGTTTGACTCGTTTGACTCGTTTGACTCGTTTGACTCGTTTGACTCGTTTGACTCGTTTGACTCGTTTGACTCGTTTGACTCGTTTGACTCGTTTGACTCGTTTGACTCGTTTGACTCGTTTGACTCGTTTGACTCGTTTGACTCGTTTGACTCGTTTGACTCGTTTGACTCGTTTGACTCGTTTGACTCGTTTGACTCGTTTGACTCGTTTGACTCGTTTGACTCGTTTGACTCGTTTGACTCGTTTGACTCGTTTGACTCGTTTGACTCGTTTGACTCGTTTGACTCGTTTGACTCGTTTGACTCGTTTGACTCGTTTGACTCGTTTGACTCGTTTCACTCGTTTGACTCGTTTGACTCGTTTCACTCGTTTCACTCGTTTCACTCGTTTCACTCGTTTCACTCGTTTCACTCGTTTCACTCGTTTGACTCGTTTGACTCGTTTGACTCGTTTGACTCGTTTGACTCGTTTGACTCGTTTGACTCGTTTGACTCGTTTGACTCGTTTGACTCTTTTGACTCGTTTGACTCGTTTGACTCGTTTGACTCGTTTGACTCGTTTGACTCGTTTGACTCGTTTGACTCGTTTGACTCGTTTGACTCGTTTGACTCGTTTGACTCGTTTGACTCGTTTGACTCGTTTGACTCGTTTGACTCGTTTGGCTCGTTTGGCTCGTTTGGCTCGTTTGGCTCGTTTGGCTCGTTTGGCTCGTTTGGCTCGTTTGGCTCGTTTGGCTCGTTTGGCTCGTTTGGCTCGTTTGGCTCGTTTGGCTCTTTTGACTCGTTTGACTCGTTTGACTCGTTTGACTCGTTTGACTCGTTTGACTCGTTTGACTCGTTTGACTCGTTTGACTCGTTTGACTCGTTTGACTCGTTTGACTCGTTTGACCCGTTTGACTCGTTTGACTCGTTTGACTCGTTTGACTCGATTGTCCTGTTCGACCCGTTTGACTCGTTTGGCTCGTTTGACTCGTTTGGGTCGTTTGACTCGTTTGTCCTGTTCGACCCGTTTCACTCGTTCGACCCGTTTCACTCGTTCGACCCGTTTGACCCGTTTGACTCGTTTGACTCGTTTGACTCGTTTGACTCGTTTGACTCGTTTGACTCGTTTGACTCGTTTGACTCGTTTGACTCGTTTGACTCGTTTGACTCGTTTGACTCGTTTGACTCGTTTGACTCGTTTGACTCGTTTGACTCGTTTGACTCGTTTGACTCGTTTGACTCGTTTGACTCGTTTGACTCGTTTGACTCGTTTGACTCGTTTCACTCGTTTCACTCGTTTCACTCGTTTCACTCGTTTCACTCGTTTCACTCGTTTCACTCGTTTCACTCGTTTCACTCGTTTCACTCGTTTCACTCGTTTCACTCGTTTCACTCGTTTGACTCGTTTGACTCGTTTGACTCGTTTGACTCGTTTGACTCGTTTGACTCGTTTGACTCGTTTGACTCGTTTGACTCGTTTGACTCGTTTGACTCTTTTGACTCTTTTGACTCGTTTGACTCGTTTGACTCGTTTGACTCGTTTGACTCGTTTGACTCGTTTGACTCGTTTGACTCGTTTGACTCGTTTGACTCGTTTGACTCGTTTGACTCGTTTGACTCGTTTGACTCGTTTGACTCGTTTGACTCGTTTGGCTCGTTTGGCTCGTTTGGCTCGTTTGGCTCGTTTGGCTCGTTTGGCTCGTTTGGCTCGTTTGGCTCGTTTGGCTCGTTTGGCTCTTTTGACTCGTTTGACTCGTTTGACTCGTTTGACTCGTTTGACTCGTTTGACTCGTTTGACTCGTTTGACTCGTTTGACTCGTTTGACTCGTTTGACTCGTTTGACTCGTTTGACTCGTTTGACTCGTTTGACTCGTTTGACTCGTTTGACTCGTTTGACTCGTTTGACTCGTTTGACTCGTTTGACTCGTTTGACTCGTTTGACTCGTTTGACTCGTTTGACTCGTTTGACTCGTTTGACTCGTTTGACTCGTTTGACTCGTTTGACTCGTTTGACTCGTTTCACTCGTTTCACTCGTTTCACTCGTTTCACTCGTTTCACTCGTTTCACTCGTTTCACTCGTTTGACTCGTTTGACTCGTTTGACTCGTTTGACTCGTTTGACTCGTTTGACTCGTTTGACTCGTTTGACTCGTTTGACTCGTTTGACTCGTTTGACTCGTTTGACTCGTTTGACTCGTTTGACTCGTTTGACTCGTTTGACTCGTTTGACTCGTTTGACTCGTTTGACTCGTTTGACTCGTTTGACTCGTTTGACTCGTTTGACTCGTTTGACTCGTTTGACTCGTTTGACTCGTTTGACTCGTTTGACTCGTTTGACTCGTTTGACTCGTTTGACTCGTTTGACTCGTTTGACTCGTTTGACTCGTTTGACTCGTTTGACTCGTTTGACTCGTTTGACTCGTTTGACTCGTTTGACTCGTTTGACTCGTTTCACTCGTTTCACTCGTTTCACTCGTTTCACTCGTTTCACTCGTTTCACTCGTTTCACTCGTTTCACTCGTTTCACTCGTTTCACTCGTTTGACTCGTTTGACTCGTTTGACTCGTTTGACTCGTTTGACTCGTTTGACTCGTTTGACTCGTTTGACTCGTTTGACTCGTTTGACTCGTTTGACTCGTTTGACTCGTTTGACTCGTTTGACTCTTTTGACTCGTTTGACTCGTTTGACTCGTTTGACTCGTTTGACTCGTTTGACTCGTTTGACTCGTTTGACTCGTTTGACTCGTTTGACTCGTTTGACTCGTTTGACTCGTTTGGCTCGTTTGACTCGTTTGGCTCGTTTGGCTCGTTTGACTCGTTTGACTCGTTTGACTCGTTTGACTCGTTTGACTCGTTTGACTCGTTTGACTCGTTTGACTCTTTTGACTCGTTTGACTCGTTTGACTCGTTTGACTCGTTTGACTCGTTTGACTCGTTTGACTCGTTTGACTCGTTTGACTCGTTTGACTCGTTTGACTCGTTTGACTCGTTTGACTCGTTTGACTCGTTTGACTCGTTTGACTCGTTTGACTCGTTTGACTCGTTTGACTCGTTTGACTCGTTTGACTCGTTTGACTCGTTTGACTCGTTTGACTCGTTTGACTCGTTTGACTCGTTTGACTCGTTTGACTCGTTTGACTCGTTTGACTCGTTTGACTCGTTTGACTCGTTTGACTCGTTTGACTCGTTTGACTCGTTTGACTCGTTTGACTCGTTTGACTCGTTTGACTCGTTTGACTCGTTTGACTCGTTTGACTCGTTTGACTCGTTTGACTCGTTTGACTCGTTTGACTCGTTTGACTCGTTTGACTCGTTTGACTCGTTTGACTCGTTTGACTCGTTTGACTCGTTTGACTCGTTTGACTCGTTTGACTCGTTTGACTCGTTTGACTCGTTTGACTCGTTTGACTCGTTTGACTCGTTTGACTCGTTTGACTCGTTTGACTCGTTTGACTCGTTTGACTCGTTTGACTCGTTTGACTCGTTTGACTCGTTTGACTCGTTTGACTCGTTTGACTCGTTTGACTCGTTTGACTCGTTTGACTCGTTTGACTCGTTTGACTCGTTTGACTCGTTTGACTCGTTTGACTCGTTTGACTCGTTTGACTCGTTTGACTCGTTTGACTCGTTTGACTCGTTTGACTCGTTTGACTCGTTTGACTCGTTTGACTCGTTTGACTCGTTTGACTCGTTTGACTCGTTTGACTCGTTTGACTCGTTTGACTCGTTTGACTCGTTTGACTCGTTTGACTCGTTTGACTCGTTTGACTCGTTTGACTCGTTTGACTCGTTTGACTCGTTTGACTCGTTTGACTCGTTTGACTCGATTGTCCTGTTCGACCCGTTTGACTCGTTTGGCTCGTTTGACTCGTTTGGGTCGTTTGACTCGTTTGTCCTGTTCGACCCGTTTCACTCGTTCGACCCGTTTCACTCGTTCGACCCGTTTGACCCGTTTGACTCGTTTGACTCGTTTGACTCGTTTGACTCGTTTGACTCGTTTGACTCGTTTGACTCGTTTGACTCGTTTGACTCGTTTGACTCGTTTGACTCGTTTGACTCGTTTGACTCGTTTGACTCGCTTGGCTCGCTTGGCTCGCTTGGCTCGCTTGGCTCGCTTGGCTCGCTTGGCTCGCTTGGCTCGCTTGGCTCGCTTGGCTCGCTTGGCTCGCTTGGCTCGCTTGGCTCGCTTGGCTCGCTTGACTCGTTTGACTCGTTTGACTCTTTTCACTCGTTTGACTCGTTTGACTCGTTTGACTCGATTGACTCGTTTCACTCGTTTGACTCGTTTGACTCGATTGTCCTGTTCGACCCGTTTCACTCGTTTGCCTCGTTTGACTCGTTTGACTCGTTTCACTCGTTTGACTCGTTTGACTCGATTGTCCTGTTCGACCCGTTTGACTCGCTTGACTCGATTGTCCTGTTCGACCCGTTTGACTCGTTTGACCTGTTCGACCCGTTTCACTCGTTCGACCCGTTTCACTCGTTCGACCCGTTTGACCCGTTTGACTCGTTTGACTCGTTTCACTCGTGTCACTCGTTTGACTCGTTTGACTCGTTTGACTCGTTTGACTCGTTTGACTCGTTTGACTCGTTTGACTCGTTTGACTCGTTTGACTCGTTTGACTCGTTTGACTCGTTTGACTCGTTTGACTCGTTTGACTCGTTTGACTCGTTTGGCTCGCTTGGCTCGCTTGGCTCGCTTGGCTCGCTTGGCTCGCTTGGCTCGCTTGGCTCGCTTGGCTCGCTTGGCTCGCTTGGCTCGCTTGGCTCGCTTGGCTCGCTTGGCTCGCTTGGCTCGCTTGGCTCGCTTGGCTCGCTTGGCTCGCTTGGCTCGCTTGGCTCGCTTGGCTCGCTTTGCTCGCTTGGCTCGCTTGGCTCGCTTGGCTCGCTTGGCTCGCTTGGCTCGCTTGGCTCGCTTGGCTCGCTTGGCTCGCTTGGCTCGCTTGGCTCGCTTGGCTCGCTTGGCTCGCTTGGCTCGCTTGGCTCGCTTGGCTCGCTTGGCTCGCTTGGCTCGCTTGGCTCGCTTGGCTCGTTTTGCTCGTTTGGCTCGTTTGACTCGTTTGACTCGTTTGACTCGTTTGACTCGTTTGACTCGTTTGACTCGTTTGACTCGTTTCACTCGTTTGACTCGTTTGACTCGTTTGACTCGTTTGACTCGTTTGACTCGTTTGACTCGTTTGACTCGTTTGACTCGTTTGACTCGTTTGACTCGTTTGACTCGTTTGACTCGTTTGACTCGTTTGACTCGTTTGACTCGTTTGACTCGTTTGGCTCGTTTGACTCGTTTGACTCGTTTGACTCGTTTGACTCGTTTGACTCGTTTGACTCGTTTGACTCGTTTGACTCGTTTGACTCGTTTGACTCGTTTGACTCGTTTGACTCGTTTGACTCGTTTGACTCGTTTCACTCGTTTCACTCGTTTCACTCGTTTCACTCGTTTGACTCGTTTGACTCGTTTGACTCGTTTGACTCGTTTGACTCGTTTGACTCGTTTGACTCGTTTGACTCGTTTGACTCGTTTGACTCGTTTGACTCGTTTGACTCGTTTGACTCGTTTGACTCGTTTGACTCGTTTGACTCGTTTGACTCGTTTGACTCTTTTGACTCGTTTGACTCGTTTGACTCGTTTGACTCGTTTGACTCGTTTGACTCGTTTGACTCGTTTGACTCGTTTGACTCGTTTGACTCGTTTGACTCGTTTGACTCGTTTGACTCGTTTGACTCGTTTGACTCGTTTGGCTCGTTTGGCTCGTTTGGCTCGTTTGGCTCGTTTGGCTCGTTTGGCTCGTTTGGCTCGTTTGGCTCGTTTGGCTCGTTTGGCTCGTTTGGCTCGTTTGGCTCGTTTGGCTCGTTTGGCTCGTTTGGCTCGCTTGGCTCGCTTGGCTCGCTCGGCTCGCTTGGCTCGCTTGGCTCGCTTGGCTCGCTTGGCTCGCTTGGCTCGCTTGGCTCGCTTGGCTCGCTTGGCTCGCTTGGCTCGCTTGGCTCGCTTGGCTCGCTTGGCTCGCTTGGCTCGCTTGGCTCGCTTGGCTCGCTTGGCTCGCTTTGCTCGCTTGGCTCGCTTGGCTCGCTTGGCTCGCTTGGCTCGCTTGGCTCGCTTGGCTCGCTTGGCTCGCTTGGCTCGCTTGGCTCGCTTGGCTCGCTTGGCTCGCTTGGCTCGCTTGGCTCGCTTGGCTCGCTTGGCTCGCTTGGCTCGCTTGGCTCGCTTGGCTCGCTTGGCTCGTTTTGCTCGTTTGGCTCGTTTGACTCGTTTGACTCGTTTGACTCGTTTGACTCGTTTGACTCGTTTGACTCGTTTGACTCGTTTCACTCGTTTGACTCGTTTGACTCGTTTGACTCGTTTGACTCGTTTGACTCGTTTGACTCGTTTGACTCGTTTGACTCGTTTGACTCGTTTGACTCGTTTGACTCGTTTGACTCGTTTGACTCGTTTGACTCGTTTGGCTCGTTTGACTCGTTTGACTCGTTTGACTCGTTTGACTCGTTTGACTCGTTTGACTCGTTTGACTCGTTTGACTCGTTTGACTCGTTTGACTCGTTTCACTCGTTTCACTCGTTTCACTCGTTTCACTCGTTTCACTCGTTTGACTCGTTTGACTCGTTTGACTCGTTTGACTCGTTTGACTCGTTTGACTCGTTTGACTCGTTTGACTCGTTTGACTCGTTTGACTCGTTTGACTCGTTTGACTCGTTTGACTCGTTTGACTCGTTTGACTCGTTTGACTCTTTTGACTCGTTTGACTCGTTTGACTCGTTTGACTCGTTTGACTCGTTTGACTCGTTTGACTCGTTTGACTCGTTTGACTCGTTTGACTCGTTTGACTCGTTTGACTCGTTTGACTCGTTTGGCTCGTTTGGCTCGTTTGGCTCGTTTGGCTCGTTTGGCTCGTTTGGCTCGTTTGGCTCGTTTGGCTCGTTTGGCTCGTTTGGCTCGTTTGGCTCGTTTGGCTCGTTTGGCTCGTTTGGCTCGTTTGGCTCGTTTGGCTCGCTTGGCTCGCTTGGCTCGCTCGGCTCGCTTGGCTCGCTTGGCTCGCTTGGCTCGCTTGGCTCGCTTGGCTCGCTTGGCTCGCTTGGCTCGCTTGGCTCGCTTGGCTCGCTTGGCTCGCTTGGCTCGCTTGGCTCGCTTGACTCGTTTGACTCGTTTGACTCTTTTCACTCGTTTGACTCGTTTGACTCGTTTGACTCGATTGACTCGTTTCACTCGTTTGACTCGTTTGACTCGATTGTCCTGTTCGACCCGTTTCACTCGTTTGCCTCGTTTGACTCGTTTGACTCGTTTCACTCGTTTGACTCGTTTGACTCGATTGTCCTGTTCGACCCGTTTGACTCGCTTGACTCGATTGTCCTGTTCGACCCGTTTGACTCGTTTGACTCGTTTGACTCGTTTGACTCGTTTGACTCGATTGTCCTGTTCGACCCGTTTGACTCGTTTGGCTCGTTTGACTCGTTTGACTCGTATGACTCGTTTGACTCGTTTGACTCGTTTGACTCGTTTGACTCGTTTGACTCGTTTGACTCGTTTGACTCGTTTGACTCGTTTGACTCGTTTGACTCGTTTGACTCGTTTGACTCGTTTGACTCGTTTGACTCGTTTGACTCGTTTGACTCGTTTGACTCGTTTGACTCGTTTGACTCGTTTGACTCGTTTGACTCGTTTGACTCGTTTGGCTCGTTTGACTCGTTTGGCTCGTTTGACTCGTTTGGCTCGTTTGGCTCGTTTGGCTCGTTTGGCTCGTTTGGCTCGTTTGGCTCGTTTGGCTCGTTTGGCTCGTTTGGCTCGTTTGACTCGTTTGACTCGTTTGACTCGTTTGACTCGTTTGACTCGTTTGACTCGTTTGACTCGTTTGACTCGTTTGACTCGTTTGACTCGTTTGACTCGTTTGACTCGTTTGACTCGTTTGACTCGTTTGACTCGTTTGACTCGTTTGACTCGTTTGACTCGTTTGACTCGTTTGACTCGTTTGACTCGTTTGACTCGTTTGACTCGTTTGACTCGTTTGGCTCGTTTGGCTCGTTTGGCTCGTTTGGCTCGTTTGGCTCGTTTGGCTCGTTTGGCTCGTTTGGCTCGTTTGACTCGTTTGGCTCGTTTGACTCGTTTGACTCGTTTGACTCGTTTGACTCGTTTGACTCGTTTGACTCGTTTGACTCGTTTGACTCGTTTGACTCGTTTGACTCGTTTGACTCGTTTGACTCGTTTGACTCGTTTGACTCGTTTGACTCGTTTCACTCGTTTCACTCGTTTCACTCGTTTCACTCGTTTGACTCGTTTGACTCGTTTGACTCGTTTGACTCGTTTGACTCGTTTGACTCGTTTGACTCGTTTGACTCGTTTGACTCGTTTGACTCGTTTGACTCGTTTGGCTCGTTTGGCTCGTTTGGCTCGTTTGGCTCGTTTGGCTCGTTTGGCTCGTTTGGCTCGTTTGGCTCGTTTGGCTCGTTTGGCTCGTTTGGCTCGTTTGGCTCGTTTGGCTCGCTTGGCTCGCTTGGCTCGCTTGGCTCGCTTGGCTCGCTTGGCTCGCTTGGCTCGCTTGGCTCGCTTGGCTCGCTTGGCTCGCTTGGCTCGCTTGACTCGTTTGACTCGTTTGACTCTTTTCACTCGTTTGACTCGTTTGACTCGTTTGACTCGATTGACTCGTTTCACTCGTTTGACTCGTTTGACTCGATTGACTCGTTTCACTCGTTTGACTCGTTTGACTCGATTGTCCTGTTCGACCCGTTTCACTCGTTTGCCTCGTTTGACTCGTTTGACTCGTTTCACTCGTTTGACTCGTTTGACTCGATTGTCCTGTTCGACCCGTTTGACTCGCTTGACTCGATTGTCCTGTTCGACCCGTTTGACTCGTTTGACTCGTTTGACTCGTTTGACTCGTTTGACTCGATTGTCCTGTTCGACCCGTTTGACTCGTTTGGCTCGTTTGACTCGTTTGACTCGTATGACTCGTTTGACTCGTTTGACTCGTTTGACTCGTTTGACTCGTTTGACTCGTTTGACTCGTTTGACTCGTTTGACTCGTTTGACTCGTTTGACTCGTTTGACTCGTTTGACTCGTTTGACTCGTTTGACTCGTTTGACTCGTTTGACTCGTTTGACTCGTTTGACTCGTTTGACTCGTTTGACTCGTTTGACTCGTTTGACTCGTTTGACTCGTTTGACTCGTTTGACTCGTTTGACTCGTTTGACTCGTTTGACTCGTTTGACTCGATTGTCCTGTTCGACCCGTTTGACTCGTTTGGCTCGTTTGACTCGTTTGACTCGTTTGACTCGTTTGACTCGTTTGACTCGTTTGACTCGTTTGACTCGTTTGACTCGTTTGACTCGTTTGACTCGTTTGACTCGTTTGACTCGTTTGACTCGTTTGACTCGTTTGACTCGTTTGACTCGTTTGACTCGTTTGACTCGTTTGACTCGTTTGACTCGTTTGGCTCGTTTGGCTCGTTTGGCTCGTTTGGCTCGTTTGGCTCGTTTGGCTCGTTTGACTCGTTTGACTCGTTTGACTCGTTTGACTCGTTTGACTCGTTTGACTCGTTTGACTCGTTTGACTCGTTTGACTCGTTTGACTCGTTTGACTCGTTTGACTCGTTTGACTCGTTTGACTCGTTTGACTCGTTTGACTCGTTTGACTCGTTTGACTCGTTTGACTCGTTTGACTCGTTTGACTCGTTTGACTCGTTTGACTCGTTTGGCTCGTTTGACTCGCTTGGCTCGCTTGGCTCGCTTGGCTCGCTTGGCTCGCTTGGCTCGCTTGGCTCGCTTGGCTCGCTTGGCTCGCTTGGCTCGCTTGGCTCGCTTGGCTCGCTTGGCTCGCTTGGCTCGCTTGGCTCGCTTGGCTCGCTTGGCTCGCTTGGCTCGCTTGGCTCGCTTGGCTCGCTTGGCTCGCTTGGCTCGCTTGGCTCGCTTGGCTCGCTTGGCTCGCTTGGCTCGCTTGGCTCGCTTGGCTCGCTTGGCTCGCTTGGCTCGCTTGGCTCGCTTGGCTCGCTTGGCTCGCTTGGCTCGCTTGGCTCGCTTGGCTCGCTTGGCTCGTTTTGCTCGTTTGGCTCGTTTGACTCGTTTGACTCGTTTGACTCGTTTGACTCGTTTGACTCGTTTGACTCGTTTGACTCGTTTGACTCGTTTGACTCGTTTGACTCGTTTGACTCGTTTGACTCGTTTGACTCGTTTGACTCGTTTGACTCGTTTGACTCGTTTGACTCGTTTGACTCGTTTGACTCGTTTGACTCGTTTGACTCGTTTGACTCGTTTGACTCGTTTGACTCGTTTGACTCGTTTGACTCGTTTGACTCGTTTGACTCGTTTGACTCGTTTGACTCGTTTGACTCGTTTGACTCGTTTGACTCGTTTGACTCGTTTGACTCGTTTGACTCGTTTGACTCGTTTGACTCGTTTGACTCGTTTGACTCGTTTGACTCGTTTGACTCGTTTCACTCGTTTCACTCGTTTCACTCGTTTCACTCGTTTGACTCGTTTGACTCGTTTGACTCGTTTGACTCGTTTGACTCGTTTGACTCGTTTGACTCGTTTGACTCGTTTGACTCTTTTGACTCTTTTGACTCGTTTGACTCGTTTGACTCGTTTGACTCGTTTGACTCGTTTGACTCGTTTGACTCGTTTGACTCGTTTGACTCGTTTGACTCGTTTGACTCGTTTGACTCGTTTGACTCGTTTGACTCGTTTGACTCGTTTGGCTCGTTTGGCTCGTTTGGCTCGTTTGGCTCGTTTGGCTCGTTTGGCTCGTTTGGCTCGTTTGGCTCGTTTGGCTCGTTTGGCTCGTTTGGCTCGTTTGGCTCGTTTGGCTCGTTTGGCTCGTTTGGCTCGTTTGGCTCGCTTGGCTCGCTTGGCTCGCTTGGCTCGCTTGGCTCGCTTGGCTCGCTTGGCTCGCTTGGCTCGCTTGGCTCGCTTGGCTCGCTTGGCTCGCTTGACTCGTTTGACTCGTTTGACTCTTTTCACTCGTTTGACTCGTTTGACTCGTTTGACTCGATTGACTCGTTTCACTCGTTTGACTCGTTTGACTCGATTGACTCGTTTCACTCGTTTGACTCGTTTGACTCGATTGTCCTGTTCGACCCGTTTCACTCGTTTGCCTCGTTTGACTCGTTTGACTCGTTTCACTCGTTTGACTCGTTTGACTCGATTGTCCTGTTCGACCCGTTTGACTCGCTTGACTCGATTGTCCTGTTCGACCCGTTTGACTCGTTTGACTCGTTTGACTCGTTTGACTCGTTTGACTCGATTGTCCTGTTCGACCCGTTTGACTCGTTTGGCTCGTTTGACTCGTTTGACTCGTATGACTCGTTTGACTCGTTTGACTCGTTTGACTCGTTTGACTCGTTTGACTCGTTTGACTCGTTTGACTCGTTTGACTCGTTTGACTCGTTTGACTCGTTTGACTCGTTTGACTCGTTTGACTCGTTTGACTCGTTTGACTCGTTTGACTCGTTTGACTCGTTTGACTCGTTTGACTCGTTTGACTCGTTTGACTCGTTTGACTCGTTTGACTCGTTTGACTCGTTTGACTCGTTTGGCTCGTTTGGCTCGTTTGGCTCGTTTGGCTCGTTTGGCTCGTTTGGCTCGTTTGACTCGTTTGACTCGTTTGACTCGTTTGACTCGTTTGACTCGTTTGACTCGTTTGACTCGTTTGACTCGTTTGACTCGTTTGACTCGTTTGACTCGTTTGACTCGTTTGACTCGTTTGACTCGTTTGACTCGTTTGACTCGTTTGACTCGTTTGACTCGTTTGACTCGTTTGACTCGTTTGACTCGTTTGACTCGTTTGGCTCGCTTGGCTCGCTTGGCTCGCTTGGCTCGCTTGGCTCGCTTGGCTCGCTTGGCTCGCTTGGCTCGCTTGGCTCGCTTTGCTCGCTTGGCTCGCTTGGCTCGCTTGGCTCGCTTGGCTCGCTTGGCTCGCTTGGCTCGCTTGGCTCGCTTGGCTCGCTTGGCTCGCTTGGCTCGCTTGGCTCGCTTGGCTCGCTTGGCTCGCTTGGCTCGCTTGGCTCGCTTGGCTCGCTTGGCTCGCTTGGCTCGCTTGGCTCGCTTGGCTCGCTTGGCTCGCTTGGCTCGCTTGGCTCGTTTGGCTCGTTTGACTCGTTTGACTCGTTTGACTCGTTTGACTCGTTTGACTCGTTTGACTCGTTTGACTCGTTTGACTCGTTTGACTCGTTTGACTCGTTTGACTCGTTTGACTCGTTTGACTCGTTTGACTCGTTTGACTCGTTTGACTCGTTTGACTCGTTTGACTCGTTTGACTCGTTTGACTCGTTTGACTCGTTTGACTCGTTTGCCTCGTTTGACTCGTTTGACTCGTTTGACTCGTTTGACTCGTTTGACTCGTTTGACTCGTTTGACTCGTTTGACTCGTTTGACTCGTTTGACTCGTTTGACTCGTTTGACTCGTTTGACTCGATTGTCCTGTTCGACCCGTTTGACTCGTTTGGCTCGTTTGACTCGTTTGGGTCGTTTGACTCGTTTGTCCTGTTCGACCCGTTTCACTCGTTCGACCCGTTTCACTCGTTCGACCCGTTTGACCCGTTTGACTCGTTTGACTCGTTTCACTCGTTTGACTCGTTTGACTCGTTTGACTCGTTTGACTCGTTTGACTCGTTTGACTCGTTTGACTCGTTTGACTCGTTTGACTCGTTTGACTCGTTTGACTCGTTTGACTCGTTTGACTCGTTTGACTCGTTTGACTCGTTTGACTCGTTTGACTCGTTTGACTCGTTTGACTCGTTTGACTCGTTTGACTCGTTTGACTCGTTTGACTCGTTTGACTCGTTTGACTCGTTTGACTCGTTTGACTCGTTTGACTCGTTTGACTCGTTTGACTCGTTTGACTCGTTTGACTCGTTTGACTCGTTTGACTCGTTTGACTCGTTTGACTCGTTTCACTCGTTTCACTCGTTTGACTCGTTTGACTCGTTTCACTCGTTTGACTCGTTTGACTCGTTTGACTCGTTTGACTCGTTTGACTCGTTTGACTCGTTTGGCTCGTTTGGCTCGTTTGGCTCGTTTGACTCGTTTGACTCGTTTGACTCGTTTGACTCGTTTGACTCGTTTGACCCGTTTCACTCGTTTGCCTCGTTTGACTCGTTTGACTCGTTTCACTCGTTTGACTCGTTTGACTCGATTGTCCTGTTCGACCCGTTTGACTCGCTTGACTCGATTGTCCTGTTCGACCCGTTTGACTCGTTTGACTCGTTTGACTCGTTTGACTCGTTTGACTCGATTGTCCTGTTCGACCCGTTTGACTCGTTTGGCTCGTTTGACTCGTTTGACTCGTATGACTCGTTTGACTCGTTTGACTCGTTTGACTCGTTTGACTCGTTTGACTCGTTTGACTCGTTTGACTCGTTTGACTCGTTTGACTCGTTTGACTCGTTTGACTCGTTTGACTCGTTTGACTCGTTTGACTCGTTTGACTCGTTTGACTCGTTTGACTCGTTTGACTCGTTTGACTCGTTTGACTCGTTTGACTCGTTTGACTCGTTTGACTCGTTTGACTCGTTTGACTCGTTTGACTCGTTTGACTCGTTTGACTCGTTTGACTCGTTTGACTCGTTTGACTCGTTTGACTCGTTTGGCTCGTTTGGCTCGTTTGGCTCGTTTGGCTCGTTTGGCTCGTTTGGCTCGTTTGACTCGTTTGACTCGTTTGACTCGTTTGACTCGTTTGACTCGCTTGGCTCGCTTGGCTCGCTTGGCTCGTTTTGCTCGTTTGGCTCGTTTGACTCGTTTGACTCGTTTGACTCGTTTGACTCGTTTGACTCGTTTGACTCGTTTGACTCGTTTGACTCGTTTGACTCGTTTGACTCGTTTGACTCGTTTGACTCGTTTGACTCGTTTGACTCGTTTGACTCGTTTGACTCGTTTGACTCGTTTGACTCGTTTGACTCGTTTGACTCGTTTGACTCGTTTGACTCGTTTGACTCGTTTGACTCGTTTGACTCGTTTGACTCGTTTGACTCGTTTGACTCGTTTGACTCGTTTGACTCGTTTGACTCGTTTGACTCGTTTGACTCGTTTGACTCGTTTGACTCGTTTGACTCGTTTCACTCGTTTCACTCGTTTCACTCGTTTCACTCGTTTCACTCGTTTCACTCGTTTCACTCGTTTCACTCGTTTCACTCGTTTCACTCGTTTCACTCGTTTCACTCGTTTGACTCGTTTGACTCCTTTGACTCGTTTGACTCGTTTGACTCCTTTGACTCGTTTGACTCGTTTGACTCGTTTGACTCGTTTGACTCGTTTGACTCGTTTGACTCGTTTGACTCGTTTGACTCGTTTGACTCGTTTGACTCGTTTGACTCGTTTGACTCGTTTGACTCGTTTGACTCGTTTGGCTCGTTTGACTCGTTTGGCTCGTTTGGCTCGTTTGGCTCGTTTGGCTCGTTTGGCTCGTTTGGCTCGTTTGGCTCGTTTGGCTCGTTTGGCTCGTTTGGCTCGTTTGGCTCGTTTGGCTCGTTTGGCTCGCTTGGCTCGCTTGGCTCGCTTGGCTCGCTTGGCTCGCTTGGCTCGCTTGGCTCGCTTGGCTCGCTTGGCTCGCTTGGCTCGCTTGGCTCGCTTGGCTCGCTTGGCTCGCTTGGCTCGCTTGACTCGTTTGACTCGTTTGACTCTTTTCACTCGTTTGACTCGTTTGACTCGTTTGACTCGTTTGACTCGATTGACTCGTTTCACTCGTTTGACTCGTTTGACTCGATTGTCCTGTTCGACCCGTTTCACTCGTTTGCCTCGTTTGACTCGTTTGACTCGTTTCACTCGTTTGACTCGTTTGACTCGATTGTCCTGTTCGACCCGTTTGACTCGCTTGACTCGATTGTCCTGTTCGACCCGTTTGACTCGTTTGACTCGTTTGACTCGTTTGACTCGTTTGACTCGATTGTCCTGTTCGACCCGTTTGACTCGTTTGGCTCGTTTGACTCGTTTGACTCGTATGACTCGTTTGACTCGTTTGACTCGTTTGACTCGTTTGACTCGTTTGACTCGTTTGACTCGTTTGACTCGTTTGACTCGTTTGACTCGTTTGACTCGTTTGACTCGTTTGACTCGTTTGACTCGTTTGACTCGTTTGACTCGTTTGACTCGTTTGACTCGTTTGACTCGTTTGACTCGTTTGACTCGTTTGACTCGTTTGACTCGTTTGGCTCGTTTGGCTCGTTTGGCTCGTTTGGCTCGTTTGGCTCGTTTGGCTCGTTTGACTCGTTTGACTCGTTTGACTCGTTTGACTCGTTTGACTCGTTTGACTCGTTTGACTCGTTTGACTCGTTTGACTCGTTTGACTCGTTTGACTCGTTTGACTCGTTTGACTCGTTTGACTCGTTTGACTCGTTTGACTCGTTTGACTCGTTTGACTCGTTTGACTCGTTTGACTCGTTTGACTCGTTTGGCTCGTTTGACTCGCTTGGCTCGCTTGGCTCGCTTGGCTCGCTTGGCTCGCTTGGCTCGCTTGGCTCGCTTGGCTCGCTTGGCTCGCTTGGCTCGCTTGGCTCGCTTGGCTCGCTTGGCTCGCTTGGCTCGCTTGGCTCGCTTGGCTCGCTTGGCTCGCTTGGCTCGCTTGGCTCGCTTGGCTCGCTTGGCTCGCTTGGCTCGCTTGGCTCGCTTGGCTCGCTTGGCTCGCTTGGCTCGCTTGGCTCGCTTGGCTCGCTTGGCTCGCTTGGCTCGCTTGGCTCGCTTGGCTCGCTTGGCTCGCTTGGCTCGCTTGGCTCGCTTGGCTCGCTTGGCTCGCTTGGCTCGCTTGGCTCGCTTGGCTCGCTTGGCTCGCTTGGCTCGTTTTGCTCGTTTGGCTCGTTTGACTCGTTTGACTCGTTTGACTCGTTTGACTCGTTTGACTCGTTTGACTCGTTTGACTCGTTTGACTCGTTTGACTCGTTTGACTCGTTTGACTCGTTTGACTCGTTTGACTCGTTTGACTCGTTTGACTCGTTTGACTCGTTTGACTCGTTTGACTCGTTTGACTCGTTTGACTCGTTTGACTCGTTTGACTCGTTTGACTCGTTTGACTCGTTTGACTCGTTTGACTCGTTTGACTCGTTTGACTCGTTTGACTCGTTTGACTCGTTTGACTCGTTTGACTCGTTTGACTCGTTTGACTCGTTTGACTCGTTTGACTCGTTTGACTCGTTTGACTCGTTTGACTCGTTTGACTCGTTTGACTCGTTTGACTCGTTTGACTCGTTTGACTCGTTTGACTCGTTTGACTCGTTTGACTCGTTTGACTCGTTTGACTCGTTTGACTCGTTTCACTCGTTTCACTCGTTTCACTCGTTTCACTCGTTTCACTCGTTTCACTCGTTTCACTCGTTTCACTCGTTTCACTCGTTTCACTCGTTTGACTCGTTTGACTCGTTTGACTCGTTTGACTCGTTTGACTCGTTTGACTCTTTTGACTCGTTTGACTCGTTTGACTCGTTTGACTCGTTTGACTCGTTTGACTCGTTTGACTCGTTTGACTCGTTTGACTCGTTTGACTCGTTTGACTCGTTTGACTCGTTTGACTCGTTTGACTCGTTTGACTCGTTTGGCTCGTTTGGCTCGTTTGGCTCGTTTGGCTCGTTTGGCTCGTTTGGCTCGTTTGGCTCGTTTGGCTCGTTTGGCTCGTTTGGCTCGTTTGGCTCGTTTGGCTCGTTTGGCTCGTTTGGCTCGTTTGGCTCGTTTGGCTCGCTTGGCTCGCTTGGCTCGCTTGGCTCGCTTGGCTCGCTTGGCTCGCTTGGCTCGCTTGGCTCGCTTGGCTCGCTTGGCTCGCTTGGCTCGCTTGGCTCGCTTGGCTCGCTTGGCTCGCTTGACTCGTTTGACTCGTTTGACTCTTTTCACTCGTTTGACTCGTTTGACTCGTTTGACTCGATTGACTCGTTTCACTCGTTTGACTCGTTTGACTCGATTGTCCTGTTCGACCCGTTTCACTCGTTTGCCTCGTTTGACTCGTTTGACTCGTTTCACTCGTTTGACTCGTTTGACTCGATTGTCCTGTTCGACCCGTTTGACTCGCTTGACTCGATTGTCCTGTTCGACCCGTTTGACTCGTTTGACTCGTTTGACTCGTTTGACTCGTTTGACTCGATTGTCCTGTTCGACCCGTTTGACTCGTTTGGCTCGTTTGACTCGTTTGACTCGTATGACTCGTTTGACTCGTTTGACTCGTTTGACTCGTTTGACTCGTTTGACTCGTTTGACTCGTTTGACTCGTTTGACTCGTTTGACTCGTTTGACTCGTTTGACTCGTTTGACTCGTTTGACTCGTTTGACTCGTTTGACTCGTTTGACTCGTTTGACTCGTTTGACTCGTTTGACTCGTTTGACTCGTTTGACTCGTTTGACTCGTTTGACTCGTTTGACTCGTTTGGCTCGTTTGGCTCGTTTGGCTCGTTTGGCTCGTTTGGCTCGTTTGGCTCGTTTGACTCGTTTGACTCGTTTGACTCGTTTGACTCGTTTGACTCGTTTGACTCGTTTGACTCGTTTGACTCGTTTGACTCGTTTGACTCGTTTGACTCGTTTGACTCGTTTGACTCGTTTGACTCGTTTGACTCGTTTGACTCGTTTGACTCGTTTGACTCGTTTGACTCGTTTGACTCGTTTGACTCGTTTGACTCGTTTGGCTCGCTTGGCTCGCTTGGCTCGCTTGGCTCGCTTGGCTCGCTTGGCTCGCTTGGCTCGCTTGGCTCGCTTGGCTCGCTTGGCTCGCTTGGCTCGCTTGGCTCGCTTGGCTCGCTTGGCTCGCTTGGCTCGCTTTGCTCGCTTGGCTCGCTTGGCTCGCTTGGCTCGCTTGGCTCGCTTGGCTCGCTTGGCTCGCTTGGCTCGCTTGGCTCGCTTGGCTCGCTTGGCTCGCTTGGCTCGCTTGGCTCGCTTGGCTCGCTTGGCTCGCTTGGCTCGCTTGGCTCGCTTGGCTCGCTTGGCTCGCTTGGCTCGCTTGGCTCGCTTGGCTCGCTTGGCTCGTTTGGCTCGTTTGACTCGTTTGACTCGTTTGACTCGTTTGACTCGTTTGACTCGTTTGACTCGTTTGACTCGTTTGACTCGTTTGACTCGTTTGACTCGTTTGACTCGTTTGACTCGTTTGACTCGTTTGACTCGTTTGACTCGTTTGACTCGTTTGACTCGTTTGACTCGTTTGACTCGTTTGACTCGTTTGACTCGTTTGACTCGTTTGACTCGTTTGACTCGTTTGACTCGTTTGACTCGTTTGACTCGTTTGACTCGTTTGACTCGATTGTCCTGTTCGACCCGTTTGACTCGTTTGGCTCGTTTGACTCGTTTGGGTCGTTTGACTCGTTTGTCCTGTTCGACCCGTTTCACTCGTTCGACCCGTTTCACTCGTTCGACCCGTTTGACCCGTTTGACTCGTTTGACTCGTTTCACTCGTTTGACTCGTTTGACTCGTTTGACTCGTTTGACTCGTTTGACTCGTTTGACTCGTTTGACTCGTTTGACTCGTTTGACTCGTTTGACTCGTTTGACTCGTTTGACTCGTTTGACTCGTTTGACTCGTTTGACTCGTTTGACTCGTTTGACTCGTTTGACTCGTTTGACTCGTTTGACTCGTTTGACTCGTTTGACTCGTTTGACTCGTTTGACTCGTTTGACTCGTTTGACTCGTTTGACTCGTTTGACTCGTTTGACTCGTTTGACTCGTTTGACTCGTTTGACTCGTTTGACTCGTTTGACTCGTTTCACTCGTTTCACTCGTTTGACTCGTTTGACTCGTTTCACTCGTTTGACTCGTTTGACTCGTTTGACTCGTTTGACTCGTTTGACTCGTTTGACTCGTTTGGCTCGTTTGGCTCGTTTGGCTCGTTTGACTCGTTTGACTCGTTTGACTCGTTTGACTCGTTTGACTCGTTTGACCCGTTTCACTCGTTTGACTCGTTTGACTCGTTTGACTCGTTTCACTCGTTTGACTCGTTTGACTCGATTGTCCTGTTCGACCCGTTTGACTCGCTTGACTCGATTGTCCTGTTCGACCCGTTTGACTCGTTTGACTCGTTTGACTCGTTTTGCTCGTTCAACTCGTTTGACTCGATTGTCCTGTTCGACCCCGTTTGACTCGTTTGGCTCGTTTGACTCGTTTGACCTCGTATGACTCGTTTGACTCGTTTGACTCGTTTGACTCGTTTGACTCGTTTGACTCGTTTGACTCGTTTGACTCGTTTGACTCGTTTGACTCGTTTGACTCGTTTGACTCGTTTGACTCGTTTGACTCGTTTGACTCGTTTGACTCGTTTGACTCGTTTGACTCGTTTGACTCGTTTGACTCGTTTGACTCGTTTGACTCGTTTGACTCGTTTGACTCGTTTGACTCGTTTGACTCGTTTGACTCGTTTGGCTCGTTTGGCTCGTTTGGCTCGTTTGGCTCGTTTGGCTCGTTTGGCTCGTTTGACTCGTTTGACTCGTTTGACTCGTTTGACTCGTTTGACTCGCTTGGCTCGCTTGGCTCGCTTGGCTCGTTTTGCTCGTTTGGCTCGTTTGACTCGTTTGACTCGTTTGACTCGTTTGACTCGTTTGACTCGTTTGACTCGTTTGACTCGTTTGACTCGTTTGACTCGTTTGACTCGTTTGACTCGTTTGACTCGTTTGACTCGTTTGACTCGTTTGACTCGTTTGACTCGTTTGACTCGTTTGACTCGTTTGACTCGTTTGACTCGTTTGACTCGTTTGACTCGTTTGACTCGTTTGACTCGTTTGACTCGTTTGACTCGTTTGACTCGTTTGACTCGTTTGACTCGTTTGACTCGTTTGACTCGTTTGACTCGTTTGACTCGTTTGACTCGTTTGACTCGTTTGACTCGTTTGACTCGTTTGACTCGATTGTCCTGTTCGACCCGTTTGACTCGTTTGGCTCGTTTGACTCGTTTGGGTCGTTTGACTCGTTTGTCCTGTTCGACCCGTTTCACTCGTTCGACCCGTTTCACTCGTTCGACCCGTTTGACCCGTTTGACTCGTTTGACTCGTTTCACTCGTTTGACTCGTTTGACTCGTTTGACTCGTTTGACTCGTTTGACTCGTTTGACTCGTTTGACTCGTTTGACTCGTTTGACTCGTTTGACTCGTTTGACTCGTTTGACTCGTTTGACTCGTTTGACTCGTTTGACTCGTTTGACTCGTTTGACTCGTTTGACTCGTTTGACTCGTTTGACTCGTTTGACTCGTTTGACTCGTTTGACTCGTTTGACTCGTTTGACTCGTTTGACTCGTTTGACTCGTTTGACTCGTTTGACTCGTTTGACTCGTTTGACTCGTTTGACTCGTTTGACTCGTTTGACTCGTTTGACTCGTTTGACTCGTTTGACTCGTTTGACTCGATTGTCCTGTTCGACCCGTTTGACTCGTTTGGCTCGTTTGACTCGTTTGACTCGTTTGACTCGTTTGACTCGTTTGACTCGTTTGACTCGTTTGACTCGTTTGACTCGTTTGACTCGTTTGACTCGTTTGACTCGTTTCACTCGTTTGACTCGTTTGACTCGTTTCACTCGTTTGACTCGTTTGACTCGTTTGACTCGTTTGACTCGTTTGACTCGTTTGACTCGTTTGGCTCGTTTGGCTCGTTTGGCTCGTTTGACTCGTTTGACTCGTTTGACTCGTTTGACTCGTTTGACTCGTTTGACCCGTTTCACTCGTTTGCCTCGTTTGACTCGTTTGACTCGTTTCACTCGTTTGACTCGTTTGACTCGATTGTCCTGTTCGACCCGTTTGACTCGCTTGACTCGATTGTCCTGTTCGACCCGTTTGACTCGTTTGACTCGTTTGACTCGTTTGACTCGTTTGACTCGATTGTCCTGTTCGACCCGTTTGACTCGTTTGGCTCGTTTGACTCGTTTGACTCGTATGACTCGTTTGACTCGTTTGACTCGTTTGACTCGTTTGACTCGTTTGACTCGTTTGACTCGTTTGACTCGTTTGACTCGTTTGACTCGTTTGACTCGTTTGACTCGTTTGACTCGTTTGACTCGTTTGACTCGTTTGACTCGTTTGACTCGTTTGACTCGTTTGACTCGTTTGACTCGTTTGACTCGTTTGACTCGTTTGACTCGTTTGACTCGTTTGACTCGTTTGACTCGTTTGACTCGTTTGACTCGTTTGACTCGTTTGACTCGTTTGACTCGTTTGGCTCGTTTGGCTCGTTTGGCTCGTTTGGCTCGCTTGGCTCGCTTGGCTCGCTTGGCTCGCTTGGCTCGCTTGGCTCGCTTGGCTCGCTTGGCTCGCTTGGCTCGCTTGGCTCGCTTGGCTCGCTTGGCTCGCTTGGCTCGCTTGGCTCGCTTGGCTCGCTTGACTCGTTTGACTCGTTTGACTCTTTTCACTCGTTTGACTCGTTTGACTCGTTTGACTCGATTGACTCGTTTCACTCGTTTGACTCGTTTGACTCGATTGTCCTGTTCGACCCGTTTCACTCGTTTGCCTCGTTTGACTCGTTTGACTCGTTTCACTCGTTTGACTCGTTTGACTCGATTGTCCTGTTCGACCCGTTTGACTCGCTTGACTCGATTGTCCTGTTCGACCCGTTTGACTCGTTTGACTCGTTTGACTCGTTTGACTCGTTTGACTCGATTGTCCTGTTCGACCCGTTTGACTCGTTTGGCTCGTTTGACTCGTTTGACTCGTATGACTCGTTTGACTCGTTTGACTCGTTTGACTCGTTTGACTCGTTTGACTCGTTTGACTCGTTTGACTCGTTTGACTCGTTTGACTCGTTTGACTCGTTTGACTCGTTTGACTCGTTTGACTCGTTTGACTCGTTTGACTCGTTTGACTCGTTTGACTCGTTTGACTCGTTTGACTCGTTTGACTCGTTTGACTCGTTTGACTCGTTTGACTCGTTTGACTCGTTTGACTCGTTTGGCTCGTTTGGCTCGTTTGGCTCGTTTGGCTCGTTTGGCTCGTTTGGCTCGTTTGACTCGTTTGACTCGTTTGACTCGTTTGACTCGTTTGACTCGTTTGACTCGTTTGACTCGTTTGACTCGTTTGACTCGTTTGACTCGTTTGACTCGTTTGACTCGTTTGACTCGTTTGACTCGTTTGACTCGTTTGACTCGTTTGACTCGTTTGACTCGTTTGACTCGTTTGACTCGTTTGACTCGTTTGACTCGTTTGGCTCGCTTGGCTCGCTTGGCTCGCTTGGCTCGCTTGGCTCGCTTGGCTCGCTTGGCTCGCTTGGCTCGCTTGGCTCGCTTGGCTCGCTTGGCTCGCTTGGCTCGCTTGGCTCGCTTGGCTCGCTTGGCTCGCTTTGCTCGCTTGGCTCGCTTGGCTCGCTTGGCTCGCTTGGCTCGCTTGGCTCGCTTGGCTCGCTTGGCTCGCTTGGCTCGCTTGGCTCGCTTGGCTCGCTTGGCTCGCTTGGCTCGCTTGGCTCGCTTGGCTCGCTTGGCTCGCTTGGCTCGCTTGGCTCGCTTGGCTCGCTTGGCTCGCTTGGCTCGCTTGGCTCGCTTGGCTCGTTTGGCTCGTTTGACTCGTTTGACTCGTTTGACTCGTTTGACTCGTTTGACTCGTTTGACTCGTTTGACTCGTTTGACTCGTTTGACTCGTTTGACTCGTTTGACTCGTTTGACTCGTTTGACTCGTTTGACTCGTTTGACTCGTTTGACTCGTTTGACTCGTTTGACTCGTTTGACTCGTTTGACTCGTTTGACTCGTTTGACTCGTTTGACTCGTTTGACTCGTTTGACTCGTTTGACTCGTTTGACTCGTTTGACTCGTTTGACTCGTTTGACTCGTTTGACTCGTTTGACTCGTTTGACTCGTTTGACTCGATTGTCCTGTTCGACCCGTTTGACTCGTTTGGCTCGTTTGACTCGTTTGGGTCGTTTGACTCGTTTGTCCTGTTCGACCCGTTTCACTCGTTCGACCCGTTTCACTCGTTCGACCCGTTTGACCCGTTTGACTCGTTTGACTCGTTTCACTCGTTTGACTCGTTTGACTCGTTTGACTCGTTTGACTCGTTTGACTCGTTTGACTCGTTTGACTCGTTTGACTCGTTTGACTCGTTTGACTCGTTTGACTCGTTTGACTCGTTTGACTCGTTTGACTCGTTTGACTCGTTTGACTCGTTTGACTCGTTTGACTCGTTTGACTCGTTTGACTCGTTTGACTCGTTTGACTCGTTTGACTCGTTTGACTCGTTTGACTCGTTTGACTCGTTTGACTCGTTTGACTCGTTTGACTCGTTTGACTCGTTTGACTCGTTTGACTCGTTTCACTCGTTTCACTCGTTTGACTCGTTTGACTCGTTTGACTCGTTTGACTCGTTTGACTCGTTTGACTCGTTTGACTCGTTTGACTCGTTTGACTCGTTTGGCTCGTTTGGCTCGTTTGGCTCGTTTGACTCGTTTGACTCGTTTGACTCGTTTGACTCGTTTGACTCGTTTGACCCGTTTCACTCGTTTGCCTCGTTTGACTCGTTTGACTCGTTTCACTCGTTTGACTCGTTTGACTCGATTGTCCTGTTCGACCCGTTTGACTCGCTTGACTCGATTGTCCTGTTCGACCCGTTTGACTCGTTTGACTCGTTTGACTCGTTTGACTCGTTTGACTCGATTGTCCTGTTCGACCCGTTTGACTCGTTTGGCTCGTTTGACTCGTTTGACTCGTATGACTCGTTTGACTCGTTTGACTCGTTTGACTCGTTTGACTCGTTTGACTCGTTTGACTCGTTTGACTCGTTTGACTCGTTTGACTCGTTTGACTCGTTTGACTCGTTTGACTCGTTTGACTCGTTTGACTCGTTTGACTCGTTTGACTCGTTTGACTCGTTTGACTCGTTTGACTCGTTTGACTCGTTTGACTCGTTTGACTCGTTTGACTCGTTTGACTCGTTTGACTCGTTTGACTCGTTTGACTCGTTTGACTCGTTTGGCTCGTTTGGCTCGTTTGGCTCGTTTGGCTCGTTTGGCTCGTTTGGCTCGTTTGACTCGTTTGACTCGTTTGACTCGTTTGACTCGTTTGACTCGCTTGGCTCGCTTGGCTCGCTTGGCTCGTTTTGCTCGTTTGGCTCGTTTGACTCGTTTGACTCGTTTGACTCGTTTGACTCGTTTGACTCGTTTGACTCGTTTGACTCGTTTGACTCGTTTGACTCGTTTGACTCGTTTGACTCGTTTGACTCGTTTGACTCGTTTGACTCGTTTGACTCGTTTGACTCGTTTGACTCGTTTGACTCGTTTGACTCGTTTGACTCGTTTGACTCGTTTGACTCGTTTGACTCGTTTGACTCGTTTGACTCGTTTGACTCGTTTGACTCGTTTGACTCGTTTGACTCGTTTGACTCGTTTGACTCGTTTGACTCGTTTGACTCGTTTGACTCGTTTGACTCGATTGTCCTGTTCGACCCGTTTGACTCGTTTGGCTCGTTTGACTCGTTTGGGTCGTTTGACTCGTTTGTCCTGTTCGACCCGTTTCACTCGTTCGACCCGTTTCACTCGTTCGACCCGTTTGACCCGTTTGACTCGTTTGACTCGTTTCACTCGTTTGACTCGTTTGACTCGTTTGACTCGTTTGACTCGTTTGACTCGTTTGACTCGTTTGACTCGTTTGACTCGTTTGACTCGTTTGACTCGTTTGACTCGTTTGACTCGTTTGACTCGTTTGACTCGTTTGACTCGTTTGACTCGTTTGACTCGTTTGACTCGTTTGACTCGTTTGACTCGTTTGACTCGTTTGACTCGTTTGACTCGTTTGACTCGTTTGACTCGTTTGACTCGTTTGACTCGTTTGACTCGTTTGACTCGTTTGACTCGATTGTCCTGTTCGACCCGTTTGACTCGTTTGGCTCGTTTGACTCGTTTGGGTCGTTTGACTCGTTTGTCCTGTTCGACCCGTTTCACTCGTTCGACCCGTTTCACTCGTTCGACCCGTTTGACCCGTTTGACTCGTTTGACTCGTTTCACTCGTTTGACTCGTTTGACTCGTTTGACTCGTTTGACTCGTTTGACTCGTTTGACTCGTTTGACTCGTTTGACTCGTTTGACTCGTTTGACTCGTTTGACTCGTTTGACTCGTTTGACTCGTTTGACTCGTTTGACTCGTTTGACTCGTTTGACTCGTTTGACTCGTTTGACTCGTTTGACTCGTTTGACTCGTTTGACTCGTTTGACTCGTTTGACTCGTTTGACTCGTTTGAATCGTTTGACTCGTTTGACTCGTTTGACTCGTTTGACTCGTTTGACTCGTTTGACTCGTTTGACTCGTTTGACTCGTTTGACTCGTTTGACTCGTTTGACTCGTTTGACTCGTTTGACTCGTTTGACTCGTTTGACTCGTTTGACTCGTTTGACTCGTTTGACTCGTTTGACTCGTTTGACTCGTTTGACTCGTTTGACTCGTTTGACTCGTTTGACTCGTTTGACTCGTTTGACTCGTTTGACTCGTTTGACTCGTTTGACTCGTTTGACTCGTTTGACTCGTTTGACTCGTTTGACTCGTTTGACTCGTTTGACTCGTTTGACTCGTTTGACTCGTTTGACTCGTTTGACTCGTTTGACTCGTTTGACTCGTTTCACTCGTTTGACTCGTTTGACTCGTTTCACTCGTTTGACTCGTTTGACTCGTTTGACTCGTTTGACTCGTTTGACTCGTTTGACTCGTTTGGCTCGTTTGGCTCGTTTGGCTCGTTTGACTCGTTTGACTCGTTTGACTCGTTTGACTCGTTTGACTCGTTTGACCCGTTTCACTCGTTTGCCTCGTTTGACTCGTTTGACTCGTTTCACTCGTTTGACTCGTTTGACTCGATTGTCCTGTTCGACCCGTTTGACTCGCTTGACTCGATTGTCCTGTTCGACCCGTTTGACTCGTTTGACTCGTTTGACTCGTTTGACTCGTTTGACTCGATTGTCCTGTTCGACCCGTTTGACTCGTTTGGCTCGTTTGACTCGTTTGACTCGTTTGACTCGTTTGACTCGTTTGACTCGTTTGACTCGTTTGACTCGTTTGACTCGTTTGACTCGTTTGACTCGTTTGACTCGTTTGACTCGTTTGACTCGTTTGACTCGTTTGACTCGTTTGACTCGTTTGACTCGTTTGACTCGTTTGACTCGTTTGACTCGTTTGACTCGTTTGACTCGTTTGACTCGTTTGACTCGTTTGACTCGTTTGACTCGTTTGACTCGTTTGACTCGTTTGACTCGTTTGACTCGTTTGACTCGTTTGACTCGTTTGACTCGTTTGACTCGTTTGACTCGTTTGGCTCGTTTGGCTCGTTTGGCTCGTTTGGCTCGTTTGGCTCGTTTGGCTCGTTTGGCTCGTTTGACTCGTTTGACTCGTTTGACTCGTTTGACTCGTTTGACTCGTTTGACTCGTTTGACTCGTTTGACTCGTTTGACTCGTTTGACTCGTTTGACTCGTTTGACTCGTTTGACTCGTTTGACTCGTTTGACTCGTTTGACTCGTTTGACTCGTTTGACTCGTTTGACTCGTTTGACTCGTTTGACTCGTTTGACTCGCTTGGCTCGCTTGGCTCGCTTGGCTCGCTTGGCTCGCTTGGCTCGCTTGGCTCGCTTGGCTCGCTTGGCTCGCTTGGCTCGCTTGGCTCGCTTGGCTCGCTTGGCTCGCTTTGCTCGCTTGGCTCGCTTGGCTCGCTTGGCTCGCTTGGCTCGCTTGGCTCGCTTGGCTCGCTTGGCTCGCTTGGCTCGCTTGGCTCGCTTGGCTCGCTTGGCTCGCTTGGCTCGCTTGGCTCGCTTGGCTCGCTTGGCTCGCTTGGCTCGCTTGGCTCGCTTGGCTCGCTTGGCTCGCTTGGCTCGCTTGGCTCGCTTGGCTCGCTTGGCTCGCTTGGCTCGTTTTGCTCGTTTGGCTCGTTTGACTCGTTTGACTCGTTTGACTCGTTTGACTCGTTTGACTCGTTTGACTCGTTTGACTCGTTTGACTCGTTTGACTCGTTTGACTCGTTTGACTCGTTTGACTCGTTTGACTCGTTTGACTCGTTTGACTCGTTTGACTCGTTTGACTCGTTTGACTCGTTTGACTCGTTTGACTCGTTTGACTCGTTTGACTCGTTTGACTCGTTTGACTCGTTTGACTCGTTTGACTCGTTTGACTCGTTTGACTCGTTTGACTCCTTTGACTCGATTGTCCTGTTCGACCCGTTTGACTCGTTTGGCTCGTTTGACTCGTTTGGGTCGTTTGACTCGTTTGTCCTGTTCGACCCGTTTCACTCGTTCGACCCGTTTCACTCGTTCGACCCGTTTGACCCGTTTGACTCGTTTGACTCGTTTGACTCGTTTGACTCGTTTGACTCGTTTGACTCGTTTGACTCGTTTGACTCGTTTGACTCGTTTGACTCGTTTGACTCGTTTGACTCGTTTGACTCGTTTGACTCGTTTGACTCGTTTGACTCGTTTGACTCGTTTGACTCGTTTGACTCGTTTGACTCGTTTGACTCGTTTGACTCGTTTGACTCGTTTGACTCGTTTGACTCGTTTGACTCGTTTGACTCGTTTGACTCGTTTGACTCGTTTGACTCGTTTGACTCGTTTGACTCGTTTGACTCGTTTGACTCGTTTGACTCGTTTGACTCGTTTCACTCGTTTGACTCGTTTGACTCGTTTCACTCGTTTGACTCGTTTCACTCGTTTCACTCGTTTCACTCGTTTCACTCGTTTCACTCGTTTCACTCGTTTCACTCGTTTCACTCGTTTGACTCGTTTGACTCGTTTGACTCGTTTGACTCGTTTGACTCGTTTGACTCGTTTGACTCGTTTGACTCTTTTGACTCGTTTGACTCGTTTGACTCGTTTGACTCGTTTGACTCGTTTGACTCGTTTGACTCGTTTGACTCGTTTGACTCGTTTGACTCGTTTGACTCGTTTGACTCGTTTGACTCGTTTGACTCGTTTGACTCGTTTGACTCGTTTGACTCGTTTGACTCGTTTGACTCGTTTGACTCGTTTGACTCGTTTGACTCGTTTGACTCGTTTGACTCGTTTGACTCGTTTGACTCGTTTGACTCGTTTGACTCGTTTGACTCGTTTGACTCGTTTGGCTCGTTTGGCTCGTTTGGCTCGTTTGGCTCGTTTGGCTCGTTTGGCTCGTTTGGCTCGTTTGGCTCGTTTGGCTCGTTTGGCTCGTTTGGCTCGTTTGGCTCGTTTGGCTCGTTTGGCTCGTTTGGCTCGCTTGGCTCGCTTGGCTCGCTTGGCTCGCTTGGCTCGCTTGGCTCGCTTGGCTCGCTTGGCTCGCTTGGCTCGCTTGGCTCGCTTGGCTCGCTTGGCTCGCTTGGCTCGCTTGGCTCGCTTGGCTCGCTTGGCTCGCTTGGCTCGCTTGGCTCGCTTGGCTCGCTTGGCTCGCTTGGCTCGCTTGGCTCGCTTGACTCGTTTGACTCGTTTGACTCTTTTCACTCGTTTGACTCGTTTGACTCGTTTGACTCGATTGACTCGTTTCACTCGTTTGACTCGTTTGACTCGATTGTCCTGTTCGACCCGTTTCACTCGTTTGCCTCGTTTGACTCGTTTGACTCGTTTCACTCGTTTGACTCGTTTGACTCGATTGTCCTGTTCGACCCGTTTGACTCGCTTGACTCGATTGTCCTGTTCGACCCGTTTGACTCGTTTGACTCGTTTGACTCGTTTGACTCGTTTGACTCGATTGTCCTGTTCGACCCGTTTGACTCGTTTGGCTCGTTTGACTCGTTTGACTCGTATGACTCGTTTGACTCGTTTGACTCGTTTGACTCGTTTGACTCGTTTGACTCGTTTGACTCGTTTGACTCGTTTGACTCGTTTGACTCGTTTGACTCGTTTGACTCGTTTGACTCGTTTGACTCGTTTGACTCGTTTGACTCGTTTGACTCGTTTGACTCGTTTGACTCGTTTGACTCGTTTGACTCGTTTGACTCGTTTGACTCGTTTGACTCGTTTGACTCGTTTGACTCGTTTGGCTCGTTTGGCTCGTTTGGCTCGTTTGGCTCGTTTGGCTCGTTTGGCTCGTTTGACTCGTTTGACTCGTTTGACTCGTTTGACTCGTTTGACTCGTTTGACTCGTTTGACTCGTTTGACTCGTTTGACTCGTTTGACTCGTTTGACTCGTTTGACTCGTTTGACTCGTTTGACTCGTTTGACTCGTTTGACTCGTTTGACTCGTTTGACTCGTTTGACTCGTTTGACTCGTTTGACTCGTTTGACTCGTTTGACTCGTTTGACTCGTTTGACTCGTTTGACTCGTTTGACTCGTTTGACTCGTTTGACTCGTTTGACTCGTTTGCCTCGTTTGACTCGTTTGACTCGTTTCACTCGTTTGACTCGTTTGACTCGTTTGACTCGTTTGACTCGTTTGACTCGTTTGACTCGTTTGGCTCGTTTGGCTCGTTTGGCTCGCTTGGCTCGCTTGGCTCGCTTGGCTCGCTTGGCTCGCTTGGCTCGCTTGGCTCGCTTGGCTCGCTTGGCTCGCTTGGCTCGCTTGGCTCGCTTGGCTCGCTTGGCTCGCTTGGCTCGCTTGGCTCGCTTGGCTCGCTTGGCTCGCTTGGCTCGCTTGGCTCGCTTGGCTCGCTTGGCTCGCTTGGCTCGCTTGGCTCGCTTGGCTCGCTTGGCTCGCTTGGCTCGTTTTGCTCGTTTGACTCGTTTGACTCGTTTGACTCGTTTGACTCGTTTGACTCGTTTGACTCGTTTGACTCGTTTGACTCGTTTGACTCGTTTGACTCGTTTGACTCGTTTGACTCGTTTGACTCGTTTGACTCGTTTGACTCGTTTGACTCGTTTGACTCGTTTGACTCGTTTGACTCGTTTGACTCGTTTGACTCGTTTGACTCGTTTGACTCGTTTGACTCGTTTGACTCGATTGTCCTGTTCGACCCGTTTGACTCGTTTGTTTCGTTTGACTCGTTTGGGTCGTTTGACTCGTTTGTCCTGTTCGACCCGTTTCACTCGTTCGACCCGTTTCACTCGTTCGACCCGTTTGACCCGTTTGACTCGTTTGACTCGTTTCACTCGTTTGACTCGTTTGACTCGTTTGACTCGTTTGACTCGTTTGACTCGTTTGACTCGTTTGACTCGTTTGACTCGTTTGACTCGTTTGACTCGTTTGACTCGTTTGACTCGTTTGACTCGTTTGACTCGTTTGACTCGTTTGACTCGTTTGGCTCGTTTGGCTCGTTTGGCTCGTTTGGCTCGTTTGGCTCGTTTGGCTCGTTTGGCTCGTTTGGCTCGTTTGGCTCGTTTGGCTCGTTTGGCTCGTTTGGCTCGTTTGGCTCGTTTGGCTCGTTTGGCTCGTTTGGCTCGTTTGGCTCGTTTGGCTCGTTTGGCTCGTTTGGCTCGTTTGGCTCGTTTGGCTCGCTTGGCTCGCTTGGCTCGCTTGGCTCGCTTGGCTCGCTTGGCTCGCTTGGCTCGCTTGGCTCGCTTGGCTCGCTTGGCTCGCTTGGCTCGCTTGACTCGTTTGACTCGTTTGACTCTTTTCACTCGTTTGACTCGTTTGACTCGTTTGACTCGATTGACTCGTTTCACTCGTTTGACTCGTTTGACTCGATTGTCCTGTTCGACCCGTTTCACTCGTTTGCCTCGTTTGACTCGTTTGACTCGTTTCACTCGTTTGACTCGTTTGACTCGATTGTCCTGTTCGACCCGTTTGACTCGCTTGACTCGATTGTCCTGTTCGACCCGTTTGACTCGTTTGACTCGTTTGACTCGTTTGACTCGTTTGACTCGATTGTCCTGTTCGACCCGTTTGACTCGTTTGGCTCGTTTGACTCGTTTGACTCGTATGACTCGTTTGACTCGTTTGACTCGTTTGACTCGTTTGACTCGTTTGACTCGTTTGACTCGTTTGACTCGTTTGACTCGTTTGACTCGTTTGACTCGTTTGACTCGTTTGACTCGTTTGACTCGTTTGACTCGTTTGACTCGTTTGACTCGTTTGACTCGTTTGACTCGTTTGACTCGTTTGACTCGTTTGACTCGTTTGACTCGTTTGACTCGTTTGACTCGTTTGACTCGTTTGACTCGTTTGACTCGTTTGACTCGTTTGACTCGTTTGACTCGTTTGGCTCGTTTGGCTCGTTTGGCTCGTTTGGCTCGTTTGGCTCGTTTGGCTCGTTTGACTCGTTTGACTCGTTTGACTCGTTTGACTCGTTTGACTCGTTTGACTCGTTTGACTCGTTTGACTCGTTTGACTCGTTTGACTCGTTTGACTCGTTTGACTCGTTTGACTCGTTTGACTCGTTTGACTCGTTTGACTCGTTTGACTCGTTTGACTCGTTTGACTCGCTTGGCTCGCTTGGCTCGCTTGGCTCGCTTGGCTCGCTTGGCTCGCTTGGCTCGCTTGGCTCGCTTGGCTCGCTTGGCTCGCTTGGCTCGCTTGGCTCGCTTGGCTCGCTTGGCTCGCTTGGCTCGCTTGGCTCGCTTGGCTCGCTTGGCTCGCTTTGCTCGCTTGGCTCGCTTGGCTCGTTGGCTCGCTTGGCTCGCTTGGCTCGCTTGGCTCGCTTGGCTCGCTTGGCTCGCTTGGCTCGCTTGGCTCGCTTGGCTCGCTTGGCTCGCTTGGCTCGCTTGGCTCGCTTGGCTCGCTTGGCTCGCTTGGCTCGCTTGGCTCGCTTGGCTCGCTTGGCTCGCTTGGCTCGCTTGGCTCGCTTGGCTCGCTTGGCTCGCTTGGCTCGCTTGGCTCGCTTGGCTCGCTTGGCTCGCTTGGCTCGTTTGGCTCGTTTGGCTCGTTTTGCTCGTTTGGCTCGTTTGACTCGTTTGACTCGTTTGACTCGTTTGACTCGTTTGACTCGTTTGACTCGTTTGACTCGTTTGACTCGTTTGACTCGTTTGACTCGTTTGACTCGTTTGACTCGTTTGACTCGTTTGACTCGTTTGACTCGTTTGACTCGTTTGACTCGTTTGACTCGTTTGACTCGTTTGACTCGTTTGACTCGTTTGACTCGTTTGACTCGTTTGACTCGTTTGACTCGTTTGACTCGTTTGACTCGTTTGACTCGTTTGACTCGTTTGACTCGTTTGACTCGTTTGACTCGTTTGACTCGTTTGACTCGTTTGACTCGTTTGACTCGTTTGACTCGTTTGACTCGTTTGATTCGTTTCACTCGTTTGACTCGATTGTCCTGTTCGACCCGTTTGACTCGTTTGGCTCGTTTGACTCGTTTGGGTCGTTTGACTCGTTTGACTCGTTTGACTCGTTTGTCCTGTTCGACCCGTTTCACTCGTTCGACCCGTTTCACTCGTTCGACCCGTTTGACCCGTTTGACTCGTTTGACTCGTTTGACTCGTTTGACTCGTTTGACTCGTTTGACTCGTTTGACTCGTTTGACTCGTTTGACTCGTTTGACTCGTTTGACTCGTTTGACTCGTTTGACTCGTTTGACTCGTTTGACTCGTTTGACTCGTTTGACTCGTTTGACTCGTTTGACTCGTTTGACTCGTTTGACTCGTTTGACTCGTTTGACTCGTTTGACTCGTTTGACTCGTTTGACTCGTTTGACTCGTTTGACTCGTTTGACTCGTTTGACTCGTTTGACTCGTTTGACTCGTTTGACTCGTTTGACTCGTTTGACTCGTTTGACTCGTTTGACTCGTTTGACTCGTTTGACTCGTTTGACTCGTTTGGCTCGTTTGGCTCGTTTGGCTCGTTTGGCTCGTTTGACTCGTTTGACTCGTTTGACTCGTTTGACTCGTTTGACTCGTTTGACTCGTTTGACTCGTTTGACTCGTTTGACTCGTTTGGCTCGTTTGACTCGTTTGGCTCGTTTGGCTCGTTTGGCTCGTTTGGCTCGTTTGGCTCGTTTGGCTCGTTTGGCTCGTTTGGCTCGTTTGGCTCGTTTGGCTCGTTTGGCTCGTTTGGCTCGTTTGGCTCGTTTGGCTCGTTTGGCTCGTTTGGCTCGTTTGGCTCGTTTGGCTCGTTTGGCTCGTTTGGCTCGTTTGGCTCGTTTGGCTCGTTTGGCTCGCTTGGCTCGCTTGGCTCGCTTGGCTCGCTTGGCTCGCTTGGCTCGCTTGGCTCGCTTGGCTCGCTTGGCTCTCTTGGCTCGCTTGGCTCGCTTGGCTCGCTTGGCTCGCTTGGCTCGCTTGGCTCGCTTGGCTCGCTTGGCTCGCTTGGCTCGCTGGGCTCGCTTGGCTCGCTTGGCTCGCTTGGCTCGCTTTGCTCGCTTGGCTCGCTTGGCTCGCTTGGCTCGCTTGGCTCGCTTGGCTCGTTTGACTCGTTTGACTCGTTTGACTCGTTTGACTGGTTTGACTCGTTTGACTCGTTTGGCTCGTTTGACTCGTTTGACTCGGTTGACTCGGTTGACTCGCTTGGCTCGCTTGGCTCGCTTGGCTCGCTTGGCTCGCTTGGCTCGCTTGGCTCGCTTGGCTCGCTTGGCTCGCTTGGCTCGCTTGGCTCGCTTGGCTCGCTTGGCTCGCTTGGCTCGCTTGGCTCGCTTGGCTCGCTTGGCTCGCATGGCTCGCTTGGCTCGCTTGGCTCGCTTGGCTCGCTTGGCTCGCTTGGCTCGCTTGGCTCGCTTGGCTCGCTTGGCTCGCTTGGCTCGCTTGGCTCGCTTGGCTCGCTTGGCTCGCTTGGCTCGCTTGGCTCGCTTGGCTCGCTTGGCTCGCTTGGCTCGCTTGGCTCGCTTGGCTCGCTTGGCTCGCTTGGCTCGCTTGGCTCGCTTGGCTCGCTTGGCTCGCTTGGCTCGCTTGGCTCGCTTGGCTCGCTTGGCTCGCTTGGCTCGTTTGACTCGTTTGGCTCGTTTGACTCGTTTGGCTCGTTTGACTCGTTTGGCTCGTTTGACTCGTTTGGCTCGTTTGACTCGTTTGGCTCGTTTGACTCGTTTGACTCGTTTGACTCGTTTGACTCGTTTGACTCGTTTGACTCGTTTGACTCGTTTGACTCGTTTGACTCGTTTGACTCGATTGACTCGTTTCACTCGTTTGACTCGTTTGACTCGTTTGACTCGTTTGACTCGTTTGACTCGTTTGACTCGTTTGATTCGTTTCACTCGTTTGACTCGATTGTCCTGTTCGACCCGTTTGACTCGTTTGGCTCGTTTGACTCGTTTGGGTCGTTTGACTCGTTTGACTCGTTTGACTCGTTTGTCCTGTTCGACCCGTTTCACTCGTTCGACCCGTTTCACTCGTTCGACCCGTTTGACCCGTTTGACTCGTTTGACTCGTTTGACTCGTTTGACTCGTTTGACTCGTTTGACTCGTTTGACTCGTTTGACTCGTTTGACTCGTTTGACTCGTTTGACTCGTTTGACTCGTTTGACTCGTTTGACTCGTTTGACTCGTTTGACTCGTTTGACTCGTTTGACTCGTTTGACTCGTTTGACTCGTTTGACTCGTTTGACTCGTTTGACTCGTTTGACTCGTTTGACTCGTTTGACTCGTTTGACTCGTTTGACTCGTTTGACTCGTTTGACTCGTTTGACTCGTTTGACTCGTTTGACTCGTTTGACTCGTTTGACTCGTTTGACTCGTTTGACTCGTTTGACTCGTTTGACTCGTTTGACTCGTTTGACTCGTTTGACTCGTTTGACTCGTTTGACTCGTTTGACTCGTTTGACTCGTTTGACTCGTTTGACTCGATTGACTCGTTTGACTCGTTTGACTCGTTTGACTCGTTTGACTCGTTTGACTCGTTTGACTCGTTTGACTCGTTTGACTCGTTTGACTCGTTTGACTCGTTTGACTCGTTTGACTCGTTTGACTCGTTTGACTCGTTTGACTCGTTTGACTCGTTTGGCTCGTTTGGCTCGTTTGGCTCGTTTGGCTCGTTTGGCTCGTTTGGCTCGTTTGGCTCGTTTGGCTCGTTTGGCTCGTTTGGCTCGTTTGGCTCGTTTGGCTCGTTTGGCTCGTTTGGCTCGCTTGGCTCGCTTGGCTCGCTTGGCTCGCTTGGCTCGCTTGGCTCGCTTGGCTCGCTTGGCTCGCTTGGCTCGCTTGGCTCGCTTGGCTCGCTTGGCTCGCTTGGCTCGCTTGGCTCGCTTGGCTCGCTTGGCTCGCTTGGCTCGCTTGGCTCGCTTGGCTCGCTTGGCTCGCTTGGCTCGCTTGGCTCGCTTGGCTCGCTTGGCTCGCTTGGCTCGCTTGGCTCGCTTTGCTCGCTTGGCTCGCTTGGCTCGCTTGGCTCGCTTGGCTCGCTTGGCTCGCTTGGCTCGTTTGACTCGTTTGACTCGTTTGACTCGTTTGACTGGTTTGACTCGTTTGGCTCGTTTGACTCGTTTGACTCGGTTGACTCGGTTGACTCGGTTGACTCGCTTGGCTCGCTTGGCTCGCTTGGCTCGCTTGGCTCGCTTGGCTCGCTTGGCTCGCTTGGCTCGCTTGGCTCGCTTGGCTCGCTTGGCTCGCTTGGCTCGCTTGGCTCGCTTGGCTCGCTTGGCTCGCTTGGCTCGCTTGGCTCGCTTGGCTCGCATGGCTCGCTTGGCTCGCTTGGCTCGCTTGGCTCGCTTGGCTCGCTTGGCTCGCTTGGCTCGCTTGGCTCGCTTGGCTCGCTTGGCTCGCTTGGCTCGCTTGGCTCGCTTGGCTCGCTTGGCTCGCTTGGCTCGCTTGGCTCGCTTGGCTCGCTTGGCTCGCTTGGCTCGCTTGGCTCGCTTGGCTCGCTTGGCTCGCTTGGCTCGCTTGGCTCGCTTGGCTCGCTTGGCTCGCTTGGCTCGCTTGGCTCGCTTGGCTCGCTTGGCTCGCTTGGCTCGCTTGGCTCGTTTGGCTCGTTTGACTCGTTTGGCTCGTTTGACTCGTTTGGCTCGTTTGACTCGTTTGGCTCGTTTGACTCGTTTGGCTCGTTTGACTCGTTTGACTCGTTTGACTCGTTTGACTCGTTTGACTCGTTTGACTCGTTTGACTCGTTTGACTCGATTGACTCGTTTCACTCGTTTGACTCGTTTGACTCGTTTGACTCGTTTGACTCGTTTGACTCGTTTGACTCGTTTGATTCGTTTCACTCGTTTGACTCGATTGTCCTGTTCGACCCGTTTGACTCGTTTGGCTCGTTTGACTCGTTTGGGTCGTTTGACTCGTTTGACTCGTTTGACTCGTTTGTCCTGTTCGACCCGTTTCACTCGTTCGACCCGTTTCACTCGTTCGACCCGTTTGACCCGTTTGACTCGTTTGACTCGTTTGACTCGTTTGACTCGTTTGACTCGTTTGACTCGTTTGACTCGTTTGACTCGTTTGACTCGTTTGACTCGTTTGACTCGTTTGACTCGTTTGACTCGTTTGACTCGTTTGACTCGTTTGACTCGTTTGACTCGTTTGACTCGTTTGACTCGTTTGACTCGTTTGACTCGTTTGACTCGTTTGACTCGTTTGACTCGTTTGACTCGTTTGACTCGTTTGACTCGTTTGACTCGTTTGACTCGTTTGACTCGTTTGACTCGTTTGACTCGTTTGACTCGTTTGACTCGTTTGACTCGTTTGACTCGTTTGACTCGTTTGACTCGTTTGACTCGTTTGACTCGTTTGACTCGTTTGACTCGTTTGACTCGATTGACTCGTTTGACTCGTTTGACTCGTTTGACTCGTTTGACTCGTTTGACTCGTTTGACTCGTTTGACTCGTTTGACTCGTTTGACTCGTTTGACTCGTTTGACTCGTTTGACTCGTTTGACTCGTTTGACTCGTTTGACTCGTTTGACTCGTTTGACTCGTTTGACTCGTTTGACTCGTTTGACTCGTTTGACTCGTTTGACTCGTTTGACTCGTTTGACTCGTTTGACTCGTTTCACTCGTTTCACTCGTTTCACTCGTTTCACTCGTTTGACTCGTTTGACTCGTTTGACTCGTTTGACTCGTTTGACTCGTTTGACTCGTTTGACTCTTTTGACTCGTTTGACTCGTTTGACTCGTTTGAGTCGTTTGACTCGTTTGACTCGTTTGACTCGTTTGACTCGTTTGACTCGTTTGACTCGTTTGACTCGTTTGACTCGTTTGACTCGTTTGACTCGTTTGACTCGTTTGACTCGTTTGACTCGTTTGACTCGTTTGACTCGTTTGACTCGTTTGGCTCGTTTGGCTCGTTTGGCTCGTTTGGCTCGTTTGGCTCGTTTGGCTCGTTTGGCTCGTTTGGCTCGTTTGGCTCGATTGGCTCGTTTGGCTCGTTTGGCTCGTTTGGCTCGTTTGGCTCGTTTGGCTCGTTTGGCTCGCTTGGCTCGCTCGGCTCGCTTGGCTCGCTTGGCTCGCTTGGCTCGCTTGGCTCGCTTGGCTCGCTTGGCTCGCTTGGCTCGCTTGACTCGTTTGACTCGTTTGACTCTTTTCACTCGTTTGACTCGTTTGACTCGTTTGACTCGATTGACTCGTTTCACTCGTTTGACTCGTTTGACTCGATTGTCCTGTTCGACCCGTTTCACTCGTTTGCCTCGTTTGACTCGTTTGACTCGTTTCACTCGTTTGACTCGTTTGACTCGATTGTCCTGTTCGACCCGTTTGACTCGCTTGACTCGATTGTCCTGTTCGACCCGTTTGACTCGTTTGACTCGTTTGACTCGTTTGACTCGTTTGACTCGATTGTCCTGTTCGACCCGTTTGACTCGTTTGGCTCGTTTGACTCGTTTGACTCGTATGACTCGTTTGACTCGTTTGACTCGTTTGACTCGTTTGACTCGTTTGACTCGTTTGACTCGTTTGACTCGTTTGACTCGTTTGACTCGTTTGACTCGTTTGACTCGTTTGACTCGTTTGACTCGTTTGACTCGTTTGACTCGTTTGACTCGTTTGACTCGTTTGACTCGTTTGACTCGTTTGACTCGTTTGACTCGTTTGACTCGTTTGACTCGTTTGACTCGTTTGACTCGTTTGGCTCGTTTGGCTCGTTTGGCTCGTTTGGCTCGTTTGGCTCGTTTGGCTCGTTTGGCTCGTTTGGCTCGTTTGGCTCGATTGGCTCGTTTGGCTCGTTTGGCTCGTTTGGCTCGTTTGGCTCGTTTGGCTCGTTTGGCTCGCTTGGCTCGCTCGGCTCGCTTGGCTCGCTTGGCTCGCTTGGCTCGCTTGGCTCGCTTGGCTCGCTTGGCTCGCTTGGCTCGCTTGACTCGTTTGACTCGTTTGACTCTTTTCACTCGTTTGACTCGTTTGACTCGTTTGACTCGATTGACTCGTTTCACTCGTTTGACTCGTTTGACTCGATTGTCCTGTTCGACCCGTTTCACTCGTTTGCCTCGTTTGACTCGTTTGACTCGTTTCACTCGTTTGACTCGTTTGACTCGATTGTCCTGTTCGACCCGTTTGACTCGCTTGACTCGATTGTCCTGTTCGACCCGTTTGACTCGTTTGACTCGTTTGACTCGTTTGACTCGTTTGACTCGATTGTCCTGTTCGACCCGTTTGACTCGTTTGGCTCGTTTGACTCGTTTGACTCGTATGACTCGTTTGACTCGTTTGACTCGTTTGACTCGTTTGACTCGTTTGACTCGTTTGACTCGTTTGACTCGTTTGACTCGTTTGACTCGTTTGACTCGTTTGACTCGTTTGACTCGTTTGACTCGTTTGACTCGTTTGACTCGTTTGACTCGTTTGACTCGTTTGACTCGTTTGACTCGTTTGACTCGTTTGACTCGTTTGACTCGTTTGACTCGTTTGACTCGTTTGGCTCGTTTGGCTCGTTTGGCTCGTTTGGCTCGTTTGGCTCGTTTGGCTCGTTTGACTCGTTTGACTCGTTTGACTCGTTTGACTCGTTTGACTCGTTTGACTCGTTTGACTCGTTTGACTCGTTTGACTCGTTTGACTCGTTTGACTCGTTTGACTCGTTTGACTCGTTTGACTCGTTTGACTCGTTTGACTCGTTTGACTCGTTTGACTCGTTTGACTCGTTTGACTCGTTTGACTCGTTTGACTCGTTTGACTCGCTTGGCTCGCTTGGCTCGCTTGGCTCGCTTGGCTCGCTTGGCTCGCTTGGCTCGCTTGGCTCGCTTGGCTCGCTTGGCTCGCTTGGCTCGCTTGGCTCGCTTTGCTCGCTTGGCTCGCTTGGCTCGCTTGGCTCGCTTGGCTCGCTTGGCTCGCTTGGCTCGCTTGGCTCGCTTGGCTCGCTTGGCTCGCTTGGCTCGCTTGGCTCGCTTGGCTCGCTTGGCTCGCTTGGCTCGCTTGGCTCGCTTGGCTCGCTTGGCTCGCTTGGCTCGCTTGGCTCGCTTGGCTCGCTTGGCTCGCTTGGCTCGCTTGGCTCGCTTGGCTCGCTTGGCTCGCTTGGCTCGTTTTGCTCGTTTGGCTCGTTTGACTCGTTTGACTCGTTTGACTCGTTTGACTCGTTTGACTCGTTTGACTCGTTTGACTCGATTGACTCGTTTCACTCGTTTGACTCGTTTGACTCGTTTGACTCGTTTGACTCGTTTGACTCGTTTGACTCGTTTGATTCGTTTCACTCGTTTGACTCGATTGTCCTGTTCGACCCGTTTGACTCGTTTGGCTCGTTTGACTCGTTTGGGTCGTTTGACTCGTTTGTCCTGTTCGACCCGTTTCACTCGTTCGACCCGTTTCACTCGTTCGACCCGTTTGACCCGTTTGACTCGTTTGACTCGTTTCACTCGTTTCACTCGTTTCACTCGTTTGACTCGTTTGACTCGTTTGACTCGTTTGACTCGTTTGACTCGTTTGACTCGTTTGACTCGTTTGACTCGTTTCACTCGTTTGACTCGTTTGACTCGTTTGACTCGTTTGACTCGTTTGACTCGTTTGACTCGTTTGACTCGTTTGACTCGTTTGACTCGTTTGACTCGTTTGACTCGTTTGACTCGTTTGACTCGTTTGACTCGTTTGACTCGTTTGACTCGTTTGACTCGTTTGACTCGTTTGACTCGTTTGACTCGTTTGACTCGTTTGACTCGTTTGACTCGTTTGACTCGTTTGACTCGTTTGACTCGTTTGACTCGTTTGACTCGTTTGACTCGTTTCACTCGTTTGACTCGTTTGACTCGTTTCACTCGTTTCACTCGTTTCACTCGTTTCACTCGTTTCACTCGTTTCACTCGATTGACTCGTTTGACTCGTTTGACTCGTTTGACTCGTTTGACTCGTTTGACTCGTTTGACTCGTTTGACTCGTTTGACTCGTTTGACTCGTTTGACTCGTTTGACTCGTTTGACTCGTTTGACTCGTTTGACTCGTTTGACTCGTTTGACTCGTTTGACTCGTTTGACTCGTTTGACTCGTTTGACTCGTTTGACTCGTTTGGCTCGTTTGGCTCGTTTGGCTCGTTTGGCTCGTTTGGCTCGTTTGGCTCGTTTGGCTCGTTTGGCTCGTTTGGCTCGTTTGGCTCGTTTGGCTCGTTTGGCTCGTTTGGCTCGTTTGGCTCGTTTGGCTCGTTTGGCTCGTTTGGCTCGTTTGGCTCGTTTGGCTCGTTTGGCTCGTTTGGCTCGTTTGGCTCGTTTGGCTCGCTTGGCTCGCTTGGCTCGCTTGGCTCGCTTGGCTCGCTTGGCTCGCTTGGCTCGCTTGGCTCGCTTGGCTCGCTTGGCTCGCTTGGCTCGCTTGGCTCGCTTGGCTCGCTTGGCTCGCTTGGCTCGCTTGACTCGTTTGACTCGTTTGACTCTTTTCACTCGTTTGACTCGTTTGACTCGTTTGACTCGATTGACTCGTTTCACTCGTTTGACTCGTTTGACTCGATTGTCCTGTTCGACCCGTTTGACTCGCTTGACTCGATTGTCCTGTTCGACCCGTTTGACTCGTTTGACTCGTTTGACTCGTTTGACTCGTTTGACTCGATTGTCCTGTTCGACCCGTTTGACTCGTTTGGCTCGTTTGACTCGTTTGACTCGTATGACTCGTTTGACTCGTTTGACTCGTTTGACTCGTTTGACTCGTTTGACTCGTTTGACTCGTTTGACTCGTTTGACTCGTTTGACTCGTTTGACTCGTTTGACTCGTTTGACTCGTTTGACTCGTTTGACTCGTTTGACTCGTTTGACTCGTTTGACTCGTTTGACTCGTTTGACTCGTTTGACTCGTTTGACTCGTTTGACTCGTTTGACTCGTTTGACTCGTTGACTCGTTTGACTCGTTTGACTCGTTTGACTCGTTTGACTCGTTTGACTCGTTTCACTCGTTTCACTCGTTTCACTCGTTTGACTCGTTTGACTCGTTTCACTCGTTTCACTCGTTTCACTCGTTTCACTCGTTTCACTCGTTTGACTCGTTTGACTCGTTTGACTCGTTTGACTCGTTTGACTCGTTTGACTCGTTTGACTCGTTTGACTCGTTTGACTCGTTTGACTCGTTTGACTCGTTTGACTCGTTTGACTCGTTTGACTCGTTTGACTCGTTTGACTCGTTTGACTCGTTTGACTCGTTTGACTCGTTTGACTCGTTTGACTCGTTTGACTCGTTTGACTCGTTTGACTCGTTTGACTCGTTTGACTCGTTTGACTCGTTTGACTCGTTTGACTCGTTTGACTCGTTTGACTCGTTTGACTCGTTTGACTCGTTTGACTCGTTTGGCTCGTTTGGCTCGTTTGGCTCGTTTGGCTCGTTTGGCTCGTTTGGCTCGTTTGGCTCGTTTGGCTCGTTTGGCTCGTTTGGCTCGTTTGGCTCGTTTGGCTCGTTTGGCTCGTTTGGCTCGTTTGGCTCGTTTGGCTCGTTTGGCTCGTTTGGCTCGTTTGGCTCGTTTGGCTCGTTTGGCTCGTTTCGCTCGTTTGGCTCGTTTGGCTCGCTTGGCTCGCTTGGCTCGCTTGGCTCGCTTGGCTCGCTTGGCTCGCTTGGCTCGCTTGGCTCGCTTGGCTCGCTTGGCTCGCTTGGCTCGCTTGGCTCGCTTGGCTCGCTTGGCTCGCTTGGCTCGCTTGGCTCGCTTGGCTCGCTTGGCTCGCTTGGCTCGCTTGACTCGTTTGACTCGTTTGACTCTTTTCACTCGTTTGACTCGTTTGACTCGTTTGACTCGATTGACTCGTTTCACTCGTTTGACTCGTTTGACTCGATTGTCCTGTTCGACCCGTTTCACTCGTTTGCCTCGTTTGACTCGTTTCACTCGTTTCACTCGTTTGACTCGTTTGACTCGATTGTCCTGTTCGACCCGTTTGACTCGCTTGACTCGATTGTCCTGTTCGACCCGTTTGACTCGTTTGACTCGTTTGACTCGTTTGACTCGTTTGACTCGATTGTCCTGTTCGACCCGTTTGACTCGTTTGACTCGTTTGACTCGTTTGACTCGTTTGACTCGTTTGACTCGTTTGACTCGTTTGACTCGTTTGACTCGTTTGACTCGTTTGACTCGTTTGACTCGTTTGACTCGTTTGACTCGTTTGACTCGTTTGACTCGTTTGACTCGTTTGACTCGTTTGACTCGTTTGACTCGTTTGACTCGTTTGACTCGTTTGACTCGTTTGACTCGTTTGACTCGTTTGACTCGTTTGACTCGTTTGACTCGTTTGACTCGTTTGACTCGTTTGACTCGTTTGACTCGTTTGACTCGTTTGACTCGTTTGACTCGTTTGACTCGTTTGACTCGTTTGACTCGTTTGACTCGTTTGACTCGTTTGACTCGTTTGACTCGTTTGACTCGTTTGACTCGTTTGACTCGTTTGACTCGTTTGACTCGTTTGACTCGTTTGACTCGTTTGACTCGTTTGACTCGTTTGACTCGTTTGACTCGTTTGACTCGTTTGACTCGTTTGACTCGTTTGACTCGTTTGACTCGTTTGACTCGTTTGACTCGTTTGACTCGTTTGACTCGTTTGACTCGTTTGACTCGTTTGACTCGTTTGACTCGTTTGACTCGTTTGACTCGTTTGACTCGTTTGACTCGTTTGACTCGTTTGACTCGTTTGACTCGTTTGACTCGATTGACTCGATTGACTCGTTTGACTCGTTTGACTCGATTGACTCGTTTGACTCGTATGACTCGTTTGACTCGTTTGACTCGTTTGACTCGTTTGACTCGTTTGACTCGTTTGACTCCTTTGACTCGTTTGACTCGTTTGACTCGTTTGACTCGTTTGACTCGTTTGACTCGTTTGACTCGATTGACTCGTTTGACTCGTTTGACTCGTTTGACTCGTTTGACTCGTTTGACTCGTTTGACTCGTTTGACTCGTTTGACTCGATTGTCCTGTTCGACCCGTTTGAGTCGTTTGACTCGTTTGACTCGTTTGACTCGTTTGACTCGTTTGACTCGTTTGACTCGTTTGACTCGTTTGACTCGTTTGACTCGTTTGACTCGTTTGACTCGTTTGACTCGTTTGACTCGTTTGACTCGTTTGACTCGTTTGACTCGTTTGACTCGTTTGACTCGTTTGACTCGTTTGACTCGTTTGACTCGTTTGACTCGTTTGACTCGTTTGACTCGTTTGACTCGTTTGACTCGTTTGACTCGTTTGACTCGTTTGACTCGTTTGACTCGTTTGACTCGTTTGACTCGTTTGACTCGTTTGACTCGTTTGACTCGTTTGACTCGTTTGACTCGTTTGACTCGTTTGACTCGTTTGACTCGTTTGACTCGTTTGACTCGTTTGACTCGTTTGACTCGTTTGACTCGTTTGACTCGTTTGGCTCGTTTGGCTCGTTTGGCTCGTTTGGCTCGCTTGGCTCGCTTGGCTCGCTTGGCTCGCTTGGCTCGCTTGGCTCGCTTGGCTCGCTTGGCTCGCTTGACTCGTTTGACTCGTTTGACTCTTTTCACTCGTTTGACTCGTTTGACTCGTTTGACTCGATTGACTCGTTTCACTCGTTTGACTCGTTTGACTCGATTGTCCTGTTCGACCCGTTTCACTCGTTTGCCTCGTTTGACTCGTTTCACTCGTTTCACTCGTTTCACTCGTTTCACTCGTTTGACTCGATTGTCCTGTTCGACCCGTTTGACTCGCTTGACTCGATTGTCCTGTTCGACCCGTTTGACTCGTTTGACTCGTTTGACTCGTTTGACTCGTTTGACTCGTTTGACTCGTTTGACTCGTTTGACTCGATTGACTCGATTGACTCGTTTGACTCGTTTGACTCGTTAGACTCGTTTGACTCGTTTGACTCGTTTGACTCGTTTGACTCGTTTGACTCGTTTGACTCGTTTGACTCGTTTGACTCGTTTGACTCGTTTGACTCGTTTGACTCGTTTGACTCGTTTGACTCGTTTGACTCGTTTGACTCGTTTGACTCGTTTGACTCGTTTGACTCGTTTGACTCGTTTGACTCGTTTGACTCGTTTGACTCGTTTGACTCGTTTGACTCGTTTGACTCGTTTGACTCGTTTGACTCGTTTGACTCGTTTGACTCGTTTGACTCGTTTGACTCGTTTGACTCGTTTGACTCGTTTGACTCGTTTGACTCGTTTGACTCGTTTGACTCGTTTGACTCGTTTGACTCGTTTGACTCGTTTGACTCGTTTGACTCGTTTGACTCGTTTGACTCGTTTGACTCGTTTGACTCGTTTGACTCGTTTGACTCGTTTGGCTCGTTTGGCTCGTTTGGCTCGTTTGGCTCGCTTGGCTCGCTTGGCTCGCTTGACTCGCTTGGCTCGCTTGGCTCGCTTGGCTCGCTTGGCTCGCTTGACTCGTTTGACTCGTTTGACTCTTTTCACTCGTTTGACTCGTTTGACTCGTTTGACTCGATTGACTCGTTTCACTCGTTTGACTCGTTTGACTCGATTGTCCTGTTCGACCCGTTTCACTCGTTTGCCTCGTTTGACTCGTTTCACTCGTTTCACTCGTTTGACTCGTTTGACTCGATTGTCCTGTTCGACCCGTTTGACTCGCTTGACTCGATTGTCCTGTTCGACCCGTTTGACTCGTTTGACTCGTTTGACTCGTTTGACTCGTTTGACTCGTTTGACTCGTTTGACTCGTTTGACTCGATTGACTCGATTGACTCGTTTGACTCGTTTGACTCGTTAGACTCGTTTGACTCGTTTGACTCGTTTGACTCGTTTGACTCGTTTGACTCGTTTGACTCGTTTGACTCGTTTGACTCGTTTGACTCGTTTGGCTCGTTTGACTCGTTTGACTCGTTTGACTCGTTTGACTCGTTTGACTCGTTTGACTCGTTTGACTCGTTTGACTCGTTTGACTCGTTTGACTCGATTGACTCGTTTCACTCGTTTGACTCGTTTGACTCGTTTGACTCGTTTGACTCGTTTGACTCGTTTGACTCGTTTGATTCGTTTCACTCGTTTGACTCGATTGTCCTGTTCGACCCGTTTGACTCGTTTGGCTCGTTTGACTCGTTTGGGTCGTTTGACTCGTTTGACTCGTTTGACTCGTTTGTCCTGTTCGACCCGTTTCACTCGTTCGACCCGTTTCACTCGTTCGACCCGTTTGACCCGTTTGACTCGTTTGACTCGTTTGACTCGTTTGACTCGTTTGACTCGTTTGACTCGTTTGACTCGTTTGACTCGTTTGACTCGTTTGACTCGTTTGACTCGTTTGACTCGTTTGACTCGTTTGACTCGTTTGACTCGTTTGACTCGTTTGACTCGTTTGACTCGTTTGACTCGTTTGACTCGTTTGACTCGTTTGACTCGTTTGACTCGTTTGACTCGTTTGACTCGTTTGACTCGTTTGACTCGTTTGACTCGTTTGACTCGTTTGACTCGTTTGACTCGATTGACTCGTTTGACTCGTTTGACTCGTTTGACTCGTTTGACTCGTTTGACTCGTTTGACTCGTTTGACTCGTTTGACTCGTTTGACTCGTTTGACTCGTTTGACTCGTTTGACTCGTTTGACTCGTTTGACTCGTTTGACTCGTTTGACTCGTTTGACTCGTTTGACTCGTTTGACTCGTTTGACTCGTTTGACTCGTTTGACTCGTTTGACTCGTTTGACTCGTTTCACTCGTTTCACTCGTTTCACTCGTTTCACTCGTTTCACTCGTTTGACTCGTTTCACTCGTTTGACTCGTTTGACTCGTTTGACTCGTTTGACTCGTTTGACTCGTTTGACTCGTTTGACTCTTTTGACTCGTTTGACTCGTTTGACTCGTTTGACTCGTTTGACTCGTTTGACTCGTTTGACTCGTTTGACTCGTTTGACTCGTTTGACTCGTTTGACTCGTTTGACTCGTTTGACTCGTTTGACTCGTTTGACTCGTTTGACTCGTTTGACTCGTTTGACTCGTTTGACTCGTTTGACTCGTTTGACTCGTTTGACTCGTTTGGCTCGTTTGGCTCGTTTGGCTCGTTTGGCTCGTTTGGCTCGTTTGGCTCGTTTGGCTCGTTTGGCTCGTTTGGCTCGTTTGGCTCGTTTGGCTCGTTTGGCTCGATTGGCTCGTTTGGCTCGTTTGGCTCGTTTGGCTCGTTTGGCTCGTTTGGCTCGTTTGGCTCGCTTGGCTCGCTCGGCTCGCTTGGCTCGCTTGGCTCGCTTGGCTCGCTTGGCTCGCTTGGCTCGCTTGGCTCGCTTGGCTCGCTTGACTCGTTTGACTCGTTTGACTCTTTTCACTCGTTTGACTCGTTTGACTCGTTTGACTCGATTGACTCGTTTCACTCGTTTGACTCGTTTGACTCGATTGTCCTGTTCGACCCGTTTCACTCGTTTGCCTCGTTTGACTCGTTTCACTCGTTTCACTCGTTTGACTCGTTTGACTCGATTGTCCTGTTCGACCCGTTTGACTCGCTTGACTCGATTGTCCTGTTCGACCCGTTTGACTCGTTTGACTCGTTTGACTCGTTTGACTCGTTTGACTCGATTGTCCTGTTCGACCCGTTTGACTCGTTTGGCTCGTTTGGCTCGTTTGACTCGTTTGACTCGTTTGACTCGTTTGACTCGTTTGACTCGTTTGACTCGTTTGACTCGTTTGACTCGTTTGACTCGTTTGACTCGTTTGACTCGTTTGACTCGTTTGACTCGTTTGACTCGTTTGACTCGTTTGACTCGTTTGACTCGTTTGACTCGTTTGACTCGTTTGACTCGTTTGACTCGTTTGACTCGTTTGACTCGTTTGACTCGTTTGACTCGTTTGACTCGTTTGACTCGTTTGGCTCGTTTGGCTCGTTTGGCTCGTTTGGCTCGTTTGGCTCGTTTGGCTCGTTTGACTCGTTTGACTCGTTTGACTCGTTTGACTCGTTTGACTCGTTTGACTCGTTTGACTCGTTTGACTCGTTTGACTCGTTTGACTCGTTTGACTCGTTTGACTCGTTTGACTCGTTTGACTCGTTTGACTCGTTTGACTCGTTTGACTCGTTTGACTCGTTTGACTCGTTTGACTCGTTTGACTCGTTTGACTCGTTTGACTCGTTTGACTCGTTTGACTCGCTTGGCTCGCTTGGCTCGCTTGGCTCGCTTGGCTCGCTTGGCTCGCTTGGCTCGCTTGGCTCGCTTGGCTCGCTTGGCTCGCTTGGCTCGCTTGGCTCGCTTTGCTCGCTTGGCTCGCTTGGCTCGCTTGGCTCGCTTGGCTCGCTTGGCTCGCTTGGCTCGCTTGGCTCGCTTGGCTCGCTTGGCTCGCTTGGCTCGCTTGGCTCGCTTGGCTCGCTTGGCTCGCTTGGCTCGCTTGGCTCGCTTGGCTCGCTTGGCTCGCTTGGCTCGCTTGGCTCGCTTGGCTCGCTTGGCTCGCTTGGCTCGCTTGGCTCGCTTGGCTCGCTTGGCTCGCTTGGCTCGCTTGGCTCGCTTGGCTCGTTTTGCTCGTTTGGCTCGTTTGACTCGTTTGACTCGTTTGACTCGTTTGACTCGTTTGACTCGTTTGACTCGTTTGACTCGATTGACTCGTTTCACTCGTTTGACTCGTTTGACTCGTTTGACTCGTTTGACTCGTTTGACTCGTTTGATTCGTTTCACTCGTTTGACTCGATTGTCCTGTTCGACCCGTTTGACTCGTTTGGCTCGTTTGACTCGTTTGGGTCGTTTGACTCGTTTGTCCTGTTCGACCCGTTTCACTCGTTCGACCCGTTTCACTCGTTCGACCCGTTTGACCCGTTTGACTCGTTTGACTCGTTTGACTCGTTTCACTCGTTTGACTCGTTTGACTCGTTTGACTCGTTTGACTCGTTTGACTCGTTTGACTCGTTTGACTCGTTTGACTCGTTTGACTCGTTTGACTCGTTTGACTCGTTTGACTCGTTTGACTCGTTTGACTCGTTTGACTCGTTTGACTCGTTTGACTCGTTTGACTCGTTTGACTCGTTTGACTCGTTTGACTCGTTTGACTCGTTTGACTCGTTTGACTCGTTTGACTCGTTTGACTCGTTTGACTCGTTTGACTCGTTTGACTCGTTTGACTCGTTTGACTCGTTTGACTCGTTTGACTCGTTTGACTCGTTTGACTCGTTTGACTCGTTTGACTCGTTTGACTCGTTTGACTCGTTTGACTCGTTTGACTCGTTTGACTCGTTTGACTCGTTTCACTCGTTTCACTCGTTTCACTCGTTTCACTCGTTTCACTCGATTGACTCGTTTGACTCGTTTGACTCGTTTGACTCGTTTGACTCGTTTGACTCGTTTGACTCGTTTGACTCGTTTGACTCGTTTGACTCGTTTGACTCGTTTGACTCGTTTGACTCGTTTGACTCGTTTGACTCGTTTGACTCGTTTGACTCGTTTGACTCGTTTGACTCGTTTGACTCGTTTGACTCGTTTGGCTCGTTTGGCTCGTTTGGCTCGTTTGGCTCGTTTGGCTCGTTTGGCTCGTTTGGCTCGTTTGGCTCGTTTGGCTCGTTTGGCTCGTTTGGCTCGTTTGGCTCGTTTGGCTCGTTTGGCTCGTTTGGCTCGTTTGGCTCGTTTGGCTCGTTTGGCTCGTTTGGCTCGTTTGGCTCGTTTGGCTCGTTTGGCTCGCTTGGCTCGCTTGGCTCGCTTGGCTCGCTTGGCTCGCTTGGCTCGCTTGGCTCGCTTGGCTCGCTTGGCTCGCTTGGCTCGCTTGGCTCGCTTGGCTCGCTTGGCTCGCTTGGCTCGCTTGGCTCGCTTGGCTCGCTTGGCTCGCTTGGCTCGCTTGACTCGTTTGACTCGTTTGACTCTTTTCACTCGTTTGACTCGTTTGACTCGTTTGACTCGATTGACTCGTTTCACTCGTTTGACTCGTTTGACTCGATTGTCCTGTTCGACCCGTTTGACTCGCTTGACTCGATTGTCCTGTTCGACCCGTTTGACTCGTTTGACTCGTTTGACTCGTTTGACTCGTTTGACTCGATTGTCTTGTTCGACCCGTTTGACTCGTTTGGCTCGTTTGACTCGTTTGACTCGTATGACTCGTTTGACTCGTTTGACTCGTTTGACTCGTTTGACTCGTTTGACTCGTTTGACTCGTTTGACTCGTTTGACTCGTTTGACTCGTTTGACTCGTTTGACTCGTTTGACTCGTTTGACTCGTTTGACTCGTTTGACTCGTTTGACTCGTTTGACTCGTTTGACTCGTTTGACTCGTTTGACTCGTTTGACTCGTTTGACTCGTTTGACTCGTTTGACTCGTTTGACTCGTTGACTCGTTTGACTCGTTTGACTCGTTTGACTCGTTTGACTCGTTTGACTCGTTTCACTCGTTTCACTCGTTTCACTCGTTTGACTCGTTTGACTCGTTTCACTCGTTTCACTCGTTTCACTCGTTTCACTCGTTTGACTCGTTTGACTCGTTTGACTCGTTTGACTCGTTTGACTCGTTTGACTCGTTTGACTCGTTTGACTCGTTTGACTCGTTTGACTCGTTTGACTCGTTTGACTCGTTTGACTCGTTTGACTCGTTTGACTCGTTTGACTCGTTTGACTCGTTTGACTCGTTTGACTCGTTTGACTCGTTTGACTCGTTTGACTCGTTTGACTCGTTTGACTCGTTTGACTCGTTTGACTCGTTTGACTCGTTTGACTCGTTTGACTCGTTTGGCTCGTTTGGCTCGTTTGGCTCGTTTGGCTCGTTTGGCTCGTTTGGCTCGTTTGGCTCGTTTGGCTCGTTTGGCTCGTTTGGCTCGTTTGGCTCGTTTGGCTCGTTTGGCTCGTTTGGCTCGTTTGGCTCGTTTGGCTCGTTTGGCTCGTTTGGCTCGTTTGGCTCGTTTGGCTCGTTTGGCTCGTTTGGCTCGTTTGGCTCGTTTGGCTCGCTTGGCTCGCTTGGCTCGCTTGGCTCGCTTGGCTCGCTTGGCTCGCTTGGCTCGCTTGGCTCGCTTGGCTCGCTTGGCTCGCTTGGCTCGCTTGGCTCGCTTGGCTCGCTTGGCTCGCTTGGCTCGCTTGGCTCGCTTGGCTCGCTTGGCTCGCTTGACTCGTTTGACTCGTTTGACTCTTTCACTCGTTTGACTCGTTTGACTCGTTTGACTCGATTGACTCGTTTCACTCGTTTGACTCGTTTGACTCGATTGTCCTGTTCGACCCGTTTCACTCGTTTGCCTCGTTTGACTCGTTTCACTCGTTTCACTCGTTTGACTCGTTTGACTCGATTGTCCTGTTCGACCCGTTTGACTCGCTTGACTCGATTGTCCTGTTCGACCCGTTTGACTCGTTTGACTCGTTTGACTCGTTTGACTCGTTTGACTCGATTGTCCTGTTCGACCCGTTTGACTCGTTTGACTCGTTTGACTCGTTTGACTCGTTTGACTCGTTTGACTCGTTTGACTCGTTTGACTCGTTTGACTCGTTTGACTCGTTTGACTCGTTTGACTCGTTTGACTCGTTTGACTCGTTTGACTCGTTTGACTCGTTTGACTCGTTTGACTCGTTTGACTCGTTTGACTCGTTTGACTCGTTTGACTCGTTTGACTCGTTTGACTCGTTTGACTCGTTTGACTCGTTTGACTCGTTTGACTCGTTTGACTCGTTTGACTCGTTTGACTCGTTTGACTCGTTTGACTCGTTTGACTCGTTTGACTCGTTTGACTCGTTTGACTCGTTTGACTCGTTTGACTCGTTTGACTCGTTTGACTCGTTTGACTCGTTTGACTCGTTTGACTCGTTTGACTCGTTTGACTCGTTTGACTCGTTTGACTCGTTTGACTCGTTTGACTCGTTTGACTCGTTTGACTCGTTTGACTCGTTTGACTCGTTTGACTCGTTTGACTCGTTTGACTCGTTTGACTCGTTTGACTCGTTTGACTCGTTTGACTCGTTTGACTCGTTTGACTCGTTTGACTCGTTTGACTCGTTTGACTCGTTTGACTCGTTTGACTCGTTTGACTCGTTTGACTCGTTTGACTCGTTTGACTCGATTGACTCGATTGACTCGTTTGACTCGTTTGACTCGATTGACTCGTTTGACTCGTATGACTCGTTTGACTCGTTTGACTCGTTTGACTCGTTTGACTCGTTTGACTCGTTTGACTCCTTTGACTCGTTTGACTCGTTTGACTCGTTTGACTCGTTTGACTCGTTTGACTCGTTTGACTCGATTGACTCGTTTGACTCGTTTGACTCGTTTGACTCGTTTGACTCGTTTGACTCGTTTGACTCGTTTGACTCGTTTGACTCGATTGTCCTGTTCGACCCGTTTGAGTCGTTTGACTCGTTTGACTCGTTTGACTCGTTTGACTCGTTTGACTCGTTTGACTCGTTTGACTCGTTTGACTCGTTTGACTCGTTTGACTCGTTTGACTCGTTTGACTCGTTTGACTCGTTTGACTCGTTTGACTCGTTTGACTCGTTTGACTCGTTTGACTCGTTTGACTCGTTTGACTCGTTTGACTCGTTTGACTCGTTTGACTCGTTTGACTCGTTTGACTCGTTTGACTCGTTTGACTCGTTTGACTCGTTTGACTCGTTTGACTCGTTTGACTCGTTTGACTCGTTTGACTCGTTTGACTCGTTTGACTCGTTTGACTCGTTTGACTCGTTTGACTCGTTTGACTCGTTTGGCTCGTTTGACTCGTTTGGCTCGTTTGGCTCGTTTGGCTCGTTTGGCTCGCTTGGCTCGCTTGGCTCGCTTGGCTCGCTTGGCTCGCTTGGCTCGCTTGGCTCGCTTGGCTCGCTTGACTCGTTTGACTCGTTTGACTCTTTTCACTCGTTTGACTCGTTTGACTCGTTTGACTCGATTGACTCGTTTCACTCGTTTGACTCGTTTGACTCGATTGTCCTGTTCGACCCGTTTCACTCGTTTGCCTCGTTTGACTCGTTTCACTCGTTTCACTCGTTTCACTCGTTTCACTCGTTTGACTCGATTGTCCTGTTCGACCCGTTTGACTCGCTTGACTCGATTGTCCTGTTCGACCCGTTTGACTCGTTTGACTCGTTTGACTCGTTTGACTCGTTTGACTCGTTTGACTCGTTTGACTCGTTTGACTCGTTTGACTCGATTGACTCGATTGACTCGTTTGACTCGTTTGACTCGTTAGACTCGTTTGACTCGTTTGACTCGTTTGACTCGTTTGACTCGTTTGACTCGTTTGACTCGTTTGACTCGTTTGACTCGTTTGACTCGTTTGACTCGTTTGACTCGTTTGACTCGTTTGACTCGTTTGACTCGTTTTCGTTTGACTCGTTTTACCTCGTTTGACTCGTTTGACTCGTTTGACTCGTTTGACTCGTTTGACTCGTTTGACTCGTTTGACTCGTTTGACTCGTTTGACTCGTTTGACTCGTTTGACTCGTTTGACTCGTTTGACTCGTTTGACTCGTTTGACTCGTTTGACTCGTTTGACTCGTTTGACTCGTTTGACTCGTTTGACTCGTTTGACTCGTTTGACTCGTTTGACTCGTTTGACTCGTTTGACTCGTTTGACTCGTTTGACTCGTTTGACGTTTGACTCGTTTGGCTCGTTTTGGCTCGTTTGGCTCGTTTGGCTCGCTTGGCTCGCTTGGCTCGCTTGCTCGCTTGGCTCGCTTGGCTCGCTTGGCTCGCTTGGCTCGCTTGACTCGTTTGACTCGTTTGACTCTTTTCACTCGTTTGGACTCGTTTGACTCGTTTGACTCGATTGACTCGTTTCACTCGTTTGACTCGTTTGACTCGATTGTCCTGTTCACTCGTTTGCCTCGTTTGACTCGTTTCACTCGTTTCACTCGTTTGACTCGTTGACTCGATTGTCCTGTTCGACCCGTTTGACTCGCTTGACTCGATTGTCCTGTTCGACCCGTTTGACTCGTTTGACTCGTTTGACTCGTTTGACTCGTTTGACTCGTTTGACTCGTTTGACTCGTTTGACTCGATTGACTCGATTGACTCGTTTGACTCGTTTGACTCGTTAGACTCGTTTGACTCGTTTGACTCGTTTGACTCGTTTGACTCGTTTGACTCGTTTGACTCGTTTGACTCGTTTGACTCGTTTGACTCGTTTGACTCGTTTGACTCGTTTGACTCGTTTGACTCGTTTGACTCGTTTGACTCGTTTGACTCGTTTGACTCGTTTGACTCGTTTGACTCGTTTCACTCGTTTGACTCGTTTGACTCGTTTGACTCGTTTGACTCGTTTGACTCGTTTGACTCGTTTGACTCGTTTGACTCGTTTGACTCGTTTGACTCGTTTGACTCGTTTGACTCGTTTGACTCGTTTGACTCGTTTGACTCGTTTGACTCGTTTGACTCGTTTGACTCGTTTGACTCGTTTGACTCGTTTGACTCGTTTGACTCGTTTGACTCGTTTGACTCGTTTGACTCGTTTGACTCGTTTGACTCGTTTGACTCGTTTGACTCGTTTGACTCGTTTGACTCGTTTGACTCGTTTGACTCGTTTGACTCGTTTGACTCGTTTGACTCGTTTGACTCGTTTGACTCGTTTGACTCGTTTTGACTCGTTTGACTCGTTTGACTCGTTTGACTCGTTTGACTCGTTTGACTCGTTTGACTCGTTTGACTCGTTTGACTCGTTTGACTCGTTTGACTCGTTTGACTCGTTTGACTCGTTTGACTCGTTGACTCGTTTGACTCGTTTGACTCGTTTGACTCGTTTGACTCGTTGACTCGTTTGACTCGTTTGACTCGTTTGACTCGTTTGACTCGTTTGACTCGTTTGACTCGTTTGACTCGTTTGACTCGTTTGACTCGTTTGACTCGTTTTGACTCGTTTGACTCGTTTGACTCGTTTGACTCGTTTGACTCGTTTGACTCGTTTGACTCGTTTGACTCGTTTGACTCGTTTGACTCGTTTGACTCGTTTGACTCGTTTGACTCGTTTGACTCGTTTGACTCGTTTGACTCGTTTGACTCGTTTGACTCGTTTGACTCGTTTGACTCGTTTGACTCGTTTGACTCGTTTGACTCGTTTGACTCGATTGACTCGTTTCACTCGTTTGACTCGTTTGACTCGATTGTCCTGTTCGACCCGTTTCACTCGTTTGCCTCGTTTGACTCGTTTCACTCGTTTCACTCGTTTGACTCGTTTGACTCGATTGTCCTGTTCGACCCGTTTGACTCGCTTGACTCGATTGTCCTGTTCGACCCGTTTGACTCGTTTGACTCGTTTGACTCGTTTGACTCGTTTGACTCGTTTGACTCGTTTGACTCGTTTGACTCGTTTGACTCGTTTGACTCGATTGACTCGATTGACTCGTTTGACTCGTTTGACTCGTTAGACTCGTTTGACTCGTTAGACTCGTTTGACTCGTTTGACTCGTTTGACTCGTTTGACTCGTTTGACTCGTTTGACTCGTTTGACTCGTTTGACTCGTTTGACTCGTTTGACTCGTTTGACTCGTTTGACTCGTTTGACTCGTTTGACTCGTTTGACTCGTTTGACTCGTTTGACTCGTTTGACTCGTTTGACTCGTTTGACTCGTTTGACTCGTTTGACTCGTTTGACTCGTTTGACTCGTTTGACTCGTTTGACTCGTTTGACTCGTTTGACTCGTTTGACTCGTTTGACTCGTTTGACTCGTTTGACTCGTTTGACTCGTTTGACTCGTTTGACTCGTTTGACTCGTTTGACTCGTTTGACTCGTTTGACTCGTTTGACTCGTTTGACTCGTTTGACTCGTTTGACTCGTTTGACTCGTTTGACTCGTTTGACTCGTTGACTCGTTTGACTCGTTTGACTCGTTTGACTCGTTTGACTCGTTTGACTCGTTTGACTCGTTTGACTCGTTTGACTCGTTTGACTCGTTTGACTCGTTTGACTCGTTTGACTCGTTTGACTCGTTTGACTCGTTTGACTCGTTTGACTCGTTTGACTCGTTTTGACTCGTTTGACTCGTTTGACTCGTTTGACTCGTTTGACTCGTTTGACTCGTTTGACTCGTTTGACTCGTTTGACTCGTTTGACTCGTTTGACTCGTTTGACTCGTTTGACTCGTTTGACTCGTTTGACTCGTTTGACTCGTTTGACTCGTTTGACTCGTTTGACTCGTTTGACTCGTTTGACTCGTTTGACTCGTTTGACTCGTTTGACTCGTTTGACTCGTTTGACTCGTTTGACTCGTTTGACTCGTTTGACTCGTTTGACTCGTTTGACTCGTTTGACTCGTTTGACTCGTTTGACTCGTTTGACTCGTTTGACTCGTTTGACTCGTTTGACTCGTTTGACTCGTTTGACTCGTTTGACTCGTTTGACTCGTTTGACTCGTTTGACTCGTTTGACTCGTTTGACTCGTTTGACTCGTTTGACTCGTTTGACTCGTTTGACTCGTTTGACTCGTTTGACTCGTTTGACTCGTTTGACTCGTTTGACTCGTTTGACTCGTTTGACTCGTTTGACTCGTTTGACTCGTTTGACTCGTTTGGCTCGTTTGGCTCGTTTGGCTCGTTTGGCTCGTTTGGCTCGTTTGGCTCGTTTGGCTCGTTTGGCTCGTTTGGCTCGTTTGGCTCGTTTGGCTCGTTTGGCTCGTTTGGCTCGTTTGGCTCGTTTGGCTCGTTTGGCTCGTTTGGCTCGTTTGGCTCGTTTGGCTCGTTTGGCTCGTTTGGCTCGTTTGGCTCGTTTGGCTCGTTTGGCTCGTTTGGCTCGTTTGGCTCGTTTGGCTCGTTTGGCTCGTTTGGCTCGTTTGGCTCGTTTGGCTCGTTTGGCTCGTTTGGCTCGTTTGGCTCGTTTGGCTCGTTTGGCTCGTTTGGCTCGTTTGGCTCGTTTGGCTCGTTTGGCTCGTTTGGCTCGTTTGGCTCGTTTGGCTCGTTTGGCTCGTTTGGCTCGTTTGGCTCGTTTGGCTCGTTTGGCTCGTTTGGCACGTTTGGCTCGTTTGGCTCGTTTGGCTCGTTTGGCTCGTTTGGCTCGTTTGGCTCGTTTGGCTCGTTTGGCTCGTTTGGCTCGTTTGGCTCGTTTGGCTCGTTTGGCTCGTTTGGCTCGTTTGGCTCGTTTGGCTCGTTTGGCTCGTTTGGCTCGTTTGGCTCGTTTGGCTCGTTTGGCTCGTTTGGCTCGTTTGGCTCGTTTGGCTCGTTTGGCTCGTTTGGCTCGTTTGGCTCGTTTGGCTCGCTTGGCTCGCTTGGCTCGCTTGGCTCGCTTGGCTCGCTTGGCTCGCTTGGCTCGCTTGACTCGTTTGACTCGTTTGACTCTTTTCACTCGTTTGACTCGTTTGACTCGTTTGACTCGATTGACTCGTTTCACTCGTTTGACTCGTTTGACTCGATTGTCCTGTTCGACCCGTTTGACTCGTTTGCCTCGTTTGACTCGTTTCACTCGTTTCACTCGTTTGACTCGTTTGACTCGATTGTCCTGTTCGACCCGTTTGACTCGCTTGACTCGATTGTCCTGTTCGACCCGTTTGACTCGTTTGACTCGTTTGACTCGTTTGACTCGTTTGACTCGTTTGACTCGTATGACTCGTTTGACTCGTTTGACTCGTTTGACTCGTTTGACTCGTTTGACTCGTTTGACTCGTTTGACTCGTTTGACTCGTTTGACTCGTTTGACTCGTTTGACTCGTTTGACTCGTTTGACTCGTTTGACTCGTTTGACTCGTTTGACTCGTTTGACTCGTTTGACTCGTTTGACTCGTTTGACTCGTTTGACTCGTTTGACTCGTTTGACTCGTTTGACTCGTTTGACTCGTTTGACTCGTTTGACTCGTTTGACTCGTTTGACTCGATTGACTCGATTGACTCGTTTGACTCGTTTGACTCGATTGACTCGTTTGACTCGTATGACTCGTTTGACTCGTTTGACTCGTTTGACTCGTTTGACTCGTTTGACTCGTTTGACTCCTTTGACTCGTTTGACTCGTTTGACTCGTTTGACTCGTTTGACTCGTTTGACTCGTTTGACTCGATTGACTCGTTTGACTCGTTTGACTCGTTTGACTCGTTTGACTCGTTTGACTCGTTTGACTCGTTTGACTCGTTTGACTCGATTGTCCTGTTCGACCCGTTTGAGTCGTTTGACTCGTTTGACTCGTTTGACTCGTTTGACTCGTTTGACTCGTTTGACTCGTTTGACTCGTTTGACTCGTTTGACTCGTTTGACTCGTTTGACTCGTTTGACTCGTTTGACTCGTTTGACTCGTTTGACTCGTTTGACTCGTTTGACTCGTTTGACTCGTTTGACTCGTTTGACTCGTTTGACTCGTTTGACTCGTTTGACTCGTTTGACTCGTTTGACTCGTTTGACTCGTTTGACTCGTTTGACTCGTTTGACTCGTTTGACTCGTTTGACTCGTTTGACTCGTTTGACTCGTTTGACTCGTTTGTCTCGTTTGACTCGTTTGACTCGTTTGACTCGTTTGACTCGTTTGACTCGTTTGACTCGTTTGACTCGTTTGACTCGTTTGACTCGTTTGGCTCGTTTGACTCGTTTGGCTCGTTTGGCTCGTTTGGCTCGTTTGGCTCGCTTGGCTCGCTTGGCTCGCTTGGCTCGCTTGGCTCGCTTGGCTCGCTTGGCTCGCTTGGCTCGCTTGACTCGTTTGACTCGTTTGACTCTTTTCACTCGTTTGACTCGTTTGACTCGTTTGACTCGATTGACTCGTTTCACTCGTTTGACTCGTTTGACTCGATTGTCCTGTTCGACCCGTTTCACTCGTTTGCCTCGTTTGACTCGTTTCACTCGTTTCACTCGTTTGACTCGATTGTCCTGTTCGACCCGTTTGACTCGCTTGACTCGATTGTCCTGTTCGACCCGTTTGACTCGTTTGACTCGTTTGACTCGTTTGACTCGTTTGACTCGTTTGACTCGTTTGACTCGTTTGACTCGATTGACTCGATTGACTCGTTTGACTCGTTTGACTCGTTAGACTCGTTTGACTCGTTTGACTCGTTTGACTCGTTTGACTCGTTTGACTCGTTTGACTCGTTTGACTCGTTTGACTCGTTTGACTCGTTTGACTCGTTTGACTCGTTTGACTCGTTTGACTCGTTTGACTCGTTTGACTCGTTTGACTCGTTTGACTCGTTTGACTCGTTTGACTCGTTTGACTCGTTTGACTCGTTTGACTCGTTTGACTCGTTTGACTCGTTTGACTCGTTTGACTCGTTTGACTCGTTTGACTCGTTTGACTCGTTTGACTCGTTTGACTCGTTTGACTCGTTTGACTCGTTTGACTCGTTTGACTCGTTTGACTCGTTTGACTCGTTTGACTCGTTTGACTCGTTTGACTCGTTTGACTCGTTTGACTCGTTTGACTCGTTTGACTCGTTTGGCTCGTTTGGCTCGTTTGGCTCGTTTGGCTCGCTTGGCTCGCTTGGCTCGCTTGGCTCGCTTGGCTCGCTTGGCTCGCTTGGCTCGCTTGGCTCGCTTGACTCGTTTGACTCGTTTGACTCTTTTCACTCGTTTGACTCGTTTGACTCGTTTGACTCGATTGACTCGTTTCACTCGTTTGACTCGTTTGACTCGATTGTCCTGTTCGACCCGTTTCACTCGTTTGCCTCGTTTGACTCGTTTCACTCGTTTCACTCGTTTGACTCGTTTGACTCGATTGTCCTGTTCGACCCGTTTGACTCGCTTGACTCGATTGTCCTGTTCGACCCGTTTGACTCGTTTGACTCGTTTGACTCGTTTGACTCGTTTGACTCGTTTGACTCGTTTGACTCGTTTGACTCGATTGACTCGATTGACTCGTTTGACTCGTTTGACTCGTTAGACTCGTTTGACTCGTTTGACTCGTTTGACTCGTTTGACTCGTTTGACTCGTTTGACTCGTTTGACTCGTTTGACTCGTTTGACTCGTTTGACTCGTTTGACTCGTTTGACTCGTTTGACTCGTTTGACTCGTTTGACTCGTTTGACTCGTTTGACTCGTTTGACTCGTTTGACTCGTTTGACTCGTTTGACTCGTTTGACTCGTTTGACTCGTTTGACTCGTTTGACTCGTTTGACTCGTTTGACTCGTTTGACTCGTTTGACTCGTTTGACTCGTTTGACTCGTTTGACTCGTTTGACTCGTTTGACTCGTTTGACTCGTTTGACTCGTTTGACTCGTTTGACTCGTTTGACTCGTTTGACTCGTTTGACTCGTTTGACTCGTTTGACTCGTTTGACTCGTTTGACTCGTTTGACTCGTTTGACTCGTTTGACTCGTTTGACTCGTTTGACTCGTTTGACTCGTTTGACTCGTTTGACTCGTTTGACTCGTTTGACTCGTTTGACTCGTTTGACTCGTTTGACTCGTTTGACTCGTTTGACTCGTTTGACTCGTTTGACTCGTTTGACTCGTTTGACTCGTTTGACTCGTTTGACTCGTTTGACTCGTTTGACTCGTTTGACTCGTTTGACTCGTTTGACTCGTTTGACTCGTTTGACTCGTTTGACTCGTTTGACTCGTTTGACTCGTTTGACTCGTTTGACTCGTTTGACTCGTTTGACTCGTTTGACTCGTTTGACTCGTTTGACTCGTTTGACTCGTTTGACTCGTTTGACTCGTTTGACTCGTTTGACTCGTTTGACTCGTTTGACTCGTTTGACTCGTTTGACTCGTTTGACTCGTTTGACTCGTTTGACTCGTTTGACTCGTTTGACTCGTTTGACTCGTTTGACTCGTTTGACTCGTTTGACTCGTTTGACTCGTTTGACTCGTTTGACTCGTTTGACTCGTTTGACTCGTTTGACTCGTTTGACTCGTTTGACTCCTTTGACTCGTTTGACTCGTTTGACTCGTTTGACTCGTTTGACTCGTTTGACTCGTTTGACTCGATTGACTCGTTTGACTCGTTTGACTCGTTTGACTCGTTTGACTCGTTTGACTCGTTTGACTCGTTTGACTCGTTTGACTCGATTGTCCTGTTCGACCCGTTTGAGTCGTTTGACTCGTTTGACTCGTTTGACTCGTTTGACTCGTTTGACTCGTTTGACTCGTTTGACTCGTTTGACTCGTTTGACTCGTTTGACTCGTTTGACTCGTTTGACTCGTTTGACTCGTTTGACTCGTTTGACTCGTTTGACTCGTTTGACTCGTTTGACTCGTTTGACTCGTTTGACTCGTTTGACTCGTTTGACTCGTTTGACTCGTTTGACTCGTTTGACTCGTTTGACTCGTTTGACTCGTTTGACTCGTTTGACTCGTTTGACTCGTTTGACTCGTTTGACTCGTTTGACTCGTTTGACTCGTTTGACTCGTTTGACTCGTTTGACTCGTTTGACTCGTTTGACTCGTTTGACTCGTTTGACTCGTTTGACTCGTTTGACTCGTTTGACTCGTTTGACTCGTTTGGCTCGTTTGACTCGTTTGGCTCGTTTGGCTCGTTTGGCTCGTTTGGCTCGCTTGGCTCGCTTGGCTCGCTTGGCTCGCTTGGCTCGCTTGGCTCGCTTGGCTCGCTTGGCTCGCTTGACTCGTTTGACTCGTTTGACTCTTTTCACTCGTTTGACTCGTTTGACTCGTTTGACTCGATTGACTCGTTTCACTCGTTTGACTCGTTTGACTCGATTGTCCTGTTCGACCCGTTTCACTCGTTTGACTCGTTTGACTCGTTTCACTCGTTTCACTCGTTTGACTCGTTTCACTCGTTTGACTCGATTGTCCTGTTCGACCCGTTTGACTCGCTTGACTCGATTGTCCTGTTCGACCCGTTTGACTCGTTTGACTCGTTTGACTCGTTTGACTCGTTTGACTCGTTTGACTCGTTTGACTCGTTTGACTCGATTGACTCGATTGACTCGTTTGACTCGTTTGACTCGTTAGACTCGTTTGACTCGTTTGACTCGTTTGACTCGTTTGACTCGTTTGACTCGTTTGACTCGTTTGACTCGTTTGACTCGTTTGACTCGTTTGACTCGTTTGACTCGTTTGACTCGTTTGACTCGTTTGACTCGTTTGACTCGTTTGACTCGTTTGACTCGTTTGACTCGTTTGACTCGTTTGACTCGTTTGACTCGTTTGACTCGTTTGACTCGTTTGACTCGTTTGACTCGTTTGACTCGTTTGACTCGTTTGACTCGTTTGACTCGTTTGACTCGTTTGACTCGTTTGACTCGTTTGACTCGTTTGACTCGTTTGACTCGTTTGACTCGTTTGACTCGTTTGACTCGTTTGACTCGTTTGACTCGTTTGACTCGTTTGACTCGTTTGACTCGTTTGACTCGTTTGGCTCGTTTGGCTCGTTTGGCTCGCTTGGCTCGCTTGGCTCGCTTGGCTCGCTTGGCTCGCTTGGCTCGCTTGGCTCGCTTGGCTCGCTTGGCTCGCTTGACTCGTTTGACTCGTTTGACTCTTTTCACTCGTTTGACTCGTTTGACTCGTTTGACTCGATTGACTCGTTTCACTCGTTTGACTCGTTTGACTCGATTGTCCTGTTCGACCCGTTTCACTCGTTTGCCTCGTTTGACTCGTTTCACTCGTTTCACTCGTTTGACTCGTTTGACTCGATTGTCCTGTTCGACCCGTTTGACTCGTTTGACTCGTTTGACTCGTTTGACTCGTTTGACTCGTTTGACTCGTTTGACTCGTTTGACTCGTTTGACTCGTTTGACTCGTTTGACTCGTTTGACTCGTTTGACTCGTTTGACTCGTTTGACTCGTTTGACTCGTTTGACTCGTTTGACTCGATTGACTCGATTGACTCGTTTGACTCGTTTGACTCGATTGACTCGTTTGACTCGTATGACTCGTTTGACTCGTTTGACTCGTTTGACTCGTTTGACTCGTTTGACTCCTTTGACTCCTTTGACTCGTTTGACTCGTTTGACTCGTTTGACTCGTTTGACTCGTTTGACTCGTTTGACTCGTTTGACTCGTTTGACTCGTTTGACTCGTTTGACTCGTTTGACTCGTTTGACTCGTTTGACTCGTTTGACTCGTTTGACTCGTTTGACTCGTTTGACTCGTTTGACTCGTTTGACTCGTTTGACTCGTTTGACTCGTTTGACTCGTTTGACTCGTTTGACTCGTTTGACTCGTTTGACTCGTTTGACTCGTTTGACTCGTTTGACTCGTTTGACTCGTTTGACTCGTTTGACTCGTTTGACTCGTTTGACTCGTTTGACTCGTTTGACTCGTTTGACTCGTTTGACTCGTTTGACTCGTTTGACTCGTTTGACTCGTTTGACTCGTTTGACTCGTTTGACTCGTTTGACTCGTTTGACTCGTTTGACTCGTTTGACTCGTTTGACTCGTTTGACTCGTTTGACTCGTTTGACTCGTTTGACTCGTTTGACTCGTTTGACTCGTTTGACTCGTTTGACTCGTTTGACTCGTTTGACTCGTTTGACTCGTTTGACTCGTTTGACTCGTTTGACTCGTTTGACTCGTTTGACTCGTTTGACTCGTTTGACTCGTTTGACTCGTTTGACTCGTTTGACTCGTTTGACTCGTTTGACTCGTTTGACTCGTTTGACTCGTTTGACTCGTTTGACTCGTTTGACTCGTTTGACTCGTTTGACTCGTTTGACTCGTTTGACTCGTTTGACTCGTTTGACTCGTTTGACTCGTTTGACTCGTTTGACTCGTTTGACTCGTTTGACTCGTTTGACTCGTTTGACTCGTTTGACTCGTTTGACTCGTTTGACTCGTTTGACTCGTTTGACTCGTTTGACTCGTTTGACTCGTTTGACTCGTTTGACTCGTTTGACTCGTTTGACTCGTTTGACTCGTTTGACTCGTTTGACTCGTTTGACTCGTTTGACTCGTTTGACTCGTTTGACTCGTTTGACTCGTTTGACTCGTTTGACTCGTTTGACTCGTTTGACTCGTTTGACTCGTTTGACTCGTTTGACTCGTTTGACTCGTTTGACTCGTTTGACTCGTTTGACTCGTTTGACTCGTTTGACTCGTTTGACTCGTTTGACTCGTTTGACTCGTTTGACTCGATTGACTCGTTTCACTCGTTTGACTCGTTTGACTCGATTGTCCTGTTCGACCCGTTTCACTCGTTTGCCTCGTTTGACTCGTTTCACTCGTTTCACTCGTTTGACTCGTTTGACTCGATTGTCCTGTTCGACCCGTTTGACTCGCTTGACTCGATTGTCCTGTTCGACCCGTTTGACTCGTTTGACTCGTTTGACTCGTTTGACTCGTTTGACTCGTTTGACTCGTTTGACTCGTTTGACTCGATTGACTCGATTGACTCGTTTGACTCGTTTGACTCGTTAGACTCGTTTGACTCGTTAGACTCGTTTGACTCGTTTGACTCGTTTGACTCGTTTGACTCGTTTGACTCGTTTGACTCGTTTGACTCGTTTGACTCGTTTGACTAGTTTGACTCGTTTGACTCGTTTGACTCGTTTGACTCGTTTGACTCGTTTGACTCGTTTGACTCGTTTGACTCGTTTGACTCGTTTGACTCGTTTGACTCGTTTGACTCGTTTGACTCGTTTGACTCGTTTGACTCGTTTGACTCGTTTGACTCGTTTGACTCGTTTGACTCGTTTGACTCGTTTGACTCGTTTGACTCGTTTGACTCGTTTGACTCGTTTGACTCGTTTGACTCGTTTGACTCGTTTGACTCGTTTGACTCGTTTGACTCGTTTGACTCGTTTGACTCGTTTGACTCGTTTGACTCGTTTGACTCGTTTGACTCGTTTGACTCGTTTGACTCGTTTGAATCGTTTGACTCGTTTGACTCGTTTGACTCGTTTGACTCGTTTGACTCGTTTGACTCGTTTGACTCGTTTGACTCGTTTGACTCGTTTGACTCGTTTGACTCGTTTGACTCGTTTGACTCGTTTGACTCGTTTGACTCGTTTGACTCGTTTGACTCGTTTGACTCGTTTGACTCGTTTGACTCGTTTGACTCGTTTGACTCGTTTGACTCGTTTGACTCGTTTGACTCGTTTGACTCGTTTGGCTCGTTTGACTCGTTTGGCTCGTTTGGCTCGTTTGGCTCGTTTGGCTCGTTTGGCTCGTTTGGCTCGTTTGGCTCGTTTGGCTCGTTTGGCTCGTTTGGCTCGTTTGGCTCGTTTGGCTCGTTTGGCTCGTTTGGCTCGTTTGGCTCGTTTGGCTCGTTTGGCTCGTTTGGCTCGTTTGGCTCGTTTGGCTCGTTTGGCTCGTTTGGCTCGTTTGGCTCGTTTGGCTCGTTTGGCTCGTTTGGCTCGTTTGGCTCGTTTGGCTCGTTTGGCTCGTTTGGCTCGTTTGGCTCGTTTGGCTCGTTTGGCTCGTTTGGCTCGTTTGGCTCGTTTGGCTCGTTTGGCTCGTTTGGCTCGTTTGGCTCGTTTGGCTCGTTTGGCTCGTTTGGCTCGTTTGGCTCGTTTGGCTCGTTTGGCTCGTTTGGCTCGTTTGGCTCGTTTGGCTCGTTTGGCTCGTTTGGCTCGTTTGGCTCGTTTGGCTCGTTTGGCTCGTTTGGCTCGTTTGGCTCGTTTGGCTCGTTTGGCTCGTTTGGCTCGTTTGGCTCGTTTGGCTCGTTTGGCTCGTTTGGCTCGTTTGGCTCGTTTGGCTCGTTTGGCTCGTTTGGCTCGTTTGGCTCGTTTGGCTCGTTTGGCTCGTTTGGCTCGTTTGGCTCGTTTGGCTCGCTTGGCTCGCTTGGCTCGCTTGGCTCGCTTGGCTCGCTTGCCTCGCTTGGCTCGCTTGACTCGTTTGACTCGTTTGACTCTTTTCACTCGTTTGACTCGTTTGACTCGTTTGACTCGATTGACTCGTTTCACTCGTTTGACTCGTTTGACTCGATTGTCCTGTTCGACCCGTTTGACTCGTTTGCCTCGTTTGACTCGTTTCACTCGTTTCACTCGTTTGACTCGTTTGACTCGATTGTCCTGTTCGACCCGTTTGACTCTCTTGACTCGATTGTCCTGTTCGACCCGTTTGACTCGTTTGACTCGTTTGACTCGTTTGACTCGTTTGACTCGTTTGACTCGTATGACTCGTTTGACTCGTTTGACTCGTTTGACTCGTTTGACTCGTTTGACTCGTTTGACTCGTTTGACTCGTTTGACTCGTTTGACTCGTTTGACTCGTTTGACTCGTTTGACTCGTTTGACTCGTTTGACTCGTTTGACTCGTTTGACTCGTTTGACTCGTTTGACTCGATTGACTCGATTGACTCGTTTGACTCGTTTGACTCGATTGACTCGTTTGACTCGTATGACTCGTTTGACTCGTTTGACTCGTTTGACTCGTTTGACTCGTTTGACTCCTTTGACTCCTTTGACTCGTTTGACTCGTTTGACTCGTTTGACTCGTTTGACTCGTTTGACTCGTTTGACTCGATTGACTCGTTTGACTCGTTTGACTCGTTTGACTCGTTTGACTCGTTTGACTCGTTTGGCTCGCTTGGCTCGCTTGGCTCGCTTGGCTCGCTTGGCTCGCTTGGCTCGCTTGGCTCGCTTGGCTCGCTTGGCTCGCTTGGCTCGCTTGGCTCGCTTGGCTCGCTTGGCTCGCTTGGCTCGCTTGGCTCGCTTGGCTCGCTTGACTCGTTTGACTCGTTTGACTCTTTTCACTCGTTTGACTCGTTTGACTCGTTTGACTCGATTGACTCGTTTCACTCGTTTGACTCGTTTGACTCGATTGTCCTGTTCGACCCGTTTCACTCGTTTGCCTCGTTTGACTCGTTTGACTCGTTTCACTCGTTTGACTCGTTTGACTCGATTGTCCTGTTCGACCCGTTTGACTCGCTTGACTCGATTGTCCTGTTCGACCCGTTTGACTCGTTTGACTCGTTTGACTCGTTTGACTCGTTTGACTCGATTGTCCTGTTCGACCCGTTTGACTCGTTTGGCTCGTTTGACTCGTTTGACTCGTATGACTCGTTTGACTCGTTTGACTCGTTTGACTCGTTTGACTCGTTTGACTCGTTTGACTCGTTTGACTCGTTTGACTCGTTTGACTCGTTTGACTCGTTTGACTCGTTTGACTCGTTTGACTCGTTTGACTCGTTTGACTCGTTTGACTCGTTTGACTCGTTTGACTCGTTTGACTCGTTTGACTCGTTTGACTCGTTTGACTCGTTTGACTCGTTTGACTCGTTTGACTCGTTTGGCTCGTTTGGCTCGTTTGGCTCGTTTGGCTCGTTTGGCTCGTTTGGCTCGTTTGACTCGTTTGACTCGTTTGACTCGTTTGACTCGTTTGACTCGTTTGACTCGTTTGACTCGTTTGACTCGTTTGACTCGTTTGACTCGTTTGACTCGTTTGACTCGTTTGACTCGTTTGACTCGTTTGACTCGTTTGACTCGTTTGACTCGTTTGACTCGTTTGACTCGTTTGACTCGTTTGACTCGTTTGACTCGTTTGACTCGTTTGACTCTTTTCACTCGTTTGACTCGTTTGACTCGTTTGACTCGATTGACTCGTTTCACTCGTTTGACTCGTTTGACTCGATTGTCCTGTTCGACCCGTTTGACTCGTTTGCCTCGTTTGACTCGTTTCACTCGTTTCACTCGTTTGACTCGTTTGACTCGATTGTCCTGTTCGACCCGTTTGACTCGCTTGACTCGATTGTCCTGTTCGACCCGTTTGACTCGTTTGACTCGTTTGACTCGTTTGACTCGTTTGACTCGTTTGACTCGTATGACTCGTTTGACTCGTTTGACTCGTTTGACTCGTTTGACTCGTTTGACTCGTTTGACTCGTTTGACTCGTTTGACTCGTTTGACTCGTTTGACTCGTTTGACTCGTTTGACTCGTTTGACTCGTTTGACTCGTTTGACTCGTTTGACTCGTTTGACTCGTTTGACTCGTTTGACTCGATTGACTCGATTGACTCGTTTGACTCGTTTGACTCGATTGACTCGTTTGACTCGTATGACTCGTTTGACTCGTTTGACTCGTTTGACTCGTTTGACTCGTTTGACTCCTTTGACTCCTTTGACTCGTTTGACTCGTTTGACTCGTTTGACTCGTTTGACTCGTTTGACTCGTTTGACTCGTTTGACTCGTTTGACTCGTTTGACTCGTTTGACTCGTTTGACTCGTTTGACTCGTTTGGCTCGCTTGGCTCGCTTGGCTCGCTTGGCTCGCTTGGCTCGCTTGGCTCGCTTGGCTCGCTTGGCTCGCTTGGCTCGCTTGGCTCGCTTGGCTCGCTTGGCTCGCTTGGCTCGCTTGGCTCGCTTGGCTCGCTTGGCTCGCTTGGCTCGCTTGGCTCGCTTGACTCGTTTGACTCGTTTGACTCTTTTCACTCGTTTGACTCGTTTGACTCGTTTGACTCGATTGACTCGTTTCACTCGTTTGACTCGTTTGACTCGATTGTCCTGTTCGACCCGTTTCACTCGTTTGCCTCGTTTGACTCGTTTGACTCGTTTCACTCGTTTGACTCGTTTGACTCGATTGTCCTGTTCGACCCGTTTGACTCGCTTGACTCGATTGTCCTGTTCGACCCGTTTGACTCGTTTGACTCGTTTGACTCGTTTGACTCGTTTGACTCGATTGTCCTGTTCGACCCGTTTGACTCGTTTGGCTCGTTTGACTCGTTTGACTCGTATGACTCGTATGACTCGTTTGACTCGTTTGACTCGTTTGACTCGTTTGACTCGTTTGACTCGTTTGACTCGTTTGACTCGTTTGACTCGTTTGACTCGTTTGACTCGTTTGACTCGTTTGACTCGTTTGACTCGTTTGACTCGTTTGACTCGTTTGACTCGTTTGACTCGTTTGACTCGTTTGACTCGTTTGACTCGTTTGACTCGTTTGACTCGTTTGACTCGTTTGACTCGTTTGACTCGTTTGACTCGTTTGGCTCGTTTGGCTCGTTTGGCTCGTTTGGCTCGTTTGGCTCGTTTGGCTCGTTTGACTCGTTTGACTCGTTTGACTCGTTTGACTCGTTTGACTCGTTTGACTCGTTTGACTCGTTTGACTCGTTTGACTCGTTTGACTCGTTTGACTCGTTTGACTCGTTTGACTCGTTTGACTCGTTTGACTCGTTTGACTCGTTTGACTCGTTTGACTCGTTTGACTCGTTTGACTCGTTTGACTCGTTTGACTCGTTTGACTCGTTTGACTCGTTTGGCTCGTTTGGCTCGTTTGACTCGCTTGGCTCGCTTGGCTCGCTTGGCTCGCTTGGCTCGCTTGGCTCGCTTGGCTCGCTTGGCTCGCTTGGCTCGCTTGGCTCGCTTGGCTCGCTTGGCTCGCTTGGCTCGCTTGGCTCGCTTGGCTCGCTTGGCTCGCTTGGCTCGCTTGGCTCGCTTTGCTCGCTTTGCTCGCTTGGCTCGCTTGGCTCGCTTGGCTCGCTTGGCTCGCTTGGCTCGCTTGGCTCGCTTGGCTCGCTTGGCTCGCTTGGCTCGCTTGGCTCGCTTGGCTCGCTTGGCTCGCTTGGCTCGCTTGGCTCGCTTGGCTCGCTTGGCTCGCTTGGCTCGCTTGGCTCGCTTGGCTCGCTTGGCTCGCTTGGCTCGCTTGGCTCGCTTGGCTCGCTTGGCTCGCTTGGCTCGCTTGGCTCGCTTGGCTCGCTTGGCTCGCTTGGCTCGCTTGGCTCGCTTGGCTCGCTTGGCTCGTTTGGCTCGTTTGGCTCGTTTGGCTCGTTTGACTCGTTTGACTCGTTTGACTCGTTTGACTCGTTTGACTCGTTTGACTCGTTTGACTCGTTTGACTCGTTTGACTCGTTTGACTCGTTTGACTCGTTTGACTCGTTTGACTCGTTTGACTCGTTTGACTCGTTTGACTCGTTTGACTCGTTTGACTCGTTTGACTCGTTTGACTCGTTTGACTCGTTTGACTCGTTTGACTCGTTTGACTCGTTTGACTCGTTTGACTCGTTTGACTCGTTTGATTCGTTTCACTCGTTTGACTCGATTGTCCTGTTCGACCCGTTTGACTCGTTTGGCTCGTTTGACTCGTTTGGGTCGTTTGACTCGTTTGACTCGTTTGACTCGTTTGTCCTGTTCGACCCGTTTCACTCGTTCGACCCGTTTCACTCGTTCGACCCGTTTGACCCGTTTGACTCGTTTGACTCGTTTGACTCGTTTGACTCGTTTGACTCGTTTGACTCGTTTGACTCGTTTGACTCGTTTGACTCGTTTGACTCGTTTGACTCGTTTGACTCGTTTGACTCGTTTGACTCGTTTGACTCGTTTGACTCGTTTGACTCGTTTGACTCGTTTGACTCGTTTGACTCGTTTGACTCGTTTGACTCGTTTGACTCGTTTGACTCGTTTGACTCGTTTGACTCGTTTGACTCGTTTGACTCGTTTGACTCGTTTGACTCGTTTGACTCGTTTGACTCGTTTGACTCGTTTGACTCGTTTGACTCGTTTGACTCGTTTGGCTCGTTTGGCTCGTTTGGCTCGTTTGGCTCGTTTGGCTCGTTTGGCTCGTTTGGCTCGTTTGGCTCGTTTGGCTCGTTTGACTCGTTTGACTCGTTTGACTCGTTTGACTCGTTTGACTCGTTTGACTCGTTTGACTCGTTTGACTCGTTTGGCTCGTTTGACTCGTTTGGCTCGTTTGGCTCGTTTGGCTCGTTTGGCTCGTTTGGCTCGTTTGGCTCGTTTGGCTCGTTTGGCTCGTTTGGCTCGTTTGGCTCGTTTGGCTCGTTTGGCTCGTTTGGCTCGTTTGGCTCGTTTGGCTCGTTTGGCTCGTTTGGCTCGTTTGGCTCGTTTGGCTCGTTTGGCTCGTTTGGCTCGTTTGGCTCGTTTGGCTCGTTTGGCTCGCTTGGCTCGCTTGGCTCGCTTGGCTCGCTTGGCTCGCTTGGCTCGCTTGGCTCGCTTGGCTCGCTTGGCTCGCTTGGCTCGCTTGGCTCGCTTGGCTCGCTTGGCTCGCTTGGCTCGCTTGGCTCGCTTGGCTCGCTTGGCTCGCTTGGCTCGCTTGGCTCGCTTGGCTCGCTTGGCTCGCTTGGCTCGCTTGGCTCGCTTGGCTCGCTTGGCTCGCTTGGCTCGCTTGGCTCGCTTGGCTCGCTTGGCTCGCTTGGCTCGTTTGGCTCGTTTGGCTCGTTTTGCTCGTTTGGCTCGTTTGGCTCGTTTGACTCGTTTGACTCGTTTGACTCGTTTGACTCGTTTGACTCGTTTGACTCGTTTGACTCGTTTGACTCGTTTGACTCGTTTGACTCGTTTGACTCGTTTGACTCGTTTGACTCGTTTGACTCGTTTGACTCGTTTGACTCGTTTGATTCGTTTCACTCGTTTGACTCGATTGTCCTGTTCGACCCGTTTGACTCGTTTGGCTCGTTTGACTCGTTTGGGTCGTTTGACTCGTTTGACTCGTTTGACTCGTTTGTCCTGTTCGACCCGTTTCACTCGTTCGACCCGTTTCACTCGTTCGACCCGTTTGACCCGTTTGACTCGTTTGACTCGTTTGACTCGTTTGACTCGTTTGACTCGTTTGACTCGTTTGACTCGTTTGACTCGTTTGACTCGTTTGACTCGTTTGACTCGTTTGACTCGTTTGACTCGTTTGGCTCGTTTGGCTCGTTTGGCTCGTTTGGCTCGTTTGGCTCGTTTGGCTCGTTTGGCTCGTTTGGCTCGTTTGGCTCGTTTGGCTCGTTTGGCTCGTTTGGCTCGTTTGGCTCGTTTGGCTCGTTTGGCTCGTTTGGCTCGTTTGGCTCGCTTGGCTCGCTTGGCTCGCTTGGCTCGCTTGGCTCGCTTGGCTCGCTTGGCTCGCTTGGCTCGCTTTGCTCGCTTGGCTCGCTTGGCTCGCTTGGCTCGCTTGGCTCGCTTGGCTCGCTTGGCTCGCTTGGCTCGCTTGGCTCGCTTGGCTCGCTTGGCTCGCTTGGCTCGCTTTGCTCGCTTGGCTCGCTTGGCTCGCTTGGCTCGCTTGGCTCGCTTGGCTCGCTTGGCTCGCTTGGCTCGCTTGGCTCGCTTGGCTCGCTTGGCTCGCTTGGCTCGCTTGGCTCGCTTGGCTCGCTTGGCTCGCTTGGCTCGCTTGGCTCGCTTGGCTCGCTTGGCTCGCTTGGCTCGCTTGGCTCGCTTGGCTCGCTTGGCTCGCTTGGCTCGCTTGGCTCGCTTGGCTCGCTTGGCTCGCTTAGCTCGTTTGGCTCGTTTGGCTCGTTTTGCTCGTTTGGCTCGTTTGACTCGTTTGACTCGTTTGACTCGTTTGACTCGTTTGACTCGTTTGACTCGTTTGACTCGTTTGACTCGTTTGACTCGTTTGACTCGTTTGACTCGATTGACTCGTTTCACTCGTTTGACTCGTTTGACTCGTTTGACTCGTTTGACTCGTTTGACTCGTTTGACTCGTTTGATTCGTTTCACTCGTTTGACTCGATTGTCCTGTTCGACCCGTTTGACTCGTTTGGCTCGTTTGACTCGTTTGGGTCGTTTGACTCGTTTGTCCTGTTCGACCCGTTTCACTCGTTCGACCCGTTTCACTCGTTCGACCCGTTTGACCCGTTTGACTCGTTTGACTCGTTTCACTCGTTTCACTCGTTTGACTCGTTTGACTCGTTTGACTCGTTTGACTCGTTTGACTCGTTTGACTCGTTTGACTCGTTTGACTCGTTTGACTCGTTTGACTCGTTTGACTCGTTTGACTCGTTTGACTCGTTTGACTCGTTTGACTCGTTTGGCTCGCTTGGCTCGCTTGGCTCGCTTGGCTCGCTTGGCTCGCTTGGCTCGCTTGGCTCGCTTGGCTCGCTTGGCTCGCTTGGCTCGCTTGGCTCGCTTGGCTCGCTTGGCTCGCTTGGCTCGCTTGGCTCGCTTGGCTCGCTTTGCTCGCTTGGCTCGCTTGGCTCGCTTGGCTCGCTTGGCTCGCTTGGCTCGCTTGGCTCGCTTGGCTCGCTTGGCTCGCTTGGCTCGCTTGGCTCGCTTGGCTCGCTTGGCTCGCTTGGCTCGCTTGGCTCGCTTGGCTCGCTTGGCTCGCTTGGCTCGCTTGGCTCGCTTGGCTCGCTTGGCTCGCTTGGCTCGCTTGGCTCGCTTGGCTCGCTTGGCTCGCTTGGCTCGTTTTGCTCGTTTGGCTCGTTTGACTCGTTTGACTCGTTTGACTCGTTTGACTCGTTTGACTCGTTTGACTCGTTTGACTCGTTTGACTCGTTTGACTCGTTTGACTCGTTTGACTCGTTTGACTCGTTTGACTCGTTTGATTCGTTTCACTCGTTTGACTCGATTGTCCTGTTCGACCCGTTTGACTCGTTTGGCTCGTTTGACTCGTTTGGGTCGTTTGACTCGTTTGTCCTGTTCGACCCGTTTCACTCGTTCGACCCGTTTCACTCGTTCGACCCGTTTGACCCGTTTGACTCGTTTGACTCGTTTCACTCGTTTCACTCGTTCGACCCGTTTGACCCGTTTGACTCGTTTGACTCGTTTCACTCGTTTCACTCGTTTGACTCGTTTGACTCGTTTGACTCGTTTGACTCGTTTGACTCGTTTGACTCGTTTGACTCGTTTGACTCGTTTGACTCGTTTGACTCGTTTGACTCGTTTGACTCGTTTGACTCGTTTGACTCGTTTGACTCGTTTGACTCGTTTGACTCGCTTGGCTCGCTTGGCTCGCTTGGCTCGCTTGGCTCGCTTGGCTCGCTTGGCTCGCTTGGCTCGCTTGGCTCGCTTGGCTCGCTTGGCTCGTTTTGCTCGTTTGGCTCGTTTGACTCGTTTGACTCGTTTGACTCGTTTGACTCGTTTGACTCGTTTGACTCGTTTGACTCGTTTGACTCGTTTGACTCGTTTGACTCGTTTGACTCGTTTGACTCGTTTGACTCGTTTGGCTCGCTTGGCTCGCTTGGCTCGCTTGGCTCGCTTGGCTCGCTTGGCTCGCTTGGCTCGCTTGGCTCGCTTGGCTCGCTTGGCTCGCTTGGCTCGCTTGGCTCGCTTGGCTCGCTTGGCTCGCTTGGCTCGCTTGGCTCGCTTGGCTCGCTTGGCTCGCTTGGCTCGCTTGGCTCGCTTGGCTCGCTTGGCTCGCTTGGCTCGCTTGGCTCGCTTGGCTCGCTTGGCTCGTTTTGCTCGTTTGGCTCGTTTGACTCGTTTGACTCGTTTGACTCGTTTGACTCGTTTGACTCGTTTGACTCGTTTGACTCGTTTGACTCGTTTGACTCGTTTGACTCGTTTGACTCGTTTGACTCGTTTGACTCGTTTGACTCGTTTGATTCGTTTCACTCGTTTGACTCGATTGTCCTGTTCGACCCGTTTGACTCGTTTGGCTCGTTTGACTCGTTTGGGTCGTTTGACTCGTTTGTCCTGTTCGACCCGTTTCACTCGTTCGACCCGTTTCACTCGTTCGACCCGTTTGACCCGTTTGACTCGTTTGACTCGTTTCACTCGTTTCACTCGTTCGACCCGTTTGACCCGTTTGACTCGTTTGACTCGTTTCACTCGTTTCACTCGTTTGACTCGTTTGACTCGTTTGACTCGTTTGACTCGTTTGACTCGTTTGACTCGTTTGGCTCGCTTGGCTCGCTTGGCTCGCTTGGCTCGCTTGGCTCGCTTGGCTCGCTTGGCTCGCTTGGCTCGCTTGGCTCGCTTGGCTCGCTTGGCTCGCTTGGCTCGCTTGGCTCGCTTGGCTCGCTTGGCTCGCTTGGCTCGCTTGGCTCGCTTGGCTCGCTTGGCTCGCTTGGCTCGCTTGGCTCGCTTGGCTCGCTTGGCTCGTTTGGCTCGTTTGACTCGTTTGGCTCGTTTGACTCGTTTGGCTCGTTTGACTCGTTTGGCTCGTTTGACTCGTTTGACTCGTTTGACTCGTTTGACTCGTTTGACTCGTTTGACTCGTTTGACTCGTTTGACTCGTTTGACTCGTTTGACTCGATTGACTCGTTTCACTCGTTTGACTCGTTTGACTCGTTTGACTCGTTTGACTCGTTTGACTCGTTTGACTCGTTTGATTCGTTTCACTCGTTTGACTCGATTGTCCTGTTCGACCCGTTTGACTCGTTTGGCTCGTTTGACTCGTTTGGGTCGTTTGACTCGTTTGACTCGTTTGACTCGTTTGTCCTGTTCGACCCGTTTCACTCGTTCGACCCGTTTCACTCGTTCGACCCGTTTGACCCGTTTGACTCGTTTGACTCGTTTGACTCGTTTGACTCGTTTGACTCGTTTGACTCGTTTGACTCGTTTGACTCGTTTGACTCGTTTGACTCGTTTGACTCGTTTGACTCGTTTGACTCGTTTGACTCGTTTGACTCGTTTGACTCGTTTGACTCGTTTGACTCGTTTGACTCGTTTGACTCGTTTGACTCGTTTGACTCGTTTGACTCGTTTGACTCGTTTGACTCGTTTGACTCGTTTGACTCGTTTGACTCGTTTGACTCGTTTGACTCGTTTGACTCGTTTGACTCGTTTGACTCGTTTGACTCGTTTGACTCGTTTGACTCGTTTGACTCGTTTGACTCGTTTGACTCGTTTGACTCGTTTGACTCGTTTGACTCGTTTGACTCGTTTGACTCGTTTGACTCGTTTGACTCGTTTGACTCGTTTGACTCGTTTGACTCGTTTGACTCGTTTGACTCGTTTGACTCGTTTGACTCGATTGTCCTGTTCGACCCGTTTGAGTCGATTGTCCTGTTCGACCCGTTTGAGTCGTTTGACTCGTTTGACTCGTTTGACTCGTTTGACTCGTTTGACTCGTTTGACTCGTTTGACTCGTTTGACTCGTTTGACTCGTTTGACTCGTTTGACTCGTTTGACTCGTTTGACTCGTTTGACTCGTTTGACTCGTTTGACTCGTTTGACTCGTTTGACTCGTTTGACTCGTTTGACTCGTTTGACTCGTTTGACTCGTTTGACTCGTTTGACTCGTTTGACTCGTTTGACTCGTTTGACTCGTTTGACTCGTTTGACTCGTTTGACTCGTTTGACTCGTTTGACTCGTTGGACTCGTTGGACTCGATTGACTCGATTGACTCGTTTGACTCGTTTGACTCGATTGACTCGTTTGACTCGTATGACTCGTTTGACTCGTTTGACTCGTTTGACTGGTTTGACGCGTTTGACTCGTTTGACTCGTTTGGCTCGTTTGACTCGTTTGACTCGTTTGACTCGGTTGACTCGGTTGACTCGCTTGGCTCGCTTGGCTCGCTTGGCTCGCTTGGCTCGCTTGGCTCGCTTGGCTCGCTTGGCTCGCTTGGCTCGCTTGGCTCGCTTGGCTCGCTTGGCTCGCTTGGCTCGCTTGGCTCGCTTGGCTCGCTTGGCTCGCTTGGCTCGCTTGGCTCGCTTGGCTCGCTTGGCTCGCTTGGCTCGCTTGGCTCGCTTGGCTCGCTTGGCTCGCTTGGCTCGCTTGGCTCGCTTGGCTCGCTTGGCTCGCTTGGCTCGCTTGGCTCGCTTGGCTCGCTTGGCTCGCTTGGCTCGCTTGGCTCGCTTGGCTCGCTTGGCTCGCTTGGCTCGCTTGGCTCGCTTGGCTCGCTTGGCTCGCTTGGCTCGCTTGGCTCGCTTGGCTCGCTTGGCTCGCTTGGCTCGCTTGGCTCGCTTGGCTCGCTTGGCTCGCTTGGCTCGCTTGGCTCGCTTGGCTCGCTTGGCTCGCTTGGCTCGCTTGGCTCGCTTGGCTCGCTTGGCTCGCTTGGCTCGTTTGGCTCGTTTGACTCGTTTGGCTCGTTTGACTCGTTTGGCTCGTTTGACTCGTTTGACTCGTTTGACTCGTTTGACTCGTTTGACTCGTTTGACTCGTTTGACTCGTTTGACTCGATTGACTCGTTTCACTCGTTTGACTCGTTTGACTCGTTTGACTCGTTTGACTCGTTTGACTCGTTTGACTCGTTTGATTCGTTTCACTCGTTTGACTCGATTGTCCTGTTCGACCCGTTTGACTCGTTTGGCTCGTTTGACTCGTTTGGGTCGTTTGACTCGTTTGACTCGTTTGACTCGTTTGTCCTGTTCGACCCGTTTCACTCGTTCGACCCGTTTCACTCGTTCGACCCGTTTGACCCGTTTGACTCGTTTGACTCGTTTGACTTGTTTGACTCGTTTGACTCGTTTGACTCGTTTGACTCGTTTGACTCGTTTGACTCGTTTGACTCGTTTGACTCGTTTGACTCGTTTGACTCGTTTGACTCGTTTGACTCGTTTGACTCGTTTGACTCGTTTGACTCGTTTGACTCGTTTGACTCGTTTGACTCGTTTGACTCGTTTGACTCGTTTGACTCGTTTGACTCGTTTGACTCGTTTGACTCGTTTGACTCGTTTGACTCGTTTGACTCGTTTGACTCGTTTGACTCGTTTGACTCGTTTGACTCGTTTGACTCGTTTGACTCGTTTGACTCGTTTGACTCGTTTGACTCGTTTGACTCGTTTGACTCGTTTGACTCGTTTGACTCGTTTGACTCGTTTGACTCGTTTGACTCGTTTGACTCGTTTGACTCGTTTGACTCGTTTGACTCGTTTGACTCGTTTGACTCGTTTGACTCGTTTGACTCGTTTGACTCGTTTGACTCGTTTGACTCGTTTGACTCGTTTGACTCGTTTGACTCGTTTGACTCGTTTGACTCGTTTGACTCGATTGTCCTGTTCGACCCGTTTGAGTCGATTGTCCTGTTCGACCCGTTTGAGTCGTTTGACTCGTTTGACTCGTTTGACTCGTTTGACTCGTTTGACTCGTTTGACTCGTTTGACTCGTTTGACTCGTTTGACTCGTTTGACTCGTTTGACTCGTTTGACTCGTTTGACTCGTTTGACTCGTTTGACTCGTTTGACTCGTTTGACTCGTTTGACTCGTTTGACTCGTTTGACTCGTTTGACTCGTTTGACTCGTTTGACTCGTTTGACTCGTTTGACTCGTTTGACTCGTTTGACTCGTTTGACTCGTTTGACTCGTTTGACTCGTTTGACTCGTTTGACTCGTTTGACTCGTTTGACTCGTTTGACTCGTTTGACTCGTTTGACTCGTTTGACTCGTTTGACTCGTTTGACTCGTTTGACTCGTTTGACTCGTTTGACTCGTTTGACTCGTTTGACTCGTTTGACTCGTTTGACTCGTTTGACTCGTTTGACTCGTTTGACTCGTTTGACTCGTTTGACTCGTTTGACTCGTTTGACTCGTTTGACTCGTTTGACTCGTTTGACTCGTTTGACTCGTTTGACTCGTTTGACTCGTTTGACTCGTTTGACTCGTTTGACTCGTTTGACTCGTTTGACTCGTTGGACTCGATTGACTCGATTGACTCGTTTGACTCGTTTGACTCGATTGACTCGTTTGACTCGTATGACTCGTTTGACTCGTTTGACTCGTTTGACTCGTTTGACTCGTTTGACTCCTTTGACTCCTTTGAGTCGTTTGACTCGTTTGACTCGTTTGACTCGTTTGACTCGTTTGACTCGTTTGACTCGATTGACTCGTTTGACTCGTTTGACTCGTTTGACTCGTTTGACTCGTTTGACTCGTTTGACTCGTTTGACTCGTTTGACTCGATTGTCCTGTTCGACCCGTTTGAGTCGATTGTCCTGTTCGACCCGTTTGAGTCGTTTGACTCGTTTGACTCGTTTGACTCGTTTGACTCGTTTGACTCGTTTGACTCGTTTGACTCGTTTGACTCGTTTGACTCGTTTGACTCGTTTGACTCGTTTGACTCGTTTGACTCGTTTGACTCGTTTGACTCGTTTGACTCGTTTGACTCGTTTGACTCGTTTGACTCGTTTGACTCGTTTGACTCGTTTGACTCGTTTGACTCGTTTGACTCGTTTGACTCGTTTGACTCGTTTGACTCGTTTGACTCGTTTGACTCGTTTGACTCGTTTGACTCGTTTGACTCGTTTGACTCGTTTGACTCGTTTGACTCGTTTGACTCGTTTGACTCGTTTGACTCGTTTGACTCGTTTGACTCGTTTGACTCGTTTGACTCGTTTGACTCGTTTGACTCGTTTGACTCGTTTGACTCGTTTGACTCGTTTGACTCGTTTGACTCGTTTGACTCGTTTGACTCGTTTGACTCGTTTGACTCGTTTGACTCGTTTGACTCGTTTGACTCGTTTGACTCGTTTGACTCGTTTGACTCGTTTGACTCGTTTGACTCGTTTGACTCGTTTGACTCGTTTGACTCGTTTGACTCGTTTGACTCGTTTGACTCGTTTGACTCGTTTGACTCGTTTGACTCGTTTGACTCGTTTGACTCGTTTGACTCGTTTGACTCGTTTGACTCGTTTGACTCGTTTGACTCGTTTGACTCGTTTGACTCGTTTGACTCGTTTGACTCGTTTGACTCGTTTGACTCGTTTGACTCGTTTGACTCGTTTGGCTCGTTTGGCTCGTTTGGCTCGTTTGGCTCGCTTGGCTCGCTTGGCTCGCTTGGCTCGCTTGGCTCGCTTGGCTCGCTTGGCTCGCTTGGCTCGCTTGGCTCGCTTGGCTCGCTTGGCTCGCTTGGCTCGCTTGGCTCGCTTGGCTCGCTTGGCTCGCTTGGCTCGCTTGGCTCGCTTGGCTCGCTTGGCTCGCTTGGCTCGCTTGGCTCGCTTGGCTCGCTTGGCTCGCTTGGCTCGCTTGGCTCGCTTGGCTCGCTTGGCTCGCTTGGCTCGCTTGGCTCGCTTGGCTCGCTTGGCTCGCTTGGCTCGCTTGGCTCGCTTGACTCGCTTGGCTCGCTTGGCTCGCTTGGCTCGCTTGGCTCGCTTGGCTCGCTTGGCTCGCTTGGCTCGTTTGGCTCGCTTGGCTCGCTTGGCTCGCTTGGCTCGCTTGGCTCGCTTGGCTCGCTTGGCTCGCTTGGCTCGCTTGGCTCGCTTGGCTCGCTTGGCTCGCTTGGCTCGCTTGGCTCGCTTGGCTCGCTTGGCTCGCTTGGCTCGCTTGGCTCGCTTGGCTCGCTTGGCTCGCTTGGCTCGCTTGGCTCGCTTGGCTCGCTTGGCTCGCTTGGCTCGCTTGGCTCGCTTGGCTCGCTTGGCTCGCTTGGCTCGCTTGGCTCGCTTGGCTCGCTTGGCTCGCTTGGCTCGCTTGGCTCGCTTGGCTCGCTTGGCTCGCTTGGCTCGCTTGGCTCGCTTGGCTCGCTTGGCTCGCTTGGCTCGCTTGGCTCGCTTGGCTCGCTTGGCTCGTTTGGCTCGTTTGACTCGTTTGGCTCGTTTGACTCGTTTGGCTCGTTTGACTCGTTTGACTCGTTTGACTCGTTTGACTCGTTTGACTCGTTTGACTCGTTTGACTCGTTTGACTCGTTTGACTCGTTTGACTCGATTGACTCGTTTCACTCGTTTGACTCGTTTGACTCGTTTGACTCGTTTGACTCGTTTGACTCGTTTGACTCGTTTGATTCGTTTCACTCGTTTGACTCGATTGTCCTGTTCGACCCGTTTGACTCGTTTGGCTCGTTTGACTCGTTTGGGTCGTTTGACTCGTTTGACTCGTTTGACTCGTTTGTCCTGTTCGACCCGTTTCACTCGTTCGACCCGTTTCACTCGTTCGACCCGTTTGACCCGTTTGACTCGTTTGACTCGTTTGACTTGTTTGACTCGTTTGACTCGTTTGACTCGTTTGACTCGTTTGACTCGTTTGACTCGTTTGACTCGTTTGACTCGATTGGCTCGCTTGGCTCGCTTGGCTCGCTTGACTCGTTTGACTCGTTTGACTCTTTTCACTCGTTTGACTCGTTTGACTCGTTTGACTCGATTGACTCGTTTCACTCGTTTGACTCGTTTGACTCGATTGTCCTGTTCGACCCGTTTCACTCGTTTGCCTCGTTTGACTCGTTTCACTCGTTTCACTCGTTTGACTCGTTTGACTCGATTGTCCTGTTCGACCCGTTTGACTCGCTTGACTCGATTGTCCTGTTCGACCCGTTTGACTCGTTTGACTCGTTTGACTCGTTTGACTCGTTTGACTCGTTTGACTCGTTTGACTCGTTTGACTCGATTGACTCGATTGACTCGTTTGACTCGTTTGACTCGTTAGACTCGTTTGACTCGTTTGACTCGTTTGACTCGTTTGACTCGTTTGACTCGTTTGACTCGTTTGACTCCTTTGACTCCTTTGACTCGTTTGACTCGTTTGACTCGTTTGACTCGTTTGACTCGTTTGACTCGTTTGACTCGTTTGACTCGTTTGACTCGTTTGACTCGTTTGACTCGTTTGACTCGTTTGACTCGTTTGACTCGTTTGACTCGTTTGACTCGTTTGACTCGTTTGACTCGTTTGACTCGTTTGACTCGTTTGACTCGTTTGACTCGTTTGACTCGTTTGACTCGTTTGACTCGTTTGACTCGTTTGACTCGTTTGACTCGTTTGACTCGTTTGACTCGTTTGACTCGTTTGACTCGTTTGACTCGTTTGACTCGTTTGACTCGTTTGACTCGTTTGACTCGTTTGACTCGTTTGACTCGTTTGACTCGTTTGACTCGTTTGACTCGTTTGACTCGTTTGACTCGTTTGGCTCGTTTGGCTCGTTTGGCTCGTTTGGCTCGTTTGGCTCGCTTGGCTCGCTTGGCTCGCTTGGCTCGCTTGGCTCGCTTGGCTCGCTTGGCTCGCTTGACTCGTTTGACTCGTTTGACTCTTTTCACTCGTTTGACTCGTTTGACTCGTTTGACTCGATTGACTCGTTTCACTCGTTTGACTCGTTTGACTCGATTGTCCTGTTCGACCCGTTTCACTCGTTTGCCTCGTTTGACTCGTTTCACTCGTTTCACTCGTTTCACTCGTTTGACTCGATTGTCCTGTTCGACCCGTTTGACTCGCTTGACTCGATTGTCCTGTTCGACCCGTTTGACTCGTTTGACTCGTTTGACTCGTTTGACTCGTTTGACTCGTTTGACTCGTTTGACTCGTTTGACTCGTTTGACTCGTTTGACTCGTTTGACTCGTTTGACTCGATTGACTCGATTGACTCGTTTGACTCGTTTGACTCGTTAGACTCGTTTGACTCGTTTGACTCGTTTGACTCGTTTGACTCGTTTGACTCGTTTGACTCGTTTGACTCGTTTGACTCGTTTGACTCGTTTGACTCGTTTGACTCGTTTGACTCGTTTGACTCGTTTGACTCGTTTGACTCGTTTGACTCGTTTGACTCGTTTGACTCGTTTGACTCGTTTGACTCGTTTGACTCGTTTGACTCGTTTGACTCGTTTGACTCGTTTGACTCGTTTGACTCGTTTGACTCGTTTGACTCGTTTGACTCGTTTGACTCGTTTGACTCGTTTGACTCGTTTGACTCGTTTGACTCGTTTGACTCGTTTGACTCGTTTGACTCGTTTGACTCGTTTGACTCGTTTGACTCGTTTGACTCGTTTGACTCGTTTGACTCGTTTGACTCGTTTGACTCGTTTGACTCGTTTGACTCGTTTGACTCGTTTGACTCGTTTGACTCGTTTGACTCGTTTGACTCGTTTGACTCGTTTGACTCGTTTGACTCGTTTGACTCGTTTGACTCGTTTGACTCGTTTGACTCGTTTGGCTCGTTTGACTCGTTTGGCTCGTTTGGCTCGTTTGGCTCGTTTGGCTCGTTTGGCTCGTTTGGCTCGTTTGGCTCGTTTGGCTCGTTTGGCTCGTTTGGCTCGCTTGGCTCGCTTGGCTCGCTTGGCTCGCTTGGCTCGCTTGGCTCGCTTGGCTCGCTTGGCTCGCTTGGCTCGCTTGACTCGATTGTCCTGTTCGACCCGTTTCACTCGTTTGCCTCGTTTGACTCGTTTGGCTCGTTTGGCTCGTTTGGCTCGTTTGGCTCGTTTGGCTCGCTTGGCTCGCTTGGCTCGCTTGGCTCGCTTGGCTCGCTTGGCTCGCTTGGCTCGCTTGGCTCGCTTGGCTCGCTTGGCTCGCTTGGCTCGCTTGGCTCGCTTGACTCGATTGTCCTGTTCGACCCGTTTCACTCGTTTGCCTCGTTTGACTCGTTTGGCTCGTTTGGCTCGTTTGGCTCGTTTGGCTCGTTTGGCTCGTTTGGCTCGCTTGGCTCGCTTGGCTCGCTTGGCTCGCTTGGCTCGCTTGGCTCGCTTGGCTCGCTTGGCTCGCTTGGCTCGCTTGGCTCGCTTGGCTCGCTTGGCTCGCTTGGCTCGCTTGGCTCGCTTGGCTCGCTTGGCTCGCTTGGCTCGCTTGGCTCGCTTGGCTCGCTTGGCTCGCTTGGCTCGCTTGGCTCGCTTGGCTCGCTTGGCTCGCTTGGCTCGCTTGGCTCGCTTGGCTCGCTTTGCTCGCTTGGCTCGCTTTGCTCGCTTGGCTCGCTTGGCTCGCTTGGCTCGCTTGGCTCGCTTGGCTCGCTTGGCTCGCTTGGCTCGCTTGGCTCGCTTGGCTCGCTTGGCTCGCTTGGCTCGCTTGGCTCGCTTGTCTCGCTTGGCTCGCTTGGCTCGCTTGGCTCGCTTGGCTCGCTTGGCTCGCTTGGCTCGCTTGGCTCGCTTGGCTCGCTTGGCTCGCTTGGCTCGCTTGGCTCGCTTGGCTCGCTTGGCTCGCTTGGCTCGTTTGGCTCGTTTGGCTCGTTTTGCTCGTTTGGCTCGTTTGACTCGTTTGGCTCGTTTGACTCGTTTGACTCGTTTGACTCGTTTGACTGGTTTGACTCGTTTGACTCGTTTGGCTCGTTTGACTCGTTTGACTCGGTTGACTCGGTTGACTCGCTTGGCTCGCTTGGCTCGCTTGGCTCGCTTGGCTCGCTTGGCTCGCTTGGCTCGCTTGGCTCGCTTGGCTCGCTTGGCTCGCTTGGCTCGCTTGGCTCGCTTGGCTCGCTTGGCTCGCTTGGCTCGCTTGGCTCGCTTGGCTCGCTTGGCTCGCTTGGCTCGCTTGGCTCGCTTGGCTCGCTTGGCTCGCTTGGCTCGCTTGGCTCGCTTGGCTCGCTTGGCTCGCTTGGCTCGCTTGGCTCGCTTGGCTCGCTTGGCTCGCTTGGCTCGCTTGGCTCGCTTGGCTCGCTTGGCTCGCTTGGCTCGCTTGGCTCGCTTGGCTCGCTTGGCTCGCTTGGCTCGCTTGGCTCGCTTGGCTCGTTTGGCTCGCTTGACTCGTTTGGCTCGTTTGACTCTTTTGGCTCGTTTGACTCGTTTGGCTCGTTTGACTCGTTTGACTCGTTTGACTCGTTTGACTCGTTTGACTCGTTTGACTCGTTTGACTCGTTTGACTCGTTTGACTCGTTTGACTCGTTTGACTCGTTTGACTCGTTTGACTCGATTGACTCGATTGACTCGTTTCACTCGTTTGACTCGTTTGACTCGTTTGACTCGTTTGATTCGTTTCACTCGTTTGACTCGATTGTCCTGTTCGACCCGTTTGACTCGTTTGGCTCGTTTGACTCGTTTGGGTCGTTTGACTCGTTTGACTCGTTTGACTCGTTTGTCCTGTTCGACCCGTTTCACTCGTTCGACCCGTTTGACCCGTTTGACTTGTTTGACTCGTTTGACTCGTTTGACTCGTTTGACTCGTTTGACTCGTTTGACTCGTTTGACTCGTTTGACTCGTTTGACTCGTTTGACTCGTTTGACTCGTTTGACTCGTTTGACTCGTTTGACTCGTTTGACTCGTTTGACTCGTTTGACTCGTTTGACTCGTTTGACTCGTTTGACTCGTTTGACTCGTTTGACTCGTTTGACTCGTTTGACTCGTTTGACTCGTTTGACTCGTTTGACTCGTTTGACTCGTTTGACTCGTTTGACTCGTTTGACTCGTTTGACTCGTTTGACTCGTTTGACTCGTTTGACTCGTTTGACTCGTTTGACTCGTTTGACTCGTTTGACTCGTTTGACTCGTTTGACTCGTTTGACTCGTTTGACTCGTTTGACTCGTTTGACTCGTTTGACTCGTTTGACTCGTTTGACTCGTTTGACTCGTTTGACTCGTTTGACTCGTTTGACTCGTTTGACTCGTTTGACTCGTTTGACTCGTTTGACTCGTTTGACTCGTTTGACTCGTTTGACTCGTTTGACTCGTTTGACTCGTTTGACTCGTTTGGCTCGTTTGGCTCGTTTGGCTCGTTTGGCTCGTTTGGCTCGTTTGGCTCGTTTGGCTCGTTTGGCTCGTTTGGCTCGTTTGGCTCGTTTGGCTCGTTTGGCTCGTTTGGCTCGTTTGGCTCGCTTGGCTCGCTTAACTCGATTGTCCTGTTCGACCCGTTTCACTCGTTTGCCTCGTTTGACTCGTTTGGCTCGTTTGGCTCGTTTGGCTCGTTTGGCTCGTTTGGCTCGCTTGGCTCGCTTGGCTCGCTTGGCTCGCTTGGCTCGCTTGGCTCGCTTGGCTCGCTTGGCTCGCTTGGCTCGCTTGGCTGGCTTGGCTCGCTTGGCTCGCTTGACTCGATTGTCCTGTTCGACCCGTTTCACTCGTTTGCCTCGTTTGACTCGTTTGGCTCGTTTGGCTCGTTTGGCTCGTTTGGCTCGCTTGGCTCGCTTGGCTCGCTTGGCTCGCTTGGCTCGCTTGGCTCGCTTGGCTCGCTTGGCTCGCTTGGCTCGCTTGGCTCGCTTGGCTCGCTTGGCTCGCTTGGCTCGCTTGGCTCGCTTTGCTCGCTTGGCTTGCTTTGCTCGCTTGGCTCGCTTGGCTCGCTTGGCTCGCTTGGCTCGCTTGGCTCGCTTGGCTCGTTTGGCTCGTTTGGCTCGTTTGGCTCGTTTGGCTCGCTTGGCTCGCTTGGCTCGCTTGGCTCGCTTGGCTCGCTTGGCTCGCTTGGCTCGCTTGGCTCGCTTGGCTCGCTTAACTCGATTGTCCTGTTCGACCCGTTTCACTCGTTTGCCTCGTTTGACTCGTTTGGCTCGTTTGGCTCGTTTGGCTCGTTTGGCTCGTTTGGCTCGCTTGGCTCGCTTGGCTCGCTTCGCTCGCTTGGCTCGCTTGGCTCGCTTGGCTCGCTTGGCTCGCTTGGCTCGCTTGGCTCGCTTGGCTCGCTTGGCTCGCTTGGCTCGCTTGGCTCGCTTGGCTCGCTTGGCTCGCTTGGCTCGCTTGACTCGCTTTGCTCGCTTGGCTCGCTTTGCTCGCTTGGCTCGCTTGGCTCGCTTGGCTCGCTTGGCTCGCTTGGCTCGCTTGGCTCGCTTGGCTCGCTTGGCTCGCTTGGCTCGCTTGGCTCGCTTGTCTCGCTTGGCTCGCTTGGCTCGCTTGGCTCGCTTGGCTCGCTTGGCTCGCTTGGCTCGCTTGGCTCGCTGGGCTCGCTTGGCTCGCTTGGCTCGCTTGGCTCGCTTGGCTCGTTTGGCTCGTTTGGCTCGTTTTGCTCGTTTGGCTCGTTTGACTCGTTTGGCTCGTTTGACTCGTTTGACTCGTTTGACTGGTTTGACTCGTTTGACTCGTTTGGCTCGTTTGACTCGTTTGACTCGGTTGACTCGGTTGACTCGCTTGGCTCGCTTGGCTCGCTTGGCTCGCTTGGCTCGCTTGGCTCGCTTGGCTCGCTTGGCTCGCTTGGCTCGCTTGGCTCGCTTGGCTCGCTTGGCTCGCTTGGCTCGCTTGGCTCGCTTGGCTCGCTTGGCTCGCTTGGCTCGCTTGGCTCGCTTGGCTCGCTTGGCTCGCTTGGCTCGCTTGGCTCGCTTGGCTCGCTTGGCTCGCTTGGCTCGCTTGGCTCGCTTGGCTCGCTTGGCTCGCTTGGCTCGCTTGGCTCGCTTGGCTCGCTTGGCTCGCTTGGCTCGCTTGGCTCGCTTGGCTCGCTTGGCTCGCTTGGCTCGCTTGGCTCGCTTGGCTCGCTTGGCTCGCTTGGCTCGCTTGGCTCGTTTGGCTCGTTTGACTCGTTTGGCTCGTTTGACTCGTTTGGCTCGTTTGACTCGTTTGACTCGTTTGACTCGTTTGACTCGTTTGACTCGTTTGACTCGTTTGACTCGTTTGACTCGTTTGACTCGTTTGACTCGTTTGACTCGTTTGACTCGTTTGACTCGTTTGACTCGTTTGACTCGATTGACTCGATTGACTCGTTTGACTCGTTTGACTCGTTAGACTCGTTTGACTCGTTTGACTCGTTTGACTCGTTTGACTCGTTTGACTCGTTTGACTCGTTTGACTCGTTTGACTCGTTTGACTCGTTTGACTCGTTTGACTCGTTTGACTCGTTTGACTCGTTTGACTCGTTTGACTCGTTTGACTCGTTTGACTCGTTTGACTCGTTTGACTCGTTTGACTCGTTTGACTCGTTTGACTCGTTTGACTCGTTTGACTCGTTTGACTCGTTTGACTCGTTTGACTCGTTTGACTCGTTTGACTCGTTTGACTCGTTTGACTCGTTTGACTCGTTTGACTCGTTTGACTCGTTTGACTCGTTTGACTCGTTTGACTCGTTTGACTCGTTTGACTCGTTTGACTCGTTTGACTCGTTTGACTCGTTTGACTCGTTTGACTCGTTTGACTCGTTTGACTCGTTTGACTCGTTTGACTCGTTTGACTCGTTTGACTCGTTTGACTCGTTTGACTCGTTTGACTCGTTTGACTCGTTTGACTCGTTTGGCTCGTTTGGCTCGCTTGGCTCGCTTGGCTCGCTTGGCTCGCTTGGCTCGCTTGGCTCGCTTGGCTCGCTTAACTCGATTGTCCTGTTCGACCCGTTTCACTCGTTTGCCTCGTTTGACTCGTTTGGCTCGTTTGGCTCGTTTGGCTCGCTTGGCTCGCTTGGCTCGCTTGGCTCGCTTGGCTCGCTTGGCTCGCTTGGCTCGCTTGGCTCGCTTGGCTCGCTTGGCTCGCTTGGCTCGCTTGGCTCGCTTGGCTCGCTTGGCTCGCTTGGCGCGCTTGGCTCGCTTGGCTCGCTTGGCTCGCTTGGCTCGCTTGGCTCGCTTGGCTCGCTTGGCTCGCTTGGCTCGCTTGGCTCGCTTGGCTCGCTTGGCTCGCTTGGCTCGCTTGGCTCGCTTGGCTCGCTTGGCTCGCTTGGCTCGTTTGGCTCGTTTGGCTCGTTTTGCTCGTTTGGCTCGTTTGACTCGTTTGGCTCGTTTGACTCGTTTGACTCGTTTGACTCGTTTGACTGGTTTGACTCGTTTGACTCGTTTGGCTCGTTTGACTCGTTTGACTCGGTTGACTCGGTTGACTCGCTTGGCTCGCTTGGCTCGCTTGGCTCGCTTGGCTCGCTTGGCTCGCTTGGCTCGCTTGGCTCGCTTGGCTCGCTTGGCTCGCTTGGCTCGCTTGGCTCGCTTGGCTCGCTTGGCTCGCTTGGCTCGCTTGGCTCGCTTGGCTCGCTTGGCTCGCTTGGCTCGCTTGGCTCGCTTGGCTCGCTTGGCTCGCTTGGCTCGCTTGGCTCGCTTGGCTCGCTTGGCTCGCTTGGCTCGCTTGGCTCGCTTGGCTCGCTTGGCTCGCTTGGCTCGCTTGGCTCGCTTGGCTCGCTTGGCTCGCTTGGCTCGCTTGGCTCGCTTGGCTCGCTTGGCTCGCTTGGCTCGCTTGGCTCGCTTGGCTCGTTTGGCTCGCTTGACTCGTTTGGCTCGTTTGACTCGTTTGGCTCGTTTGACTCGTTTGGCTCGTTTGACTCGTTTGACTCGTTTGACTCGTTTGACTCGTTTGACTCGTTTGACTCGTTTGACTCGTTTGACTCGTTTGACTCGTTTGACTCGTTTGACTCGTTTGACTCGTTTGACTCGATTGACTCGTTTCACTCGTTTGACTCGTTTGACTCGTTTGACTCGTTTGATTCGATTCACTCGTTTGACTCGATTGTCCTGTTCGACCCGTTTGACTCGTTTGGCTCGTTTGACTCGTTTGGGTCGTTTGACTCGTTTGACTCGTTTGACTCGTTTGTCCTGTTCGACCCGTTTCACTCGTTCGACCCGTTTGACCCGTTTGACTCGTTTGACTCGTTTGACTCGTTTGACTCGTTTGACTCGTTTGACTCGTTTGACTCGTTTGACTCGTTTGACTCGTTTGACTCGTTTGACTCGTTTGACTCGTTTGACTCGTTTGACTCGTTTGACTCGTTTGACTCGTTTGACTCGTTTGACTCGTTTGACTCGTTTGACTCGTTTGACTCGTTTGACTCGTTTGACTCGTTTGACTCGTTTGACTCGTTTGACTCGTTTGACTCGTTTGACTCGTTTGACTCGTTTGACTCGTTTGACTCGTTTGACTCGTTTGACTCGTTTGACTCGTTTGACTCGTTTGACTCGTTTGACTCGTTTGACTCGTTTGACTCGTTTGACTCGTTTGACTCGTTTGACTCGTTTGACTCGTTTGACTCGTTTGACTCGTTTGACTCGTTTGACTCGTTTGACTCGTTTGACTCGTTTGACTCGTTTGACTCGTTTGACTCGTTTGACTCGTTTGACTCGTTTGACTCGTTTGACTCGTTTGACTCGTTTGACTCGTTTGACTCGTTTGGCTCGTTTGACTCGCTTGGCTCGCTTGGCTCGCTTGGCTCGCTTGGCTCGCTTGGCTCGCTTGGCTCGCTTGGCTCGCTTGGCTCGTTTGGCTCGTTTGGCTCGTTTTGCTCGTTTGGCTCGTTTGACTCGTTTGGCTCGTTTGACTCGTTTGACTCGTTTGACTCGTTTGACTGGTTTGACTCGTTTGACTCGTTTGGCTCGTTTGACTCGTTTGACTCGGTTGACTCGGTTGGCTCGCTTGGCTCGCTTGGCTCGCTTGGCTCGCTTGGCTCGCTTGGCTCGCTTGGCTCGCTTGGCTCGCTTGGCTCGCTTGGCTCGCTTGGCTCGCTTGGCTCGCTTGGCTCGCTTGGCTCGCTTGGCTCGCTTGGCTCGCTTGGCTCGCTTGGCTCGCTTGGCTCGCTTGGCTCGCTTGGCTCGCTTGGCTCGCTTGGCTCGCTTGGCTCGCTTGGCTCGCTTGGCTCGCTTGGCTCGCTTGGCTCGCTTGGCTCGCTTGGCTCGCTTGGCTCGCTTGGCTCGCTTGGCTCGCTTGGCTCGCTTGGCTCGCTTGGCTCGCTTGGCTCGCTTGGCTCGCTTGGCTCGCTTGGCTCGCTTGGCTCGCTTGGCTCGCTTGGCTCGCTTGGCTCGCTTGGCTCGTTTGGCTCGCTTGACTCGTTTGGCTCGTTTGACTCGTTTGGCTCGTTTGACTCGTTTGGCTCGTTTGACTCGTTTGACTCGTTTGACTCGTTTGACTCGTTTGACTCGTTTGACTCGTTTGACTCGTTTGACTCGTTTGACTCGTTTGACTCGTTTGACTCGTTTGACTCGTTTGACTCGTTTGACTCGTTTGACTCGTTTGACTCGTTTGACTCGTTTGACTCGTTTGACTCGTTTGACTCGTTTGACTCGTTTGACTCGTTTGACTCGTTTGACTCGTTTGACTCGTTTGACTCGTTTGACTCGTTTGACTCGTTTGACTCGTTTGACTCGTTTGGCTCGTTTGGCTCGTTTGGCTCGTTTGGCTCGTTTGGCTCGTTTGGCTCGTTTGGCTCGTTTGGCTCGTTTGGCTCGTTTGGCTCGTTTGGCTCGCTTGGCTCGCTTGGCTCGCTTGGCTCGCTTGGCTCGCTTGGCTCGCTTAACTCGATTGTCCTGTTCGACCCGTTTCACTCGTTTGCCTCGTTTGACTCGTTTGGCTCGTTTGGCTCGTTTGGCTCGTTTGGCTCGTTTGGCTCGCTTGGCTCGCTTGGCTCGCTTGGCTCGCTTGGCTCGCTTGGCTCGCTTGGCTCGCTTGGCTCGCTTGGCTCGCTTGGCTCGCTTGGCTCGCTTGGCTCGCTTGGCTCGCTTGGCTCGCTTGGCTCGCTTGGCTCGCTTGGCTGGCTTGGCTCGCTTGGCTCGCTTGACTCGATTGTCCTGTTCGACCCGTTTCACTCGTTTGCCTCGTTTGACTCGTTTGGCTCGTTTGGCTCGTTTGGCTCGTTTGGCTCGCTTGGCTCGCTTGGCTCGCTTGGCTCGCTTGGCTCGCTTGGCTCGCTTGGCTCGCTTGGCTCGCTTGGCTCGCTTGGCTCGCTTGGCTCGCTTGGCTCGCTTGGCTCGCTTTGCTCGCTTGGCTCGCTTTGCTCGCTTGGCTCGCTTGGCTCGCTTGGCTCGCTTGGCTCGCTTGGCTCGCTTGGCTCGTTTGGCTCGTTTGGCTCGTTTGGCTCGTTTGGCTCGCTTGGCTCGCTTGGCTCGCTTGGCTCGCTTGGCTCGCTTGGCTCGCTTGGCTCGCTTGGCTCGCTTGGCTCGCTTAACTCGATTGTCCTGTTCGACCCGTTTCACTCGTTTGCCTCGTTTGACTCGTTTGGCTCGTTTGGCTCGTTTGGCTCGTTTGGCTCGTTTGGCTCGCTTGGCTCGCTTGGCTCGCTTCGCTCGCTTGGCTCGCTTGGCTCGCTTGGCTCGCTTGGCTCGCTTGGCTCGCTTGGCTCGCTTGGCTCGCTTGGCTCGCTTGGCTCGCTTGACTCGCTTTGCTCGCTTGGCTCGCTTTGCTCGCTTGGCTCGCTTGGCTCGCTTGGCTCGCTTGGCTCGCTTGGCTCGCTTGGCTCGCTTGGCTCGCTTGGCTCGCTTGGCTCGCTTGGCTCGCTTGTCTCGCTTGGCTCGCTTGGCTCGCTTGGCTCGCTTGGCTCGCTTGGCTCGCTTGGCTCGCTTGGCTCGCTGGGCTCGCTTGGCTCGCTTGGCTCGCTTGGCTCGCTTGGCTCGTTTGGCTCGTTTGGCTCGTTTTGCTCGTTTGGCTCGTTTGACTCGTTTGACTCGTTTGACTCGTTTGACTCGTTTGACTGGTTTGACTCGTTTGACTCGTTTGGCTCGTTTGACTCGTTTGACTCGGTTGACTCGGTTGACTCGCTTGGCTCGCTTGGCTCGCTTGGCTCGCTTGGCTCGCTTGGCTCGCTTGGCTCGCTTGGCTCGCTTGGCTCGCTTGGCTCGCTTGGCTCGCTTGGCTCGCTTGGCTCGCTTGGCTCGCTTGGCTCGCATGGCTCGCTTGGCTCGCTTGGCTCGCTTGGCTCGCTTGGCTCGCTTGGCTCGCTTGGCTCGCTTGGCTCGCTTGGCTCGCTTGGCTCGCTTGGCTCGCTTGGCTCGCTTGGCTCGCTTGGCTCGCTTGGCTCGCTTGGCTCGCTTGGCTCGCTTGGCTCGCTTGGCTCGCTTGGCTCGCTTGGCTCGCTTGGCTCGCTTGGCTCGCTTGGCTCGCTTGGCTCGCTTGGCTCGCTTGGCTCGCTTGGCTCGCTTGGCTCGCTTGGCTCGCTTGGCTCGCTTGGCTCGTTTGGCTCGTTTGACTCGTTTGGCTCGTTTGACTCGTTTGGCTCGTTTGACTCGTTTGACTCGTTTGACTCGTTTGACTCGTTTGACTCGTTTGACTCGTTTGACTCGTTTGACTCGTTTGACTCGTTTGACTCGTTTGACTCGTTTGACTCGTTTGACTCGTTTGACTCGATTGACTCGATTGACTCGTTTGACTCGTTTGACTCGTTAGACTCGTTTGACTCGTTTGACTCGTTTGACTCGTTTGACTCGTTTGACTCGTTTGACTCGTTTGACTCGTTTGACTCGTTTGACTCGTTTGACTCGTTTGACTCGTTTGACTCGTTTGACTCGTTTGACTCGTTTGACTCGTTTGACTCGTTTGACTCGTTTGACTCGTTTGACTCGTTTGACTCGTTTGACTCGTTTGACTCGTTTGACTCGTTTGACTCGTTTGACTCGTTTGACTCGTTTGACTCGTTTGACTCGTTTGACTCGTTTGACTCGTTTGACTCGTTTGACTCGTTTGACTCGTTTGACTCGTTTGACTCGTTTGACTCGTTTGACTCGTTTGACTCGTTTGACTCGTTTGACTCGTTTGACTCGTTTGACTCGTTTGACTCGTTTGACTCGTTTGACTCGTTTGACTCGTTTGACTCGTTTGACTCGTTTGACTCGTTTGACTCGTTTGGCTCGTTTGGCTCGCTTGGCTCGCTTGGCTCGCTTGGCTCGCTTGGCTCGCTTGGCTCGCTTGGCTCGCTTAACTCGATTGTCCTGTTCGACCCGTTTCACTCGTTTGCCTCGTTTGACTCGTTTGGCTCGTTTGGCTCGTTTGGCTCGCTTGGCTCGCTTGGCTCGCTTGGCTCGCTTGGCTCGCTTGGCTCGCTTGGCTCGCTTGGCTCGCTTGGCTCGCTTGGCTCGCTTGGCTCGCTTGGCTCGCTTGGCTCGCTTGGCTCGCTTGGCTCGCTTGGCTCGCTTGGCTCGCTTGGCTCGCTTGGCTCGCTTGGCTCGCTTGGCTCGCTTGGCTCGCTTGGCTCGCTTGGCTCGCTTTGCTCGCTTGGCTCGCTTGGCTCGCTTGGCTCGCTTGGCTCGCTTGGCTCGCTTGGCTCGCTTGGCTCGCTTGGCTCGCTTGGCTCGTTTGGCTCGTTTTGCTCGTTTGGCTCGTTTGACTCGTTTGACTCGTTTGACTCGTTTGACTCGTTTGACTCGTTTGACTCGTTTGACTCGTTTGACTCGTTTGACTCGTTTGACTCGCTTGGCTCGTTTGGCTCGTTTGGCTCGTTTGGCTCGTTTGGCTCGCTTGGCTCGCTTGGCTCGCTTGGCTCGCTTGGCTCGCTTGGCTCGCTTGGCTCGCTTGGCTCGCTTGGCTCGCTTGGCTCGCTTGGCTCGCTTGGCTCGTTTGGCTCGCTTGGCTCGCTTGGCTCGCTTGGCTCGCTTGGCTCGCTTGGCTCGCTTGGCTCGCTTGGCTCGCTTGGCTCGCTTGGCTCGCTTGGCTCGCTTGGCTCGCTTGGCTCGCTTGGCTCGCTTGGCTCGCTTGGCTCGCTTGGCTCGCTTGGCTCGCTTGGCTCGCTTGGCTCGCTTGGCTCGCTTGGCTCGCTTGGCTCGCTTGGCTCGCTTGGCTCGCTTGGCTCGCTTGGCTCGCTTGGCTCGCTTGGCTCGCTTGGCTCGCTTGGCTCGCTTGGCTCGCTTGGCTCGCTTGGCTCGTTTGGCTCGTTTGGCTCGTTTTGCTCGTTTGGCTCGTTTGACTCGTTTGACTCGTTTGACTCGTTTGACTCGTTTGACTCGTTTGACTCGTTTGACTCGTTTGACTCGTTTGACTCGTTTGACTCGTTTGACTCGATTGACTCGTTTCACTCGTTTGACTCGTTTGACTCGTTTGACTCGTTTGACTCGTTTGACTCGTTTGACTCGTTTGATTCGTTTCACTCGTTTGACTCGATTGTCCTGTTCGACCCGTTTGACTCGTTTGGCTCGTTTGACTCGTTTGACTCGTTTGACTCGTTTGTCCTGTTCGACCCGTTTCACTCGTTCGACCCGTTTCACTCGTTCGACCCGTTTGACCCGTTTGACTCGTTTGACTCGTTTCACTCGTTTCACTCGTTTCACTCGTTTGACTCGTTTGACTCGTTTGACTCGTTTGACTCGTTTGACTCGTTTGACTCGTTTGACTCGTTTGACTCGTTTGACTCGTTTGACTCGTTTGACTCGTTTGACTCGTTTGACTCGTTTGACTCGTTTGACTCGTTTGACTCGTTTGACTCGTTTGACTCGTTTGACTCGTTTGACTCGTTTGACTCGTTTGACTCGTTTGACTCGTTTGACTCGTTTGACTCGTTTGACTCGTTTGACTCGTTTGACTCGTTTGACTCGTTTGACTCGTTTGACTCGTTTGACTCGTTTGACTCGTTTGACTCGTTTGACTCGTTTGACTCGTTTGACTCGTTTGACTCGTTTGACTCGTTTGACTCGTTTGACTCGTTTGACTCGTTTGACTCGTTTGACTCGTTTGACTCGTTTGACTCGTTTGACTCGTTTGACTCGTTTGACTCGTTTGACTCGTTTGACTCGTTTGACTCGTTTGACTCGTTTGACTCGTTTGGCTCGTTTGACTCGTTTGGCTCGTTTGGCTCGTTTGGCTCGTTTGGCTCGTTTGGCTCGTTTGGCTCGTTTGGCTCGTTTGGCTCGTTTGGCTCGTTTGGCTCGTTTGGCTCGTTTGGCTCGTTTGGCTCGTTTGGCTCGTTTGGCTCGTTTGGCTCGTTTGGCTCGTTTGGCTCGCTTGGCTCGCTTGGCTCGCTTGGCTCGCTTGGCTCGCTTGGCTCGCTTGGCTCGCTTGGCTCGCTTGGCTCGCTTGGCTCGCTTGGCTCGCTTGGCTCGCTTGGCTCGCTTGGCTCGCTTGGCTCGCTTGGCTCGCTTGGCTCGCTTGGCTCGCTTGGCTCGCTTGGCTCGCTTGGCTCGCTTGGCTCGCTTGGCTCGCTTGGCTCGCTTGGCTCGCTTGGCTCGCTTGGCTCGCTTGGCTCGTTTGGCTCGTTTGGCTCGTTTTGCTCGTTTGGCTCGTTTGACTCGTTTGACTCGTTTGACTCGTTTGACTCGTTTGACTCGTTTGACTCGTTTGACTCGTTTGACTCGTTTGACTCGTTTGACTCGTTTCACTCGTTTGACTCGTTTGACTCGTTTGACTCGTTTGACTCGTTTGATTCGTTTCACTCGTTTGACTCGATTGTCCTGTTCGACCCGTTTGACTCGTTTGGCTCGTTTGACTCGTTTGGGTCGTTTGACTCGTTTGTCCTGTTCGACCCGTTTCACTCGTTCGACCCGTTTCACTCGTTCGACCCGTTTGACCCGTTTGACTCGTTTGACTCGTTTCACTCGTTTCACTCGTTTGACTCGTTTGACTCGTTTGACTCGTTTGACTCGTTTGACTCGTTTGACTCGTTTGACTCGTTTGACTCGTTTGACTCGTTTGACTCGTTTGACTCGTTTGACTCGTTTGACTCGTTTGACTCGTTTGACTCGTTTGACTCGTTTGACTCGTTTGACTCGTTTGACTCGTTTGACTCGTTTGACTCGTTTGACTCGTTTGACTCGTTTGACTCGTTTGACTCGTTTGACTCGTTTGACTCGTTTGACTCGTTTGACTCGTTTGACTCGTTTGACTCGTTTGACTCGTTTGACTCGTTTGACTCGTTTGACTCGTTTGACTCGTTTGACTCGTTTGACTCGTTTGACTCGTTTGACTCGTTTGACTCGTTTGACTCGTTTGACTCGTTTGACTCGATTGACTCGATTGACTCGTTTGACTCGTTTGACTCGATTGACTCGTTTGACTCGTATGACTCGTTTGACTCGTTTGACTCGTTTGACTCGTTTGACTCGTTTGACTCCTTTGACTCCTTTGACTCGTTTGACTCGTTTGACTCGTTTGACTCGTTTGACTCGTTTGACTCGTTTGACTCGATTGACTCGTTTGACTCGTTTGACTCGTTTGACTCGTTTGACTCGTTTGACTCGTTTGACTCGTTTGACTCGTTTGACTCGTTTGACTCGTTTGACTCGTTTGACTCGTTTGACTCGTTTGACTCGTTTGACTCGTTTGACTCGTTTGACTCGTTTGACTCGTTTGACTCGTTTGACTCGTTTGACTCGTTTGACTCGTTTGACTCGTTTGACTCGTTTGACTCGTTTGACTCGTTTGACTCGTTTGACTCGTTTGACTCGTTTGACTCGTTTGACTCGTTTGACTCGTTTGACTCGTTTGACTCGTTTGACTCGTTTGACTCGTTTGACTCGTTTGACTCGTTTGACTCGTTTGACTCGTTTGACTCGTTTGACTCGTTTGACTCGTTTGACTCGTTTGACTCGTTTGACTCGTTTGACTCGTTTGACTCGTTTGACTCGTTTGACTCGTTTGACTCGTTTGACTCGTTTGACTCGTTTGACTCGTTTGACTCGTTTGACTCGTTTGACTCGTTTGACTCGTTTGACTCGTTTGACTCGTTTGACTCGTTTGACTCGTTTGACTCGTTTGACTCGTTTGACTCGTTTGACTCGTTTGACTCGTTTGACTCGTTTGACTCGTTTGACTCGTTTGACTCGTTTGACTCGTTTGACTCGTTTGACTCGTTTGACTCGTTTGACTCGATTGACTCCTTTGACTCGTTTGACTCGTTTGACTCGTTTGACTCGTTTGACTCGTTTGACTCGTTTGACTCGATTGACTCGTTTGACTCGTTTGACTCGTTTGACTCGTTTGACTCGTTTGACTCGTTTGACTCGTTTGACTCGTTTGACTCGATTGTCCTGTTCGACCCGTTTGAGTCGATTGTCCTGTTCGACCCGTTTGAGTCGTTTGACTCGTTTGACTCGTTTGACTCGTTTGACTCGTTTGACTCGTTTGACTCGTTTGACTCGTTTGACTCGTTTGACTCGTTTGACTCGTTTGACTCGTTTGACTCGTTTGACTCGTTTGACTCGTTTGACTCGTTTGACTCGTTTGACTCGTTTGACTCGTTTGACTCGTTTGACTCGTTTGACTCGTTTGACTCGTTTGACTCGTTTGACTCGTTTGACTCGTTTGACTCGTTTGACTCGTTTGACTCGTTTGACTCGTTTGACTCGTTTGACTCGTTTGACTCGTTTGACTCGTTTGACTCGTTTGACTCGTTTGACTCGTTTGACTCGTTTGACTCGTTTGACTCGTTTGACTCGTTTGACTCGTTTGACTCGTTTGACTCGTTTGACTCGTTTGACTCGTTTGACTCGTTTGACTCGTTTGACTCGTTTGACTCGTTTGACTCGTTTGTCTCGTTTGACTCGTTTGACTCGTTTGACTCGTTTGACTCGTTTGACTCGTTTGACTCGTTTGACTCGTTTGACTCGTTTGACTCGTTTGACTCGTTTGACTCGTTTGACTCGTTTGACTCGTTTGACTCGTTTGACTCGTTTGACTCGTTTGACTCGATTGACTCGATTGACTCGTTTGACTCGATTGACTCCTTTGACTCGTTTGACTCGTTTGACTCGTTTGACTCGTTTGACTCGTTTGACTCGTTTGACTCGTTTGACTCGATTGACTCGTTTGACTCGTTTGACTCGTTTGACTCGTTTGACTCGTTTGACTCGTTTGACTCGTTTGACTCGTTTGACTCGATTGTCCTGTTCGACCCGTTTGAGTCGATTGTCCTGTTCGACCCGTTTGAGTCGTTTGACTCGTTTGACTCGTTTGACTCGTTTGACTCGTTTGACTCGTTTGACTCGTTTGACTCGTTTGACTCGTTTGACTCGTTTGACTCGTTTGACTCGTTTGACTCGTTTGACTCGTTTGACTCGTTTGACTCGTTTGACTCGTATGACTCGTTTGACTCGTTTGACTCGTTTGACTCGTTTGACTCGTTTGACTCGTTTGACTCGTTTGACTCGTTTGACTCGTTTGACTCGTTTGACTCGTTTGACTCGTTTGTCTCGTTTGACTCGTTTGACTCGTTTGACTCGTTTGACTCGTTTGACTCGTTTGACTCGTTTGACTCGTTTGACTCGTTTGACTCGTTTGACTCGTTTGACTCGTTTGACTCGTTTGACTCGTTTGACTCGTTTGACTCGTTTGACTCGTTTGACTCGTTTGACTCGTTTGACTCGTTTGACTCGTTTGACTCGTTTGACTCGTTTGACTCGATTGACTCGTTTGACTCGTTTGACTCGTTTGACTCGTTTGACTCGTTTGACTCGTTTGACTCGATTGTCCTGTTCGACCCGTTTGAGTCGATTGTCCTGTTCGACCCGTTTGAGTCGTTTGACTCGTTTGACTCGTTTGACTCGTTTGACTCGTTTGACTCGTTTGACTCGTTTGACTCGTTTGACTCGTTTGACTCGTTTGACTCGTTTGACTCGTTTGACTCGTTTGACTCGTTTGACTCGTTTGACTCGTTTGACTCGTTTGACTCGTTTGACTCGTTTGACTCGTTTGACTCGTTTGACTCGTTTGACTCGTTTGACTCGTTTGACTCGTTTGACTCGTTTGACTCGTTTGACTCGTTTGACTCGTTTGACTCGTTTGACTCGTTTGACTCGTTTCACTCGTTTGACTCGTTTGACTCGTTTGACTCGTTTGACTCGTTTGATTCGTTTCACTCGTTTGACTCGATTGTCCTGTTCGACCCGTTTGACTCGTTTGGCTCGTTTGACTCGTTTGGGTCGTTTGACTCGTTTGTCCTGTTCGACCCGTTTCACTCGTTCGACCCGTTTCACTCGTTCGACCCGTTTGACCCGTTTGACTCGTTTGACTCGTTTCACTCGTTTCACTCGTTTGACTCGTTTGACTCGTTTGACTCGTTTGACTCGTTTGACTCGTTTGACTCGTTTGACTCGTTTGACTCGTTTGACTCGTTTGACTCGTTTGACTCGTTTGACTCGTTTGACTCGTTTGACTCGTTTGACTCGTTTGACTCGTTTGACTCGTTTGACTCGTTTGACTCGTTTGACTCGTTTGACTCGTTTGACTCGTTTGACTCGTTTGACTCGTTTGACTCGTTTGACTCGTTTGACTCGTTTGACTCGTTTGACTCGTTTGACTCGTTTGACTCGTTTGACTCGTTTGACTCGTTTGACTCGTTTGACTCGTTTGACTCGTTTGACTCGTTTGACTCGTTTGACTCGATTGACTCGATTGACTCGTTTGACTCGTTTGACTCGATTGACTCGTTTGACTCGTATGACTCGTTTGACTCGTTTGACTCGTTTGACTCGTTTGACTCGTTTGACTCCTTTGACTCCTTTGACTCGTTTGACTCGTTTGACTCGTTTGACTCGTTTGACTCGTTTGACTCGTTTGACTCGATTGACTCGTTTGACTCGTTTGACTCGTTTGACTCGTTTGACTCGTTTGACTCGTTTGACTCGTTTGACTCGTTTGACTCGTTTGACTCGTTTGACTCGTTTGACTCGTTTGACTCGTTTGACTCGTTTGACTCGTTTGACTCGTTTGACTCGTTTGACTCGTTTGACTCGTTTGACTCGTTTGACTCGTTTGACTCGTTTGACTCGTTTGACTCGTTTGACTCGTTTGACTCGTTTGACTCGTTTGACTCGCTTGGCTCGCTTGGCTCGCTTGGCTCGCTTGGCTCGCTTGGCTCGCTTGGCTCGCTTGGCTCGCTTGGCTCGCTTGGCTCGCTTGGCTCGCTTGGCTCGCTTGGCTCGCTTGGCTCGCTTGGCTCGCTTGGCTCGCTTGGCTCGTTTGGCTCGTTTGGCTCGTTTGGCTCGTTTGGCTCGTTTGACTCGTTTGACTCGTTTGACTCGTTTGACTCGTTTGACTCGTTTGACTGGTTTGACTCGTTTGACTCGTTTGGCTCGTTTGACTCGTTTGGCTCGGTTGACTCGGTTGGCTCGCTTGGCTCGCTTGGCTCGCTTGGCTCGCTTGGCTCGCTTGGCTCGCTTGGCTCGCTTGGCTCGCTTGGCTCGCTTGGCTCGCTTGACTCGTTTGGCTCGTTTGGCTCGTTTGGCTCGTTTGGCTCGCTTGGCTCGCTTGGCTCGCTTGGCTCGCTTGGCTCGCTTGGCTCGTTTCACTCGTTTCACTCGTTTGACTCGATTGTCCTGTTCGACCCGTTTGACTCGTTTGGCTCGTTTGACTCGTTTGGGTCGTTTGACTCGTTTGACTCGTTTGACTCGTTTGTCCTGTTCGACCCGTTTCACTCGTTCGACCCGTTTCACTCGTTCGACCCGTTTGACCCGTTTGACTCGTTTGACTCGTTTGACTCGTTTGACTCGTTTGACTCGTTTGACTCGTTTGACTCGTTTGACTCGTTTGACTCGTTTGACTCGTTTGACTCGTTTGACTCGATTGTCCTGTTCGACCCGTTTGACTCGCTTGACTCGATTGTCCTGTTCGACCCGTTTGACTCGTTTGACTCGTTTGACTCGTTTGACTCGTTTGACTCGTTTGACTCGTTTGACTCGTTTGACTCGTTTGACTCGATTGACTCGATTGACTCGTTTGACTCGTTTGACTCGTTAGACTCGTTTGACCTGTTCGACCCGTTTGACTCGATTGACTCGTTTGACTCGTATGATTCGTTTGACTCGTTTGACTCGTTTGACTCGTTTGACTCGTTTGACTCGTTTGACTCGTTTGACTCGTTTGACTCATTTGACTCGTTTGACTCGATTGACTCGATTGACTCGTTTGACTCGTTTGACTCGTTAGACTCGTTTGACTCGATTGACTCGTTTGACTCGTTTGACTCATTTGACTCGTTTGACTCGATTGACTCGATTGACTCGTTTGACTCGTTTGACTCGTTAGACTCGTTTGACTCGATTGTCCTCTTCGACCCGTTTGACACGTTTGACTCGTTTGACTCGTTTGACTCGTTTGAGTCGTTTGACTCGTTTGACTCGTTTGACTCGATTGACTCGTTTGACTCGTATGATTCGTTTGACTCGTTTGACTCGTTTGACTCGTTTGACTCGTTTGACTCGTTTGACTCGTTTGACTCGTTTGACTCGTTTGACTCGTTTGACTCGTTTGACTCGTTTGACTCGTTTGACTCGTTTGACTCGTTTGACTCGTTTGACTCGTTTGACTCGTTTGACTCGTTTGACTCGTTTGACTCGTTTGACTCGTTTGACTCGTTTGACTCGTTTGACTCGTTTGACTCGTTTGACTCGTTTGACTCGTTTGACTCGTTTGACTCGTTTGACTCGTTTGACTCGTTTGACTCGTTTGACTCGTTTGACTCGTTTGACTCGTTTGACTCGTTTGACTCGTTTGACTCGTTTGACTCGTTTGACTCGTTTGACTCGTTTGACTCGTTTGACTCGTTTGACTCGTTTGACTCGTTTGACTCGTTTGACTCGTTTGACTCGTTTGACTCGTTTGACTCGTTTGACTCGTTTGACTCGTTTGACTCGTTTGACTCGTTTGACTCGTTTGACTCGTTTGGCTCGTTTGGCTCGTTTGACTCGCTTGGCTCGCTTGGCTCGCTTGGCTCGCTTGGCTCGCTTGGCTCGTTTCACTCGTTTCACTCGTTTGACTCGTTTGACTCGTTTGACTCGTTTGACTCGTTTGACTCGTTTGACTCGTTTGACTCGTTTGACTCGTTTGACTCGTTTGACTCGTTTGACTCGTTTGACTCGTTTGACTCGTTTGACTCGTTTGACTCGTTTGACTCGTTTGACTCGTTTGACTCGTTTGACTCGTTTGACTCGTTTGACTCGTTTGACTCGTTTGACTCGTTTGACTCGTTTGACTCGTTTGACTCGTTTGACTCGTTTGACTCGTTTGACTCGTTTGACTCGTTTGACTCGTTTGACTCGTTTGACTCGTTTGACTCGTTTGACTCGTTTGACTCGTTTGACTCGTTTGACTCGTTTGACTCGTTTGACTCGTTTGACTCGTTTGACTCGTTTGACTCGTTTGACTCGTTTGACTCGTTTGACTCGTTTGACTCGTTTGACTCGTTTGACTCGTTTGACTCGTTTGACTCGTTTGACTCGTTTGACTCGTTTGACTCGTTTGACTCGTTTGACTCGTTTGACTCGTTTGACTCGTTTGACTCGTTTGACTCGTTTGACTCGTTTGACTCGTTTGACTCGTTTGACTCGTTTGACTCGTTTGACTCGTTTGACTCGTTTGACTCGTTTGACTCGTTTGACTCGTTTGACTCGTTTGACTCGTTTGACTCGTTTGACTCGTTTGACTCGTTTGACTCGTTTGACTCGTTTGACTCGTTTGGCTCGTTTGACTCGTTTGACTCGTTTGGCTCGTTTGGCTCGTTTGGCTCGTTTGGCTCGTTTGGCTCGTTTGGCTCGTTTGGCTCGTTTGGCTCGTTTGGCTCGTTTGGCTCGTTTGGCTCGTTTGGCTCGTTTGGCTCGTTTGGCTCGTTTGGCTCGTTTGGCTCGTTTCGCTCGTTTGGCTCGTTTGGCTCGTTTGGCTCGTTTGGCTCGTTTGAATCGTTTGGCTCGTTTGGCTCGTTTGGCTCGCTTGGCTCGCTTGGCTAGCTTGGCTCGCTTGGCTCGCTTGGCTCGCTTGGCTCGCTTGGCTCGCTCGGCTCGCTCGGCTCGCTCGGCTCGCTCGGCTCGCTCGGCTCGCTTGGCTCGCTTGGCTCGCTTGGCTCGCTTGGCTCGTTTGGCTCGCTTGGCTCGCTTTGCTCGCTTGGCTCGCTTGGCTCGCTTGGCTCGCTTGGCTCGCTTGGCTCGCTTGGCTCTCTTGGCTCGCTTGGCTCGCTTGGCTCGCTTGGCTCGCTTGGCTCGCTTGGCTCGCTTGGCTCGCTTGGCTCGCTTGGCTCGCTTGGCTCGCTTGGCTCGCTTGGCTCGCTTGGCTCGCTTGGCTCGCTTGGCTCGCTTGGCTCGCTTGGCTCGCTTGGCTCGCTTGGCTCGCTTGGCTCGTTTGGCTCGTTTGGCTCGTTTGGCTCGTTTGGCTCGTTTGACTCGTTTGACTCGTTTGACTCGTTTGACTCGTTTGACTCGTTTGACTGGTTTGACTCGTTTGACTCGTTTGGCTCGTTTGACTCGTTTGGCTCGGTTGACTCGGTTGGCTCGCTTGGCTCGCTTGGCTCGCTTGGCTCGCTTGGCTCGCTTGGCTCGCTTGGCTCGCTTGGCTCGCTTGGCTCGCTTGGCTCGCTTGACTCGTTTGGCTCGTTTGGCTCGTTTGGCTCGTTTGGCTCGCTTGGCTCGCTTGGCTCGCTTGGCTCGCTTGGCTCGCTTGGCTCGTTTCACTCGTTTCACTCGTTTGACTCGATTGTCCTGTTCGACCCGTTTGACTCGTTTGGCTCGTTTGACTCGTTTGGGTCGTTTGACTCGTTTGACTCGTTTGACTCGTTTGTCCTGTTCGACCCGTTTCACTCGTTCGACCCGTTTCACTCGTTCGACCCGTTTGACCCGTTTGACTCGTTTGACTCGTTTGACTCGTTTGACTCGTTTGACTCGTTTGACTCGTTTGACTCGTTTGACTCGTTTGACTCGTTTCACTCGTTTCACTCGTTTGACTCGATTGTCCTGTTCGACTCGTTTGACTCGTTTGACTCGTTTGACTCGTTTGACTCGTTTGACTCGTTTGACTCGTTTGACTCGTTTGACTCGTTTGACTCGTTTGACTCGTTTGACTCGTTTGACTCGTTTGACTCGTTTGACTCGTTTGACTCGTTTGACTCGTTTGACTCGTTTGACTCGTTTGACTCGTTTGACTCGTTTGACTCGTTTGACTCGTTTGACTCGTTTGACTCGTTTGACTCGTTTGACTCGTTTGACTCGTTTGACTCGTTTGACTCGTTTGACTCGTTTGACTCGTTTGACTCGTTTGACTCGTTTGACTCGTTTGACTCGTTTGACTCGTTTGACTCGTTTGACTCGTTTGACTCGTTTGACTCGTTTGACTCGTTTGACTCGTTTGACTCGTTTGACTCGTTTGACTCGTTTGACTCGTTTGACTCGTTTGACTCGTTTGACTCGTTTGACTCGTTTGACTCGTTTGACTCGTTTGACTCGTTTGACTCGTTTGACTCGTTTGACTCGTTTGACTCGTTTGGCTCGTTTGGCTCGTTTGGCTCGTTTGGCTCGTTTGGCTCGTTTGGCTCGTTTGGCTCGTTTGGCTCGTTTGGCTCGTTTGGCTCGTTTGGCTCGTTTGGCTCGTTTGGCTCGTTTGGCTCGTTTGGCTCGTTTGGCTCGTTTGGCTCGTTTGACTCGTTTGACTCGTTTGACTCGTTTGACTCGTTTGACTCGTTTGACTCATTTGACTCGTTTGACTCGATTGACTCGATTGACTCGTTTGACTCGTTTGACTCGTTAGACTCGTTTGACTCGATTGACTCGTTTGACTCGTTTGACTCATTTGACTCGTTTGACTCGATTGACTCGATTGACTCGTTTGACTCGTTTGACTCGTTAGACTCGTTTGACTCGATTGTCCTCTTCGACCCGTTTGACACGTTTGACACGTTTGACTCGTTTGACTCGTTTGACTCGTTTGACTCGTTTGACTCGTTTGACTCGTTTGACTCGTTTGACTCGTTTGACTCGTTTGACTCGTTTGACTCGTTTGACTCGTTTGACTCGTTTGACTCGTTTGACTCGTTTGACTCGTTTGACTCGTTTGACTCGTTTGACTCGTATGCCTCGTTTGACCCGTTTGGCCCTTTTGACTCGTTTGACTCGTTTGACACGTTACACCCGTTTGACTCGTTCGACACTTTTTACCCGATTGACTCGTTAGTCCGGTTTGACTCGTTTGACTCGTTTGACTCGTTTGACTCGATTGACTCGTTTGACTCGTTTGACTCGTTTGACTCGTTTGACTCGTTTGACTCGTTTGACTCGTTTGACTCGTTTGACTCGTTTGACTCGTTTGACTCGTTTGACTCGTTTGACTCGTTTGACTCGTTTGACTCGTTTGACTCGTTTGACTCGTTTGACTCGTTTGACTCGTTTGACTCGTTTGACTCGTTTGACTCGTTTGACTCGTTTGACTCGTTTGACTCGTTTGACTCGTTTGACTCGTTTGACTCGTTTGACTCGTTTGACTCGTTTGACTCGTTTGACTCGTTTGACTCGTTTGACTCGTTTGACTCGTTTGACTCGTTTGACTCGTTTGACTCGTTTGACTCGTTTGACTCGTTTGACTCGTTTCACTCGTTTGACTCGTTTGAGTCATTTGACTCGTTTGACTCGATTGACTCGATTGACTCGTTTGACTCGTTTGACTCGTTAGACTCGTTTGACTCGATTGTCCCCTTCGACCCGTTTGACACGTTTGACACGTTTGACTCGTTTGACTCGTTTGACTCGTTTGAGTCGTTTGACTCTTTTGACTCGTTTGACTCGTTTGACTCGTTTGACTCGTTTGACTCGTTTGACTCGTTTGACTCGTTTGACTCGTTTGACTCGTTTGACTCGTTTGACTCGTTTGACTCGTTTGACTCGTTTGACTCGTTTGACTCGTTTGACTCGTTTGACTCGTTTGACTCGTTTGACTCGTTTGACTCGTTTGACTCGTTTGACTCGTTTGACTCGTTTGACTCGTTTGACTCGTTTGACTCGTTTGACTCGTTTGACTCGTTTGACTCGTTTGACTCGTTTGACTCGTTTGACTCGTTTGACTCGTTTGACTCGTTTGACTCGTTTGACTCATTTGACTCGTTTGACTCGATTGACTCGATTGACTCGTTTGACTCGTTTGACTCGTTAGACTCGTTTGACTCGATTGTCCTCTTCGACCCGTTTGACACGTTTGACACGTTTGACTCGTTTGACTCGTTTGACTCGTTTGACTCGTTTGACTCGTTTGACTCGTTTGACTCGTTTGACTCGTTTGACTCGTTTGACTCGTTTGACTCGTTTGACTCGTTTGACTCGTTTGACTCGTTTGACTCGTTTGACTCGTTTGACTCGTTTGACTCGTTTGACTCGTTTGACTCGTTTGACTCGTTTGACTCGTTTGACTCGTTTGACTCGTTTGACTCGTTTGACTCGTTTGACTCGTTTGACTCGTTTGACTCGTTTGACTCGTTTGACTCGTTTGACTCGTTTGACTCGTTTGACTCGTTTGACTCGTTTGACTCGTTTGAATCGTATAACTCGTTTGACTCGTTTGACTCGTTTGACTCGTTTGACTCGATTGTCCTGTTCGACCCGTTTCACTCGTTCGACCCGTTTGACTCGTATGCCTCGTTTGACCCGTTTGGCCCGTTTGACTCGTTTGACTCGTTTGACACGTTACACCCGTTTGACTCGTTCGACACTTTTTACCCGATTGACTCGTTAGTCCGGTTTGACTCGTTTGACTCGTTTGACTCGTTTGACTCGTTTGACTCGTTTGACTCGTTTGACTCGTTTCACTCGTTTGAATCGTATAACTCGTTTGACTCGTTTGACTCGTTTGACTCGATTGTCCTGTTCGACCCGTTTCACTCGTTCGACCCGTTTGACTCGTATGCCTCGTTTGACCCGTTTGGCCCGTTTGACTCGTTTGACTCGTTTGACACGTTACACCCGTTTGACTCGTTCGACACTTTTTACCCGATTGACTCGTTAGTCCGGTTTGACTCGTTTGACTCGTTTGACTCGTTTGACTCGTTTGACTCGTTTGACTCGTTTGACTCGTTTCACTCGTTTGACTCGTTTGACTCGTTTCACTCGTTTCACTCGTTTGACTCGATTGTCCTGTTCGACTCGTTTGACTCGTTTGACTCGTTTGACTCGTTTCACTCGTTTGACTCGTTTGACTCGTTTGACTCGTTTGACTCGTTTGACTCGTTTGACTCGTTTGACTCGTTTGACTCGTATGCCTCGTTTGACCCGTTTGGCCCGTTTGACTCGTTTGACTCGTTTGACACGTTACACCCGTTTGACTCGTTCGACACTTTTTACCCGATTGACTCGTTAGTCCGGTTTGACTCGTTTGACTCGTTTGACTCGTTTGACTCGTTTGACTCGTTTGACTCGTTTGACTCGTTTCACTCGTTTGACTCGTTTGACTCGTTTCACTCGTTTCACTCGTTTGACTCGATTGTCCTGTTCGACTCGTTTGACTCGTTTGACTCGTTTGACTCGTTTGACTCGTTTGACTCGTTTGACTCGTTTGACTCGTTTGACTCGTTAGTCCGGTTTGACTCGTTTGACTCGTTTGACTCGTTTGACTCGTTTGACTCGTTTGACTCGTTTGACTCGTTTCACTCGTTTGAATCGTATAACTCGTTTGACTCGTTTGACTCGTTTGACTCGATTGTCCTGTTCGACCCGTTTCACTCGTTCGACCCGTTTGACTCGTATGCCTCGTTTGACCCGTTTGGCCCGTTTGACTCGTTTGACTCGTTTGACACGTTACACCCGTTTGACTCGTTCGACACTTTTTACCCGATTGACTCGTTAGTCCGGTTTGACTCGTTTGACTCGTTTGACTCGTTTGACTCGTTTGACTCGTTTGACTCGTTTGACTCGTTTCACTCGTTTGACTCGTTTGACTCGTTTCACTCGTTTCACTCGTTTGACTCGATTGTCCTGTTCGACTCGTTTGACTCGTTTGACTCGTTTGACTCGTTTGACTCGTTTGACTCGTTTGACTCGTTTGACTCGTTTGACTCGTTTGACTCGTTTGACTCGTTTGACTCGTTTGACTCGTTTGACTCGTTTGACTCGATTGACTCGTTTCACTCGTTTGACTCGTTTGACTCGATTGTCCTGTTCGACCCGTTTCACTCGTTTGCCTCGTTTGACTCGTTTGACTCGATTGTCCTGTTCGACCCGTTTGACTCGCTTGACTCGATTGTCCTGTTCGACCCGTTTGACTCGTTTGACTCGTTTGACTCGTTTGACTCGTTTGACTCGTTTGACTCGTTTGACTCGTTTGACTCGTTTGACTCATTTGACTCGATTGACTCGTTTGACTCGTTTGACTCGTTTGACTCGTTTGACTCGTTTGACTCGTTTGACTCGTTTGACTCGTTTGACTCGTTTGACTCGTTTGACTCGTTTGACTCGTTTGACTCGTTTGACTCGTTTGACTCGTTTGACTCGTTTGACTCGTTTGACTCGTTTGACTCGTTTGACTCGTTTGACTCGTTTGACTCGTTTGACTCGTTTGACTCGTTTGACTCGTTTGACTCGTTTGACTCGTTTGACTCGTTTGACTCGTTTGACTCGTTTGACTCGTTTGACTCGTTTCACTCGTTTGACTCGTTTGACTCATTTGACTCGTTTGACTCGATTGACTCGATTGACTCGTTTGACTCGTTTGACTCGTTAGACTCGTTTGACTCGATTGTCCTCTTCGACCCGTTTGACACGTTTGACACGTTTGACTCGTTTGACTCGTTTGACTCGTTTGAGTCGTTTGACTCTTTTGACTCGTTTGACTCGTTTGACTCGTTTGACTCGTTTGACTCGTTTGACTCGTTTGACTCGTTTGACTCGTTTGACTCGTTTGACTCGTTTGACTCGTTTGACTCGTTTGACTCGTTTGACTCGTTTGACTCGTTTGACTCGTTTGACTCGTTTGACTCGTTTGACTCGTTTGACTCGTTTGACTCGTTTGACTCGTTTGACTCGTTTGACTCGTTTGACTCGTTTGACTCGTTTGACTCGTTTGACTCGTTTGACTCGTTTGACTCGTTTGACTCGTTTGACTCGTTTGACTCGTTTGACTCGTTTGACTCGTTTGACTCGTTTGACTCGTTTGACTCGTTTGACTCGTTTGACTCGTTTGACTCGTTTGACTCGTTTGACTCGTTTGACTCGTTTGACTCGTTTGACTCGTTTGACTCGTTTGACTCGTTTGACTCGTTTGACTCGTTTGACTCGTTTGACTCGTTTGACTCGTTTGACTCGTTTGACTCGTTTGACTCGTTTGACTCGTTTGACTCGTTTGACTCGTTTGACTCATTTGACTCGTTTGACTCGATTGACTCGATTGACTCGTTTGACTCGTTTGACTCGTTAGACTCGTTTGACTCGATTGTCCTCTTCGACCCGTTTGACACGTTTGACACGTTTGACTCGTTTGACTCGTTTGACTCGTTTGACTCGTTTGACTCGTTTGACTCGTTTGACTCGTTTGACTCGTTTGACTCGTTTGACTCGTTTGACTCGTTTGACTCGTTTGACTCGTTTGACTCGTTTGACTCGTTTGACTCGTTTGACTCGTTTGACTCGTTTGACTCGTTTGACTCGTTTGACTCGTTTGACTCGTTTGACTCGTTTGACTCGTTTGACTCGTTTGACTCGTTTGACTCGTTTGACTCGTTTGACTCGTTTGACTCGTTTGACTCGTTTGACTCGTTTGACTCGTTTGACTCGTTTGACTCGTTTGACTCGTTTGACTCGTTTGACTCGTTTGACTCGTTTGACTCGTTTGACTCGTTTGACTCGTTTGACTCGTTTGACTCGTTTGACTCGTTTGACTCGTTTGACTCATTTGACTCGTTTGACTCGATTGACTCGATTGACTCGTTTGACTCGTTTGACTCGTTAGACTCGTTTGACTCGATTGTCCTCTTCGACCCGTTTGACACGTTTGACACGTTTGACTCGTTTGACTCGTTTGACTCGTTTGACTCGTTTGACTCGTTTGACTCGTTTGACTCGTTTGACTCGTTTGACTCGTTTGACTCGTTTGACTCGTTTGACTCGTTTGACTCGTTTGACTCGTTTGACTCGTTTGACTCGTTTGACTCGTTTGACTCGTTTGACTCGTTTGACTCGTTTGACTCGTTTGACTCGTTTGACTCGTTTGACTCGTTTGACTCGTTTGACTCGTTTGACTCGTTTGACTCGTTTGACTCGTTTGACTCGTTTGACTCGTTTGACTCGTTTGACTCGTTTGACTCGTTTGACTCGTTTGACTCGTTTGACTCGTTTGACTCGTTTGACTCGTTTGACTCGTTTGACTCGTTTGAATCGTATAACTCGTTTGACTCGTTTGACTCGTTTGACTCGATTGTCCTGTTCGACCCGTTTCACTCGTTCGACCCGTTTGACTCGTATGCCTCGTTTGACCCGTTTGGCCCGTTTGACTCGTTTGACTCGTTTGACACGTTACACCCGTTTGACTCGTTCGACACTTTTTACCCGATTGACTCGTTAGTCCGGTTTGACTCGTTTGACTCGTTTGACTCGTTTGACTCGTTTGACTCGTTTGACTCGTTTGACTCGTTTGACTCGTTTGACTCGTTTGACTCGTTTGACTCGTTTGACTCGTTTGACTCGTTTGACTCGTTTGACTCGTTTGACTCGTTTGACTCGTTTGACTCGTTTGACTCGTTTGACTCGTTTGACTCGTTTGACTCGTTTGACTCGTTTGACTCGTTTGTCTCGTTTGACTCGTTTGACTCGTTTGACTCGTTTGACTCGTTTGACTCGTTTGACTCGTTTGACTCGTTTGACTCGTTTGACTCGTTTGACTCGTTTGACTCGTTTGACTCGTTTGACTCGTTTGACTCGTTTGACTCGTTTGACTCATTTGACTCGTTTGACTCGATTGACTCGATTGACTCGTTTGACTCGTTTGACTCGTTAGACTCGTTTGACTCGATTGTCCTCTTCGACCCGTTTGACACGTTTGACACGTTTGACTCGTTTGACTCGTTTGACTCGTTTGACTCGTTTGACTCGTTTGACTCGTTTGACTCGTTTGACTCGTTTGACTCGTTTGACTCGTTTGACTCGTTTGACTCGTTTGACTCGTTTGACTCGTTTGACTCGTTTGACTCGTTTGACTCGTTTGACTCGTTTGACTCGTTTGACTCGTTTGACTCGTTTGACTCGTTTGACTCGTTTGACTCGTTTGACTCGTTTGACTCGTTTGACTCGTTTGACTCGTTTGACTCGTTTGACTCGTTTGACTCGTTTGACTCGTTTGACTCGTTTGACTCGTTTGACTCGTTTGACTCGTTTGACTCGTTTGACTCGTTTGAATCGTATAACTCGTTTGACTCGTTTGACTCGTTTGACTCGATTGTCCTGTTCGACCCGTTTCACTCGTTCGACCCGTTTGACTCGTATGCCTCGTTTGACCCGTTTGGCCCGTTTGACTCGTTTGACTCGTTTGACACGTTACACCCGTTTGACTCGTTCGACACTTTTTACCCGATTGACTCGTTAGTCCGGTTTGACTCGTTTGACTCGTTTGACTCGTTTGACTCGTTTGACTCGTTTGACTCGTTTGACTCGTTTCACTCGTTTGACTCGTTTGACTCGTTTCACTCGTTTCACTCGTTTGACTCGATTGTCCTGTTCGACTCGTTTGACTCGTTTGACTCGTTTGACTCGTTTGACTCGTTTGACTCGTTTGACTCGTTTGACTCGTTTGACTCGTTTGACTCGTTTGACTCGTTTGACTCGTTTGACTCGTTTGACTCGTTTGACTCGTTTGACTCGTTTGACTCGTTTGACTCGTTTGACTCGTTTGACTCGTTTGACTCGTTTGACTCGTTTGACTCGTTTGACTCGTTTGACTCGTTTGACTCGTTTGACTCGATTGACTCGTTTCACTCGTTTGACTCGTTTGACTCGATTGTCCTGTTCGACCCGTTTCACTCGTTTGCCTCGTTTGACTCGTTTGACTCGTTTCACTCGTTTGACTCGTTTGACTCGATTGTCCTGTTCGACCCGTTTGACTCGCTTGACTCGATTGTCCTGTTCGACCCGTTTGACTCGTTTGACTCGTTTGACTCGTTTGACTCGTTTGACTCGTTTGACTCGTTTGACTCGTTTGACTCGTTTGACTCATTTGACTCGTTTGACTCGATTGACTCGATTGACTCGTTTGACTCGTTTGACTCGTTAGACTCGTTTGACTCGATTGACTCGTTTGACTCGTTTGACTCATTTGACTCGTTTGACTCGATTGACTCGATTGACTCGTTTGACTCGTTTGACTCGTTAGACTCGTTTGACTCGATTGTCCTCTTCGACCCGTTTGACACGTTTGACACGTTTGACTCGTTTGACTCGTTTGACACGTTTGAGTCGTTTGACTCGTTTGACTCGTTTGACTCGATTGACTCGTTTGACTCGTATGATTCGTTTGACTCGTTTGACTCGTTTGACTCGTTTGACTCGTTTGACTCGTTTGACTCGTTTGACTCGTTTGACTCGTTTGACTCGTTTGACTCGTTTGACTCGTTTGACTCGTTTGACTCGTTTGACTCGTTTGACTCGTTTGACTCGTTTGACTCGTTTGACTCGTTTGACTCGTTTGACTCGTTTGACTCGTTTGACTCGTTTGACTCGTTTGACTCGTTTGACTCGTTTGACTCGTTTGACTCGTTTGACTCGTTTGACTCGTTTGACTCGTTTGACTCGTTTGACTCGTTTGACTCGTTTGACTCGTTTGACTCGTTTGACTCGTTTGACTCGTTTGACTCGTTTGACTCGTTTGACTCGTTTGACTCGTTTGACTCGTTTGACTCGTTTGACTCGTTTGACTCGTTTGACTCGTTTGACTCGTTTGACTCGTTTGACTCGTTTGACTCGTTTGACTCGTTTGACTCGTTTGACTCGTTTGACTCGTTTGACTCGTTTGACTCGTTTGACTCGTTTGACTCGTTTGACACGTTTGACACGTTTGACTCGTTTGACTCGTTTGACTCGTTTGAGTCGTTTGACTCTTTTGACTCGATTGACTCGTTTGACTCGTTTGACTCGATTGACTCGTTTGACTCGTATGATTCGTTTGACTCGTTTGACTCGTTTGACTCGTTTGACTCGTTTGACTCGTTTGACTCGTTTGACTCGTTTGACTCGTTTGACTCGTTTGACTCGTTTGACTCGTTTGACTCGTTTGACTCGTTTGACTCGTTTGACTCGTTTGACTCGTTTGACTCGTTTGACTCGTTTGACTCGTTTGACTCGTTTGACTCGTTTGACTCGTTTGACTCGTTTGACTCGTTTGACTCGTTTGACTCGTTTGACTCGTTTGACTCGTTTGACTCGTTTGACTCGTTTGACTCGTTTGACTCGTTTGACTCGTTTGACTCGTTTGACTCGTTTGACTCGTTTGACTCGTTTGACTCGTTTGACTCGTTTGACTCGTTTGACTCGTTTGACTCGTTTGACTCGTTTGACTCGTTTGACTCGTTTGACTCGTTTGACTCGTTTGACTCGTTTGACTCGTTTGACTCGTTTGACTCGTTTGACTCGTTTGACTCGTTTGACTCGTTTGACTCGTTTGACTCGTTTGACTCGTTTGACTCGTTTGACTCGTTTGACTCGTTTGAATCGTATAACTCGTTTGACTCGTTTGACTCGTTTGACTCGATTGTCCTGTTCGACCCGTTTCACTCGTTCGACCCGTTTGACTCGTATGCCTCGTTTGACCCGTTTGGCCCGTTTGACTCGTTTGACTCGTTTGACACGTTACACCCGTTTGACTCGTTCGACACTTTTTACCCGATTGACTCGTTAGTCCGGTTTGACTCGTTTGACTCGTTTGACTCGTTTGACTCGTTTGACTCGTTTCACTCGTTTGACTCGTTTCACTCGTTTCACTCGTTTCACTCGTTTGACTCGATTGTCCTGTTCGACTCGTTTGACTCGTTTGACTCGTTTGACTCGTTTGACTCGTTTGACTCGTTTGACTCGTTTGACTCGTTTGACTCGTTTGACTCGTTTGACTCGTTTGACTCGTTTGACTCGTTTGACTCGTTTGACTCGTTTGACTCGTTTGACTCGTTTGACTCGTTTGACTCGTTTGACTCGTTTGACTCGTTTGACTCGTTTGACTCGTTTGACTCGTTTGACTCGTTTGACTCGTTTGACTCGTTTGACTCGTTTGACTCGTTTGACTCGTTTGACTCGTTTGACTCGTTTGACTCGTTTGACTCGTTTGACTCGTTTGACTCGTTTGACTCGTTTGACTCGTTTGACTCGTTTGACTCGTTTGACTCGTTTGACTCGTTTGACTCGTTTGACTCGTTTCACTCGTTTGACTCGTTTGACTCGTTTGACTCGTTTGACTCGTTTGACTCGTTTGACTCGTTTGACTCGTTTGTCTCGTTTGACTCGTTTGACTCGTTTGATTCGTTTGACACGTTTGACTCGTTTGACTCGTTTGACTCGTTTGACTCGTTTGACTCGTTTGACTCGTTTGACTCGTTTGACTCGTTTGACTCGTTTGACTCGTTTGACTCGTTTGACTCGTTTGACTCGTTTGACTCGTTTGACTCGTTTGACTCGTTTGACTCGTTTGACTCGTTTGACTCGTTTGACTCGTTTGACTCGTTTGACTCGTTTGACTCGTTTGACTCGTTTGACTCGTTTGACTCGTTTGACTCGTTTGACTCGTTTGACTCGTTTGACTCGTTTGACTCGTTTGACTCGTTTGACTCGTTTGACTCGTTTGACTCGTTTGACTCGTTTGACTCGTTTGACTCGTTTGACTCGTTTGACTCGTTTGACTCGTATGCCTCGTTTGACCCGTTTGGCCCGTTTGACTCGTTTGACTCGTTTGACACGTTACACCCGTTTGACTCGTTCGACACTTTTTACCCGATTGACTCGTTAGTCCGGTTTGACTCGTTTGACTCGTTTGACTCGTTTGACTCGATTGACTCGTTTGACTCGTTTGACTCGTTTGACTCGTTTGACTCGTTTGACTCGTTTGACTCGTTTGACTCGTTTGACTCGATTGTCCTGTTCGACCCGTTTGAGTCGTTTGACTCGTTTGACTCGTTTGACTCTTTTCACTCGTTTGACTCGTTTGACTCGTTTGACTCGATTGACTCGTTTCACTCGTTTGACTCGTTTGACTCGATTGTCCTGTTCGACCCGTTTCACTCGTTTGCCTCGTTTGACTCGTTTGACTCGTTTCACTCGTTTGACTCGTTTGACTCGATTGTCCTGTTCGACCCGTTTGACTCGCTTGACTCGATTGTCCTGTTCGACCCGTTTGACTCGTTTGACTCGTTTGACTCGTTTGACTCGTTTGACTCGTTTGACTCGTTTGACTCGTTTGACTCGTTTGACTCATTTGACTCGTTTGACTCGATTGACTCGATTGACTCGTTTGACTCGTTTGACTCGTTAGACTCGTTTGACTCGATTGACTCGTTTGACTCGTTTGACTCGTTTGACTCGTTTGACTCGATTGACTCGATTGACTCGTTTGACTCGTTTGACTCGTTAGACTCGTTTGACTCGATTGTCCTCTTCGACCCGTTTGACACGTTTGACACGTTTGACTCGTTTGACACGTTTGACTCGTTTGACTCGTTTGACTCGTTTGACTCGTTTGACTCGTTTGACTCGTTTGACTCGTTTGACTCGTTTGACTCGTTTGACTCGTTTGACTCGTTTGACTCGTTTGACTCGTTTGACTCGTTTGACTCGTTTGACTCGTTTGACTCGTTTGACTCGTTTGACTCGTTTGACTCGTTTGACTCGTTTGACTCGTTTGACTCGTTTGACTCGTTTGACTCGTTTGACTCGTTTGACTCGTTTGACTCGTTTGACTCGTTTGACTCGTTTGACTCGTTTGACTCGTTTGACTCGTTTGACTCGTTTGACTCGTTTGACTCGTTTGACTCGTTTGACTCGTTTGACTCGTTTGACTCGTTTGACTCGTTTGACTCGTTTGACTCGTTTGACTCGTTTGACTCGTTTGACTCGTTTGACTCGTTTGACTCGTTTGACTCGTTTGACTCGTTTGACTCGTTTGACTCGTTTGACTCGTTTGACTCGTTTGACTCGTTTGACTCGTTTGACTCGTTTGACTCGTTTGACTCGTTTGACTCGTTTGACTCGTTTGACTCGTTTGACTCGTTTGACTCGTTTGACTCGTTTGACTCGTTTGACTCGTTTGACTCGTTTGACTCGTTTGACTCGTTTGACTCGTTTGACTCGATTGACTCGTTTCACTCGTTTGACTCGTTTGACTCGATTGTCCTGTTCGACCCGTTTCACTCGTTTGCCTCGTTTGACTCGTTTGACTCGTTTCACTCGTTTGACTCGTTTGACTCGATTGTCCTGTTCGACCCGTTTGACTCGCTTGACTCGATTGTCCTGTTCGACCCATTTGACTCGTTTGACTCGTTTGACTCGTTTGACTCGTTTGACTCGTTTGACTCGTTTGACTCGTTTGACTCGTTTGATTCATTTGACTCGTTTGACTCGATTGACTCGATTGACTCGTTTGACTCGTTTGACTCGTTAGACTCGTTTGACTCGATTGACTCGTTTGACTCGTTTGACTCATTTGACTCGTTTGACTCGATTGACTCGATTGACTCGTTTGACTCGTTTGACTCGTTAGACTCGTTTGACTCGATTGTCCTCTTCGACCCGTTTGACACGTTTGACACGTTTGACTCGTTTGACTCGTTTGACTCGTTTGAGTCGTTTGACTCGTTTGACTCGTTTGACTCGATTGACTCGTTTGACTCGTATGATTCGTTTGACTCGTTTGACTCGTTTGACTCGTTTGACTCGTTTGACTCGTTTGACTCGTTTGACTCGTTTGACTCGTTTGACTCGTTTGACTCGTTTGACTCGTTTGACTCGTTTGACTCGTTTGACTCGTTTGACTCGTTTGACTCGTTTGACTCGTTTGACTCGTTTGACTCGTTTGACTCGTTTGACTCGTTTGACTCGTTTGACTCGTTTGACTCGTTTGACTCGTTTGACTCGTTTGACTCGTTTGACTCGTTTGACTCGTTTGACTCGTTTGACTCGTTTGACTCGTTTGACTCGTTTGACTCGTTTGACTCGTTTGACTCGTTTGACTCGTTTGACTCGTTTGACTCGTTTGACTCGTTTGACTCGTTTGACTCGTTTGACTCGTTTGACTCGTTTGACTCGTTTGACTCGTTTGACTCGTTTGACTCGTTTGACTCGTTTGACTCGTTTGACTCGTTTGACTCGTTTGACTCGTTTGACTCGTTTGACTCGTTTGACTCGTTTGACTCGTTTGACTCGTTTGACTCGTTTGACTCGTTTGACTCGTTTGACTCGTTTGACTCGTTTGACTCGTTTGACTCGTTTGACTGGTTTGACTCGTTTGACTCGTTTGGCTCGTTTGACTCGTTTGGCTCGGTTGACTCGGTTGGCTCGCTTGGCTCGCTTGGCTCGTTTGACTCGTTTGACTCGTTTGACTCGTTTGACTCGTTTGACTCGTTTGACTCGTTTGACTCGTTTGACTCGTTTGACTCGTTTGACTCGTTTGACTCGTTTGACTCGTTTGACTCGTTTGACTCGTTTGACTCGTTTGACTCGTTTGACTCGTTTGACTCGTTTGACTCGTTTGACTCGTTTGACTCGTTTGACTCGTTTGACTCGTTTGACTCGTTTGACTCGTTTGACTCGTTTGACTCGTTTGACTCGTTTGACTCGTTTGACTCGTTTGACTCGTTTGACTCGTTTGACTCGTTTGGCTCGTTTGGCTCGTTTGGCTCGTTTGGCTCGTTTGGCTCGCTTGGCTCGCTTGGCTCGCTTGGCTCGTTTCACTCGTTTCACTCGTTTGACTCGATTGTCCTGTTCGACCCGTTTGACTCGTTTGGCTCGTTTGACTCGTTTGGGTCGTTTGACTCGTTTGACTCGTTTGACTCGTTTGTCCTGTTCGACCCGTTTCACTCGTTCGACCCGTTTCACTCGTTCGACCCGTTTGACCCGTTTGACTCGTTTGACTCGTTTGACTCGTTTGACTCGTTTGACTCGTTTGACTCGTTTGACTCGTTTGACTCGTTTGACTCGTTTGACTCGTTTGACTCGTTTGACTCGATTGACTCGTTTCACTCGTTTGACTCGTTTGACTCGTTTGACTCGTTTGACTCGTTTCACTCGTTTGACTCGATTGACTCGTTTGACTCGTTTGACTCGATTGACTCGTTTGACTCGTATGACTCGTTTGACTCGTTTGACTCGTTTGACTCGTTTGACTCGTTTGACTCCTTTGACTCCTTTGACTCGTTTGACTCGATTGACTCGTTTGACTCGTTTGACTCGTTTGACTCGTTTGACTCGTTTGACTCGTTTGACTCGTTTGACTCGTTTGACTCGTTTGACTCGATTGTCCTGTTCGACCCGTTTGAGTCGATTGTCCTGTTCGACCCGTTTGAGTCGTTTGACTCGTTTGACTCGTTTGACTCGTTTGACTCGTTTGACTCGTTTGACTCGTTTGACTCGTTTGACTCGTTTGACTCGTTTGACTCGTTTGACTCGTTTGACTCGTTTGACTCGTTTGACTCGTTTGACTCGTTTGACTCGTTTGACTCGTTTGACTCGTTTGACTCGTTTGACTCGTTTGACTCGTTTGACTCGTTTGACTCGTTTGACTCGTTTGACTCGTTTGACTCGTTTGACTCGTTTGACTCGTTTGACTCGTTTGACTCGTTTGACTCGTTTGACTCGTTTGACTCGTTTGACTCGTTTGACTCGTTTGACTCGTTTGACTCGTTTGACTCGTTTGACTCGTTTGACTCGTTTGACTCGTTTGACTCGTTTGACTCGTTTGACTCGTTTGACTCGTTTGACTCGTTTGACTCGTTTGACTCGTTTGACTCGTTTGACTCGTTTGACTCGTTTGACTCGTTTGACTCGTTTGACTCGTTTGACTCGTTTGACTCGTTTGACTCGTTTGACTCGTTTGACTCGTTTGACTCGTTTGACTCGTTTGACTCGTTTGACTCGTTTGACTCGTTTGACTCGTTTGACTCGTTTGACTCGTTTGACTCGTTTGACTCGTTTGACTCGTTTGACTCGTTTGACTCGTTTGACTCGTTTGACTCGTTTGACTCGTTTGACTCGTTTGACTCGTTTGACTCGTTTGACTCGTTTGACTCGTTTGACTCGTTTGACTCGTTTGACTCGTTTGACTCGTTTGACTCGTTTGACTCGTTTGACTCGTTTGACTCGTTTGACTCGTTTGACTCGTTTGACTCGTTTGACTCGTTTGACTCGTTTGACTCGTTTGACTCGTTTGACTCGTTTGACTCGTTTGACTCGTTTGACTCGATTGACTCGTTTGACTCGTTTGACTCGTTTGACTCGTTTGACTCGTTTGACTCGTTTGACTCGTTTGACTCGTTTGACTCGTTTGACTCGTTTGACTCGTTTGACTCGTTTGACTCGATTGTCCTGTTCGACCCGTTTGAGTCGATTGTCCTGTTCGACCCGTTTGAGTCGTTTGACTCGTTTGACTCGTTTGACTCGTTTGACTCGTTTGACTCGTTTGACTCGTTTGACTCGTTTGACTCGTTTGACTCGTTTGACTCGTTTGACTCGTTTGACTCGTTTGACTCGTTTGACTCGTTTGACTCGTTTGACTCGTTTGACTCGTTTGACTCGTTTGACTCGTTTGACTCGTTTGACTCGTTTGACTCGTTTGACTCGTTTGACTCGTTTGACTCGTTTGACTCGTTTGACTCGTTTGACTCGTTTGACTCGTTTGACTCGTTTGACTCGTTTGACTCGTTTGACTCGTTTGACTCGTTTGACTCGTTTGACTCGTTTGACTCGTTTGGCTCGTTTGGCTCGTTTGGCTCGTTTGGCTCGTTTGGCTCGTTTGGCTCGTTTGGCTCGTTTGGCTCGTTTGGCTCGTTTGGCTCGTTTGGCTCGTTTGGCTCGTTTGGCTCGTTTGGCTCGTTTGGCTCGTTTGGCTCGTTTGGCTCGTTTGGCTCGTTTGGCTCGTTTGGCTCGTTTGGCTCGTTTGGCTCGTTTGGCTCGTTTGGCTCGTTTGGCTCGTTTGGCTCGTTTGGCTCGTTTGGCTCGTTTGGCTCGTTTGGCTCGTTTGGCTCGTTTGGCTCGTTTGGCTCGTTTGGCTCGTTTGGCTCGTTTGGCTCGTTTGGCTCGTTTGGCTCGTTTGGCTCGTTTGGCTCGTTTGGCTCGTTTGGCTCGTTTGGCTCGTTTGGCTCGTTTGGCTCGTTTGGCTCGTTTGGCTCGTTTGGCTCGTTTGGCTCGTTTGGCTCGTTTGGCTCGTTTGGCTCGTTTGGCTCGTTTGGCTCGTTTGGCTCGTTTGGCTCGTTTGGCTCGTTTGGCTCGTTTGGCTCGTTTGGCTCGTTTGGCTCGTTTGGCTCGTTTGGCTCGTTTGGCTCGTTTGGCTCGTTTGGCTCGTTTGGCTCGTTTGGCTCGTTTGGCTCGTTTGGCTCGTTTGGCTCGTTTGGCTCGTTTGGCTCGTTTGGCTCGTTTGGCTCGTTTGGCTCGTTTGGCTCGTTTGGCTCGTTTGGCTCGTTTGGCTCGTTTGGCTCGTTTGGCTCGTTTGGCTCGTTTGGCTCGTTTGGCTCGTTTGGCTCGCTTCGCTCGCTTGGCTCGCTTGGCTCGCTTGGCTCGCTTGGCTCGCTTGGCTCGCTTGGCTCGCTTGGCTCGCTTGGCTCGCTTGGCTCGCTTGGCTCGCTTGGCTCGCTTGGCTCGCTTGGCTCGCTTGGCTCGCTTGGCTCGCTTGGCTCGCTTGGCTCGCTTGGCTCGCTTGGCTCGCTTGGCTCGCTTGGCTCGCTTGGCTCGTTTGGCTCGCTTGGCTCGCTTTGCTCGCTTGGCTCGCTTGGCTCGCTTGGCTCGCTTGGCTCGCTTGGCTCGCTTGGCTCTCTTGGCTCGCTTGGCTCGCTTGGCTCGCTTGGCTCGCTTGGCTCGCTTGGCTCGCTTGGCTCGCTTGGCTCGCTTGGCTCGCTTGGCTCGCTTGGCTCGCTTGGCTCGCTTGGCTCGCTTGCCTCGCTTGCCTCGCTTGGCTCGCTTGGCTCGCTTGGCTCGCTTGGCTCGCTTGGCTCGTTTGGCTCGTTTGGCTCGTTTGGCTCGTTTGGCTCGTTTGACTCGTTTGACTCGTTTGACTCGTTTGACTCGTTTGACTCGTTTGACTGGTTTGACTCGTTTGACTCGTTTGGCTCGTTTGACTCGTTTGGCTCGGTTGACTCGGTTGGCTCGCTTGGCTCGCTTGGCTCGCTTGGCTCGCTTGGCTCGCTTGGCTCGCTTGGCTCGCTTGGCTCGCTTGGCTCGCTTGGCTCGCTTGACTCGTTTGGCTCGTTTGGCTCGTTTGGCTCGTTTGGCTCGCTTGGCTCGCTTGGCTCGCTTGGCTCGCTTGGCTCGCTTGGCTCGTTTCACTCGTTTCACTCGTTTGACTCGATTGTCCTGTTCGACCCGTTTGACTCGTTTGGCTCGTTTGACTCGTTTGGGTCGTTTGACTCGTTTGACTCGTTTGACTCGTTTGTCCTGTTCGACCCGTTTCACTCGTTCGACCCGTTTCACTCGTTCGACCCGTTTGACCCGTTTGACTCGTTTGACTCGTTTGACTCGTTTGACTCGTTTGACTCGTTTGACTCGTTTGACTCGTTTGACTCGTTTGACTCGTTTGACTCGTTTGCCTCGATTGTCCTGTTCGACCCGTTTGACTCGCTTGACTCGATTGTCCTGTTCGACCCGTTTGACTCGTTTGACTCGTTTGACTCGTTTGACTCGTTTGACTCGTTTGACTCGTTTGACTCGTTTGACTCGTTTGACTCGTTTGACTCGATTGACTCGATTGACTCGTTTGACTCGTTTGACTCGTTAGACTCGTTTGACCTGTTCGACCCGTTTGACTCGATTGACTCGTTTGACTCGTATGATTCGTTTGACTCGTTTGACTCGTTTGACTCGTTTGACTCGTTTGACTCGTTTGACTCGTTTGACTCGTTTGACTCATTTGACTCGTTTGACTCGATTGACTCGATTGACTCGTTTGACTCGTTTGACTCGTTAGACTCGTTTGACTCGATTGACTCGTTTGACTCGTTTGACTCATTTGACTCGTTTGACTCGATTGACTCGATTGACTCGTTTGACTCGTTTGACTCGTTAGACTCGTTTGACTCGATTGTCCTCTTCGACCCGTTTGACACGTTTGACACGTTTGACTCGTTTGACTCGTTTGACTCGTTTGAGTCGTTTGACTCGTTTGACTCGTTTGACTCGATTGACTCGTTTGACTCGTATGATTCGTTTGACTCGTTTGACTCGTTTGACTCGTTTGACTCGTTTGACTCGTTTGACTCGTTTGACTCGTTTGACTCGTTTGACTCGTTTGACTCGTTTGACTCGTTTGACTCGTTTGACTCGTTTGACTCGTTTGACTCGTTTGACTCGTTTGACTCGTTTGACTCGTTTGACTCGTTTGACTCGTTTGACTCGTTTGACTCGTTTGACTCGTTTGACTCGTTTGACTCGTTTGACTCGTTTGACTCGTTTGACTCGTTTGACTCGTTTGACTCGTTTGACTCGTTTGACTCGTTTGACTCGTTTGACTCGTTTGACTCGTTTGACTCGTTTGACTCGTTTGACTCGTTTGACTCGTTTGACTCGTTTGACTCGTTTGACTCGTTTGACTCGTTTGACTCGTTTGACTCGTTTGACTCGTTTGACTCGTTTGACTCGTTTGACTCGTTTGCCTCGATTGTCCTGTTCGACCCGTTTGACTCGCTTGACTCGATTGTCCTGTTCGACCCGTTTGACTCGTTTGACTCGTTTGACTCGTTTGACTCGTTTGACTCGTTTGACTCGTTTGACTCGTTTGACTCGTTTGACTCGTTTGACTCGTTTGACTCGTTTGACTCGTTTGACTCGTTTGACTCGTTTGACTCGTTTGACTCGTTTGACTCGTTTGACTCGTTTGACTCGTTTGACTCGTTTGACTCGTTTGACTCGTTTGACTCGTTTGACTCGTTTGACTCGTTTGACTCGTTTGACTCGTTTGACTCGTTTGACTCGTTTGACTCGTTTGACTCGTTTGACTCGTTTGACTCGTTTGACTCGTTTGACTCGTTTGACTCGTTTGACTCGTTTGACTCGTTTGACTCGTTTGACTCGTTTGACTCGTTTGACTCGTTTGACTCGTTTGACTCGTTTGACTCGTTTGACTCGTTTGACTCGTTTGACTCGTTTGACTCGTTTGACTCGTTTGACTCGTTTGACTCGTTTGACTCGTTTGACTCGTTTGACTCGATTGACTCGTTTGACTCGTTTGACTCGTTTGACTCGTTTGACTCGTTTGACTCGTTTGACTCGTTTGACTCGTTTGACTCGTTTGACTCGTTTGACTCGATTGTCCTGTTCGACCCGTTTGAGTCGATTGTCCTGTTCGACCCGTTTGAGTCGTTTGACTCGTTTGACTCGTTTGACTCGTTTGACTCGTTTGACTCGTTTGACTCGTTTGACTCGTTTGACTCGTTTGACTCGTTTGACTCGTTTGACTCGTTTGACTCGTTTGACTCGTTTGACTCGTTTGACTCGTTTGACTCGTTTGACTCGTTTGACTCGTTTGACTCGTTTGACTCGTTTGACTCGTTTGACTCGTTTGACTCGTTTGACTCGTTTGACTCGTTTGACTCGTTTGACTCGTTTGACTCGTTTGACTCGTTTGACTCGTTTGACTCGTTTGACTCGTTTGACTCGTTTGACTCGTTTGACTCGTTTGACTCGTTTGACTCGTTTGACTCGTTTGACTCGTTTGACTCGTTTGACTCGTTTGACTCGTTTGACTCGTTTGGCTCGTTTGGCTCGTTTGGCTCGTTTGGCTCGTTTGGCTCGTTTGGCTCGTTTGGCTCGTTTGGCTCGTTTGGCTCGTTTGGCTCGTTTGGCTCGTTTGGCTCGTTTGGCTCGTTTGGCTCGTTTGGCTCGTTTGGCTCGTTTGGCTCGTTTGGCTCGTTTGGCTCGTTTGGCTCGTTTGGCTCGCTTGGCTCGCTTGACTCGTTTGGCTCGTTTGGCTCGTTTGGCTCGTTTGGCTCGCTTGGCTCGCTTGGCTCGCTTGGCTCGCTTGGCTCGCTTGGCTCGTTTCACTCGTTTCACTCGTTTGACTCGATTGTCCTGTTCGACCCGTTTGACTCGTTTGGCTCGTTTGACTCGTTTGGGTCGTTTGACTCGTTTGACTCGTTTGACTCGTTTGTCCTGTTCGACCCGTTTCACTCGTTCGACCCGTTTCACTCGTTCGACCCGTTTGACCCGTTTGACTCGTTTGACTCGTTTGACTCGTTTGACTCGTTTGACTCGTTTGACTCGTTTGACTCGTTTGACTCGTTTGCCTCGATTGTCCTGTTCGACCCGTTTGACTCGCTTGACTCGATTGTCCTGTTCGACCCGTTTGACTCGTTTGACTCGTTTGACTCGTTTGACTCGTTTGACTCGTTTGACTCGTTTGACTCGTTTGACTCGTTTGACTCGTTTGACTCGATTGACTCGATTGACTCGTTTGACTCGTTTGACTCGTTAGACTCGTTTGACCTGTTCGACCCGTTTGACTCGATTGACTCGTTTGACTCGTATGATTCGTTTGACTCGTTTGACTCGTTTGACTCGTTTGACTCGTTTGACTCGTTTGACTCGTTTGACTCGTTTGACTCATTTGACTCGTTTGACTCGATTGACTCGATTGACTCGTTTGACTCGTTTGACTCGTTAGACTCGTTTGACTCGATTGACTCGTTTGACTCGTTTGACTCATTTGACTCGTTTGACTCGATTGACTCGATTGACTCGTTTGACTCGTTTGACTCGTTAGACTCGTTTGACTCGATTGTCCTCTTCGACCCGTTTGACACGTTTGACACGTTTGACTCGTTTGACTCGTTTGACTCGTTTGAGTCGTTTGACTCGTTTGACTCGTTTGACTCGATTGACTCGTTTGACTCGTATGACTCGTTTGACTCGTTTGACTCGTTTGACTCGTTTGACTCGTTTGACTCGTTTGACTCGTTTGACTCGTTTGACTCGTTTGACTCGTTTGACTCGTTTGACTCGTTTGACTCGTTTGACTCGTTTGACTCGTTTGACTCGTTTGACTCGTTTGACTCGTTTGACTCGTTTGACTCGTTTGACTCGTTTGACTCGTTTGACTCGTTTGACTCGTTTGACTCGTTTGACTCGTTTGACTCGTTTGACTCGTTTGACTCGTTTGACTCGTTTGACTCGTTTGACTCGTTTGACTCGTTTGACTCGTTTGACTCGTTTGACTCGTTTGACTCGTTTGACTCGTTTGACTCGTTTGACTCGTTTGACTCGTTTGACTCGTTTGACTCGTTTGACTCGTTTGACTCGTTTGACTCGTTTGACTCGTTTGACTCGTTTGACTCGTTTGACTCGTTTGACTCGTTTGACTCGTTTGACTCGTTTGACTCGTTTGACTCGTTTGACTCGTTTGACTCGTTTGACTCGTTTGACTCGTTTGACTCGTTTGACTCGTTTGACTCGTTTGACTCGTTTGACTCGTTTGACTCGTTTGACTCGTTTGACTCGTTTGACTCGTTTGCCTCGATTGTCCTGTTCGACCCGTTTGACTCGCTTGACTCGATTGTCCTGTTCGACCCGTTTGACTCGTTTGACTCGTTTGACTCGTTTGACTCGTTTGACTCGTTTGACTCGTTTGACTCGTTTGACTCGTTTGACTCGTTTGACTCGTTTGACTCGTTTGACTCGTTTGACTCGTTTGACTCGTTTGACTCGTTTGACTCGTTTGACTCGTTTGACTCGTTTGACTCGTTTGACTCGTTTGACTCGTTTGACTCGTTTGACTCGTTTGACTCGTTTGACTCGTTTGACTCGTTTGACTCGTTTGACTCGTTTGACTCGTTTGACTCGTTTGACTCGTTTGACTCGTTTGACTCGTTTGACTCGTTTGACTCGTTTGACTCGTTTGACTCGTTTGACTCGTTTGACTCGTTTGACTCGTTTGACTCGTTTGACTCGTTTGACTCGTTTGACTCGTTTGACTCGTTTGACTCGTTTGACTCGTTTGACTCGTTTGACTCGTTTGACTCGTTTGACTCGTTTGACTCGTTTGACTCGTTTGACTCGTTTGACTCGTTTGACTCGTTTGACTCGTTTGACTCGTTTGACTCGTTTGACTCGTTTGACTCGTTTGACTCGTTTGACTCGTTTGACTCGTTTGACTCGTTTGACTCGTTTGACTCGTTTGACTCGTTTGACTCGTTTGACTCGTTTGACTCGTTTGACTCGTTTGACTCGTTTGACTCGTTTGACTCGTTTGACTCGTTTGACTCGTTTGACTCGTTTGACTCGTTTGACTCGTTTGACTCGTTTGACTCGTTTGACTCGTTTGACTCGATTGACTCGTTTGACTCGTTTGACTCGTTTGACTCGTTTGACTCGTTTGACTCGTTTGACTCGTTTGACTCGTTTGACTCGTTTGACTCGTTTGACTCGATTGTCCTGTTCGACCCGTTTGACTCGATTGTCCTGTTCGACCCGTTTGAGTCGTTTGACTCGTTTGACTCGTTTGACTCGTTTGACTCGTTTGACTCGTTTGACTCGTTTGACTCGTTTGACTCGTTTGACTCGTTTGACTCGTTTGACTCGTTTGACTCGTTTGACTCGTTTGACTCGTTTGACTCGTTTGACTCGTTTGACTCGTTTGACTCGTTTGACTCGTTTGACTCGTTTGACTCGTTTGACTCGTTTGACTCGTTTGACTCGTTTGACTCGTTTGACTCGTTTGACTCGTTTGACTCGTTTGACTCGTTTGACTCGTTTGACTCGTTTGACTCGTTTGACTCGTTTGACTCGTTTGACTCGTTTGGCTCGTTTGGCTCGTTTGGCTCGTTTGGCTCGTTTGGCTCGTTTGGCTCGTTTGGCTCGTTTGGCTCGTTTGGCTCGTTTGGCTCGTTTGGCTCGTTTGGCTCGTTTGGCTCGTTTGGCTCGTTTGGCTCGTTTGGCTCGTTTGGCTCGTTTGGCTCGTTTGGCTCGTTTGGCTCGTTTGGCTCGTTTGGCTCGTTTGGCTCGTTTGGCTCGTTTGGCTCGTTTGGCTCGTTTGGCTCGTTTGGCTCGTTTGGCTCGTTTGGCTCGTTTGGCTCGTTTGGCTCGTTTGGCTCGTTTGGCTCGTTTGGCTCGTTTGGCTCGTTTGGCTCGTTTGGCTCGTTTGGCTCGTTTGGCTCGTTTGGCTCGTTTGGCTCGTTTGGCTCGTTTGGCTCGTTTGGCTCGTTTGGCTCGTTTGGCTCGTTTGGCTCGTTTGGCTCGTTTGGCTCGTTTGGCTCGTTTGGCTCGTTTGGCTCGTTTGGCTCGTTTGGCTCGTTTGGCTCGTTTGGCTCGTTTGGCTCGTTTGGCTCGTTTGGCTCGTTTGGCTCGTTTGGCTCGTTTGGCTCGTTTGGCTCGTTTGGCTCGTTTGGCTCGCTTGGCTCGCTTGGCTCGCTTGGCTCGCTTGGCTCGCTTGGCTCGCTTGGCTCGCTTGGCTCGCTTGGCTCGCTTGGCTCGCTTGGCTCGCCTGGCTCGCTTGGCTCGCTTGGCTCGCTTGGCTCGCTTGGCTCGCTTGGCTCGCTTGGCTCGCTTGGCTCGCTTGGCTCGCTTGGCTCGCTTGGCTCGCTTGGCTCGCTTGGCTCGCTTGGCTCGCTTGGCTCGCTTGGCTCGCTTGGCTCGCTTGGCTCGCTTGGCTCGCTTGGCTCGCTTGGCTCGCTTGGCTCGCTTGGCTCGCTTGGCTCGCTTGGCTCGCTTGGCTCGCTTGGCTCGCTTGGCTCGCTTGGCTCGCTTGGCTCGCTTGGCTCGCTTGGCTCGCTTGGCTCGCTTGGCTCGCTTGGCTCGCTTGGCTCGCTTGGCTCGCTTGGCTCGCTTGGCTCGTTTGGCTCGCTTGGCTCGCTTTGCTCGCTTGGCTCGCTTGGCTCGCTTGGCTCGCTTGGCTCGCTTGGCTCGCTTGGCTCTCTTGGCTAGCTTGGCTCGCTTGGCTCGCTTGGCTCGCTTGGCTCGCTTGGCTCGCTTGGCTCGCTTGGCTCGCTTGGCTCGCTTGGCTCGCTTGGCTCGCTTGGCTCGCTTGGCTCGCTTGGCTCGCTTGGCTCGCTTGGCTCGCTTGGCTCGCTTGGCTCGTTTGGCTCGTTTGGCTCGTTTGGCTCGTTTGACTCGTTTGACTCGTTTGACTCGTTTGACTCGTTTGACTCGTTTGACTGGTTTGACTCGTTTGACTCGTTTGGCTCGTTTGACTCGTTTGGCTCGGTTGACTCGGTTGGCTGGCTTGGCTCGCTTGGCTCGCTTGGCTCGCTTGGCTCGCTTGGCTCGCTTGGCTCGCTTGGCTCGCTTGGCTCGCTTGGCTCGCTTGACTCGTTTGGCTCGTTTGACTCGTTTGACTCGTTTGACTCGTTTGACTCGTTTGACTCGTTTGACTCGTTTGACTCGTTTGACTCGTTTGACTCGTTTGACTCGTTTGACTCGTTTGACTCGTTTGACTCGTTTGACTCGTTTGACTCGTTTGACTCGTTTGACTCGTTTGACTCGTTTGACTCGTTTGACTCGTTTGACTCGTTTGACTCGTTTGACTCGTTTGACTCGTTTGACTCGTTTGACTCGTTTGACTCGTTTGACTCGTTTGACTCGTTTGGCTCGTTTGGCTCGTTTGGCTCGTTTGGCTCGTTTGGCTCGTTTGGCTCGTTTGGCTCGTTTGGCTCGTTTGGCTCGTTTGGCTCGTTTGGCTCGTTTGGCTCGTTTGGCTCGTTTGGCTCGTTTGGCTCGTTTGGCTCGTTTGGCTCGTTTGGCTCGTTTGGCTCGTTTGGCTCGTTTGGCTCGTTTGGCTCGTTTGGCTCGTTTGGCTCGTTTGGCTCGTTTGGCTCGTTTGGCTCGTTTGGCTCGTTTGGCTCGTTTGGCTCGTTTGGCTCGTTTGGCTCGTTTGGCTCGTTTGGCTCGTTTGGCTCGTTTGGCTCGTTTGGCTCGTTTGGCTCGTTTGGCTCGTTTGGCTCGTTTGGCTCGTTTGGCTCGTTTGGCTCGTTTGGCTCGTTTGGCTCGTTTGGCTCGTTTGGCTCGTTTGGCTCGTTTGGCTCGTTTGGCTCGTTTGGCTCGTTTGGCTCGTTTGGCTCGTTTGGCTCGTTTGGCTCGTTTGGCTCGTTTGGCTCGTTTGGCTCGTTTGGCTCGCTTGGCTCGCTTGGCTCGCTTGGCTCGCTTGGCTCGCTTGGCTCGCTTGGCTCGCTTGGCTCGCTTGGCTCGCTTGGCTCGCTTGGCTCGCTTGGCTCGCTTGGCTCGCTTGGCTCGCTTGGCTCGCTTGGCTCGCTTGGCTCGCTTGGCTCGCTTGGCTCGCTTGGCTCGCTTGGCTCGCTTGGCTCGCTTGGCTCGCTTGGCTCGCTTGGCTCGCTTGGCTCGCTTGGCTCGCTTGGCTCGCTTGGCTCGCTTGGCTCGTTTGGCTCGCTTTGCTCGCTTGGCTCGCTTGGCTCGCTTGGCTCGCTTGGCTCGCTTGGCTCGCTTGGCTCTCTTGGCTCGCTTGGCTCGCTTGGCTCGCTTGGCTCGCTTGGCTCGCTTGGCTCGCTTGGCTCGCTTGGCTCGCTTGGCTCGCTTGGCTCGCTTGGCTCGCTTGCCTCGCTTGGCTCGCTTGGCTCGCTTGGCTCGCTTGGCTCGCTTGGCTCGTTTGGCTCGTTTGGCTCGTTTGGCTCGTTTGGCTCGTTTGACTCGTTTGACTCGTTTGACTCGTTTGACTGGTTTGACTCGTTTGACTCGTTTGGCTCGTTTGACTCGTTTGGCTCGGTTGACTCGGTTGGCTCGCTTGGCTCGCTTGGCTCGCTTGGCTCGCTTGGCTCGCTTGGCTCGCTTGGCTCGCTTGGCTCGCTTGGCTCGCTTGGCTCGCTTGACTCGTTTGGCTCGTTTGGCTCGTTTGGCTCGTTTGGCTCGCTTGGCTCGCTTGGCTCGCTTGGCTCGCTTGGCTCGCTTGGCTCGTTTCACTCGTTTCACTCGTTTGACTCGATTGTCCTGTTCGACCCGTTTGACTCGTTTGGCTCGTTTGACTCGTTTGGGTCGTTTGACTCGTTTGACTCGTTTGACTCGTTTGTCCTGTTCGACCCGTTTCACTCGTTCGACCCGTTTCACTCGTTCGACCCGTTTGACCCGTTTGACTCGTTTGACTCGTTTGACTCGTTTGACTCGTTTGACTCGTTTGACTCGTTTGACTCGTTTGACTCGTTTGACTCGTTTGCCTCGATTGTCCTGTTCGACCCGTTTGACTCGCTTGACTCGATTGTCCTGTTCGACCCGTTTGACTCGTTTGACTCGTTTGACTCGTTTGACTCGTTTGACTCGTTTGACTCGTTTGACTCGTTTGACTCGTTTGACTCGTTTGACTCGATTGACTCGATTGACTCGTTTGACTCGTTTGACTCGTTAGACTCGTTTGACCTGTTCGACCCGTTTGACTCGATTGACTCGTTTGACTCGTATGATTCGTTTGACTCGTTTGACTCGTTTGACTCGTTTGACTCGTTTGACTCGTTTGACTCGTTTGACTCGTTTGACTCATTTGACTCGTTTGACTCGATTGACTCGATTGACTCGTTTGACTCGTTTGACTCGTTTGACTCGTTTGACTCGATTGACTCGTTTGACTCGTTTGACTCATTTGACTCGTTTGACTCCGATTGACTCGATTGACTCGTTTGACTCGTTTGACTCGTTAGACTCGTTTGACTCGATTGTCCTCTTCGACCCGTTTGACACGTTTGACACGTTTGACTCGTTTGACTCGTTTGACTCGTTTGAGTCGTTTGACTCGTTTGACTCGTTTGACTCGATTGACTCGTTTGACTCGTATGATTCGTTTGACTCGTTTGACTCGTTTGACTCGTTTGACTCGTTTGACTCGTTTTGACTCGTTTGACTCGTTTGACTCGTTTGACTCGTTTGACTCGTTTGACTCGTTTGACTCGTTTGACTCGTTTGACTCGTTTGACTCGTTTGACTCGTTTGACTCGTTTGACTCGTTTGACTCGTTTGACTCGTTTGACTCGTTTGACTCGTTTGACTCGTTTGACTCGTTTGACTCGTTTGACTCGTTTGACTCGTTTGACTCGTTTGACTCGTTTGACTCGTTTGACTCGTTTGACTCGTTTGACTCGTTTGACTCGTTTGACTCGTTTGACTCGTTTGCCTCGATTGTCCTGTTCGACCCGTTTGACTCGCTTGACTCGATTGTCCTGTTCGACCCGTTTGACTCGTTTGACTCGTTTGACTCGTTTGACTCGTTTGACTCGTTTGACTCGTTTGACTCGTTTGACTCGTTTGACTCGTTTGACTCGTTTGACTCGTTTGACTCGTTTGACTCGTTTGACTCGTTTGACTCGTTTGACTCGTTTGACTCGTTTGACTCGTTTGACTCGTTTGACTCGTTTGACTCGTTTGACTCGTTTGACTCGTTTGACTCGTTTGACTCGTTTGACTCGTTTGACTCGTTTGACTCGTTTGACTCGTTTGACTCGTTTGACTCGTTTGACTCGTTTGACTCGTTTGACTCGTTTGACTCGTTTGACTCGTTTGACTCGTTTGACTCGTTTGACTCGTTTGACTCGTTTGACTCGTTTGACTCGTTTGACTCGTTTGACTCGTTTGACTCGTTTGACTCGTTTGACTCGTTTGACTCGTTTGACTCGTTTGACTCGTTTGACTCGTTTGACTCGATTGACTCGTTTGACTCGTTTGACTCGTTTGACTCGTTTGACTCGTTTGACTCGTTTGACTCGTTTGACTCGTTTGACTCGTTTGACTCGTTTGACTCGATTGTCCTGTTCGACCCGTTTGAGTCGATTGTCCTGTTCGACCCGTTTGAGTCGTTTGACTCGTTTGACTCGTTTGACTCGTTTGACTCGTTTGACTCGTTTGACTCGTTTGACTCGTTTGACTCGTTTGACTCGTTTGACTCGTTTGACTCGTTTGACTCGTTTGACTCGTTTGACTCGTTTGACTCGTTTGACTCGTTTGACTCGTTTGACTCGTTTGACTCGTTTGACTCGTTTGACTCGTTTGACTCGTTTGACTCGTTTGACTCGTTTGACTCGTTTGACTCGTTTGACTCGTTTGACTCGTTTGACTCGTTTGACTCGTTTGACTCGTTTGACTCGTTTGACTCGTTTGACTCGTTTGACTCGTTTGACTCGTTTGACTCGTTTGACTCGTTTGACTCGTTTGACTCGTTTGGCTCGTTTGGCTCGTTTGGCTCGTTTGGCTCGTTTGGCTCGTTTGGCTCGTTTGGCTCGTTTGGCTCGTTTGGCTCGTTTGGCTCGTTTGGCTCGTTTGGCTCGTTTGGCTCGTTTGGCTCGTTTGGCTCGTTTGGCTCGTTTGGCTCGTTTGGCTCGTTTGGCTCGTTTGGCTCGTTTGGCTCGTTTGGCTCGTTTGGCTCGTTTGGCTCGTTTGGCTCGTTTGGCTCGTTTGGCTCGTTTGGCTCGTTTGGCTCGTTTGGCTCGTTTGGCTCGTTTGGCTCGTTTGGCTCGTTTGGCTCGTTTGGCTCGTTTGGCTCGTTTGGCTCGTTTGGCTCGTTTGGCTCGTTTGGCTCGTTTGGCTCGTTTGGCTCGTTTGGCTCGTTTGGCTCGTTTGGCTCGTTTGGCTCGTTTGGCTCGTTTGGCTCGTTTGGCTCGTTTGGCTCGTTTGGCTCGTTTGGCTCGTTTGGCTCGTTTGGCTCGTTTGGCTCGTTTGGCTCGTTTGGCTCGTTTGGCTCGTTTGGCTCGTTTGGCTCGTTTGGCTCGTTTGGCTCGTTTGGCTCGTTTGGCTCGTTTGGCTCGTTTGGCTCGTTTGGCTCGTTTGGCTCGTTTGGCTCGTTTGGCTCGTTTGGCTCGTTTGGCTCGTTTGGCTCGTTTGGCTCGTTTGGCTCGTTTGGCTCGCTTGGCTCGCTTGGCTCGCTTGGCTCGTTTGACTCGTTTGACTCGTTTGACTCGTTTGACTCGTTTGACTCGTTTGACTCGTTTGACTCGTTTGACTCGTTTGACTCGTTTGACTCGTTTGACTCGTTTGACTCGTTTGACTCGTTTGACTCGTTTGACTCGTTTGACTCGTTTGACTCGTTTGACTCGTTTGACTCGTTTGACTCGTTTGACTCGTTTGACTCGTTTGACTCGTTTGACTCGTTTGACTCGTTTGACTCGTTTGACTCGTTTGACTCGTTTGACTCGTTTGACTCGTTTGACTCGTTTGACTCGTTTGACTCGTTTGACTCGTTTGACTCGTTTGACTCGTTTGACTCGTTTGACTCGTTTGACTCGTTTGACTCGTTTGACTCGTTTTACTCGTTTGACACGTTTGACTCGTTTGACACGTTTGACTCGTTTGACACGTTTGACTCGTTTGACTCGATTGTCCTGTTCGACTCGTTTGACTCGTTTGACTCGTTTGACTCGTTTGACTCGTTTGACTCGTTTGACTCGTTTGACTCGTTTGACTCGTTTGACTCGTTTGACTCGTTTGACTCGATTGACTCGATTGACTCGTTTGACTCGTTTGACTCGTTAGACTCGTTTGACCTGTTCGACCCGTTTGACTCGATTGACTCGTTTGACTCGTATGATTCGTTTGACTCGTTTGACTCGTTTGACTCGTTTGACTCGTTTGACTCGTTTGACTCGTTTGACTCGTTTGACTCATTTGACTCGTTTGACTCGATTGACTCGATTGACTCGTTTGACTCGTTTGACTCGTTAGACTCGTTTGACTCGATTGACTCGTTTGACTCGTTTGACTCATTTGACTCGTTTGACTCGATTGACTCGATTGACTCGTTTGACTCGTTTGACTCGTTAGACTCGTTTGACTCGATTGTCCTCTTCGACCCGTTTGACACGTTTGACACGTTTGACTCGTTTGACTCGTTTGACTCGTTTGAGTCGTTTGACTCGTTTGACTCGTTTGACTCGATTGACTCGTTTGACTCGTATGATTCGTTTGACTCGTTTGACTCGTTTGACTCGTTTGACTCGTTTGACTCGTTTGACTCGTTTGACTCGTTTGACTCGTTTGACTCGTTTGACTCGTTTGACTCGTTTGACTCGTTGACTCGTTTGACTCGTTTGACTCGTTTGACTCGTTTGACTCGTTTGACTCGTTTGACTCGTTTGACTCGTTTGACTCGTTTGACTCGTTTGACTCGTTTGACTCGTTTGACTCGTTTGACTCGTTTGACTCGTTTGACTCGTTTGACTCGTTTGACTCGTTTGACTCGTTTGACTCGTTTGACTCGTTTGACTCGTTTGACTCGTTTGACTCGTTTGACTCGTTTGACTCGTTTGACTCGTTTGACTCGTTTGACTCGTTTGACTCGTTTGACTCGTTTGACTCGTTTGACTCGTTTGACTCGTTTGCCTCGATTGTCCTGTTCGACCCGTTTGACTCGCTTGACTCGATTGTCCTGTTCGACCCGTTTGACTCGTTTGACTCGTTTGACTCGTTTGACTCGTTTGACTCGTTTGACTCGTTTGACTCGTTTGACTCGTTTGACTCGTTTGACTCGTTTGACTCGTTTGACTCGTTTGACTCGTTTGACTCGTTTGACTCGTTTGACTCGTTTGACTCGTTTGACTCGTTTGACTCGTTTGACTCGATTGTCCTGTTCGACCCGTTTGAGTCGATTGTCCTGTTCGACCCGTTTGAGTCGTTTGACTCGTTTGACTCGTTTGACTCGTTTGACTCGTTTGACTCGTTTGACTCGTTTGACTCGTTTGACTCGTTTGACTCGTTTGACTCGTTTGACTCGTTTGACTCGTTTGACTCGTTTGACTCGTTTGACTCGTTTGACTCGTTTGACTCGTTTGACTCGTTTGACTCGTTTGACTCGTTTGACTCGTTTGACTCGTTTGACTCGTTTGACTCGTTTGACTCGTTTGACTCGTTTGACTCGTTTGACTCGTTTGACTCGTTTGACTCGTTTGACTCGTTTGACTCGTTTGACTCGTTTGGCTCGTTTGACTCGTTTGGCTCGTTTGGCTCGTTTGGCTCGTTTGGCTCGTTTGGCTCGTTTGGCTCGTTTGGCTCGTTTGGCTCGTTTGGCTCGTTTGGCTCGTTTGGCTCGTTTGGCTCGTTTGGCTCGTTTGGCTCGTTTGGCTCGTTTGGCTCGTTTGGCTCGTTTGGCTCGTTTGGCTCGTTGGCTCGTTTGGCTCGTTTGGCTCGTTTGGCTCGTTTGGCTCGTTTGGCTCGTTTGGCTCGTTTGGCTCGTTTGGCTCGTTTGGCTCGTTTGGCTCGTTTGGCTCGTTTGGCTCGTTTGGCTCGTTTGGCTCGTTTGGCTCGTTTGGCTCGTTTGGCTCGTTTGGCTCGTTTGGCTCGTTTGGCTCGTTTGGCTCGTTTGGCTCGTTTGGCTCGTTTGGCTCGTTTGGCTCGTTTGGCTCGTTTGGCTCGTTTGGCTCGTTTGGCTCGTTTGGCTCGTTTGGCTCGTTTGGCTCGTTTGGCTCGTTTGGCTCGTTTGGCTCGTTTGGCTCGTTTGGCTCGTTTGGCTCGTTTGGCTCGTTTGGCTCGTTTGGCTCGTTTGGCTCGTTTGGCTCGTTTGGCTCGTTTGGCTCGTTTGGCTCGTTTGGCTCGTTTGGCTCGTTTGGCTCGTTTGGCTCGTTTGGCTCGTTTGGCTCGTTTGGCTCGCTTGGCTCGCTTGGCTCGCTTGGCTCGTTTGACTCGTTTGACTCGTTTGACTCGTTTGACTCGTTTGAACTCGTTTGACTCGTTTGACTCGTTTGACTCGTTTGACTCGTTTGACTCGTTTGACTCGTTTGACTCGTTTGACTCGTTTGACTCGTTTGACTCGTTTGACTCGTTTGACTCGTTTGACTCGTTTGACTCGTTTGACTCGTTTGACTCGTTTGACTCGTTTGACTCGTTTGACTCGTTTGACTCGTTTGACTCGTTTGACTCGTTTGACTCGTTTGACTCGTTGACTCGTTTGACTCGTTTGACTCGTTTGACTCGTTTGACTCGTTTGACTCGCTTGGCTCGCTTGGCTCGCTTGGCTCGCTTGGCTCGCTTGGCTCGCTTGGCTCGCTTGGCTCGCTTGGCTCGCTTGGCTCGCTTGGCTCGCTTGGCTCGCTTGGCTCGCTTGGCTCGCTTGGCTCGCTTGGCTCGCTTGGCTCGCTTGGCTCGCTTGGCTCGCTTGGCTCGCTTGGCTCGCTTGGCTCGCTTGGCTCGCTTGGCTCGCTTGGCTCGCTTGGCTCGCTTGGCTCGCTTGGCTCGCTTGGCTCGCTTGGCTCGCTTGGCTCGCTTGGCTCGCTTGGCTCGCTTGGCTCGCTTGGCTCGCTTGGCTCGCTTGGCTCGCTTGGCTCGCTTGACTCGTTTGGCTCGTTTGACTCGTTTGACTCGTTTGACTCGTTTGACTCGTTTGACTCGTTTGACTCGTTTGACTCGTTTGACTCGTTTGACTCGTTTGACTCGTTTGACTCGTTTGACTCGTTTGACTCGTTTGACTCGTTTTACTCGTTTGACACGTTTGACTCGTTTGACACGTTTGACTCGTTTGACACGTTTGACTCGTTTGACTCGATTGTCCTGTTCGACTCGTTTGACTCGTTTGACTCGTTTGACTCGTTTGACTCGTTTGACTCGTTTGACTCGTTTGACTCGTTTGACTCGTTTGACTCGTTTGACTCGTTTGACTCGATTGACTCGATTGACTCGTTTGACTCGTTTGACTCGTTAGACTCGTTTGACCTGTTCGACCCGTTTGACTCGATTGACTCGTTTGACTCGTATGATTCGTTTGACTCGTTTGACTCGTTTGACTCGTTTGACTCGTTTGACTCGTTTGACTCGTTTGACTCGTTTGACTCATTTGACTCGTTTGACTCGATTGACTCGATTGACTCGTTTGACTCGTTTGACTCGTTAGACTCGTTTGACTCGATTGACTCGTTTGACTCGTTTGACTCATTTGACTCGTTTGACTCGATTGACTCGATTGACTCGTTTGACTCGTTTGACTCGTTAGACTCGTTTGACTCGATTGTCCTCTTCGACCCGTTTGACACGTTTGACACGTTTGACTCGTTTGACTCGTTTGACTCGTTTGAGTCGTTTGACTCGTTTGACTCGTTTGACTCGATTGACTCGTTTGACTCGTATGATTCGTTTGACTCGTTTGACTCGTTTGACTCGTTTGACTCGTTTGACTCGTTTGACTCGTTTGACTCGTTTGACTCGTTTGACTCGTTTGACTCGTTTGACTCGTTTGACTCGTTTGACTCGTTTGACTCGTTTGACTCGTTTGACTCGTTTGACTCGTTTGACTCGTTTGACTCGTTTGACTCGTTTGACTCGTTTGACTCGTTTGACTCGTTTGACTCGTTTGACTCGTTTGACTCGTTTGACTCGTTTGACTCGTTTGACTCGTTTGACTCGTTTGACTCGTTTGACTCGTTTGACTCGTTTGACTCGTTTGACTCGTTTGACTCGTTTGACTCGTTTGACTCGTTTGACTCGTTTGACTCGTTTGACTCGTTTGACTCGTTTGACTCGTTTGACTCGTTTGACTCGTTTGACTCGTTTGACTCGTTTGACTCGTTTGACTCGTTTGACTCGTTTGACTCGTTTGACTCGTTTGCCTCGATTGTCCTGTTCGACCCGTTTGACTCGCTTGACTCGATTGTCCTGTTCGACCCGTTTGACTCGTTTGACTCGTTTGACTCGTTTGACTCGTTTGACTCGTTTGACTCGTTTGACTCGTTTGACTCGTTTGACTCGTTTGACTCGTTTGACTCGTTTGACTCGTTTGACTCGTTTGACTCGTTTGACTCGTTTGACTCGTTTGACTCGTTTGACTCGTTTGACTCGTTTGACTCGTTTGACTCGTTTGACTCGTTTGACTCGTTTGACTCGTTTGACTCGTTTGACTCGTTTGACTCGTTTGACTCGTTTGACTCGTTTGACTCGTTTGACTCGTTTGACTCGTTTGACTCGTTTGACTCGTTTGACTCGTTTGACTCGTTTGACTCGTTTGACTCGTTTGACTCGTTTGACTCGTTTGACTCGTTTGACTCGTTTGACTCGTTTGACTCGTTTGACTCGTTTGACTCGTTTGACTCGTTTGACTCGTTTGACTCGTTTGACTCGTTTGACTCGTTTGACTCGTTTGACTCGTTTGACTCGTTTGGCTCGTTTGGCTCGTTTGGCTCGTTTGGCTCGTTTGGCTCGTTTGGCTCGTTTGGCTCGTTTGGCTCGTTTGGCTCGTTTGGCTCGTTTGACTCGTTTGACTCGTTTGACTCGTTTGACTCGTTTGACTCGTTTGACTCGTTTGACTCGTTTGACTCGTTTGACTCGTTTGGCTCGTTTGGCTCGTTTGGCTCGTTTGGCTCGTTTGGCTCGTTTGGCTCGTTTGGCTCGTTTGGCTCGTTTGGCTCGTTTGGCTCGTTTGGCTCGTTTGGCTCGTTTGGCTCGTTTGGCTCGTTTGGCTCGTTTGGCTCGTTTGGCTCGTTTGGCTCGTTTGGCTCGTTTGGCTCGTTTGGCTCGTTTGGCTCGTTTGGCTCGTTTGGCTCGTTTGGCTCGCTTGGCTCGCTTGGCTCGCTTGGCTCGTTTGACTCGTTTGACTCGTTTGACTCGTTTGACTCGTTTGACTCGTTTGACTCGTTTGACTCGTTTGACTCGTTTGACTCGTTTGACTCGTTTGACTCGTTTGACTCGTTTGACTCGTTTGACTCGTTTGACTCGTTTGACTCGTTTGACTCGTTTGACTCGTTTGACTCGTTTGACTCGTTTGACTCGTTTGACTCGTTTGACTCGTTTGACTCGTTTGACTCGTTTGACTCGTTTGACTCGTTTGACTCGTTTGACTCGTTTGACTCGTTTGACTCGTTTGACTCGTTTGACTCGTTTGACTCGTTTGACTCGTTTGACTCGCTTGGCTCGCTTGGCTCGCTTGGCTCGCTTGGCTCGCTTGGCTCGCTTGGCTCGCTTGGCTCGCTTGGCTCGCTTGGCTCGCTTGGCTCGCTTGGCTCGCTTGGCTCGCTTGGCTCGCTTGGCTCGCTTGGCTCGCTTGGCTCGCTTGGCTCGCTTGGCTCGCTTGGCTCGCTTGGCTCGCTTGGCTCGCTTGGCTCGCTTGGCTCGCTTGGCTCGCTTGGCTCGCTTGGCTCGCTTGGCTCGCTTGGCTCGCTTGGCTCGCTTGGCTCGCTTGGCTCGCTTGGCTCGCTTGGCTCGCTTGGCTCGCTTGGCTCGCTTGGCTCGCTTGGCTCGCTTGGCTCGTTTGGCTCGTTTGACTCGTTTGACTCGTTTGACTCGTTTGACTCGTTTGACTCGTTTGACTCGTTTGACTCGTTTGACTCGTTTGACTCGTTTGACTCGTTTGACTCGTTTGACTCGTTTGACTCGTTTGACTCGTTTTACTCGTTTGACACGTTTGACTCGTTTGACACGTTTGACTCGTTTGACACGTTTGACTCGTTTGACTCGATTGTCCTGTTCGACTCGTTTGACTCGTTTGACTCGTTTGACTCGTTTGACTCGTTTGACTCGTTTGACTCGTTTGACTCGTTTGACTCGTTTGACTCGTTTGACTCGTTTGACTCGATTGACTCGATTGACTCGTTTGACTCGTTTGACTCGTTAGACTCGTTTGACCTGTTCGACCCGTTTGACTCGATTGACTCGTTTGACTCGTATGATTCGTTTGACTCGTTTGACTCGTTTGACTCGTTTGACTCGTTTGACTCGTTTGACTCGTTTGACTCGTTTGACTCATTTGACTCGTTTGACTCGATTGACTCGATTGACTCGTTTGACTCGTTTGACTCGTTAGACTCGTTTGACTCGATTGACTCGTTTGACTCGTTTGACTCATTTGACTCGTTTGACTCGATTGACTCGATTGACTCGTTTGACTCGTTTGACTCGTTTGACTCGTTTGACTCGATTGTCCTCTTCGACCCGTTTGACACGTTTGACACGTTTGACTCGTTTGACTCGTTTGACTCGTTTGAGTCGTTTGACTCGTTTGACTCGTTTGACTCGATTGACTCGTTTGACTCGTATGATTCGTTTGACTCGTTTGACTCGTTTGACTCGTTTGACTCGTTTGACTCGTTTGACTCGTTTGACTCGTTTGACTCGTTTGACTCGTTTGACTCGTTTGACTCGTTTGACTCGTTTGACTCGTTTGACTCGTTTGACTCGTTTGACTCGTTTGACTCGTTTGACTCGTTTGACTCGTTTGACTCGTTTGACTCGTTTGACTCGTTTGACTCGTTTGACTCGTTTGACTCGTTTGACTCGTTTGACTCGTTTGACTCGTTTGACTCGTTTGACTCGTTTGACTCGTTTGACTCGTTTGACTCGTTTGACTCGTTTGACTCGTTTGACTCGTTTGACTCGTTTGACTCGTTTGACTCGTTTGACTCGTTTGACTCGTTTGACTCGTTTGACTCGTTTGACTCGTTTGACTCGTTTGACTCGTTTGACTCGTTTGACTCGTTTGACTCGTTTGACTCGTTTGACTCGTTTGCCTCGATTGTCCTGTTCGACCCGTTTGACTCGCTTGACTCGATTGTCCTGTTCGACCCGTTTGACTCGTTTGACTCGTTTGACTCGTTTGACTCGTTTGACTCGTTTGACTCGTTTGACTCGTTTGACTCGTTTGACTCGTTTGACTCGTTTGACTCGTTTGACTCGTTTGACTCGTTTGACTCGTTTGACTCGTTTGACTCGTTTGACTCGTTTGACTCGTTTGACTCGTTTGACTCGTTTGACTCGTTTGACTCGTTTGACTCGTTTGACTCGTTTGACTCGTTTGACTCGTTTGACTCGTTTGACTCGTTTGACTCGTTTGACTCGTTTGACTCGTTTGACTCGTTTGACTCGTTTGACTCGTTTGACTCGTTTGACTCGTTTGACTCGTTTGACTCGTTTGACTCGTTTGACTCGTTTGACTCGTTTGACTCGTTTGACTCGTTTGACTCGTTTGACTCGTTTGACTCGTTTGACTCGTTTGACTCGTTTGACTCGTTTGACTCGTTTGACTCGTTTGACTCGTTTGACTCGTTTGACTCGTTTGACTCGTTTGACTCGTTTGACTCGTTTGACTCGTTTGACTCGTTTGACTCGTTTGACTCGTTTGACTCGTTTGACTCGTTTGACTCGTTTGACTCGTTTGACTCGTTTGACTCGATTGACTCGTTTGACTCGTTTGACTCGTTTGACTCGTTTGACTCGTTTGACTCGTTTGACTCGTTTGACTCGTTTGACTCGTTTGACTCGTTTGACTCGATTGTCCTGTTCGACCCGTTTGAGTCGATTGTCCTGTTCGACCCGTTTGAGTCGTTTGACTCGTTTGACTCGTTTGACTCGTTTGACTCGTTTGACTCGTTTGACTCGTTTGACTCGTTTGACTCGTTTGACTCGTTTGACTCGTTTGACTCGTTTGACTCGTTTGACTCGTTTGACTCGTTTGACTCGTTTGACTCGTTTGACTCGTTTGACTCGTTTGACTCGTTTGACTCGTTTGACTCGTTTGACTCGTTTGACTCGTTTGACTCGTTTGACTCGTTTGACTCGTTTGACTCGTTTGACTCGTTTGACTCGTTTGACTCGTTTGACTCGTTTGGCTCGTTTGGCTCGTTTGGCTCGTTTGGCTCGTTTGGCTCGTTTGGCTCGTTTGGCTCGTTTGGCTCGTTTGGCTCGTTTGGCTCGTTTGGCTCGTTTGGCTCGTTTGGCTCGTTTGGCTCGTTTGGCTCGTTTGGCTCGTTTGGCTCGTTTGGCTCGTTTGGCTCGTTTGGCTCGTTTGGCTCGTTTGGCTCGTTTGGCTCGTTTGGCTCGTTTGGCTCGTTTGGCTCGTTTGGCTCGTTTGGCTCGTTTGGCTCGTTTGGCTCGTTTGGCTCGTTTGGCTCGTTTGGCTCGTTTGGCTCGTTTGGCTCGTTTGGCTCGTTTGGCTCGTTTGGCTCGTTTGGCTCGTTTGGCTCGTTTGGCTCGTTTGGCTCGTTTGGCTCGTTTGGCTCGTTTGGCTCGTTTGGCTCGTTTGGCTCGTTTGGCTCGTTTGGCTCGTTTGGCTCGTTTGGCTCGTTTGGCTCGTTTGGCTCGTTTGGCTCGTTTGGCTCGTTTGGCTCGTTTGGCTCGTTTGGCTCGTTTGGCTCGTTTGGCTCGTTTGGCTCGTTTGGCTCGTTTGGCTCGTTTGGCTCGTTTGGCTCGTTTGGCTCGTTTGGCTCGTTTGGCTCGTTTGGCTCGTTTGGCTCGTTTGGCTCGTTTGGCTCGTTTGGCTCGTTTGGCTCGTTTGGCTCGTTTGGCTCGTTTGGCTCGTTTGGCTCGTTTGGCTCGCTTGGCTCGCTTGGCTCGCTTGGCTCGCTTGGCTCGCTTGGCTCGCTTGGCTCGCTTGGCTCGCTTGGCTCGCTTGGCTCGCTTGGCTCGCTTGGCTCGCTTGGCTCGCTTGGCTCGCTTGGCTCGCTTGGCTCGCTTGGCTCGCTTGGCTCGCTTGGCTCGCTTGGCTCGCTTGGCTCGCTTGGCTCGCTTGGCTCGCTTGGCTCGCTTGGCTCGCTTGGCTCGCTTGGCTCGCTTGGCTCGCTTGGCTCGCTTGGCTCGCTTGGCTCGCTTGGCTCGCTTGGCTCGCTTGGCTCGCTTGGCTCGCTTGGCTCGCTTGGCTCGTTTGGCTCGTTTGACTCGTTTGACTCGTTTGACTCGTTTGACTCGTTTGACTCGTTTGACTCGTTTGACTCGTTTGACTCGTTTGACTCGTTTGACTCGTTTGACTCGTTTGACTCGTTTGACTCGTTTGACTCGTTTGACTCGTTTGACTCGTTTGACTCGTTTGACTCGTTTGACTCGTTTGACTCGTTTGACTCGTTTGACTCGTTTGACTCGTTTGACTCGTTTGACTCGTTTGACTCGTTTGACTCGTTTGACTCGTTTGGCTCGTTTGGCTCGTTTGGCTCGTTTGGCTCGTTTGGCTCGTTTGGCTCGTTTGGCTCGTTTGGCTCGTTTGGCTCGTTTGGCTCGTTTGGCTCGTTTGGCTCGTTTGGCTCGTTTGGCTCGTTTGGCTCGTTTGGCTCGTTTGGCTCGTTTGGCTCGTTTGGCTCGTTTGGCTCGTTTGGCTCGTTTGGCTCGTTTGGCTCGTTTGGCTCGTTTGGCTCGTTTGGCTCGTTTGGCTCGTTTGGCTCGTTTGGCTCGTTTGGCTCGTTTGGCTCGTTTGGCTCGTTTGGCTCGTTTGGCTCGTTTGGCTCGTTTGGCTCGTTTGGCTCGTTTGGCTCGTTTGGCTCGTTTGGCTCGTTTGGCTCGTTTGGCTCGTTTGGCTCGTTTGGCTCGTTTGGCTCGTTTGGCTCGTTTGGCTCGTTTGGCTCGTTTGGCTCGTTTGGCTCGTTTGGCTCGTTTGGCTCGTTTGGCTCGTTTGGCTCGTTTGGCTCGTTTGGCTCGTTTGGCTCGTTTGGCTCGTTTGGCTCGTTTGGCTCGTTTGGCTCGTTTGGCTCGTTTGGCTCGTTTGGCTCGCTTGGCTCGCTTGGCTCGCTTGGCTCGCTTGGCTCGCTTGGCTCGCTTGGCTCGCTTGGCTCGCTTGGCTCGCTTGGCTCGCTTGGCTCGCTTGGCTCGCTTGGCTCGCTTGGCTCGCTTGGCTCGCTTGGCTCGCTTGGCTCGCTTGGCTCGCTTGGCTCGCTTGGCTCGCTTGGCTCGCTTGGCTCGCTTGGCTCGCTTGGCTCGCTTGGCTCGCTTGGCTCGCTTGGCTCGCTTGGCTCGCTTGGGTCGCTTGGCTCGCTTGGCTCGCTTGGCTCGTTTGGCTCGCTTGGCTCGCTTTGCTCGCTTGGCTCGCTTGGCTCGCTTGGCTCGCTTGGCTCGCTTGGCTCGCTTGGCTCTCTTGGCTCGCTTGGCTCGCTTGGCTCGCTTGGCTCGCTTGGCTCGCTTGGCTCGCTTGGCTCGCTTGGCTCGCTTGGCTCGCTTGGCTCGCTTGGCTCGTTTGGCTCGTTTGGCTCGTTTGGCTCGTTTGGCTCGTTTGACTCGTTTGACTCGTTTGACTCGTTTGACTCGTTTGACTCGTTTGACTGGTTTGACTCGTTTGACTCGTTTGGCTCGTTTGACTCGTTTGGCTCGGTTGACTCGGTTGGCTCGCTTGGCTCGCTTGGCTCGCTTGGCTCGCTTGGCTCGCTTGGCTCGCTTGGCTCGCTTGGCTCGCTTGGCTCGCTTGACTCGTTTGGCTCGTTTGGCTCGTTTGGCTCGTTTGGCTCGCTTGGCTCGCTTGGCTCGCTTGGCTCGCTTGGCTCGCTTGGCTCGTTTCACTCGTTTCACTCGTTTGACTCGATTGTCCTGTTCGACCCGTTTGACTCGTTTGGCTCGTTTGACTCGTTTGGGTCGTTTGACTCGTTTGACTCGTTTGACTCGTTTGTCCTGTTCGACCCGTTTCACTCGTTCGACCCGTTTCACTCGTTCGACCCGTTTGACCCGTTTGACTCGTTTGACTCGTTTGACTCGTTTGACTCGTTTGACTCGTTTGACTCGTTTGACTCGTTTGACTCGTTTGACTCGTTTGACTCGTTTGACTCGTTTGCCTCGATTGTCCTGTTCGACCCGTTTGACTCGCTTGACTCGATTGTCCTGTTCGACCCGTTTGACTCGTTTGACTCGTTTGACTCGTTTGACTCGTTTGACTCGTTTGACTCGTTTGACTCGTTTGACTCGTTTGACTCGTTTGACTCGTTTGACTCGTTTGACTCGATTGACTCGATTGACTCGTTTGACTCGTTTGACTCGTTAGACTCGTTTGACCTGTTCGACCCGTTTGACTCGATTGACTCGTTTGACTCGTATGATTCGTTTGACTCGTTTGACTCGTTTGACTCGTTTGACTCGTTTGACTCGTTTGACTCGTTTGACTCGTTTGACTCATTTGACTCGTTTGACTCGATTGACTCGATTGACTCGTTTGACTCGTTTGACTCGTTAGACTCGTTTGACTCGATTGACTCGTTTGACTCGTTTGACTCATTTGACTCGTTTGACTCGATTGACTCGATTGACTCGTTTGACTCGTTTGACTCGTTAGACTCGTTTGACTCGATTGTCCTCTTCGACCCGTTTGACACGTTTGACACGTTTGACTCGTTTGACTCGTTTGACTCGTTTGAGTCGTTTGACTCGTTTGACTCGTTTGACTCGATTGACTCGTTTGACTCGTATGATTCGTTTGACTCGTTTGACTCGTTTGACTCGTTTGACTCGTTTGACTCGTTTGACTCGTTTGACTCGTTTGACTCGTTTGACTCGTTTGACTCGTTTGACTCGTTTGACTCGTTTGACTCGTTTGACTCGTTTGACTCGTTTGACTCGTTTGACTCGTTTGACTCGTTTGACTCGTTTGACTCGTTTGACTCGTTTGACTCGTTTGACTCGTTTGACTCGTTTGACTCGTTTGACTCGTTTGACTCGTTTGACTCGTTTGACTCGTTTGACTCGTTTGACTCGTTTGACTCGTTTGACTCGTTTGACTCGTTTGACTCGTTTGACTCGTTTGGCTCGTTTGACTCGTTTGGCTCGTTTGGCTCGTTTGGCTCGTTTGGCTCGTTTGGCTCGTTTGGCTCGTTTGGCTCGTTTGGCTCGTTTGGCTCGTTTGGCTCGTTTGGCTCGTTTGGCTCGTTTGGCTCGTTTGGCTCGTTTGGCTCGTTTGGCTCGTTTGGCTCGTTTGGCTCGTTTGGCTCGTTTGGCTCGTTTGGCTCGTTTGGCTCGTTTGGCTCGTTTGGCTCGTTTGGCTCGCTTGGCTCGCTTGGCTCGCTTGGCTCGCTTGGCTCGCTTGGCTCGCTTGGCTCGCTTGGCTCGCTTTGCTCGCTTGGCTCGCTTGGCTCGCTTGGCTCGCTTGGCTCGCTTGGCTCGCTTGGTTCTCTTGGCTCGCTTGGCTCTCTTGGCTCGCTTGGCTCGCTTGGCTCGCTTGGCTCGCTTGGCTCGCTTGGCTCGCTTGGCTCGCTTGGCTCGCTTGGCTCGCTTGGCTCGCTTGGCTCGCTTGGCTCGTTTGGCTCTCTTGGCTCGTTTGGCTCGTTTGGCTCGTTTGGCTCGTTTGGCTCGTTTGACTCGTTTGACTCGTTTGACTCGTTTGACTCGTTTGACTCGTTTGACTGGTTTGACTCGTTTGACTCGTTTGGCTCGTTTGACTCGTTTGGCTCGGTTGACTCGGTTGGCTCGCTTGGCTCGCTTGGCTCGCTTGGCTCGCTTGGCTCGCTTGGCTCGCTTGGCTCGCTTGGCTCGCTTGGCTCGCTTGACTCGCTTGGCTCGCTTGGCTCGCTTGGCTCGCTTGGCTCGCTTGGCTCGCTTGGCTCGCTTGGCTCGCTTGGCTCGCTTGGCTCGCTTGGCTCGCTTGGCTCGCTTGGCTCGCTTGGCTCGCTTGGCTCGCTTGGCTCGCTTGGCTCGCTTGGCTCGCTTGGCTCGCTTGGCTCGCTTGGCTCGCTTGGCTCGCTTGGCTCGCTTGGCTCGCTTGGCTCGTTTGGCTCGCTTGACTCGTTTGGCTCGTTTGACTCGTTTGACTCGTTTGACTCGTTTGACTCGTTTGACTCGTTTGACTCGTTTGACTCGTTTGACTCGTTTGACTCGTTTGACTCGTTTGACTCGTTTGACTCGTTTGACTCGTTTGACTCGTTTGACCCGTTTGGCCCGTTTGACTCGTTTGACTCGTTTGACACGTTACACCCGTTTGACTCGTTCGACACTTTTTACCCGATTGACTCGTTAGTCCGGTTTGACTCGTTTGACTCGTTTGACTCGTTTGACTCGATTGACTCGTTTGACTCGTTTGACTCGTTTGACTCGTTTGACTCGTTTGACTCGTTTGACTCGTTTGACTCGTTTGACTCGTTTGACTCGTTTGACTCGTTTGACTCGTTTGACTCGTTTGACTCGTTTGACTCGTTTGACTCGTTTGACTCGTTTGACTCGTTTGACTCGTTTGACTCGTTTGACTCGTTTGACTCGTTTGACTCGTTTGACTCGTTTGACTCGTTTGACTCGTTTGACTCGTTTGACTCGTTTGACTCGTTTGACTCGTTTGACTCGTTTGACTCGTTTGACTCGTTTGACTCGTTTGACTCGTTTGACTCGTTTGACTCGTTTGACTCGTTTGACTCGTTTGACTCGTTTGAATCGTATAACTCGTTTGACTCGTTTGACTCGTTTGACTCGTTTGACTCGTTTGGCCCGTTTGACTCGTTTGACTCGTTTGACACGTTACACCCGTTTGACTCGTTCGACACTTTTTACCCGATTGACTCGTTAGTCCGGTTTGACTCGTTTGACTCGTTTGACTCGTTTGACTCGTTTGACTCGTTTGACTCGTTTCACTCGTTTGACTCGTTTGACTCGTTTCACTCGTTTCACTCGTTTGACTCGATTGTCCTGTTCGACTCGTTTCACTCGTTTGACTCGTTTGACTCGTTTGACTCGTTTGACTCGTTTGACTCGTTTGACTCGTTTGACTCGTTTGACTCGTTTGACTCGTTTGACTCGTTTGACTCGTTTGACTCGTTTGACTCGTTTGACTCGTTTGACTCGTTTGACTCGTTTGACTCGTTTGACTCGTTTGACTCGTTTGACTCGTTTGACTCGTTTGACTCGTTTGACTCGTTTGACTCGTTTGACTCGTTTGACTCGTTTGACTCGTTTGACTCGTTTGACTCGTTTGACTCGTTTGACTCGTTTGACTCGTTTGACTCGTTTGACTCGTTTGACTCGTTTGACTCGTTTGACTCGTTTGACTCGTTTGACTCGTTTGACTCGTTTGACTCGTTTGACTCGTTTGACTCGTTTGACTCGTTTGACTGGTTTGACTCGTTTGACTCGTTTGGCTCGTTTGACTCGTTTGGCTCGGTTGACTCGGTTGGCTCGCTTGGCTCGCTTGGCTCGCTTGGCTCGCTTGGCTCGCTTGGCTCGCTTGGCTCGCTTGGCTCGCTTGGCTCGCTTGACTCGCTTGGCTCGCTTGGCTCGCTTGGCTCGCTTGGCTCGCTTGGCTCGCTTGGCTCGCTTGGCTCGCTTGGCTCGCTTGGCTCGCTTGGCTCGCTTGGCTCGCTTGGCTCGCTTGGCTCGCTTGGCTCGCTTGGCTCGCTTGGCTCGCTTGGCTCGCTTGGCTCGCTTGGCTCGCTTGGCTCGCTTGGCTCGCTTGGCTCGTTTGGCTCGCTTGACTCGTTTGGCTCGTTTGACTCGTTTGACTCGTTTGACTCGTTTGACTCGTTTGACTCGTTTGACTCGTTTGACTCGTTTGACTCGTTTGACTCGTTTGACTCGTTTGACTCGTTTGACTCGTTTGACTCGTTTGACTCGTTTGACTCGTTTGACTCGTTTGACTCGTTTGACTCGTTTGACTCGTTTGACTCGTTTGACTCGTTTGACTCGTATGCCTCGTTTGACCCGTTTGGCCCGTTTGACTCGTTTGACTCGTTTGACACGTTACACCCGTTTGACTCGTTCGACACTTTTTACCCGATTGACTCGTTAGTCCGGTTTGACTCGTTTGACTCGTTTGACTCGTTTGACTCGATTGACTCGTTTGACTCGTTTGACTCGTTTGACTCGTTTGACTCGTTTGACTCGATTGTCCTGTTCGACCCGTTTGAGTCGTTTGACTCGTTTGACTCGTTTGACTCTTTTCACTCGTTTGACTCGTTTGACTCGTTTGACTCGATTGACTCGTTTCACTCGTTTGACTCGTTTGACTCGATTGTCCTGTTCGACCCGATTCACTCGTTTGCCTCGTTTGACTCGTTTGACTCGTTTCACTCGTTTGACTCGTTTGACTCGATTGTCCTGTTCGACCCGTTTGACTCGCTTGACTCGATTGTCCTGTTCGACCCGTTTGACTCGTTTGACTCGTTTGACTCGTTTGACTCGTTTGACTCGTTTGACTCGTTTGACTCGTTTGACTCGTTTGACTCGTTTGACTCGATTGACTCGATTGACTCGTTTGACTCGTTTGACTCGTTAGACTCGTTTGACTCGATTGACTCGTTTGACTCGTTTGACTCATTTGACTCGTTTGACTCGATTGACTCGATTGACTCGTTTGACTCGTTTGACTCGTTAGACTCGTTTGACTCGATTGTCCTCTTCGACCCGTTTGACACGTTTGACACGTTTGACTCGTTTGACTCGTTTGACTCGTTTGACTCGTTTGACTCGTTTGACTCGTTTGACTCGTTTGACTCGTTTGACTCGTTTGACTCGTTTGACTCGTTTGACTCGTTTGACTCGTTTGACTCGTTTGACTCGTTTGACTCGTTTGACTCGTTTGACTCGTTTGACTCGTTTGACTCGTTTGACTCGTTTGACTCGTTTGACTCGTTTGACTCGTTTGACTCGTTTGACTCGTTTGACTCGTTTGACTCGTTTGACTCGTTTGACTCGTTTGACTCGTTTGACTCGTTTGACTCGTTTGACTCGTTTGACTCGTTTGACTCGTTTGACTCGTTTGACTCGTTTGACTCGTTTGACTCGTTTGACTCGTTTGACTCGTTTGACTCGTTTGACTCGTTTGACTCGTTTGACTCGTTTGACTCGTTTGACTCGTTTGACTCGTTTGACTCGTTTGACTCGTTTGACTCGTTTGACTCGTTTGACTCGTTTGACTCGTTTGACTCGTTTGACTCGTTTGACTCGTTTGACTGGTTTGACTCGTTTGACTCGTTTGGCTCGTTTGACTCGTTTGGCTCGGTTGACTCGGTTGGCTCGCTTGGCTCGCTTGGCTCGCTTGGCTCGCTTGGCTCGCTTGGCTCGCTTGGCTCGCTTGGCTCGCTTGGCTCGCTTGGCTCGCTTGGCTCGCTTGACTCGCTTGGCTCGCTTGGCTCGCTTGGCTCGCTTGGCTCGCTTGGCTCGCTTGGCTCGCTTGGCTCGCTTGGCTCGCTTGGCTCGCTTGGCTCGCTTGGCTCGCTTGGCTCGCTTGGCTCGCTTGGCTCGCTTGGCTCGCTTGGCTCGCTTGGCTCGCTTGGCTCGCTTGGCTCGCTTGGCTCGCTTGGCTCGCTTGGCTCGCTTGGCTCGCTTGGCTCGCTTGGCTCGCTTGGCTCGCTTGGCTCGTTTGGCTCGCTTGACTCGTTTGGCTCGTTTGACTCGTTTGACTCGTTTGACTCGTTTGACTCGTTTGACTCGTTTGACTCGTTTGACTCGTTTGACTCGTTTGACTCGTTTGACTCGTTTGACTCGTTTGACTCGTTTGACTCGTTTGACTCGTTTGACTCGTTTGACTCGTTTGACTCGTTTGACTCGTTTGACTCGTTTGACTCGTTTGACTCGTTTGACTCGTTTGACTCGTTTGACTCGTTTGACTCGTTTGACTCGTTTGACTCGTATGCCTCGTTTGACCCGTTTGGCCCGTTTGACTCGTTTGACTCGTTTGACACGTTACACCCGTTTGACTCGTTCGACACTTTTTACCCGATTGACTCGTTAGTCCGGTTTGACTCGTTTGACTCGTTTGACTCGTTTGACTCGATTGACTCGTTTGACTCGTTTGACTCGTTTGACTCGTTTGACTCGTTTGTCTCGATTGTCCTGTTCGACCCGTTTGAGTCGTTTGACTCGTTTGACTCGTTTGACTCTTTTCACTCGTTTGACTCGTTTGACTCGTTTGACTCGATTGACTCGTTTCACTCGTTTGACTCGTTTGACTCGATTGTCCTGTTCGACCCGTTTCACTCGTTTGCCTCGTTTGACTCGTTTGACTCGTTTCACTCGTTTGACTCGTTTGACTCGATTGTCCTGTTCGACCCGTTTGACTCGCTTGACTCGATTGTCCTGTTCGACCCGTTTGACTCGTTTGACTCGTTTGACTCGTTTGACTCGTTTGACTCGTTTGACTCGTTTGACTCGTTTGACTCGTTTGACTCGTTTGACTCGATTGACTCGATTGACTCGTTTGACTCGTTTGACTCGTTAGACTCGTTTGACTCGATTGACTCGTTTGACTCGTTTGACTCATTTGACTCGTTTGACTCGATTGACTCGATTGACTCGTTTGACTCGTTTGACTCGTTAGACTCGTTTGACTCGATTGTCCTCTTCGACCCGTTTGACACGTTTGACACGTTTGACTCGTTTGACTCGTTTGACTCGTTTGAGTCGTTTGACTCGTTTGACTCGTTTGACTCGATTGACTCGTTTGACTCGTATGATTCGTTTGACTCGTTTGACTCGTTTGACTCGATTGACTCGTTTGACTCGTATGATTCGTTTGACTCGTTTGACTCGTTTGACTCGTTTGACTCGTTTGACTCGTTTGACTCGTTTGACTCGTTTGACTCGTTTGACTCGTTTGACTCGTTTGACTCGTTTGACTCGTTTGACTCGTTTGACTCGTTTGACTCGTTTGACTCGTTTGACTCGTTTGACTCGTTTGACTCGTTTGACTCGTTTGACTCGTTTGACTCGTTTGACTCGTTTGACTCGTTTGACTCGTTTGACTCGTTTGACTCGTTTGACTCGTTTGACTCGTTTGACTCGTTTGACTCGTTTGACTCGTTTGACTCGTTTGACTCGTTTGACTCGTTTGACTCGTTTGACTCGTTTGACTCGTTTGACTCGTTTGACTCGTTTGACTCGTTTGACTCGTTTGACTCGTTTGACTCGTTTGACTCGTTTGACTCGTTTGACTCGTTTGACTCGTTTGACTCGTTTGGCTCGCTTGGCTCGGTTGGCTCGGTTGGCTCGCTTGGCTCGCTTGGCTCGCTTGGCTCGCTTGGCTCGCTTGGCTCGTTTGGCTCGTTTGACTCGTTTGGCTCGTTTGACTCGTTTGACTCGTTTGACTCGTTTGACTCGTTTGACTCGTTTGACTCGCTTGGCTCGCTTGGCTCGCTTGGCTCGCTTGGCTCGCTTGGCTCGCTTGGCTCGCTTGGCTCGCTTGGCTCGTTTGGCTCGCTTGACTCGTTTGGCTCGTTTGACTCGTTTGACTCGTTTGACTCGTTTGACTCGTTTGACTCGTTTGACTCGTTTGACTCGTTTGACTCGTTTGACTCGTTTGACTCGTTTGACTCGTTTGACTCGTTTGACTCGTTTGACTCGTTTGACTCGTTTGACTCGTTTGACTCGTTTGACTCGTTTGACTCGTTTGACTCGTTTGACTCGTTTGACTCGTTTGACTCGTTTGACTCGTTTGACTCGTTTGACTCGTATGCCTCGTTTGACCCGTTTGGCCCGTTTGACTCGTTTGACTCGTTTGACACGTTACACCCGTTTGACTCGTTCGACACTTTTTACCCGATTGACTCGTTAGTCCGGTTTGACTCGTTTGACTCGTTTGACTCGTTTGACTCGTTTGACTCGTTTGACTCGTTTGACTCGTTTGACTCGTTTGACTCGTTTGACTCGATTGTCCTGTTCGACCCGTTTGAGTCGTTTGACTCGTTTGACTCGTTTGACTCTTTTCACTCGTTTGACTCGTTTGACTCGTTTGACTCGATTGACTCGTTTCACTCGTTTGACTCGTTTGACTCGATTGTCCTGTTCGACCCGTTTCACTCGTTTGCCTCGTTTGACTCGTTTGACTCGTTTCACTCGTTTGACTCGTTTGACTCGATTGTCCTGTTCGACCCGTTTGACTCGCTTGACTCGATTGTCCTGTTCGACCCGTTTGACTCGTTTGACTCGTTTGACTCGTTTGACTCGTTTGACTCGTTTGACTCGTTTGACTCGTTTGACTCGTTTGACTCGTTTGACTCGATTGACTCGATTGACTCGTTTGACTCGTTTGACTCGTTAGACTCGTTTGACTCGATTGACTCGTTTGACTCGTTTGACTCATTTGACTCGTTTGACTCGATTGACTCGATTGACTCGTTTGACTCGTTTGACTCGTTAGACTCGTTTGACTCGATTGTCCTCTTCGACCCGTTTGACACGTTTGACACGTTTGACTCGTTTGACTCGTTTGACTCGTTTGACTCGTTTGACTCGTTTGACTCGTTTGACTCGTTTGACTCGTTTGACTCGTTTGACTCGTTTGACTCGTTTGACTCGTTTGACTCGTTTGACTCGTTTGACTCGTTTGACTCGTTTGACTCGTTTGACTCGTTTGACTCGTTTGACTCGTTTGACTCGTTTGACTCGTTTGACTCGTTTGACTCGTTTGACTCGTTTGACTCGTTTGACTCGTTTGACTCGTTTGACTCGTTTGACTCGTTTGACTCGTTTGACTCGTTTGACTCGTTTGACTCGTTTGACTCGTTTGACTCGTTTGACTCGTTTGACTCGTTTGACTCGTTTGACTCGTATGCCTCGTTTGACCCGTTTGGCCCGTTTGACTCGTTTGACTCGTTTGACACGTTACACCCGTTTGACTCGTTCGACACTTTTTACCCGATTGACTCGTTAGTCCGGTTTGACTCGTTTGACTCGTTTGACTCGTTTGACTCGATTGACTCGTTTGACTCGATTGACTCGTTTCACTCGTTTGACTCGTTTGACTCGATTGTCCTGTTCGACCCGTTTCACTCGTTTGCCTCGTTTGACTCGTTTGACTCGTTTGACTCGTTTGACTCGTTTGACTCGATTGTCCTGTTCGACCCGTTTGACTCGCTTGACTCGATTGTCCTGTTCGACCCGTTTGACTCGTTTGACTCGTTTGACTCGTTTGACTCGTTTGACTCGTTTGACTCGTTTGGCTCGTTTGGCTCGTTTGGCTCGTTTGGCTCGTTTGGCTCGTTTGGCTCGTTTGGCTCGTTTGGCTCGTTTGGCTCGTTTGGCTCGTTTGGCTCGTTTGGCTCGTTTGGCTCGTTTGGCTCGTTTGGCTCGTTTGGCTCGTTTGGCTCGTTTGGCTCGTTTGGCTCGTTTGGCTCGTTTGGCTCGTTTGGCTCGTTTGGCTCGTTTGGCTCGTTTGGCTCGTTTGGCTCGTTTGGCTCGTTTGGCTCGTTTGGCTCGTTTGGCTCGTTTGGCTCGTTTGGCTCGTTTGGCTCGTTTGGCTCGTTTGGCTCGTTTGGCTCGTTTGGCTCGTTTGGCTCGTTTGGCTCGCTTGGCTCGCTTGGCTCGCTTGGCTCGCTTGGCTCGCTTGGCTCGCTTGGCTCGCTTGGCTCGCTTGGCTCGCTTGGCTCGCTTGGCTCGCTTGGCTCGCTTGGCTCGCTTGGCTCGCTTGGCTCGCTTGGCTCGCTTGGCTCGCTTGGCTCGCTTGGCTCGCTTGGCTCGCTTGGCTCGCTTGGCTCGCTTGGCTCGCTTGGCTCGCTTGGCTCGCTTGGCTCGCTTGGCTCGCTTGGCTCGCTTGGCTCGCTTGGCTCGCTTGGCTCGCTTGGCTCGCTTGGCTCGCTTGGCTCGCTTGGCTCGCTTGGCTCGCTTGGCTCGCTTGGCTCGCTTTGCTCGCTTGGCTCGCTTGGCTCGCTTGGCTCGCTTGGCTCGCTTGGTTCTCTTGGCTCGCTTGGCTCTCTTGGCTCGCTTGGCTCGCTTGGCTCGCTTGGCTCGCTTGGCTCGCTTGGCTCGCTTGGCTCGCTTGGCTCGCTTGGCTCGCTTGGCTCGCTTGGCTCGCTTGGCTCGCTTGGCTCGCTTGAATCGCTTGGCTCGCTTGGCTCGCTTGGCTCGTTTGGCTCGTTTGGCTCGTTTGGCTCGTTTGACTCGTTTGACTCGTTTGACTCGTTTGACTCGTTTGACTCGTTTGACTCGTTTGACTCGTTTGACTCGTTTGGCTCGTTTGACTCGTTTGGCTCGGTTGACTCGGTTGGCTCGCTTGGCTCGCTTGGCTCGCTTGGCTCGCTTGGCTCGCTTGGCTCGCTTGGCTCGCTTGACTCGCTTGGCTCGCTTGGCTCGCTTGGCTCGCTTGGCTCGCTTGGCTCGCTTGGCTCGCTTGGCTCGCTTGGCTCGCTTGGCTCGCTTGGCTCGCTTGGCTCGCTTGGCTCGCTTGGCTCGCTTGGCTCGCTTGGCTCGCTTGGCTCGCTTGGCTCGCTTGGCTCGCTTGGCTCGCTTGGCTCGCTTGGCTCGCTTGGCTCGCTTGGCTCGCTTGGCTCGTTTGGCTCGCTTGACTCGTTTGGCTCGTTTGACTCGTTTGACTCGTTTGACTCGTTTGACTCGTTTGACTCGTTTGACTCGTTTGACTCGTTTGACTCGTTTGACTCGTTTGACTCGTTTGACTCGTTTGACTCGTTTGACTCGTTTGACTCGTTTGACTCGTTTGACTCGTTTGACCCGTTTGGCCCGTTTGACTCGTTTGACTCGTTTGACACGTTACACCCGTTTGACTCGTTCGACACTTTTTACCCGATTGACTCGTTAGTCCGGTTTGACTCGTTTGACTCGTTTGACTCGTTTGACTCGATTGACTCGTTTGACTCGTTTGACTCGTTTGACTCGTTTGACTCGTTTGACTCGTTTGACTCGTTTGACTCGTTTGACTCGTTTGACTCGTTTGACTCGTTTGACTCGTTTGACTCGTTTGACTCGTTTGACTCGTTTGACTCGTTTGACTCGTTTGACTCGTTTGACTCGTTTGACTCGTTTGACTCGTTTGACTCGTTTGAATCGTTTGACTCGTTTGACTCGTTTGACTCGTTTGACTCGTTTGACTCGTTTGACTCGTTTGACTCGTTTGACTCGTTTGACTCGTTTGACTCGTTTGACTCGTTTGACTCGTTTGACTCGTTTGACTCGTTTGACTCGTTTGACTCGTTTGACTCGTTTGACTCGTTTGACTCGTTTGACTCGTTTGACTCGTTTGACTCGTTTGACTCGTTTGACTCGTTTGACTCGTTTGACTCGTTTGACTCGTTTGACTCGTTTGACTCGTTTGACTCGTTTGACTCGTTTGACTCGTTTGACTCGTTTGACTCGTTTGACTCGTTTGACTCGTTTGACTCGTTTGACTCGTTTGACTCGTTTGACTCGTTTGACTCGTTTGACTCGTTTGACTCGTTTGACTCGTTTGACTCGTTTGAATCGTATAACTCGTTTGACTCGTTTGACTCGTTTGACTCGTTTGACTCGTTTGGCCCGTTTGACTCGTTTGACTCGTTTGACACGTTACACCCGTTTGACTGGTTCGACACTTTTTACCCGATTGACTCGTTAGTCCGGTTTGACTCGTTTGACTCGTTTGACTCGTTTGACTCGTTTGACTCGTTTGACTCGTTTCACTCGTTTGACTCGTTTGACTCGTTTCACTCGTTTCACTCGTTTGACTCGATTGTCCTGTTCGACTCGTTTGACTCGTTTGACTCGTTTGACTCGTTTGACTCGTTTGACTCGTTTGACTCGTTTGACTCGTTTGACTCGTTTGACTCGTTTGACTCGTTTGACTCGTTTGACTCGTTTGACTCGTTTGACTCGTTTGACTCGTTTGACTCGTTTGACTCGTTTGACTCGTTTGACTCGTTTGACTCGTTTGACTCGTTTGACTCGTTTGACTCGTTTGACTCGTTTGACTCGTTTGACTCGTTTGACTCGTTTGACTCGTTTGACTCGTTTGACTCGTTTGACTCGTTTGACTCGTTTGACTCGTTTGACTCGTTTGACTCGTTTGACTCGTTTGACTCGTTTGACTCGTTTGACTCGTTTGACTCGTTTGACTCGTTTGACTCGTTTGACTCGTTTGACTCGTTTGACTCGTTTGACTCGTTTGACTCGTTTGACTCGTTTGACTCGTTTGACTCGTTTGACTCGTTTGACTCGTTTGACTCGTTTGACTCGTTTGACTCGTTTGAATCGTATAACTCGTTTGACTCGTTTGACTCGTTTGACTCGATTGTCCTGTTCGACGCGTTTCACTCGTTCGACCCGTTTGACTCGTATGCCTCGTTTGACCCGTTTGGCCCGTTTGACTCGTTTGATTCGTTTGACACGTTACACCCGTTTGACTCGTTCGACACTTTTTACCCGATTGACTCGTTAGTCCGGTTTGACTCGTTTGACTCGTTTGACTCGTTTGACTCGTTTGACTCGTTTGACTCGTTTGACTCGTTTGACTCGTTTGACTCGTTTGACTCGTTTGACTCGTTTGACTCGTTTGACTCGTTTGACTCGTTTGACTCGTTTGACTCGTTTGACTCGTTTGACTCGTTTGACTCGTTTGACTCGTTTGACTCGTTTGACTCGTTTGACTCGTTTGACTCGTTTGACTCGTTTGACTCGTTTGACTCGTTTGACTCGTTTGACTCGTTTGACTCGTTTGACTCGTTTGACTCGTTTGACTCGTTTGACTCGTTTGACTCGTTTGACTCGTTTGACTCGTTTGACTCGTTTGACTCGTTTGACTCGTTTGACTCGTTTGACTCGTTTGACTCGTTTGACTCGTTTGACTCGTTTGACTCGTTTGACTCGTTTGACTCGTTTGACTCGTTTGACTCGTTTGACTCGTTTGACTCGTTTGACTCGTTTGACTCGTTTGACTCGTTTGACTCGATTGACTCGTTTGACTCGTATGATTCGTTTGACTCGTTTGACTCGTTTGACTCGATTGACTCGTATGATTCGTTTGGCTCGTTTGGCTCGTTTGGCTCGTTTGGCTCGTTTGGCTCGTTTGGCTCGTTTGGCTCGTTTGGCTCGTTTGGCTCGTTTGGCTCGTTTGGCTCGTTTGGCTCGTTTGGCTCGTTTGGCTCGTTTGGCTCGTTTGGCTCGTTTGGCTCGTTTGGCTCGTTTGGCTCGTTTGGCTCGTTTGGCTCGTTTGGCTCGTTTGGCTCGTTTGGCTCGTTTGGCTCGTTTGGCTCGTTTGGCTCGTTTGGCTCGTTTGGCTCGTTTGGCTCGTTTGGCTCGTTTGGCTCGTTTGGCTCGCTTGGCTCGCTTGGCTCGCTTGGCTCGCTTGGCTCGCTTGGCTCGCTTGGCTCGCTTGGCTCGCTTGGCTCGCTTGGCTCGCTTGGCTCGCTTGGCTCGCTTGGCTCGCTTGGCTCGCTTGGCTCGCTTGGCTCGCTTGGCTCGCTTGGCTCGCTTGGCTCGCTTGGCTCGCTTGGCTCGCTTGGCTCGCTTGGCTCGCTTGGCTCGCTTGGCTCGCTTGGCTCGCTTGGCTCGCTTGGCTCGCTTTGCTCGCTTGGCTCGCTTGGCTCGCTTGGCTCGCTTGGCTCGCTTGGCTCGCTTGGCTCTCTTGGCTCGCTTGGCTCGCTTGGCTCGCTTGGCTCGCTTGGCTCGCTTGGCTCGCTTGGCTCGCTTGGCTCGCTTGGCTCGCTTGGCTCGCTTGGCTCGCTTGGCTCGCTTGGCTCGCTTGGCTCGCTTGGCTCGCTTGGCTCGCTTGGCTCGTTCGGCTCGTTTGGCTCGTTCGACTCGTTTGACTCGTTCGACTCGTTCGACTCGTTGGACTCGTTTGACTCGTTTGACTCGTTTGACTCGTTCGACTCGTTTGACTCGTTCGACTCGTTTGACTCGTTCGACTCGTTCGACTCGTTCGACTCGTTCGACTCGTTCGACTCGTTTGACTCGTTTGACTCGTTTGACTCGTTTGACTCGTTTGACTCGTTTGACTCGTTTGACTCGTTTGACTCGTTTGACTCGTTTGACTCGTTTGACTCGTTTGACTCGTTTGACTCGTTTGACTCGTTTGACTCGTTTGACTCGTTTGACTCGTTTGACTCGTTTGACTCGTTTGACTCGTTTGACTCGTTTGACTCGTTTGACTCGTTTGACTCGTTTGACTCGTTTGACTCGTTTGACTCGTTTGACTCGTTTGACTCGTTTGACTCGTTTGACTCGTTTGACTCGTTTGACTCGTTTGACTCGTTTGACTCGTTTGACTCGTTAGACTCGTTTGACTCGTTTGACTCGTTTGACTCGTTTGACTCGTTTGACTCGTTTGACTCGTTTGACTCGTTTGACTCGTTTGACTCGTTTGACTCGTTTGACTCGTTTGACTCGTTTGACTCGTTTGACTCGTTTGACTCGTTTGACTCGTTTGACTCGTTTGACTCGTTTGACTCGTTTGACTCGTTTGACTCGTTTGACTCGTTTGACTCGTTTGACTCGTTTGACTCGTTTGACTCGTTTGACTCGTTTGACTCGTTTGAATCGTATAACTCGTTTGACTCGTTTGACTCGTTTGACTCGTTTGACTCGTTTGGCCCGTTTGACTCGTTTGACTCGTTTGACACGTTACACCCGTTTGACTCGTTCGACTCGTTTGACTCGTTCGACTCGTTTGACTCGTTCGACTCGTTTGACTCGTTTGACTCGTTTGACTCGTTTGACTCGTTTGACTCGTTTGACTCGTTTGACTCGTTTGACTCGTTTGACTCGTTTGACTCGTTTGACTCGTTTGACTCGTTTGACTCGTTTGACTCGTTTGACTCGTTTGACTCGTTTGACTCGTTTGACTCGTTTGACTCGTTTGACTCGTTTGACTCGTTTGACTCGTTTGACTCGTTTGACTCGTTTGACTCGTTTGACTCGTTTGACTCGTTTGACTCGTTTGACTCGTTTGACTCGTTTGACTCGTTTGACTCGTTTGACTCGTTTGACTCGTTTGACTCGTTTGACTCGTTTGACTCGTTTGACTCGTTTGACTCGTTTGACTCGTTTGACTCGTTTGACTCGTTTGACTCGTTTGACTCGTTTGACTCGTTTGACTCGTTTGACTCGTTAGACTCGTTTGACTCGTTTGACTCGTTTGACTCGTTTGACTCGTTTGACTCGTTTGACTCGTTTGACTCGTTTGACTCGTTTGACTCGTTAGACTCGTTTGACTCGATTGTCCTCTTCGACCCGTTTGACTCGTTTGACTCGTTTGACTCGTTTGACTCGTTTGACTCGTTTGACTCGTTTGACTCGTTTGACTCGTTTGACTCGTTTGACTCGTTTGACTCGTTTGACTCGTTTGACTCGTTTGACTCGTTTGACTCGTTTGACTCGTTTGACTCGTTTGACTCGTTTGACTCGTTTGACTCGTTTGACTCGTTTGACTCGTTTGACTCGTTTGACTCGTTTGACTCGTTTGACTCGTTTGACTCGTTTGACTCGTTTGACTCGTTTGACTCGTTTGACTCGTTTGACTCGTTTGACTCGTTTGACTCGTTTGACTCGTTTGACTCGTTTGACTCGTTTGACTCGTTTGACTCGTTTGACTCGTTTGACTCGTTTGACTCGTTTGACTCGTTTGACTCGTTTGACTCGTTTGACTCGTTTGACTCGTTTGACTCGTTTGACTCGTTTGACTCGTTTGACTCGTTTGACTCGTTTGACTCGTTTGACTCGTTTGACTCGTTTGACTCGTTTGACTCGTTTGACTCGTTTGACTCGTTTGACTCGTTTGACTCGTTTGACTCGTTTGACTCGTTTGACTCGTTTGACTCGTTTGACTCGTTTGACTCGTTTGACTCGTTTGACTCGTTTGACTCGTTTGGCTCGTTTGGCTCGTTTGGCTCGTTTGGCTCGTTTGGCTCGTTTGACTCGTTTGACTCGTTTGGCTCGTTTGGCTCGTTTGGCTCGTTTGGCTCGTTTGGCTCGTTTGGCTCGTTTGGCTCGTTTGGCTCGTTTGGCTCGCTTGGCTCGCTTGGCTCGCTTGGCTCGCTTGGCTCGCTTGGCTCGCTTGGCTCGCTTGGCTCGCTTGGCTCGCTTGGCTCGCTTGGCTCGCTTGGCTCGCTTGGCTCGCTTGGCTCGCTTGGCTCGCTTGGCTCGCTTGGCTCGCTTGGCTCGCTTGGCTCGCTTGGCTCGCTTGGCTCGCTTGGCTCGCTTGGCTCGCTTGGCTCGCTTGGCTCGCTTGGCTCGCTTGGCTCGCTTGGCTCGCTTGGGTCGCTTGGCTCGCTTGGCTCGCTTGGCTCGCTTGGCTCGCTTGGCTCGCTTGGCTCGCTTGGCTCGCTTGGCTCGCTTGGCTCGCTTGGCTCGCTTGGCTCGCTTGGCTCGCTTGGCTCGCTTGGCTCGCTTGGCTCGCTTGGCTCGCTTGGCTCGCTTGGCTCGCTTGGCTCGCTTGGCTCGCTTGGCTCGCTTGGCTCGCTTGGCTCGCTTGGCTCGCTTGGCTCGCTTGGCTCGCTTGGCTCGCTTGGCTCGCTTGGCTCGCTTGGCTCGCTTGGCTCGCTTGGCTCGCTTGGCTCGCTTGGCTCGCTTGGCTCGCTTGGCTCGCTTGGCTCGCTTGGCTCGCTTGGCTCGCTTGGCTCGCTTGGCTCGCTTGGCTCGTTTGGCTCGTTTGGCTCGTTTGGCTCGTTTGGCTCGTTTGGCTCGTTTGGCTCGTTTGGCTCGTTTGGCTCGTTTGGCTCGTTTGGCTCGTTTGGCTCGTTTGGCTCGTTTGGCTCGCTTGGCTCGCTTGGCTCGCTTGGCTCGCTTGGCTCGCTTGGCTCGCTTGGCTCGCTTGGCTCGCTTGGCTCGCTTGGCTCGCTTGGCTCGCTTGGCTCGCTTGGCTCGCTTGGCTCGCTTGGCTCGCTTGGCTCGCTTGGCTCGCTTGGCTCGCTTGGCTCGCTTGGCTCGCTTGGCTCGCTTGGCTCGCTTGGCTCGCTTGGCTCGCTTGGCTCGCTTGGCTCGCTTGGCTCGCTTGGCTCGCTTGGCTCGCTTGGCTCGCTTGGCTCGCTTGGCTCGCTTGGCTCGCTTGGCTCGCTTGGCTCGCTTGGCTCGTTTGGCTCGTTTGACTCGTTTGACTCGTTTGACTCGTTTGACTCGTTTGACTCGTTTGGCTCGTTTGGCTCGTTTGACTCGATTGTCCTGTTCGACCCGTTTCACTCGTTTAACTCGTTTCACTCGTTTGACTCGTTTGACTCGTTTGACTCGTTTCACTCGTTCGACCCGTTTGACCCGTTTGACACGTTTGACTCGTTTGACTCGTTTGACTCGTTTCACTCGTTTCACTCGTTTGACTCGTTTGACTCGTTTGACTCGTTTGACTCGTTTGGCTCGTTTGGCTCGTTTGGCTCGTTTGGCTCGTTTGGCTCGTTTGACTCGTTTGACTCGTTTGACTCGTTTGACTCGTTTGACTCGTTTGACTCGTTTGGCTCGTTTGACTCGTTTGACTCGTTTGACTCGTTTGACTCGTTTGACTCGTTTGACTCGTTTGGCTCGGTGGACTCGCTTGGCTCGCTTGGCTCGCTTGGCTCGGTTGGCTCGCTTGGCTCGGTTGGCTCGCTTGGCTCGCTTGGCTCGCTTGGCTCGCTTCGCTCGCTTGGCTCGCTTGGCTCGCTTGGCTCGCTTGGCTCGCTTGGCTCGCTTGGCTCGCTTGGCTCGCTTGGCTCGCTTGGCTCGCTTGGCTCGCTTGGCTCGCTTGGCTCGCTTGGCTCGCTTGGCTCGCTTGGCTCGCTTGGCTCGCTTGGCTCGCTTGGCTCGCTTGGCTCGCTTGGCTCGCTTGGCTCGCTTGGCTCGCTTGGCTCGCTTGGCTCGTTTGACTCGTTTGACTCGTTTGACTCGTTTGACTCGTTTGACTCGTTTGGCTCGTTTGGCTCGTTTGACTCGATTGTCCTGTTCGACCCGTTTCACTCGTTTAACTCGTTTCACTCGTTTGACTCGTTTGACTCGTTTGACTCGTTTCACTCGTTCGACCCGTTTGACCCGTTTGACACGTTTGACTCGTTTGACTCGTTTGACTCGTTTCACTCGTTTGACTCGTTTGACTCGTTTGACTCGTTTGACTCGTTTGACTCGTTTGGCTCGTTTGGCTCGTTTGGCTCGTTTGGCTCGTTTGGCTCGTTTGACTCGTTTGACTCGTTTGACTCGTTTGACTCGTTTGACTCGTTTGACTCGTTTGGCTCGTTTGACTCGTTTGACTCGTTTGACTCGTTTGACTCGTTTGACTCGTTTGACTCGTTTGACTCGTTTGGCTCGGTGGACTCGCTTGGCTCGCTTGGCTCGCTTGGCTCGGTTGGCTCGCTTGGCTCGCTTGGCTCGCTTGGCTCGCTTCGCTCGCTTGGCTCGCTTGGCTCGCTTGGCTCGCTTGGCTCGCTTGGCTCGCTTGGCTCGCTTGGCTCGCTTGGCTCGCTTGGCTCGCTTGGCTCGCTTGGCTCGCTTGGCTCGCTTGGCTCGCTTGGCTCGCTTGGCTCGCTTGGCTCGCTTGGCTCGCTTGGCTCGCTTGGCTCGCTTGGCTCGCTTGGCTCGCTTGGCTCGCTTGGCTCGCTTGGCTCGCTTGGCTCGGTTGGCTCGCTTGGCTCGCTTGGCTCGTTTGGCTCGTTTGACACGTTTGACTCGTTTGACTCGTTTGACTCGTTTGACTCGTTTGACTCGTTTGACTCGTTTGACTCGTTTGGCTCGTTTGGCTCGCTTGGCTCGTTTGACTCGTTTGACTCGTTTGACTCGTTTGACTCGTTTGACTCGTTTGGCTCGTTTGGCTCGTTTGACTCGATTGTCCTGTTCGACCCGTTTCACTCGTTTAACTCGTTTCACTCGTTTGACTCGTTTGACTCGTTTGACTCGTTTCACTCGTTCGACCCGTTTGACCCGTTTGACACGTTTGACTCGTTTGACTCGTTTGACTCGTTTCACTCGTTTGACTCGTTTGACTCGTTTGACTCGTTTGACTCGTTTGACTCGTTTGGCTCGTTTGGCTCGTTTGGCTCGTTTGGCTCGTTTGGCTCGTTTGACTCGTTTGACTCGTTTGACTCGTTTGACTCGTTTGACTCGTTTGACTCGTTTGGCTCGTTTGACTCGTTTGACTCGTTTGACTCGTTTGACTCGTTTGACTCGTTTGACTCGTTTGACTCGTTTGGCTCGGTGGACTCGCTTGGCTCGCTTGGCTCGCTTGGCTCGGTTGGCTCGCTTGGCTCGCTTGGCTCGCTTGGCTCGCTTCGCTCGCTTGGCTCGCTTGGCTCGCTTGGCTCGCTTGGCTCGCTTGGCTCGCTTGGCTCGCTTGGCTCGCTTGGCTCGCTTGGCTCGCTTGGCTTGCTTGGCTCGCTTGGCTCGCTTGGCTCGCTTGGCTCGCTTGGCTCGCTTGGCTCGCTTGGCTCGCTTGGCTCGCTTGGCTCGTTTGACTCGTTTGACTCGTTTGACTCGTTTGGCTCGTTTGGCTCGTTTGGCTCGTTTGGCTCGTTTGGCTCGTTTGACTCGATTGTCCTGTTCGACCCGTTTCACTCGTTTAACTCGTTTGACTCGTTTGACTCGTTTGACTCGTTTGACTCGTTTGACTCGTTTGACTCGTTTGACTCGTTTGACTCGTTTGACTCGTTTGACTCGTTTGACTCGTTTGACTCGTTTGACTCGTTTGACTCGTTTGACTCGTTTGACTCGTTTGACTCGTTTGACTCGTTTGGCTCGTTTGGCTCGTTTGACTCGATTGTCCTGTTCGACCCGTTTCACTCGTTTAACTCGTTTCACTCGTTTGACTCGTTTGACTCGTTTCACTCGTTTCACTCGTTCGACCCGTTTGACCCGTTTGACACGTTTGACTCGTTTGACTCGTTTGACTCGTTTGACTCGTTTGACTCGTTTGACTCGTTTGACTCGTTTGACTCGTTTGACTCGTTTGACTCGTTTGGCTCGTTCGGCTCGTTTGGCTCGTTTGGCTCGTTTGGCTCGTTTGACTCGTTTGACTCGTTTGACTCGTTTGACTCGTTTGACTCGTTTGACTCGTTTGACTCGTTTGGCTCGTTTGACTCGTTTGACTCGTTTGACTCGTTTGACTCGTTTGACTCGTTTGACTCGTTTGGCTCGGTTGACTCGCTTGGCTCGCTTGGCTCGCTTGGCTCGCTTGGCTCGCTTGGCTCGCTTGGCTCGCTTGGCTCGCTTCGCTCGCTTGGCTCGCTTGGCTCGCTTGGCTCGCTTGGCTCGCTTGGCTCGCTTGGCTCGCTTGGCTCGCTTGGCTCGCTTGGCTCGCTTGGCTCGCTTGGCTCGCTTGGCTCGCTTGGCTCGCTTGGCTCGCTTGGCTCGCTTGGCTCGCTTGGCTCGCTTGGCTCGCTTGGCTCGCTTGGCTCGCTTGGCTCGCTTGGCTCGCTTGGCTCGCTTGGCTCGCTTGGCTCGCTTGGCTCGCTTGGCTCGCTTGGCTCGCTTGGCTCGCTTGGCTCGCTTGGCTCGCTTGGCTCGTTTGGCTCGCTTGGCTCGCTTGGCTCGTTTGGCTCGTTTGGCTCGTTTGGCTCGTTTGACTCGTTTGACACGTTTGACTCGTTTGACTCGTTTGACTCGTTTGACTCGTTTGACTCGTTTGACTCGTTTGACTCGTTTGACTCGTTTGACTCGTTTGACTCGTTTGACTCGTTTGACTCGTTTGACTCGTTTGACTCGTTTGACTCGTTTGACTCGTTTGACTCGTTTGACTCGTTTCACTCGTTTGACTCGTTTCACTCGTTTGACTCGTTTCACTCGTTTGACTCGTTTGACTCGTTTGACTCGTTTGACTCGTTTGACTCGTTTGACTCGTTTGACTCGTTTGACTCGTTTGACTCGTTTGACTCGTTTGACTCGTTTGACTCGATTGACTCGATTGACTCGATTGACTCGATTGACTCGTTTCACTCGTTTGGCTCGTTTCACTCGTTTTGCTCGTTTGGCTCGCTTGGCTCGCTTGGCTCGCTTAGCTCGCTTGGCTCGCTTGGCTCGCTTGGCTCGCTTGGCTCGCTTGGCTCGCTTGGCTCGCTTGGCTCGCTTGGCTCGCTTGGCTCGCTTGGCTCGCTTGGCTCGCTTGGGTCGCTTGGCTCGCTTGGCTCGCTTGGCTCGCTTGGCTCGCTTGGCTCGCTTGGCTCGCTTGGCTCGGTTGGCTCGCTTGGCTCGGTTGGCTCGCTTGGCTCGCTTGGCACGCTTGGCTCGCTTGGCTCGCTTGGCTCGCTTGGCTCGTTTGGCTCGTTTGACTCGTTTGACACGTTTGACTCGTTTGACTCGATTGACTCGTTTGACTCGTTTGACTCGTTTGACTCGTTTGACTCGTTTGACTCGTTTGGCTCGTTTGGCTCGTTTGACTCGATTGTCCTGTTCGACCCGTTTCACTCGTTTAACTCGTTTCACTCGTTTGACTCGTTTGACTCGTTTGACTCGTTTGGGTCGTTTGACTCGTTTGACTCGTTTGGGTCGTTTGACTCGATGGTCCTGTTCGACCCGTTTCACTCGTTCGACCCGTTTGACCCGTTTGACACGTTTGACTCGTTTGACTCGTTTGACTCGTTTGACTCGTTTGGCTCCTTTGACTCGTTTGGCTCGTTTGACTCGTTTGACTCGTTTGACTCGTTTGACTCGTTTGACTCGTTTGACTCGTTTGACTCGTTTGACTCGTTTGACTCGTTTGACTCGTTTGACTCGTTTCACTCGTTTGACTCGATTGTCCTGTTCGACCCGTTTCACTCGTTTGACTCGTTTCACTCGTTTGACTCGTTTCACTCGTTTGACTCGTTTCACTCGTTTGACTCGTTTCACTCGTTTGACTCGTTTGACTCGTTTGACTCGTTTGACTCGTTTGACTCGTTTGACTCGTTTGACTCGTTTGACTCGTTTGACTCGTTTGACTCGTTTGACTCGTTTGACTCGTTTGACTCGTTTGACTCGTTTGACTCGTTTGACTCGTTTGACTCGTTTGACTCGTTTGACTCGTTTGACTCGTTTGACTCGTTTGACTCGTTTGACTCGTTTGACTCGTTTGACTCGTTTGACTCGTTTGACTCGTTTGACTCGTTTGACTCGTTTGACTCGTTTGACTCGTTTGACTCGTTTGACTCGTTTGACTCGTTTGACTCGTTTGACTCGTTTGACTCGTTTGACTCGTTTGGCTCGCTTGGCTCGGTTGGCTCGGTTGGCTCGCTTGGCTCGCTTGGCTCGCTTGGCTCGCTTGGCTCGCTTGGCTCGTTTGGCGCGTTTGACTCGTTTGGCTCGTTTGACTCGTTTGACTCGTTTGACTCGTTTGACTCGTTTGACTCGTTTGACTCGCTTGGCTCGCTTGGCTCGCTTGGCTCGCTTGGCTCGCTTGGCTCGCTTGGCTCGCTTGGCTCGTTTGGCTCGCTTGACTCGTTTGGCTCGTTTGACTCGTTTGACTCGTTTGACTCGTTTGACTCGTTTGACTCGTTTGACTCGTTTGACTCGTTTGACTCGTTTGACTCGTTTGACTCGTTTGACTCGTTTGACTCGTTTGACTCGTTTGACTCGTTTGACTCGTTTGACTCGTTTGACTCGTTTGACTCGTTTGACTCGTTTGACTCGTTTGACTCGTTTGACTCGTTTGACTCGTTTGACTCGTTTGACTCGTTTGACTCGTTTGACTCGTTTGACTCGTTTGACTCGTTTGACTCGTTTGACTCGTTTGACTCGTTTGACTCGTTTGACTCGTTTGACTCGTTTGACTCGTATGCCTCGTTTGACCCGTTTGGCCCGTTTGACTCGTTTGACTCGTTTGACACGTTACACCCGTTTGACTCGTTCGACACTTTTTACCCGATTGACTCGTTAGTCCGGTTTGACTCGTTTGACTCGTTTGACTCGTTAGACTCGTTTGACTCGATTGACTCGTTTGACTCGTTTGACTCATTTGACTCGTTTGACTCGATTGACTCGATTGACTCGTTTGACTCGTTTGACTAGTTAGACTCGTTTGACTCGATTGTCCTCTTCGACCCGTTTGACACGTTTGACACGTTTGACTCGTTTGACTCGTTTGACTCGTTTGACTCGTTTGACTCGTTTGACTCGTTTGACTCGTTTGACTCGTTTGACTCGTTTGACTCGTTTGACTCGTTTGACTCGTTTGACTCGTTTGACTCGTTTGACTCGTATGCCTCGTTTGACCCGTTTGGCCCGTTTGACTCGTTTGACTCGTTTGACACGTTACACCCGTTTGACTCGTTCGACTCTTTTTACCCGATTGACTCGTTAGTCCGGTTTGACTCGTTTGACTCGTTTGACTCGTTTGACTCGATTGACTCGTTTGACTCGATTGACTCGTTTCACTCGTTTGACTCGTTTGACTCGATTGTCCTGTTCGACCCGTTTCACTCGTTTGCCTCGTTTGACTCGTTTGACTCGTTTGACTCGTTTGACTCGTTTGACTCGATTGTCCTGTTCGACCCGTTTGACTCGCTTGACTCGATTGTCCTGTTCGACCCGTTTGACTCGTTTGACTCGTTTGACTCGTTTGACTCGTTTGACTCGTTTGACTCGTTTGGCTCGTTTGGCTCGTTTGGCTCGTTTGGCTCGTTTGGCTCGTTTGGCTCGTTTGGCTCGTTTGGCTCGTTTGGCTCGTTTGGCTCGTTTGGCTCGTTTGGCTCGTTTGGCTCGTTTGGCTCGTTTGGCTCGTTTGGCTCGTTTGGCTCGTTTGGCTCGTTTGGCTCGTTTGGCTCGTTTGGCTCGTTTGGCTCGTTTGGCTCGTTTGGCTCGTTTGGCTCGTTTGGCTCGTTTGGCTCGTTTGGCTCGTTTGGCTCGTTTGGCTCGTTTGGCTCGTTTGGCTCGTTTGGCTCGTTTGGCTCGTTTGGCTCGTTTGGCTCGTTTGGCTCGTTTGGCTCGTTTGGCTCGTTTGGCTCGTTTGGCTCGTTTGGCTCGTTTGGCTCGCTTGGCTCGCTTGGCTCGCTTGGCTCGCTTGGCTCGCTTGGCTCGCTTGGCTCGCTTGGCTCGCTTGGCTCGCTTGGCTCGCTTGGCTCGCTTGGCTCGCTTGGCTCGCTTGGCTCGCTTGGCTCGCTTGGCTCGCTTGGCTCGCTTGGCTCGCTTGGCTCGCTTGGCTCGCTTGGCTCGCTTGGCTCGCTTGGCTCGCTTGGCTCGCTTGGCTCGCTTGGCTCGCTTGGCTCGCTTGGCTCGCTTTGCTCGCTTGGCTCGCTTGGCTCGCTTGGCTCGCTTGGCTCGCTTGGCTCGCTTGGTTCTCTTGGCTCGCTTGGCTCTCTTGGCTCGCTTGGCTCGCTTGGCTCGCTTGGCTCGCTTGGCTCGCTTGGCTCGCTTGGCTCGCTTGGCTCGCTTGGCTCGCTTGGCTCGCTTGGCTCGCTTGGCTCGCTTGGCTCGCTTGGCTCGCTTGAATCGCTTGGCTCGCTTGGCTCGCTTGGCTCGTTTGGCTCGTTTGGCTCGTTTGGCTCGTTTGACTCGTTTGACTCGTTTGACTCGTTTGACTCGTTTGACTCGTTTGACTGGTTTGACTCGTTTGACTCGTTTGGCTCGTTTGACTCGTTTGGCTCGGTTGACTCGGTTGGCTCGCTTGGCTCGCTTGGCTCGCTTGGCTCGCTTGGCTCGCTTGGCTCGCTTGGCTCGCTTGGCTCGCTTGACTCGCTTGGCTCGCTTGGCTCGCTTGGCTCGCTTGGCTCGCTTGGCTCGCTTGGCTCGCTTGGCTCGCTTGGCTCGCTTGGCTCGCTTGGCTCGCTTGGCTCGCTTGGCTCGCTTGGCTCGCTTGGCTCGCTTGGCTCGCTTGGCTCGTTTGGCTCGCTTGACTCGTTTGGCTCGTTTGACTCGTTTGACTCGTTTGACTCGTTTGACTCGTTTGACTCGTTTGACTCGTTTGACTCGTTTGACTCGTTTGACTCGTTTGACTCGTTTGACTCGTTTGACTCGTTTGACTCGTTTGACTCGTTTGACTCGTTTGACTCGTTTGACCCGTTTGGCCCGTTTGACTCGTTTGACTCGTTTGACACGTTACACCCGTTTGACTCGTTCGACACTTTTTACCCGATTGACTCGTTAGTCCGGTTTGACTCGTTTGACTCGTTTGACTCGTTTGACTCGTTTGACTCGTTTGACTCGTTTGACTCGTTTGACTCGTTTGACTCGTTTGACTCGTTTGACTCGTTTGACTCGTTTGACTCGTTTGACTCGTTTGACTCGTTTGACTCGTTTGACTCGTTTGACTCGTTTGACTCGTTTGACTCGTTTGACTCGTTTGACTCGTTTGACTCGTTTGACTCGTTTGACTCGTTTGACTCGTTTGACTCGTTTGACTCGTTTGACTCGTTTGACTCGTTTGACTCGTTTGACTCGTTTGACTCGTTTGACTCGTTTGACTCGTTTGACTCGTTTGACTCGTTTGACTCGTTTGACTCGTTTGACTCGTTTGACTCGTTTGACTCGTTTGACTCGTTTGACTCGTTTGACTCGTTTGACTCGTTTGACTCGTTTGACTCGTTTGACTCGTTTGACTCGTTTGACTCGTTTGACTCGTTTGACTCGTTTGACTCGTTTGACTCGTTTGACTCGTTTGACTCGTTTGACTCGTTTGACTCGTTTGACTCGTTTGACTCGTTTGACTCGTTTGACTCGTTTGACTCGTTTGACTCGTTTGACTCGTTTGACTCGTTTGACTCGTTTGACTCGTTTGACTCGTTTGACTCGTTTGACTCGTTTGACTCGTTTGACTCGTTTGACTCGTTTGAATCGTATAACTCGTTTGACTCGTTTGACTCGTTTGACTCGTTTGACTCGTTTGGCCCGTTTGACTCGTTTGACTCGTTTGACACGTTACACCCGTTTGACTCGTTCGACACTTTTTACCCGATTGACTCGTTAGTCCGGTTTGACTCGTTTGACTCGTTTGACTCGTTTGACTCGTTTGACTCGTTTGACTCGTTTCACTCGTTTGACTCGTTTCACTCGTTTCACTCGTTTCACTCGTTTGACTCGATTGTCCTGTTCGACTCGTTTGACTCGTTTGACTCGTTTGACTCGTTTGACTCGTTTGACTCGTTTGACTCGTTTGACTCGTTTGACTCGTTTGACTCGTTTGACTCGTTTGACTCGTTTGACTCGTTTGACTCGTTTGACTCGTTTGACTCGTTTGACTCGTTTGACTCGTTTGACTCGTTTGACTCGTTTGACTCGTTTGACTCGTTTGACTCGTTTGACTCGTTTGACTCGTTTGACTCGTTTGACTCGTTTGACTCGTTTGACTCGTTTGACTCGTTTGACTCGTTTGACTCGTTTGACTCGTTTGACTCGTTTGACTCGTTTGACTCGTTTGACTCGTTTGACTCGTTTGACTCGTTTGACTCGTTTGACTCGTTTGACTCGTTTGACTCGTTTGACTCGTTTGACTCGTTTGACTCGTTTGACTCGTTTGACTCGTTTGACTCGTTTGACTCGTTTGACTCGTTTGACTCGTTTGACTCGTTTGACTCGTTTGACTCGTTTGACTCGTTTGACTCGTTTGACTCGTTTGACTCGTTTGACTCGTTTGACTCGTTTGACTCGTTTGACTCGTTTGACTCGTTTGACTCGTTTGAATCGTATAACTCGTTTGACTCGTTTGACTCGTTTGACTCGATTGTCCTGTTCGACCCGTTTCACTCGTTCGACCCGTTTGACTCGTATGCCTCGTTTGACCCGTTTGGCCCGTTTGACTCGTTTGACTCGTTTGACACGTTACACCCGTTTGACTCGTTCGACACTTTTTACCCGATTGACTCGTTAGTCCGGTTTGACTCGTTTGACTCGTTTGACTCGTTTGACTCGTTTGACTCGTTTGACTCGTTTGACTCGTTTGACTCGTTTGACTCGTTTGACTCGTTTGACTCGTTTGACTCGTTTGACTCGTTTGACTCGTTTGACTCGTTTGACTCGTTTGACTCGTTTGACTCGTTTGACTCGTTTGACTCGTTTGACTCGTTTGACTCGTTTGACTCGTTTGGCTCGTTTGACTCGTTTGACTCGATTGTCCTGTTCGACCCGTTTCACTCGTTTAACTCGTTTCACTCGTTTGACTCGTTTGACTCGTTTGACTCGTTTCACTCGTTCGACCCGTTTGACCCGTTTGACACGTTTGACTCGTTTGACTCGTTTGACTCGTTTGACTCGTTTGACTCGTTTGACTCGTTTGACTCGTTTGACTCGTTTGACTCGTTTGACTCGTTTGGCTCGTTTGGCTCGTTTGGCTCGTTTGGCTCGTTTGGCTCGTTTGACTCGTTTGACTCGTTTGACTCGTTTGACTCGTTTGACTCGTTTGACTCGTTTGGCTCGTTTGACTCGTTTGACTCGTTTGACTCGTTTGACTCGTTTGACTCGTTTGACTCGTTTGGCTCGGTTGACTCGCTTGGCTCGCTTGGCTCGCTTGGCTCGCTTGGCTCGCTTGGCTCGCTTGGCTCGCTTGGCTCGCTTGGCTCGCTTCGCTCGCTTGGCTCGCTTGGCTCGCTTGGCTCGCTTGGCTCGCTTGGCTCGCTTGGCTCGCTTGGCTCGCTTGGCTCGCTTGGCTCGCTTGGCTCGCTTGGCTCGCTTGGCTCGCTTGGCTCGCTTGGCTCGCTTGGCTCGCTTGGCTCGCTTGGCTCGCTTGGCTCGCTTGGCTCGCTTGGCTCGCTTGGCTCGCTTGGCTCGCTTGGCTCGTTTGGCTCGTTTGGCTCGCTTGGCTCGCTTGGCTCGTTTGGCTCGTTTGGCTCGTTTGGCTCGTTTGACTCGTTTGACACGTTTGACTCGTTTGACTCGTTTGACTCGTTTGACTCGTTTGACTCGTTTGACTCGTTTGACTCGTTTGACTCGTTTGACTCGTTTGACTCGTTTGACTCGTTTGACTCGTTTGACTCGTTTGACTCGTTTGACTCGTTTGACTCGTTTGACTCGTTTCACTCGTTTGACTCGTTTGACTCGTTTGACTCGTTTGACTCGTTTGACTCGTTTGACTCGTTTGACTCGTTTGACTCGTTTGACTCGTTTGACTCGTTTGACTCGTTTGACTCGTTTGACTCGTTTGACTCGTTTGACTCGTTTGACTCGTTTGACTCGTTTGACTCGTTTGACTCGTTTGACTCGTTTGACTCGTTTGACTCGTTTGACTCGTTTGACTCGTTTGACTCGTTTGACTCGTTTGACTCGTTTGACTCGTTTGACTCGTTTGACTCGTTTGACTCGATTGACTCGATTGACTCGATTGACTCGATTGACTCGTTTCACTCGTTTGGCTCGTTTCACTCGTTTTGCTCGTTTGGCTCGCTTGGCTCGCTTGGCTCGCTTGGCTCGCTTGGCTCGCTTGGCTCGCTTGGCTCGCTTGGCTCGCTTGGCTCGCTTGGCTCGCTTGGCTCGCTTGGCTCGCTTGGCTCGCTTGGGTCGCTTGGCTCGCTTGGCTCGCTTGGCTCGCTTGGCTCGCTTGGCTCGCTTGGCTCGCTTGGCTCGGTTGGCTCGCTTGGCTCGGTTGGCTCGCTTGGCTCGCTTGGCACGCTTGGCTCGCTTGGCTCGTTTGGCTCGTTTGACTCGTTTGACACGTTTGACTCGTTTGACTCGATTGACTCGTTTGACTCGTTTGACTCGTTTGACTCGTTTGACTCGTTTGACTCGTTTGGCTCGTTTGGCTCGTTTGGCTCGTTTGGCTCGTTTGGCTCGTTTGGCTCGTTTGGCTCGTTTGGCTCGTTTGGCTCGTTTGGCTCGTTTGGCTCGTTTGGCTCGTATGGCTCGTTTGGCTCGTTTGGCTCGCTTGGCTCGCTTGGCTCGCTTGGCTCGCTTGGCTCGCTTGGCTCGCTTGGCTCGCTTGGCTCGCTTGGCTCGCTTGGCTCGCTTGGCTCGCTTGGCTCGCTTGGCTCGCTTGGCTCGCTTGGCTCGCTTGGCTCGCTTGGCTCGCTTGGCTCGCTTGGCTCGCTTGGCTCGCTTGGCTCGCTTGGCTCGCTTTGCTCGCTTTGCTCGCTTGGCTCGCTTGGCTCGCTTGGCTCGCTTGGCTCGCTTGGCTCGCTTGGCTCGCTTGGCTCGCTTGGCTCGCTTGGCTCGCTTGGCTCGCTTGGCTCGCTTGGCTCGCTTGGCTCGCTTGGCTCGCTTGGCTCGCTTGGCTCGCTTGGCTCGCTTGGCTCGCTTGGCTCGCTTGGCTCGCTTGGCTCGCTTGGCTCGCTTGGCTCGCTTGGCTCGCTTGGCTCGCTTGGCTCGCTTGGCTCGCTTGGCTCGCTTGGCTCGCTTGGCTCGCTTGGCTCGCTTGGCTCGCTTGGCTCGCTTGTCTCGCTTGGCTCGCTTCGCTCGCTTGGCTCGCTTGGCTCGCTTGGCTCGCTTGGCTCGCTTGGCTCGCTTGGCTCGCTTGGCTCGCTTGGCTCGCTTGGCTCGCTTGGCTCGCTTGGCTCGCTTGGCTCGCTTGGCTCGTTTGACTCGTTTGACACGTTTGACTCGTTTGACTCGATTGACTCGTTTGACTCGTTTGACTCGTTTGACTCGTTTGACTCGTTTGACTCGTTTGGCTCGTTTGGCTCGTTTGGCTCGTTTGGCTCGTTTGGCTCGTTTGGCTCGTTTGGCTCGTTTGGCTCGTTTGGCTCGTTTGGCTCGCTTGGCTCGCTTGGCTCGCTTGGCTCGCTTGGCTCGCTTGGCTCGCTTGGCTCGCTTGGCTCGCTTGGCTCGCTTGGCTCGCTTGGCTCGCTTGGCTCGCTTGGCTCGCTTGGCTCGCTTGGCTCGCTTGGCTCGCTTGGGTCGCTTGGCTCGCTTGGCTCGCTTGGCTCGCTTGGCTCGCTTGGCTCGCTTGGCTCGCTTGGCTCGGTTGGCTCGCTTGGCTCGGTTGGCTCGCTTGGCTCGCTTGGCACGCTTGGCTCGCTTGGCTCGTTTGGCTCGTTTGACTCGTTTGACACGTTTGACTCGTTTGACTCGATTGACTCGTTTGACCCGTTTGACTCGTTTGACTCGTTTGACTCGTTTGGCTCGTTTGGCTCGTTTGGCTCGTTTGGCTCGTTTGGCTCGTTTGGCTCGTTTGGCTCGTTTGGCTCGTTTGGCTCGTTTGGCTCGTTTGGCTCGTTTGGCTCGTTTGGCTCGTATGGCTCGTTTGGCTCGTTTGGCTCGCTTGGCTCGCTTGGCTCGCTTGGCTCGCTTGGCTCGCTTGGCTCGCTTGGCTCGCTTGGCTCGCTTGGCTCGCTTGGCTCGCTTGGCTCGCTTTGCTCGCTTGGCTCGCTTGGCTCGCTTGGCTCGCTTGGCTCGCTTGGCTCGCTTGGCTCGCTTGGCTCGCTTGGCTCGCTTGGCTCGCTTGGCTCGCTTGGCTCGCTTGGCTCGCTTGGCTCGCTTGGCTCGCTTGGCTCGCTTGGCTCGCTTGGCTCGCTTGGCTCGCTTGGCTCGCTTGGCTCGCTTGGCTCGCTTGGCTCGCTTGGCTCGCTTGGCTCGCTTGGCTCGCTTGGCTCGCTTGGCTCGCTTGGCTCGCTTGGCTCGCTTGGCTCGCTTGGCTCGCTTGGCTCGCTTGGCTCGCTTGGCTCGCTTGGCTCGCTTGGCTCGCTTGGCTCGCTTGGCTCGCTTGGCTCGCTTGGCTCGCTTGGCTCGCTTCGCTCGCTTGGCTCGCTTGGCTCGCTTGGCTCGCTTGGCTCGCTTGGCTCGCTTGGCTCGCTTGGCTCGCTTGGCTCGCTTGGCTCGCTTGGCTCGCTTGGCTCGCTTGGCTCGCTTGGCTCGCTTGGCTCGCTTGGCTCGCTTGGCTCGCTTGGCTCGCTTGGCTCGTTTGGCTCGTTTGACTCGTTTGACTCGTTTGACTCGTTTGACTCGTTTGACTCGTTTGACTCGTTTGGCTCGTTTGGCTCGTTTGACTCGATTGTCCTGTTCGACCCGTTTCACTCGTTTAACTCGTTTCACTCGTTTGACTCGTTTGACTCGTTTGACTCGTTTCACTCGTTCGACCCGTTTGACCCGTTTGACACGTTTGACTCGTTTGACTCGTTTGACTCGTTTCACTCGTTTGACTCGTTTGACTCGTTTGACTCGTTTCACTCGTTCGACCCGTTTGACCCGTTTGACACGTTTGACTCGTTTGACTCGTTTGACTCGTTTCACTCGTTTGACTCGTTTGACTCGTTTGACTCGTTTGACTCGTTTGACTCGTTTGGCTCGTTTGGCTCGTTTGGCTCGTTTGGCTCGTTTGGCTCGTTTGACTCGTTTGACTCGTTTGGCTCGGTGGACTCGCTTGGCTCGCTTGGCTCGCTTGGCTCGCTTGGCTCGCTTGGGTCGCTTGGCTCGCTTCGCTCGCTTGGCTCGCTTGGCTCGCTTGGCTCGCTTGGCTCGCTTGGGTCGCTTGGCTCGCTTCGCTCGCTTGGCTCGCTTGGCTCGCTTGGCTCGCTTGGCTCGCTTGGCTCGCTTGGCTCGCTTGGCTCGCTTCGCTCGCTTGGCTCGCTTGGCTCGCTTGGCTCGCTTGGCTCGCTTGGCTCGCTTGGCTCGCTTGGCTCGCTTGGCTCGCTTGGCTCGCTTGGCTCGCTTGGCTCGGTTGGCTCGCTTGGCTCGCTTGTCTCGCTTGGCTCGCTTCGCTCGCTTGGCTCGCTTGGCTCGCTTGGCTCGCTTGGCTCGCTTGGCTCGCTTGGCTCGCTTGGCTCGCTTGGCTCGCTTGGCTCGCTTGGCTCGCTTGGCTCGCTTGGCTCGCTTGGCTCGCTTGGCTCGCTTGGCTCGCTTGGCTCGCTTGGCTCGCTTGGCTCGCTTGGCTCGCTTGGCTCGCTTGGCTCGCTTGGCTCGCTTGGCTCGCTTCGCTCGCTTGGCTCGCTTGGCTCGCTTGGCTCGCTTGGCTCGCTTGGCTCGCTTGGCTCGCTTGGCTCGCTTGGCTCGCTTGGCTCGCTTGGCTCGCTTGGCTCGCTTGGCTCGCTTGGCTCGCTTGGCTCGCTTGGCTCGCTTGGCTCGCTTGGCTCGCTTGGCTCGCTTGGCTCGGTTGGCTCGCTTGGCTCGCTTGGCTCGTTTGGCTCGTTTGACACGTTTGACTCGTTTGACTCGTTTGACTCGTTTGACTCGTTTGACTCGTTTGACTCGTTTGACTCGTTTGGCTCGTTTGGCTCGTTTGGCTCGTTTGGCTCGTTTGGCTCGTTTGACTCGATTGTCCTGTTCGACCCGTTTCACTCGTTTAACTCGTTTGACTCGTTTGACTCGTTTGACTCGTTTGACTCGTTTGACTCGTTTGACTCGTTTGACTCGTTTGACTCGTTTGACTCGTTTGACTCGTTTGACTCGTTTGACTCGTTTGGCTCGTTTGGCTCGTTTGACTCGATTGTCCTGTTCGACCCGTTTCACTCGTTTAACTCGTTTCACTCGTTTGACTCGTTTCACTCGTTTGACTCGTTTCACTCGTTCGACCCGTTTGACCCGTTTGACACGTTTGACTCGTTTGACTCGTTTGACTCGTTTGACTCGTTTGACTCGTTTGACTCGTTTGGCTCGTTTGGCTCGTTTGACTCGTTTGACTCGTTTGACTCGTTTGACTCGTTTGACTCGTTTGACTCGTTTGACTCGTTTGACTCGTTTGACTCGTTTGACTCGTTTGACTCGTTTGACTCGTTTGACTCGTTTGACTCGTTTGACTCGTTTGACTCGTTTGAATCGTATAACTCGTTTGACTCGTTTGACTCGTTTGACTCGTTTGACTCGTTTGACTCGTTTGACTCGTTTGACTCGTTTGACTCGTTTGACTCGTTTGACTCGTTTGACTCGTTTGACTCGTTTGACTCGTTTGACTCGTTTGACTCGTTTGACTCGTTTGACTCGTTTGACTCGTTTGACTCGTTTGACTCGTTTGACTCGTTTGACTCGTTTGACTCGTTTGACTCGTTTGACTCGTTTGACTCGTTTGACTCGTTTGACTCGTTTGACTCGTTTGACTCGTTTGACTCGTTTGACTCGTTTGACTCGTTTGACTCGTTTGACTCGTTTGACTCGTTTGACTCGTTTGACTCGTTTGACTCGTTTGACTCGTTTGACTCGTTTGACTCGTTTGACTCGTTTGACTCGTTTGACTCGTTTGACTCGTTTGACTCGTTTGACTCGTTTGACTCGTTTGACTCGTTTGACTCGTTTGACTCGTTTGACTCGTTTGACTCGTTTGACTCGTTTGACTCGTTTGACTCGTTTGACTCGTTTGACTCGTTTGACTCGTTTGACTCGTTTGACTCGTTTGACTCGTTTGACTCGTTTGACTCGTTTGACTCGTTTGACTCGTTTGACTCGTTTGACTCGTTTGACTCGTTTGACTCGTTTGACTCGTTTGACTCGTTTGACTCGTTTGACTCGTTTGACTCGTTTGACTCGTTTGACTCGTTTGACTCGTTTGACTCGTTTGACTCGTTTGACTCGTTTGACTCGTTTGACTCGTTTGACTCGTTTGACTCGTTTGACTCGTTAGACTCGTTAGACTCGTTAGACTCGTTTGACTCGATTGTCCTCTTCGACCCGTTTGACACGTTTGACACGTTTGACTCGTTTGACTCGTTTGACTCGTTTGAGTCGTTTGACTCGTTTGACTCGTTTGACTCGATTGACTCGTTTGACTCGTATGATTCGTTTGACTCGTTTGACTCGTTTGACTCGATTGACTCGTTTGACTCGTATGATTCGTTTGGCTCGTTTGGCTCGTTTGGCTCGTTTGGCTCGTTTGGCTCGTTTGGCTCGTTTGGCTCGTTTGGCTCGTTTGGCTCGTTTGGCTCGTTTGGCTCGTTTGGCTCGTTTGGCTCGTTTGGCTCGTTTGGCTCGTTTGGCTCGTTTGGCTCGTTTGGCTCGTTTGGCTCGTTTGGCTCGTTTGGCTCGTTTGGCTCGTTTGGCTCGTTTGGCTCGTTTGGCTCGTTTGGCTCGTTTGGCTCGTTTGGCTCGTTTGGCTCGTTTGGCTCGTTTGGCTCGTTTGGCTCGCTTGGCTCGCTTGGCTCGCTTGGCTCGCTTGGCTCGCTTGGCTCGCTTGGCTCGCTTGGCTCGCTTGGCTCGCTTGGCTCGCTTGGCTCGCTTGGCTCGCTTGGCTCGCTTGGCTCGCTTGGCTCGCTTGGCTCGCTTGGCTCGCTTGGCTCGCTTGGCTCGCTTGGCTCGCTTGGCTCGCTTGGCTCGCTTGGCTCGCTTGGCTCGCTTGGCTCGCTTGGCTCGCTTGGCTCGCTTGGCTCGCTTGGCTCGCTTGGCTCGCTTGGCTCGCTTGGCTCGCTTGGCTCGCTTGGCTCGCTTGGCTCGCTTGGCTCGCTTGGCTCGCTTGGCTCGCTTGGCTCGCTTGGCTCGCTTGGCTCTCTTGGCTCGCTTGGCTCGCTTGGCTCGCTTGGCTCGCTTGGCTCGCTTGGCTCGCTTGGCTCGCTTGGCTCGCTTGGCTCGCTTGGCTCGCTTGGCTCGCTTGGCTCGCTTGGCTCGCTTGGCTCGCTTGGCTCGCTTGGCTCGCTTGGCTCGTTTGGCTCGCTTGGCTCGCTTGGCTCGCTTGGCTCGCTTGGCTCGCTTGGCTCGCTTGGCTCGCTTGGCTCTCTTGGCTCGCTTGGCTCGCTTGGCTCGCTTGGCTCGCTTGGCTCGCTTGGCTCGCTTGGCTCGCTTGGCTCGCTTGGCTCGCTTGGCTCGCTTGGCTCGCTTGGCTCGCTTGGCTCGCTTGGCTCGCTTGGCTCGCTTGGCTCGCTTGGCTCGCTTGGCTCGTTTGGCTCGTTTGGCTCGCTTGGCTCGCTTGGCTCGCTTGGCTCGCTTGGCTCGCTTGGCTCGCTTGGCTCGCTTGGCTCGCTTGGCTCGCTTGGCTCGCTTGGCTCGCTTGGCTCGCTTGGCTCGCTTGGCTCGCTTGGCTCGCTTGGCTCGTTTGGCTCGCTTGACTCGTTTGGCTCGTTTGACTCGTTTGACTCGTTTGCCTCGTTTGACTCGTTTGACTCGTTTGACTCGTTTGACTCGTTTGACTCGTTTGACTCGTTTGACTCGTTTGACTCGTTTGACTCGTTTGACTCGTTTGACTCGTTTGACTCGTTTGACTCGTTTGACTCGTTTGACCCGTTTGGCCCGTTTGACTCGTTTGACTCGTTTGACACGTTACACCCGTTTGACTCGTTCGACACTTTTTACCCGATTGACTCGTTAGTCCGGTTTGACTCGTTTGACTCGTTTGACTCGATTGACTCGTTTGACTCGTTTGACTCGTTTGACTCGTTTGACTCGTTTGACTCGTTTGACTCGTTTGACTCGTTTGACTCGTTTGACTCGTTTGACTCGTTTGACTCGTTTGACTCGTTTGACTCGTTTGACTCGTTTGACTCGTTTGACTCGTTTGACTCGTTTGACTCGTTTGACTCGTTTGACTCGTTTGACTCGTTTGACTCGTTTGACTCGTTTGACTCGTTTGACTCGTTTGACTCGTTTGACTCGTTTGACTCGTTTGACTCGTTTGACTCGTTTGACTCGTTTGACTCGTTTGACTCGTTTGACTCGTTTGACTCGTTTGACTCGTTTGACTCGTTTGACTCGTTTGACTCGTTTGACTCGTTTGACTCGTTTGACTCGTTTGACTCGTTTGACTCGTTTGACTCGTTTGACTCGTTTGACTCGTTTGACTCGTTTGACTCGTTTGACTCGTTTGACTCGTTTGACTCGTTTGACTCGTTTGACTCGTTTGACTCGTTTGACTCGTTTGACTCGTTTGACTCGTTTGACTCGTTTGACTCGTTTGACTCGTTTGACTCGTTTGACTCGTTTGAATCGTATAACTCGTTTGACTCGTTTGACTCGTTTGACTCGTTTGACTCGTTTGACTCGTTTGACTCGTTTGACTCGTTTGACTCGTTTGACTCGTTTGACTCGTTTGACTCGTTTGACTCGTTTGACTCGTTTGACTCGTTTGACTCGTTTGACTCGTTTGACTCGTTTGACTCGTTTGACTCGTTTGACTCGTTTGACTCGTTTGACTCGTTTGACTCGTTTGACTCGTTTGACTCGTTTGACTCGTTTGACTCGTTTGACTCGTTTGACTCGTTTGACTCGTTTGACTCGTTTGACTCGTTTGACTCGTTTGACTCGTTTGACTCGTTTGAATCGTATAACTCGTTTGACTCGTTTGACTCGTTTGACTCGTTTGACTCGTTTGGCCCGTTTGACTCGTTTGACTCGTTTGACACGTTACACCCGTTTGACTCGTTCGACTCGTTTGACTCGTTTGACTCGTTTGACTCGTTTGACTCGTTTGACTCGTTTGACTCGTTTGACTCGTTTGACTCGTTTGACTCGTTTGACTCGTTTGACTCGTTTGACTCGTTTGACTCGTTTGACTCGTTTGACTCGTTTGACTCGTTTGACTCGTTTGACTCGTTTGACTCGTTTGACTCGTTTGACTCGTTTGACTCGTTTGACTCGTTTGACTCGTTTGACTCGTTTGACTCGTTTGACTCGTTTGACTCGTTTGACTCGTTTGACTCGTTTGACTCGTTTGACTCGTTTGACTCGTTTGACTCGTTTGACTCGTTTGACTCGTTTGACTCGTTTGACTCGTTTGACTCGTTTGACTCGTTTGACTCGTTTGACTCGTTTGACTCGTTTGACTCGTTAGACTCGTTTGACTCGTTTGACTCGTTTGACTCGTTTGACTCGTTTGACTCGTTTGACTCGTTTGACTCGTTTGACTCGTTTGACTCGTTTGACTCGTTTGACTCGTTAGACTCGTTTGACTCGATTGTCCTCTTCGACCCGTTTGACTCGTTTGACTCGTTTGACTCGTTTGACTCGTTTGACTCGTTTGACTCGTTTGACTCGTTTGACTCGTTTGACTCGTTTGACTCGTTTGACTCGTTTGACTCGTTTGACTCGTTTGACTCGTTTGACTCGTTTGACTCGTTTGACTCGTTTGACTCGTTTGACTCGTTTGACTCGTTTGACTCGTTTGACTCGTTTGACTCGTTTGACTCGTTTGACTCGTTTGACTCGTTTGACTCGTTTGACTCGTTTGACTCGTTTGAATCGTATAACTCGTTTGACTCGTTTGACTCGTTTGACTCGTTTGACTCGTTTGGCCCGTTTGACTCGTTTGACTCGTTTGACACGTTACACCCGTTTGACTCGTTCGACTCGTTTGACTCGTTTGACTCGTTTGACTCGTTTGACTCGTTTGACTCGTTTGACTCGTTTGACTCGTTTGACTCGTTTGACTCGTTTGACTCGTTTGACTCGTTTGACTCGTTTGACTCGTTTGACTCGTTTGACTCGTTTGACTCGTTTGACTCGTTTGACTCTTTTGACTCGTTTGACTCGTTTGACTCGTTTGACTCGTTTGACTCGTTTGACTCGTTTGACTCGTTTGACTCGTTTGACTCGTTTGACTCGTTTGACTCGTTTGACTCGTTTGACTCGTTTGACTCGTTTGACTCGTTTGACTCGTTTGACTCGTTTGACTCGTTTGACTCGTTTGACTCGTTTGACTCGTTTGACTCGTTTGACTCGTTTGACTCGTTTGACTCGTTTGACTCGTTTGACTCGTTTGACTCGTTTGACTCGTTTGACTCGTTTGACTCGTTTGACTCGTTTGACTCGTTTGACTCGTTTGACTCGTTTGACTCGTTTGACTCGTTTGACTCGTTTGACTCGTTTGACTCGTTTGACTCGTTTGACTCGTTTGACTCGTTTGACTCGTTTGACTCGTTTGACTCGTTTGACTCGTTTGACTCGTTTGACTCGTTTGACTCGTTTGACTCGTTAGACTCGTTTGACTCGATTGTCCTCTTCGACCCGTTTGACTCGTTTGACTCGTTTGACTCGTTTGACTCGTTTGACTCGTTTGACTCGTTTGACTCGTTTGACTCGTTTGACTCGTTTGACTCGTTTGACTCGTTTGACTCGTTTGACTCGTTTGACTCGTTTGACTCGTTTGACTCGTTTGGCTCGTTTGACTCGTTTGACTCGTTTGACTCGTTTGGCTCGTTTGGCTCGTTTGACTCGATTGTCCTGTTCGACCCGTTTGACTCGTTTGACTCGTTTGACTCGTTTGACTCGTTTGACTCGTTTGACTCGTTTGACTCGTTTGACTCGTTTGACTCGTTTGACTCGTTTGACTCGTTTGACTCGTTTGACTCGTTTGACTCGTTTGACTCGTTTGACTCGTTTGACTCGTTTGACTCGTTTGACTCGTTTGACTCGTTTGACTCGTTTGACTCGTTTGACTCGTTTGACTCGTTTGACTCGGTTGACTCGTTTGACTCGTTTGACTCGTTTGACTCGTTTGACTCGTTTGACTCGTTTGACTCGTTTGACTCGTTTGACTCGTTTGACTCGTTTGACTCGTTTGACTCGTTTGACTCGTTTGACTCGTTTGACTCGTTTGACTCGTTTGACTCGTTTGACTCGTTTGACTCGTTTGGCTCGTTTGACTCGTTTGGCTCGTTTGGCTCGTTTGGCTCGTTTGGCTCGTTTGGCTCGTTTGGCTCGTTTGGCTCGTTTGGCTCGTTTGGCTCGTTTGGCTCGTTTGGCTCGTTTGGCTCGTTTGGCTCGTTTGGCTCGTTTGGCTCGTTTGGCTCGTTTGGCTCGTTTGGCTCGTTTGGCTCGTTTGGCTCGTTTGGCTCGTTTGGCTCGTTTGGCTCGTTTGGCTCGTTTGACTCGTTTGACTCGTTTGACTCGTTTGACTCGGTTGACTCGTTTGACTCGTTTGACTCGTTTGACTCGTTTGACTCGTTTGACTCGTTTGACTCGTTTGACTCGTTTGACTCGTTTGACTCGTTTGACTCGTTTGACTCGTTTGACTCGTTTGACTCGTTTGACTCGTTTGACTCGTTTGACTCGTTTGACTCGTTTGACTCGTTTGGCTCGTTTGGCTCGTTTGACTCGTTTGGCTCGTTTGGCTCGTTTGGCTCGTTTGGCTCGTTTGGCTCGTTTGGCTCGTTTGGCTCGTTTGGCTCGTTTGGCTCGTTTGGCTCGTTTGGCTCGTTTGGCTCGTTTGGCTCGTTTGGCTCGTTTGGCTCGTTTGGCTCGTTTGGCTCGTTTGGCTCGTTTGGCTCGTTTGGCTCGTTTGGCTCGTTTGGCTCGTTTGGCTCGTTTGGCTCGTTTGGCTCGTTTGGCTCGTTTGGCTCGTTTGGCTCGTTTGGCTCGTTTGGCTCGATTGGCTCGTTTGGCTCGTTTGGCTCGTTTGGCTCGTTTGACTCGTTTGACTCGTTTGACTCGTTTGACTCGTTTGACTCGTTTGACTCGTTTGACTCGTTTGACTCGTTTGACTCGTTTGACTCGTTTGACTCGTTTGACTCGTTTGACTCGTTTGACTCGTTTGACTCGTTTGGCTCGTTTGGCTCGTTTGACTCGTTTGGCTCGTTTGGCTCGTTTGGCTCGTTTGGCTCGTTTGGCTCGTTTGGCTCGTTTGGCTCGTTTGGCTCGTTTGGCTCGTTTGGCTCGTTTGGCTCGTTTGGCTCGTTTGGCTCGTTTGGCTCGTTTGGCTCGTTTGGCTCGTTTGGCTCGTTTGGCTCGTTTGGCTCGTTTGGCTCGTTTGGCTCGTTTGGCTCGTTTGGCTCGTTTGGCTCGTTTGGCTCGTTTGGCTCGTTTGGCTCGATTGGCTCGTTTGGCTCGTTTGGCTCGTTTGGCTCGTTTGGCTCGTTTGGCTCGTTTGGCTCGTTTGGCTCGTTTGGCTCGTTTGGCTCGTTTGGCTCGTTTGGCTCGTTTGGCTCGTTTGGCTCGTTTGGCTCGTTTGGCTCGTTTGGCTCGTTTGGCTCGTTTGGCTCGTTTGGCTCGTTTGGCTCGTTTGGCTCGTTTGGCTCGTTTGGCTCGTTTGGCTCGTTTGGCTCGTTTGGCTCGTTTGGCTCGTTTGGCTCGTTTGGCTCGTTTGGCTCGTTTGGCTCGTTTGGCTCGATTGGCTCGTTTGGCTCGTTTGGCTCGTTTGGCTCGTTTGGCTCGTTTGGCTCGTTTGGCTCGTTTGGCTCGTTTGGCTCGTTTGGCTCGTTTGGCTCGTTTGGCTCGTTTGGCTCGTTTGGCTCGTTTGGCTCGTTTGGCTCGTTTGGCTCGTTTGGCTCGTTTGGCTCGTTTGGCTCGTTTGGCTCGTTTGGCTCGTTTGGCTCGTTTGGCTCGTTTGGCTCGTTTGGCTCGTTTGGCTCGTTTGGCTCGTTTGGCTCGTTTGGCTCGTTTGGCTCGTTTGGCTCGTTTGGCTCGTTTGGCTCGTTTGGCTCGTTTGGCTCGTTTGGCTCGTTTGGCTCGTTTGGCTCGTTTGGCTCGTTTGGCTCGTTTGGCTCGTTTGGCTCGTTTGGCTCGTTTGGCTCGTTTGGCTCGTTTGGCTCGTTTGGCTCGTTTGGCTCGTTTGGCTCGTTTGGCTCGTTTGGCTCGTTTGGCCCGTTTGGCTCGTTTGGCTCGTTTGGCTCGTTTGGCTCGTTTGGCTCGTTTGGCTCGTTTGGCTCGCTTGGCTCGTTTGGCTCGCTTGGCTCGCTTGGCTCGCTTGGCTCGCTTGGCTCGCTTGGCTCGCTTGGCTCGCTTGGCTCGCTTGGCTCGCTTGGCTCGCTTGGCTCGCTTGGCTCGCTTGGCTCGCTTGGCTCGCTTGGCTCGCTTGGCTCGCTTGGCTCGCTTGGCTCGCTTGGCTCGCTTGGCTCGCTTGGCTCGCTTGGCTCGCTTGGCTCGCTTGGCTCGCTTGGCTCGCTTGACTCGCTTGGCTCGCTTGGCTCGCTTGGCTCGCTTGGCTCGCTTGGCTCGCTTGGCTCGCTTGGCTCGCTTGGCTCGCTTGGCTCGCTTGGCTCGCTTGGCTCGCTTGGCTCGCTTGGCTCGCTTGGCTCGCTTGGCTCGCTTGGCTCGCTTGGCTCGCTTGGCTCGCTTGGCTCGCTTGGCTCGCTTGGCTCGTTTGGCTCGTTTGGCTCGTTTGGCTCGTTTGGCTCGTTTGGCTCGTTTGGCTCGTTTGGCTCGTTTGGCTCGTTTGGCTCGTTTGGCTCGTTTGGCTCGTTTGGCTCGTTTGGCTCGTTTGGCTCGTTTGGCTCGTTTGGCTCGTTTGGCTCGTTTGGCTCGTTTGGCTCGTTTGGCTCGTTTGGCTCGTTTGGCTCGTTTGGCTCGTTTGGCTCGTTTGGCTCGTTTGACTCGTTTGACTCGTTTGACTCGTTTGACTCGTTTGACTCGTTTCACTCGTTTCACTCGTTTGACTCGATTGTCCTGTTCGACCCGTTTCACTCGTTTGACTCGTTTCACTCGTTTGACTCGTTTCACTCGTTTGACTCGTTTCACTCGTTTGACTCGTTTCACTCGTTTGACTCGTTTCACTCGTTTGACTCGTTTCACTCGTTTGACTCGTTTGACTCGTTTGACTCGTTTGACTCGTTTGACTCGTTTGACTCGTTTGACTCGTTTGACTCGTTTGACTCGTTTGACTCGTTTGACTCGTTTGACTCGTTTGACTCGTTTGACTCGTTTGACTCGTTTGACTCGTTTGACTCGTTTGACGCGTTTGACTCGTTTGACTCGTTTCACTCGTTTGACTCGTTTCACTCGTTTGACTCGTTTCACTCGTTTGACTCGTTTCACTCGTTTGACTCGTTTCACTCGTTTGACTCGTTTCACTCGTTTGACTCGTTTCACTCGTTTGACTCGTTTGACTCGTTTGACTCGTTTGACTCGTTTGACTCGTTTGACTCGTTTGACTCGTTTGACTCGTTTGACTCGTTTGACTCGTTTGACTCGTTTGACTCGTTTGACTCGTTTGACTCGTTTGACTCGTTTGACTCGTTTGACTCGTTTGACTCGTTTGACTCGTTTGACTCGTTTGACTCGTTTGACTCGTTTGACTCGTTTGACTCGTTTGACTCGTTTGACTCGTTTGACTCGTTTGACTCGTTTGACTCGTTTGACTCGTTTGACTCGTTTGACTCGTTTGACTCGTTTGACTCGTTTGACTCGTTTGACTCGTTTGACTCGTTTGACTCGTTTGACTCGTTTGACTCGTTTGACTCGTTTGACTAGTTTGACTCGTTTGACTCGTTTGACTCGTTTGACTCGTTTGACTCGTTTGACTCGTTTGAATCGTTTGACTCGTTTGACTCGTTTGACTCGTTTGACTCGTTTGACTCGTTTGACTCGTTTGACTCGTTTGACTCGTTTGACTCGTTTGACTCGTATAACTCGTTTGACTCGTTTGACTCGTTTGACTCGATTGTCCTGTTCGACCCGTTTCACTCGTTCGACCCGATTGACCCGTTTGACACGTTTGACTCGTTTGACTCGTTTGACTCGTTTGACTCGTTTGACTCGTTTGACTCGTTTCACTCGTTTCACTCGTTTGACTCGTTTCACTCGTTTCACTCGTTTGACTCGATTGTCCTGTTCGACCCGTTTGACTCGTTTGACTCGTTTGACTCGTTTGACTCGTTTGACTCGTTTGACTCGTTTGACTCGTTTGACTCGTTTGACTCGTTTGACTCGTTTGACTCGTTTGACTCGTTTGACTCGTTTGACTCGTTTGACTCGTTTGACTCGTTTGACTCGTTTGACTCGTTTGACTCGCTTGGCTCGCTTGGCTCGTTTGGCTCGTTTGGCTCGTTTGGCTCGTTTGGCTCGTTTGGCTCGTTTGGCTCGCTTGGCTCGCTTGGCTCGCTTGGCTCGCTTGGCTCGCTTGGCTCGCTTGGCTCGCTTGGCTCGCTTGGCTCGCTTGGCTCGCTTGGCTCGTTTGGCTCGTTTGGCTCGTTTGGCTCGTTTGGCTCGTTTGGCTCGTTTGGCTCGTTTGGCTCGTTTGGCTCGTTTGGCTCGCTTGGCTCGCTTGGCTCGCTTGGCTCGCTTGGCTCGCTTGGCTCGCTTGGCTCGCTTGGCTCGCTTGGCTCGCTTGGCTCGCTTGGCTCGCTTGGCTCGCTTGGCTCGCTTGGCTCGCTTGGCTCGCTTGGCTCGCTTGGCTCGCTTGGCTCGCTTGGCTCGCTTGGCTCGCTTGGCTGGCTTGGCTCGCTTGGCTCGCTTGGCTCGCTTGGCTCGCTTGACTCGCTTGGCTCGCTTGGCTCGCTTGGCTCGCTTGGCTCGCTTGGCTCGCTTGGCTCGCTTGGCTCGCTTGGCTCGCTTGGCTCGCTTGGCTCGCTTGGCTCGCTTGGCTCGCTTGGCTCGCTTGGCTCGCTTGGCTCGCTTGGCTCGCTTGGCTCGCTTGGCTCGCTTGGCTCGCTTGGCTCGCTTGGCTCGTTTGGCTCGTTTGGCTCGTTTGGCTCGTTTGGCTCGTTTGGCTCGTTTGGCTCGTTTGGCTCGTTTGGCTCGTTTGGCTCGTTTGGCTCGTTTGGCTCGTTTGGCTCGTTTGGCTCGTTTGGCTCGTTTGGCTCGTTTGGCTCGTTTGGCTCGTTTGGCTCGTTTGGCTCGTTTGGCTCGTTTGGCTCGTTTGGCTCGTTTGGCTCGTTTGGCTCGTTTGGCTCGTTTGGCTCGTTTGGCTCGCTTGGCTCGCTTGGCTCGCTTGGCTCGCTTGGCTCGCTTGGCTCGCTTGGCTCGCTTGGCTCGCTTGGCTCGCTTGGCTCGCTTGGCTCGCTTGGCTCGCTTGGCTCGCTTGGCTCGCTTGGCTCGCTTGGCTCGCTTGGCTCGCTTGGCTCGCTTGGCTCGCTTGGCTCGCTTGGCTCGCTTGGCTCGCTTGGCTCGCTTGGCTCGCTTGGCTCGCTTGACTCGCTTGGCTCGCTTGGCTCGCTTGGCTCGCTTGGCTCGCTTGGCTCGCTTGGCTCGCTTGGCTCGCTTGGCTCGCTTGGCTCGCTTGGCTCGCTTGGCTCGCTTGGCTCGCTTGGCTCGCTTGGCTCGCTTGGCTCGCTTGGCTCGCTTGGCTCGTTTGGCTCGTTTGGCTCGTTTGGCTCGTTTGGCTCGTTTGGCTCGTTTGGCTCGTTTGGCTCGTTTGGCTCGTTTGGCTCGTTTGGCTCGTTTGGCTCGTTTGGCTCGTTTGGCTCGTTTGGCTCGTTTGGCTCGTTTGGCTCGTTTGGCTCGTTTGGCTCGTTTGGCTCGTTTGGCTCGTTTGGCTCGTTTGGCTCGTTTGGCTCGTTTGGCTCGTTTGGCTCGTTTGGCTCGTTTGGCTCGTTTGGCTCGTTTGGCTCGTTTGGCTCGTTTGGCTCGTTTGGCTCGTTTGGCTCGTTTGGCTCGTTTGGCTCGTTTGACTCGTTTGACTCGTTTGACTCGTTTGACTCGTTTGACTCGTTTCACTCGTTTCACTCGTTTGACTCGATTGTCCTGTTCGACCCGTTTCACTCGTTTGACTCGTTTCACTCGTTTGACTCGTTTCACTCGTTTGACTCGTTTCACTCGTTTGACTCGTTTCACTCGTTTGACTCGTTTCACTCGTTTGACTCGTTTCACTCGTTTGACTCGTTTCACTCGTTTGACTCGTTTCACTCGTTTGACTCGTTTGACTCGTTTGACTCGTTTGACTCGTTTGACTCGTTTGACTCGTTTGACTCGTTTGACTCGTTTGACTCGTTTGACTCGTTTGACTCGTTTGACTCGTTTGACTCGTTTGACTCGTTTGACTCGTTTGACTCGTTTGACTCGTTTGACTCGTTTGACGCGTTTGACTCGTTTGACTCGTTTCACTCGTTTGACTCGTTTCACTCGTTTGACTCGTTTCACTCGTTTGACTCGTTTCACTCGTTTGACTCGTTTCACTCGTTTGACTCGTTTGACTCGTTTGACTCGTTTGACTCGTTTGACTCGTTTGACTCGTTTGACTCGTTTGACTCGTTTGACTCGTTTGACTCGTTTGACTCGTTTGACTCGTTTGACTCGTTTGACTCGTTTGACTCGTTTGACTCGTTTGACTCGTTTGACTCGTTTGACTCGTTTGACTCGTTTGACTCGTTTGACTCGTTTGACTCGTTTGACTCGTTTGACTCGTTTGACTCGTTTGACTCGTTTGACTCGTTTGACTCGTTTGACTCGTTTGACTCGTTTGACTCGTTTGACTCGTTTGACTCGTTTGACTCGTTTGACTCGTTTGACTCGTTTGACTCGTTTGACTCGTTTGACTCGTTTGACTAGTTTGACTCGTTTGACTCGTTTGACTCGTTTGACTCGTTTGACTCGTTTGACTCGTTTGAATCGTTTGACTCGTTTGACTCGTTTGACTCGTTTGACTCGTTTGACTCGTTTGACTCGTTTGACTCGTTTGACTCGTTTGACTCGTTTGACTCGTTTGACTCGTATAACTCGTTTGACTCGTTTGACTCGTTTGACTCGATTGTCCTGTTCGACCCGTTTCACTCGTTCGACCCGATTGACCCGTTTGACACGTTTGACTCGTTTGACTCGTTTGACTCGTTTGACTCGTTTGACTCGTTTGACTCGTTTGACTCGTTTGACTCGTTTCACTCGTTTCACTCGTTTGACTCGTTTCACTCGTTTCACTCGTTTGACTCGATTGTCCTGTTCGACCCGTTTGACTCGTTTGACTCGTTTGACTCGTTTGACTCGTTTGACTCGTTTGACTCGTTTGACTCGTTTGACTCGTTTGACTCGTTTGACTCGTTTGACTCGTTTGACTCGTTTGACTCGTTTGACTCGTTTGACTCGTTTGACTCGTTTGACTCGTTTGACTCGTTTGACTCGTTTGACTCGCTTGGCTCGCTTGGCTCGTTTGGCTCGTTTGGCTCGTTTGGCTCGTTTGGCTCGTTTGGCTCGTTTGGCTCGCTTGGCTCGCTTGGCTCGCTTGGCTCGCTTGGCTCGCTTGGCTCGCTTGGCTCGCTTGGCTCGCTTGGCTCGCTTGGCTCGCTTGGCTCGCTTGGCTCGCTTGGCTCGTTTGGCTCGTTTGGCTCGTTTGGCTCGTTTGGCTCGTTTGGCTCGTTTGGCTCGTTTGGCTCGTTTGGCTCGTTTGGCTCGTTTGGCTCGTTTGGCTCGCTTGGCTCGCTTGGCTCGCTTGGCTCGCTTGGCTCGCTTGGCTCGCTTGGCTCGCTTGGCTCGCTTGGCTCGCTTGGCTCGCTTGGCTCGCTTGGCTCGCTTGGCTCGCTTGGCTCGCTTGGCTCGCTTGGCTCGCTTGGCTCGCTTGGCTCGCTTGGCTCGCTTGGCTCGCTTGGCTCGCTTGGCTCGCTTGGCTCGCTTGGCTCGCTTGGCTCGCTTGACTCGCTTGGCTCGCTTGGCTCGCTTGGCTCGTTTGGCTCGCTTGGCTCGCTTGGCTCGCTTGGCTCGCTTGGCTCGCTTGGCTCGCTTGGCTCGCTTGGCTCGCTTGGCTCGCTTGGCTCGCTTGGCTCGCTTGGCTCGCTTGGCTCGCTTGGCTCGCTTGGCTCGCTTGGCTCGTTTGGCTCGTTTGGCTCGTTTGGCTCGTTTGGCTCGTTTGGCTCGTTTGGCTCGTTTGGCTCGTTTGGCTCGTTTGGCTCGTTTGGCTCGTTTGGCTCGTTTGGCTCGTTTGGCTCGTTTGGCTCGTTTGGCTCGTTTGGCTCGTTTGGCTCGTTTGGCTCGTTTGGCTCGTTTGGCTCGTTTGGCTCGTTTGGCTCGTTTGGCTCGTTTGGCTCGTTTGGCTCGTTTGGCTCGTTTGGCTCGTTTGGCTCGTTTGGCTCGTTTGGCTCGTTTGGCTCGTTTGGCTCGTTTGACTCGTTTGACTCGTTTGACTCGTTTGACTCGTTTGACTCGTTTGACTCGTTTCACTCGTTTCACTCGTTTGACTCGATTGTCCTGTTCGACCCGTTTCACTCGTTTGACTCGTTTCACTCGTTTGACTCGTTTCACTCGTTTGACTCGTTTCACTCGTTTGACTCGTTTCACTCGTTTGACTCGTTTCACTCGTTTGACTCGTTTCACTCGTTTGACTCGTTTGACTCGTTTGACTCGTTTGACTCGTTTGACTCGTTTGACTCGTTTGACTCGTTTGACTCGTTTGACTCGTTTGACTCGTTTGACTCGTTTGACTCGTTTGACTCGTTTGACTCGTTTGACTCGTTTGACGCGTTTGACTCGTTTGACTCGTTTCACTCGTTTGACTCGTTTCACCTCGTTTGACTCGTTTCACTCGTTTGACTCGTTTCACTCGTTTGACTCGTTTCACTCGTTTGACTCGTTTCACTCGTTTGACTCGTTTCACTCGTTTGACTCGTTTGACTCGTTTGACTCGTTTGACTCGTTTGACTCGTTTGACTCGTTTGACTCGTTTGACTCGTTTGACTCGTTTGACTCGTTTGACTCGTTTGACCTCGTTTGACTCGTTTGACTCGTTTGACTCGTTTGACTCGTTTGACTCGTTTGACTCGTTTGGACTCGTTTGACTCGTTTGACTCGTTTGGACTCGTTTGACTCGTTTGACTCGTTTGACTCGTTTGACTCGTTTGACTCGTTTGACTCGTTTGAACTCGTTTGACTCGTTTGACTCGTTTGACTCGTTTGACTCGTTTGACCTCGTTTGACTCGTTTGACTCGTTTGACTCGTTTGACTCGTTTGACTAGTTTGGACTCGTTTGACTCGTTTGACTCGTTTGACTCGTTTGACTCGTTTGACTCGTTTGACTCGTTTGACTCGTTTGACTCGTTTGACTCGTTTGACTCGTTTGACTCGTTTGACTCGTTTGACTCGTTTGACTCGTTTGACTAGTTTGACTCGTTTGACTCGTTTGACTCGTTTGACTCGTTTGACTCGTTTGACTCGTTTGAATCGTTTGACTCGTTTGACTCGTTTGACTCGTTTGACTCGTTTGACTCGTTTGACTCGTTTGACTCGTTTGACTCGTTTGACTCGTTTGACTCGTTTGACTCGTATAACTCGTTTGACTCGTTTGACTCGTTTTGACTCGATTGTCCTGTTCGAACCCGTTTCACTCGTTCGACCCGATTGACCCGTTTGACACGTTTGACTCGTTTGACTCGTTTGACTCGTTTGACTCGTTTGACTCGTTTGACTCGTTTGACTCGTTTGACTCGTTTCACTCGTTTCACTCGTTTGACTCGTTTCACTCGTTTCACTCGTTTGACTCGATTGTCCTGTTCGACCCGTTTGACTCGTTTGACTCGTTTGACTCGTTTGACTCGTTTGACTCGTTTTGACTCGTTTGACTCGTTTGACTCGTTTGACTCGTTTGACTCGTTTGACTCGTTTGACTCGTTTTGACTCGTTTGACTCGTTTGACTCGTTTGACTCGTTTGACTCGTTTGACTCGCTTGGCTCGCTTGGCTCGTTTGGCTCGTTTGGCTCGTTTGGCTCGTTTGGCTCGTTGGCTCGTTTGGCTCGCTTGGCTCGCTTGGCTCGCTTGGCTCGCTTGGCTCGCTTGGCTCGCTTGGCTCGCTTGGCTCGCTTGGCTCGCTTGGCTCGCTTGGCTCGTTTGGCTCGTTTGGCTCGTTTGGCTCGTTTGGCTCGCTTGGCTCGCTTGGCTCGCTTGGCTCGCTTGGCTCGCTTGGCTCGTTTGGCTCGTTTGGCTCGTTTGGCTCGTTTGGCTCGTTTGGCTCGTTTGGCTCGTTTGGCTCGTTTGGCTCGTTTGGCTCGTTTGGCTCGTTTGGCTCGCTTGGCTCGCTTGGCTCGCTTGGCTCGCTTGGCTCCGCTTGGCTCGCTTGGCTCGCTTGCTCGCTGGCTCGCTTGGCTCGCTTGGCTCGCTTGCTCGCTTGGCTCGCTTGGCTCGCTTGGCCTCGCTTGGCTCGCTTGGCTCGCTTGGCTCGCTTGGCTCGCTTGGCTCGCTTGGCTCGCTTGGCTCGCTTGGCTCGCTTGGCTCGCTTGGTTGGCTCGCTTGGCTCGCTTGGCTCGCTTGGCTCGCTTGGCTCGCTTGGCTCGCTTGACTCGCTTGGCTCGCTTGGCTCGCTTGGCTCGCTTGGCTCGCTTGGCTCGCTTGGCTCGCTTGGCTCGCTTGGCTCGCTTGGCTCGCTTGGCTCGCTTGGCTCGCTTGGCTCGCTTGGCTCGCTTGGCTCGCTTGGCTCGCTTGGCTCGCTTGGCTCGCTTGGCTCGTTTGGCTCGTTTGGCTCGTTTGGCTCGTTTGGCTCGTTTGGCTCGTTTGGCTCGTTTGGCTCGTTTGGCTCGTTTGGCTCGTTTGGCTCGTTTGGCTCGTTTGGCTCGTTTGGCTCGTTTGGCTCGTTTGGCTCGTTTGGCTCGTTTGGCTCGTTTGGCTCGTTTGGCTCGTTTGGCTCGTTTGGCTCGTTTGGCTCGTTTGGCTCGTTTGGCTCGTTTGGCTCGTTTGGCTCGTTTGGCTCGTTTGGCTCGTTTGGCTCGTTTGGCTCGTTTGGCTCGTTTGACTCGTTTGACTCGTTTGACTCGTTTGACTCGTTTGACTCGTTTCACTCGTTTCACTCGTTTGACTCGATTGTCCTGTTCGACCCGTTTCACTCGTTTGACTCGTTTCACTCGTTTGACTCGTTTCACTCGTTTGACTCGTTTCACTCGTTTGACTCGTTTCACTCGTTTGACTCGTTTCACTCGTTTGACTCGTTTCACTCGTTTGACTCGTTTGACTCGTTTGACTCGTTTGACTCGTTTGACTCGTTTGACTCGTTTGACTCGTTTGACTCGTTTGACTCGTTTGACTCGTTTGACTCGTTTGACTCGTTTGACTCGTTTGACTCGTTTGACTCGTTTGACGCGTTTGACTCGTTTGACTCGTTTCACTCGTTTGACTCGTTTCACTCGTTTGACTCGTTTCACTCGTTTGACTCGTTTCACTCGTTTGACTCGTTTCACTCGTTTGACTCGTTTCACTCGTTTGACTCGTTTGACTCGTTTGACTCGTTTGACTCGTTTGACTCGTTTGACTCGTTTGACTCGTTTGACTCGTTTGACTCGTTTGACTCGTTTGACTCGTTTGACTCGTTTGACTCGTTTGACTCGTTTGACTCGTTTGACTCGTTTGACTCGTTTGACTCGTTTGACTCGTTTGACTCGTTTGACTCGTTTGACTCGTTTGACTCGTTTGACTAGTTTGACTCGTTTGACTCGTTTGACTCGTTTGACTCGTTTGACTCGTTTGACTCGTTTGAATCGTTTGACTCGTTTGAATCGTTTGACTCGTTTGACTCGTTTGACTCGTTTGACTCGTTTGACTCGTTTGACTCGTTTGACTCGTTTGACTCGTTTGACTCGTTTGACTCGTTTGACTCGTTTGACTCGTTTGACTCGTTTGACTCGTTTGAATCGTATAACTCGTTTGACTCGTTTGACTCGTTTGACTCGATTGTCCTGTTCGACCCGTTTCACTCGTTCGACCCGATTGACCCGTTTGACACGTTTGACTCGTTTGACTCGTTTGACTCGTTTGACTCGTTTGACTCGTTTGACTCGTTTGACTCGTTTGACTCGTTTCACTCGTTTCACTCGTTTGACTCGTTTCACTCGTTTCACTCGTTTGACTCGATTGTCCTGTTCGACCCGTTTGACTCGTTTGACTCGTTTGACTCGTTTGACTCGTTTGACTCGTTTGACTCGTTTGACTCGTTTGACTCGTTTGACTCGTTTGACTCGTTTGACTCGTTTGACTCGTTTGACTCGTTTGACTCGTTTGACTCGTTTGACTCGTTTGACTCGTTTGACTCGTTTGACTCGTTTGACTCGTTTGACTCGTTTGACTCGTTTGACTCGTTTGACTCGTTTGACTCGTTTGACTCGTTTGACTCGTTTGACTCGTTTGACTCGTTTGACTCGTTTGACTCGTTTGACTCGTTTGACTCGTTTGACTCGTTTGACTCGTTTGACTCGTTTGACTCGTTTGACTCGTTTGACTCGTTTGACTCGTTTGACTCGTTTGACTCGTTTGACTCGTTTGACTCGTTTGACTCGTTTGACTCGTTTGACTCGTTTGACTCGTTTGACTCGTTTGACTCGTTTGACTCGTTTGACTCGTTTGACTCGTTTGACTCGTTTGACTCGTTTGACTCGTTTGACTCGTTTGACTCGTTTGACTCGTTTGACTCGTTTGACTCGTTTGACTCGTTTGACTCGTTTGACTCGTTTGACTCGTTTGACTCGTTTGACTCGTTTGACTCGTTTGACTCGTTTGACTCGTTTGACTCGTTTGACTCGTTTGACTCGTTTGACTCGTTTGACTCGTTTGACTCGTTTGGCTCGTTTGGCTCGTTTGGCTCGTTTGGCTCGCTTGGCTCGTTTGGCTCGTTTGGCTCGTTTGGCTCGCTTGGCTCGCTTGGCTCGCTTGGCTCGCTTGGATCGCTTGGCTCGCTTGGCTCGTTTGGCTCGTTTGGCTCGTTTGGCTCGCTTGGCTCGCTTGGCTCGCTTGGCTCGCTTGGATCGCTTGGCTCGCTTGGCTCGCTTGGCTCGCTTGGCTCGCTTGGCTCGCTTGGCTCGTTTGGCTCGTTTGGCTCGTTTGGCTCGTTTGACTCGTTTGGCTCGTTTGACTCGTTTGGCTCGTTTGACTCGTTTGAGTCGTTTGACTCGTTTGACTCGTTTGACTCGCTTGACTCGTTTGACTCGTTTGACTCGTTTGACTCGTTTGACTCGTTTGACTCGATTGTCCTGTTCGACCCGTTTGACCCGTTTGACTCGTTTGACTCGTTTGACTCGTTTGACTCGTTTGACTCGTTTGACTCGTTTGACTCGTTTGACTCGTTTGACTCGTTTGACTCGTTTGACTCGTTTGACTCGTTTGACTCGTTTGACTCGTTTGACTCGTTTGACTCGTTTGACTCGTTTGACTCGTTTGACTCGTTTGACTCGTTTGACTCGTTTGACTCGCTTGACCCGATTGACTCGAATAACTCGTATGACTCGTTTGACTCGTTTGACTCGATTGACTCGTTTGACTCGTTTGACTCGTTTCACTCGTTTGACTCGTTTGACTCGTTTGACTCGTTTCACTCGTTTCACTCGCTTCACTCGTTTGACTCGATTGTCCTGTTCGACCCGTTTCACTCGTTTGACTCGTTTGACTCGTTTGACTCGTTTGACTCGTTTGACTCGTTTGACTCGTTTGACTCGTTTGACTCGTTTGACTCGTTTGACTCGTTTGACTCGTTTGACTCGTTTGACTCGTTTGACTCGTTTGACTCGTTTGACTCGTTTGACTCGTTTGACTCGTTTGACTCGTTTGACTCGCTTGACCCGATTGACTCGAATAACTCGTATGACTCGTTTGACTCGTTTGACTCGATTGACTCGTTTGACTCGTTTGACTCGTTTCACTCGTTTGACTCGTTTGACTCGTTTGACTCGTTTGACTCGTTTGACTCGTTTGACTCCTTTGACTCGTTTGGCTCGTTTCTCACGTTTGACTCGATTGACTCGTTTGACTCGTTTGACTCGTTTGACTCGATTGACTCGTATGACTCGTATGACTCGTATGACTCGTTTGACTCGTTTGACTCGTTTGACTCGTTTGACTCGTTTGACTCGTTTGACTCGTTTGACTCGTTTGACTCGCTTGACCCGATTGACTCGAATAACTCGTATGACTCGTTTGACTCGTTTGACTCGTTTGACTCGTTTGACTCGTTTGACTCGTTTGACTCGTTTGACTCGTTTCACTCGTTTCACTCGCTTCACTCGTTTGACTCGATTGTCCTGTTCGACCCGTTTCACTCGTTTGACTCGTTTCACTCGTTTGACTCGTTTGACTCGTTTCACTCGTTTGGGTCGTTTGACTCGTTTCACTCGTTTGACTCGATGGTCCTGTTCGACCCGTTTCACTCGTTCGACCCGTTTGACCCGTTTGACACGTTTGACACGTTTGACTCGTTTGACTCGTTTGACTCGTTTGACTCGTTTGACTCGTTTGACTCGTTTGACTCGTTTGACTCGTTTGACTCGTTTGACTCGTTTGACTCGTTTGGCTCGTTTGGCTCGTTTGGCTCGTTTGGCTCGTTTGGCTCGTTTGACTCGTTTGGCTCGTTTGACTCGTTTGACTCGTTTGACTCGTTTGACTCGTTTGACTCGTTTGACTCGTTTGACTCGTTTGACTCGTTTGACTCGTTTGACTCGTTTGACTCGTTTGACTCGTTTGACTCGTTTGACTCGTTTGACTCGTTTGACTCGTTTGACTCGTTTGACTCGTTTGACTCGTTTGACTCGTTTGACTCGTTTGACTCGTTTGACTCGTTTGACTCGTTTGACTCGTTTGACTCGTTTGACTCGTTTGACTCGTTTGACTCGTTTGACTCGTTTGACTCGTTTGACTCGTTTGACTCGTTTGACTCGTTTGACTCGTTTGACTCGTTTGACTCGTTTGACACGTTTGACTCGTTTGACTCGTTTGACTCGTTTGACTCGTTTGACTCGTTTGACTCGTTTGACTCGTTTGACTCGTTTGACTCGTTTGACTCGTTTGACTCGTTTGACTCGTTTGACTCGTTTGACTCGTTTGACTCGTTTGACTCGTTTGACTCGTTTGACTCGTTTGACTCGTTTGACTCGTTTGACTCGTTTGACTCGTTTGACTCGTTTGACTCGTTTGACTCGTTTGACTCGTTTGACTCGTTTGACTCGTTTGACTCGTTTGACTCGTTTGACTCGTTTGACTCGTTTGACTCGTTTGACTCGTTTGACTCGTTTGACTCGTTTGACTCGTTTGACTCGTTTGACTCGTTTGACTCGTTTGACTCGTTTGACTCGTTTGACTCGTTTGACTCGTTTGACTCGTTTGACTCGTTTGACTCGTTTGACTCGTTTGACTCGTTTGACTCGTTTGACTCGTTTGACTCGTTTGACTCGTTTGACTCGTTTGACTCGTTTGACTCGTTTGACTCGTTTGACTCGTTTGACTCGTTTGACTCGTTTGACTCGTTTGACTCGTTTGACTCGTTTGACTCGTTTGACTCGTTTGACTCGTTTGACTCGTTTGACTCGTTTGACTCGTTTGACTCGTTTGACTCGTTTGACTCGTTTGACTCGTTTGACTCGTTTGACTCGTTTGACTCGTTTGACTCGTTTGACTCGTTTGACTCGTTTGACTCGTTTGACTCGTTTGACTCGTTTGACTCGTTTGACTCGTTTGACTCGTTTGACTCGTTTGACTCGTTTGACTCGTTTGACTCGTTTGGCTCGTTTGGCTCGCTTGGCTCGCTTGGCTCGCTTGGCTCGCTTGGATCGCTTGGCTCGCTTGGCTCGTTTGGCTCGTTTGGCTCGTTTGGCTCGCTTGGCTCGCTTGGCTCGCTTGGCTCGCTTGGATCGCTTGGCTCGCTTGGCTCGCTTGGCTCGCTTGGCTCGCTTGGCTCGCTTGGCTCGCTTGGCTCGCTTGGCTCGCTTGGCTCGTTTGGCTCGTTTGGATCGTTTGGCTCGTTTGACTCGTTTGGCTCGTTTGACTCGTTTGGCTCGTTTGACTCGTTTGACTCGTTTGACTCGTTTGACTCGTTTGACTCGTTTGACTCGTTTGACTCGTTTGACTCGTTTGACTCGTTTGACTCGTTTGACTCGTTTGACTCGTTTGACTCGTTTGGCTCGTTTGGCTCGCTTGGCTCGCTTGGCTCGCTTGGCTCGCTTGGATCGCTTGGCTCGCTTGGCTCGTTTGGCTCGTTTGACTCGTTTGACTCGATTGACTCGTTTAACTCGTTTGACTCGCTTGACTCGTTTGACTCGCTTGACTCGTTTGACTCGTTTGACTCGTTTGACTCGTTTGACTCGTTTGACTCGATTGTCCTGTTCGACCCGTTTGACCCGTTTGACTCGTTTGACTCGTTTGACTCGTTTGACTCGTTTGACTCGTTTGACTCGTTTGACTCGTTTGACTCGTTTGACTCGTTTGACTCGTTTGACTCGTTTGACTCGTTTGACTCGCTTGACCCGATTGACTCGAATAACTCGTATGACTCGTTTGACTCGTTTGACTCGATTGACTCGTTTGACTCGTTTGACTCGTTTGACTCGTTTGACTCGTTTCACTCGTTTCACTCGCTTCACTCGTTTGACTCGATTGTCCTGTTCGACCCGTTTCACTCGTTTGACTCGTTTCACTCGTTTGACTCGTTTGACTCGTTTGACTCGTTTGGGTCGTTTGACTCGTTTCACTCGTTTGACTCGATGGTCCTGTTCGACCCGTTTCACTCGTTCGACCCGTTTGACCCGTTTGACACGTTTGACTCGTTTGACTCGATTGACTCGTTTGACTCGTTTGACTCGTTTGACTCGTTTGACTCGTTTGACTCGTTTGACTCGTTTGACTCGTTTGACTCGTTTGACTCGTTTGGCTCGTTTGGCTCGTTTGGCTCGTTTGGCTCGTTTGGCTCGTTTGACTCGTTTGGCTCGTTTGACTCGTTTGACTCGTTTGACTCGTTTGACTCGTTTGACTCGTTTGACTCGTTTGACTCGCTTGACTCGTTTGACTCGTTTGACTCGTTTGACTCGATTGTCCTGTTCGACCCGTTTGACCCGTTTGACACGTTTGACTCGTTTGACCCGTTTGACACGTTTCACTCGTTTGACTCGTTTGACTCGTTTGACTCGTTTGACTCGTTTGACTCGTTTGACTCGTTTGACTCGTTTGACTCGTTTGACTCGTTTGACTCGTTTGACTCGTTTGACTCGTTTGACTCGTTTGACTCGTTTGACTCGTTTGACTCGTTTGACTCGTTTGACTCGTTTGACTCGTTTGACTCGTTTGACTCGTTTGACTCGTTTGACTCGTTTGACTCGTTTGACTCGTTTGACTCGTTTGACTCGTTTGACTCGTTTGACTCGTTTGACTCGTTTGACTCGTTTGACTCGTTTGACTCGTTTGACTCGTTTGACTCGTTTGACTCGTTTGACTCGTTTGACTCGTTTGACTCGTTTGACTCGTTTGACTCGTTTGACTCGTTTGACTCGTTTGACTCGTTTGACTCGTATGACTCGTTTGACTCGTTTGACTCGTTTGACTCGTTTGACTCGTTTGACTCGTTTGACTCGTTTGACTCGTTTGACTCGTTTGACTCGTTTGACTCGTTTGACTCGTTTGACTCGTTTGACTCGTTTGACTCGTTTGAATCGTATAACTCGTTTGCCTCGTTTGCCTCGTTTGACTCGCTTGACCCGATTGACTCGAATAACTGGTTTGACTCGTTTGACTCGTTTGACTCGATTGACTCGTTTGACTCGTTTGACTCGTTTCACTCGTTTGACTCGTTTGACTCGTTTGACTCGTTTCACTCGTTTCACTCGTTTCACTCGTTTGACTCGATTGTCCTGTTCGACCCGTTTCACTCGTTTGACTCGTTTCACTCGTTTCACTCGTTTGACTCGTTTGACTCGTTTGGGTCGTTTGACTCGTTTCACTCGTTTGACTCGATGGTCCTGTTCGACCCGTTTCACTCGTTCGACCCGTTTGACCCGTTTGACACGTTTGACTCGTTTGACTCGTTTGACTCGTTTGGCTCGTTTGGCTCGTTTGGCTCGTTTGGCTCGTTTGGCTCGTTTGGCTCGTTTGGCTCGTTTGGCTCGTTTGGCTCGTTTGACTCGTTTGGCTCGTTTGACTCGTTTGACTCGTTTGACTCGTTTGACTCGTTTGGCTCGTTTGGCTCGTTTGGCTCGTTTGGCTCGTTTGACTCGTTTGACTCGTTTGACTCGTTTGACTCGTTTGACTCGTTTGACTCGTTTGACTCGTTTGACTCGTTTGACTCGTTTGACTCGTTTGACTCGTTTGACTCGTTTGACTCGTTTGACTCGTTTGACTCGTTTGACTCGTTTGACTCGTTTGACTCGTTTGACTCGTTTGACTCGTTTGACTCGTTTGGCTCGTTTGGCTCGCTTGGCTCGCTTGGCTCGCTTGGCTCGCTTGGATCGCTTGGCTCGCTTGGCTCGTTTGGCTCGTTTGGCTCGTTTGGCTCGCTTGGCTCGCTTGGCTCGCTTGGCTCGCTTGGATCGCTTGGCTCGCTTGGCTCGCTTGGCTCGCTTGGCTCGCTTGGCTCGCTTGGCTCGCTTGGCTCGCTTGGCTCGCTTGGCTCGTTTGGCTCGTTTGGATCGTTTGGCTCGTTTGACTCGTTTGGCTCGTTTGACTCGTTTGGCTCGTTTGACTCGTTTGACTCGTTTGACTCGTTTGACTCGTTTGACTCGTTTGACTCGTTTGACTCGTTTGACTCGTTTGACTCGTTTGACTCGTTTGACTCGTTTGACTCGTTTGACTCGTTTGGCTCGTTTGGCTCGGTTGGCTCGCTTGGCTCGCTTGGCTCGCTTGGATCGCTTGGCTCGCTTGGCTCGTTTGGCTCGTTTGACTCGTTTGACTCGATTGACTCGTTTAACTCGTTTGACTCGCTTGACTCGTTTGACTCGCTTGACTCGTTTGACTCGTTTGACTCGTTTGACTCGTTTGACTCGTTTGACTCGATTGTCCTGTTCGACCCGTTTGACCCGTTTGACTCGTTTGACTCGTTTGACTCGTTTGACTCGTTTGACTCGTTTGACTCGTTTGACTCGTTTGACTCGTTTGACTCGTTTGACTCGTTTGACTCGTTTGACTCGCTTGACCCGATTGACTCGAATAACTCGTATGACTCGTTTGACTCGTTTGACTCGATTGACTCGTTTGACTCGTTTGACTCGTTTGACTCGTTTGACTCGTTTCACTCGTTTCACTCGCTTCACTCGTTTGACTCGATTGTCCTGTTCGACCCGTTTCACTCGTTTGACTCGTTTCACTCGTTTGACTCGTTTGACTCGTTTGACTCGTTTGGGTCGTTTGACTCGTTTCACTCGTTTGACTCGATGGTCCTGTTCGACCCGTTTCACTCGTTCGACCCGTTTGACCCGTTTGACACGTTTGACTCGTTTGACTCGATTGACTCGTTTGACTCGTTTGACTCGTTTGACTCGTTTGACTCGTTTGACTCGTTTGACTCGTTTGACTCGTTTGACTCGTTTGACTCGTTTGGCTCGTTTGGCTCGTTTGGCTCGTTTGGCTCGTTTGGCTCGTTTGACTCGTTTGGCTCGTTTGACTCGTTTGACTCGTTTGACTCGTTTGACTCGTTTGACTCGTTTGACTCGTTTGACTCGCTTGACTCGTTTGACTCGTTTGACTCGTTTGACTCGATTGTCCTGTTCGACCCGTTTGACCCGTTTGACACGTTTGACTCGTTTGACCCGTTTGACACGTTTCACTCGTTTGACTCGTTTGACTCGTTTGACTCGTTTGACTCGTTTGACTCGTTTGACTCGTTTGACTCGTTTGACTCGTTTGACTCGTTTGACTCGTTTGACTCGTTTGACTCGTTTGACTCGTTTGACTCGTTTGACTCGTTTGACTCGTTTGACTCGTTTGACTCGTTTGACTCGTTTGACTCGTTTGACTCGTTTGACTCGTTTGACTCGTTTGACTCGTTTGACTCGTTTGACTCGTTTGACTCGTTTGACTCGTTTGACTCGTTTGACTCGTTTGACTCGTTTGACTCGTTTGACTCGTTTGACTCGTTTGACTCGTTTGACTCGTTTGACTCGTTTGACTCGTTTGACTCGTTTGACTCGTTTGACTCGTTTGACTCGTTTGACTCGTTTGACTCGTTTGACTCGTTTGACTCGTTTGACTCGTTTGACTCGTTTGACTCGTTTGACTCGTTTGACTCGTTTGACTCGTTTGACTCGTTTGACTCGTTTGACTCGTTTGACTCGTTTGACTCGTTTGACTCGTTTGACTCGTTTGAATCGTATAACTCGTTTGCCTCGTTTGCCTCGTTTGACTCGCTTGACCCGATTGACTCGAATAACTGGTTTGACTCGTTTGACTCGTTTGACTCGATTGACTCGTTTGACTCGTTTGACTCGTTTCACTCGTTTGACTCGTTTGACTCGTTTGACTCGTTTCACTCGTTTCACTCGTTTCACTCGTTTGACTCGATTGTCCTGTTCGACCCGTTTCACTCGTTTGACTCGTTTCACTCGTTTCACTCGTTTGACTCGTTTGACTCGTTTGGGTCGTTTGACTCGTTTCACTCGTTTGACTCGATGGTCCTGTTCGACCCGTTTCACTCGTTCGACCCGTTTGACCCGTTTGACACGTTTGACTCGTTTGACTCGTTTGACTCGTTTGGCTCGTTTGGCTCGTTTGGCTCGTTTGGCTCGTTTGGCTCGTTTGGCTCGTTTGGCTCGTTTGGCTCGTTTGGCTCGTTTGGCTCGTTTGACTCGTTTGGCTCGTTTGACTCGTTTGACTCGTTTGACTCGTTTGACTCGTTTGGCTCGTTTGGCTCGTTTGGCTCGTTTGGCTCGTTTGGCTCGTTTGGCTCGTTTGACTCGTTTGACTCGTTTGACTCGTTTGACTCGTTTGACTCGTTTGACTCGTTTGACTCGTTTGACTCGTTTGACTCGTTTGACTCGTTTGACTCGTTTGACTCGTTTGACTCGTTTGACTCGTTTGACTCGTTTGACTCGTTTGACTCGTTTGACTCGTTTGACTCGTTTGACTCGTTTGACTCGTTTGACTCGTTTGACTCGTTTGACTCGTTTGACTCGTTTGACTCGTTTGACTCGTTTGACTCGTTTGACTCGTTTGACTCGTTTGACTCGTTTGACTCGTTTGACTCGTTTGACTCGTTTGACTCGTTTGACTCGTTTGACTCGTTTGACTCGTTTGACTCGTTTGACTCGTTTGACTCGTTTGACTCGTTTGACTCGTTTGACTCGTTTGACTCGTTTGACTCGTTTGACTCGTTTGACTCGTTTGACTCGTTTGACTCGTTTGACTCGTTTGACTCGTTTGACTCGTTTGACTCGTTTGACTCGTTTGACTCGTTTGACTCGTTTGACTCGTTTGACTCGTTTGACTCGTTTGACTCGTTTGACTCGTTTGACTCGTTTGACTCGTTTGACTCGTTTGACTCGTTTGACTCGTTTGACTCGTTTGACTCGTTTGACTCGTTTGACTCGTTTGACTCGTTTGACTCGTTTGACTCGTTTGACTCGTTTGACTCGTTTGACTCGTTTGACTCGTTTGACTCGTTTGACTCGTTTGACTCGTTTGACTCGTTTGACTCGTTTGACTCGTTTGACTCGTTTGACTCGTTTGACTCGTTTGACTCGTTTGACTCGTTTGACTCGTTTGACTCGTTTGACTCGTTTGACTCGTTTGACTCGTTTGACTCGTTTGACTCGTTTGACTCGTTTGACTCGTTTGACTCGTTTGACTCGTTTGACTCGTTTGACTCGTTTGACTCGTTTGACTCGTTTGACTCGTTTGACTCGTTTGACTCGTTTGACTCGTTTGACTCGTTTGACTCGTTTGACTCGTTTGACTCGTTTGACTCGTTTGACTCGTTTGACTCGTTTGACTCGTTTGACTCGTTTGACTCGTTTGACTCGTTTGGCTCGTTTGGCTCGTTTGGCCTCGTTTGGCTCGTTTGGCTCGTTTGGCTCGTTGGCTCGCTTGGCTCGCTGGCTCGCTTGGCTCGCTTGGCTCGCTTGGCTCGCTTGGCTCGCTTGGCTCGCTTGGCTCGCTTGGCTCGCTTGGCTCGCTTGGCTCGCTTGGCTCGCTTGGCTCGCTGGCTCGCTTGGCTCGCTTGGCTCGCTTGGCTCGCTTGGCTCGCTTGGCTCGCTTGGCTCGCTTGGCTCGCTTGGCTCGCTTGGCTCGCTTGGCTCGCTTGGCTCGTTTGGCTCGTTTGGCTCGTTTGACTCGTTTGACACGTTTGACTCGTTTGACTCGTTTGACTCGTTTGACTCGTTTGACTCGTTTGACTCGTTTGACTCGTTTGGCTCGTTTGGCTCGTTTGGCTCGTTTGGCTCGTTTGGCTCGTTTGACTCGTTTGACTCGTTTGACTCGTTTGACTCGTTTGACTCGTTTGACTCGTTTGACTCGTTTGACTCGTTTGACTCGTTTGACTCGTTTGACTCGTTTGACTCGTTTGACTCGTTTGACTCGTTTGACTCGTTTGACTCGTTTGACTCGTTTGACTCGTTTGACTCGTTTGACTCGTTTGACTCGTTTGACTCGTTTGACTCGTTTGACTCGTTTGACTCGTTTGACTCGTTTGACTCGTTTGACTCGTTTGACTCGTTTGACTCGTTTGACTCGTTTGACTCGTTTGACTCGTTTGACTCGTTTGACTCGTTTGACTCGTTTGACTCGTTTGACTCGTTTGACTCGTTTGACTCGTTTGACTCGTTTGACTCGTTTGACTCGTTTGACTCGTTTGACTCGTTTGACTCGTTTGACTCGTTTGACTCGTTTGGCTCGTTTGGCTCGTTTGGCTCGTTTGGCTCGTTTGGCTCGTTTGGCTCGTTTGGCTCGTTTGGCTCGTTCGACTCGTTCGACTCGTTTGACTCGTTTGACACGTTTGACTCGTTTGACTCGTTTGACTCGTTTGACACGTTTGACTCGTTTGACTTGTTTGACTCGTTTGACTCGATTGACTCGATGGTCCTGTTCGACCCGTTTGACCCGTTTGACACGTTTGACTCGTTTGACTCGTTTCACTCGTTTGACTCGTTTCACTCGTTTGACTCGTTTGGGTCGTTTGACTCGTTTCACTCGTTTGACTCGATTGTCCTGTTCGACCCGTTTCACTCGTTCGACCCGTTTGACCCGTTTGACACGTTTGACCCGTTTGACTCGTTTGACTCGTTTGACTCGTTTGACTCGTTTGACTCGTTTGACTCGTTTGACTCGTTTGACTCGTTTGACTCGTTTGACTCGTTTGACTCGTTTGACTCGTTTGACTCGTTTGACTCGTTTGACTCGTTTGACTCGTTTGACTCGTTTGACTCGTTTGACTCGTTTGACTCGTTTGACTCGTTTGACTCGTTTGACTCGTTTGACTCGTTTGACTCGTTTGACTCGTTTGACTCGTTTGACTCGTTTGACTCGTTTGACTCGTTTGACTCGTTTGACTCGTTTGACTCGTTTGACTCGTTTGACTCGTTTGACTCGTTTGACTCGTTTGACTCGTTTGACTCGTTTGACTCGTTTGACTCGTTTGACTCGTTTGACTCGTTTGACTCGTTGACTCGTTTGACTCGTTTGACTCGTTTGACTCGTTTGACTCGTTTGACTCGTTTGACTCGTTTGACTCGTTTGACTCGTTTGAATCGTATAACTCGTTTGACTCGTTTGACTCGTTTGACTCGATGTCCTGTTCGACCCGTTTCACTCGTTCGACCCGATTGACCCGTTTGACACGTTTGACTCGTTTGACTCGTTTGACTCGTTTGACTCGTTTGACTCGTTTGACTCGTTTGACTCGTTTGACTCGTTTGACTCGTTTGACTCGTTTGACTCGTTTGACTCGTTTGACTCGTTTGACTCGTTTGACTCGTTTGACTCGTTTGACTCGTTTGACCCGTTTGGACCCGTTTGACCCGTTTGACCCGTTTGACCCGTTTGACCCGTTTGACTCGTTTGACTCGTTTGACTCGTTTGGACTCGTTTGACTCGTTTGACTCGTTTGACTCGTTTGACTCGTTTGACTCGTTTGACTCGTTTGACTCGTTTGACTCGTTTGACTCGTTTGACTCGTTTGACTCGTTTGACTCGTTTGACTCGTTTGACTCGTTTGACTCGTTTGACTCGTTTGACTCGTTTGACTCGTTTGACTCGTTTGACTCGTTTGACTCGTTTGACTCGTTTGACTCGTTTGACTCGTGTCGTTTGACTCGTTTGACTCGTTTGACTCGTTTGACTCGTTTGACTCGTTTGACTCGTTTGACTCGTTTGACTCGTTTGACTCGTTTGACTCGTTTGACTCGTTTGACTCGTTTGACTCGTTTGACTCGTTTGACTCGTTTGACTCGTTTGACTCGTTTGACTCGTTTGACTCGTTTGACTCGTTTGACTCGTTTGACTCGTTTGACTCGTTTGACTCGTTTGACTCGTTTGACTCGTTTGACTCGTTTGACTCGTTTGACTCGTTTGACTCGTTTGACTCGTTTGACTCGTTTGACTCGTTTGACTCGTTTGACTCGTTTGACTCGTTTGACTCGTTTGACTCGTTTGACTCGTTTGACTCGTTTGACTCGTTTGACTCGTTTGACTCGTTTGACTCGTTTGACTCGTTTGACTCGTTTGACTCGTTTGACTCGTTTGACTCGTTTGACTCGTTTGACTCGTTTGACTCGTTTGACTCGTTTGACTCGTTTGACTCGTTTGACTCGTTTGACTCGTTTGACTCGTTTGACTCGTTTGACTCGTTTGACTCGTTTGACTCGTTTGACTCGTTTGACTCGTTTGACTCGTTTGACTCGTTTGACTCGTTTGACTCGTTTGACTCGTTTGACTCGTTTGACTCGTTTGACTCGTTTGACTCGTTTGACTCGTTTGACTCGTTTGACTCGTTTGACTCGTTTGACTCGTTTGACTCGTTTGACTCGTTTGACTCGTTTGACTCGTTTGACTCGTTTGACTCGTTTGACTCGTTTGACTCGTTTGACTCGTTTGACTCGTTTGACTCGTTTGACTCGTTTGACTCGTTTGACTCGTTTGACTCGTTTGACTCGTTTGACTCGTTTGACTCGTTTGACTCGTTTGACGCGTTTGACTCGTTTGACTCGTTTGACTCGTTTGACTCGTTTGACTCGTTTGACTCGTTTGACTCGTTTGACTCGTTTGACTCGTTTGACCCGTTTGACCCGTTTGACCCGTTTGACCCGTTTGACCCGTTTGACCCGTTTGACTCGTTTGACTCGTTTGACTCGTTTGACTCGTTTGACTCGTTTGACTCGTTTGACTCGTTTGACTCGTTTGACTCGTTTGACTCGTTTGACTCGTTTGACTCGTTTGACTCGTTTGACTCGTTTGACTCGTTTGACTCGTTTGACTCGTTTGACTCGTTTGACTCGTTTGACTCGTTTTGACTCGTTGACTCGTTTGACTCGTTTGACTCGTTTGACTCGTTTGACTCGTTTGACTCGTTTGACTCGTTTGACTCGTTTGACTCGTTTGACTCGTTTGACTCGTTTGACTCGTTTGACTCGTTTGACTCGTTTGACTCGTTTGACTCGTTTGACTCGTTTGACTCGTTTGACTCGTTTGACTCGTTTGACTCGTTTGACTCGTTTGACTCGTTTGACTCGTTTGACTCGTTTGACTCGTTTGACTCGTTTGACTCGTTTGACTCGTTTGACTCGTTTGACTCGTTTGACTCGTTTGACTCGTTTGACTCGTTTGACTCGTTTGACTCGTTTTGACTCGTTTGAATCGTATAACTCGTTTGACTCGTTTGACTCGTTTGACTCGATTGTCCTGTTCGACCCGTTTGACCCGTTTGACACGTTTGACTCGTTTGACTCGTTTGACTCGTTTGACTCGTTGACTCGTTTGACTCGTTTGACTCGTTTGACTCGTTTGACTCGTTTGACTCGTTTGACTCGTTTGACTCGTTTGACTCGTTTGACTCGTTTGACTCGTTTGACTCGTTTGACACGTTTGACACGTTTGACTCGTTTGACTCGTTTCACTCGTTTGACTCGTTTGACTCGTTTGACTCGTTTGACTCGTTTGACTCGTTTGACTCGTTTGACTCGTTTGACTCGTTTGACTCGTTTGACTCGTTTGACTCGTTTGACTCGTTTGACTCGTTTGACTCGTTTGACTCGTTTGACTCGTTTGACTCGTTTGACTCGTTTGACTCGTTTGACTCGTTTGACTCGTTTGACTCGTTTGACTCGTTTGACTCGTTTGACTCGTTTGACTCGTTTGACTCGTTTGACTCGTTTGACTCGTTTGACTCGTTTGACTCGTTTGACTCGTTTGACTCGTTTGACTCGTTTGACTCGTTTGGACTCGTTTGACTCGTTTGACTCGTTTGACTCGTTTGACTCGTTTGACTCGTTTGACTCGTTTGACTCGTTTGACTCGTTTGACTCGTTTGACTCGTTTGACTCGTTTGACTCGTTTGACTCGTTTGACTCGTTTGACTCGTTTGACTCGTTTGACTCGTTTGACTCGTTTGACTCGTTTGACTCGTTTGACTCGTTTGACTCGTTTGACTCGTTTGACTCGTTTTGACTCGTTTGACTCGTTTGACTCGTTTGACTCGTTTGACTCGTTTGACTCGTTTGACTCGTTTGACTCGTTTGACTCGTTTGACTCGTTTGACTCGTTTGACTCGTTTGACTCGTTTGACTCGTTTGACTCGTTTGACTCGTTTGACTCGTTTGACTCGTTTGACTCGTTTGACTCGTTTGACTCGTTTGACTCGTTTGACTCGTTTGACTCGTTTGACTCGTTTGACTCGTTTGACTCGTTTGACTCGTTTGACTCGTTTGACTCGTTTGACTCGTTTGACTCGTTTGACTCGTTTGACTCGTTTGACTCGTTTGACTCGTTTGACTCGTTTGACTCGTTTGACTCGTTTGACTCGTTTGGACTCGTTTGACTCGTTTGACTCGTTTGACTCGTTTGACTCGTTTGACTCGTTTGACTCGTTTGACTCGTTTGACTCGTTTGACTCGTTTGACTCGTTTGACTCGTTTGACTCGTTTGACTCGTTTGACTCGTTTGACTCGTTTGACTCGTTTGACTCGTTTGACTCGTTTGACTCGTTTGACTCGTTTGACTCGTTTGACTCGTTTGACTCGTTTGACTCGTTTGACTCGTTTGACTCGTTTGACTCGTTTGACTCGTTTGACTCGTTTGACTCGTTTGACTCGTTTGACTCGTTTGACTCGTTTGACTCGTTTGACTCGTTTGACTCGTTTGACTCGTTTGACTCGTTTGACTCGTTTGACTCGTTTGACTCGTTTGACTCGTTTGACTCGTTTGACTCGTTTGACTCGTTTGACTCGTTTGACTCGTTTGACTCGTTTGACTCGTTTGACTCGTTTGACTCGTTTGACTCGTTTGACTCGTTTGACTCGTTTGACCCGTTTGACCCGTTTGACCCGTTTGACCCGTTTGACCCGTTTGACCCGTTTGACCCGTTTGACCCGTTTGACCCGTTTGACCCGTTTGACCCGTTTGACTCGTTTGACTCGTTTGACTCGTTTGACTCGTTTGACTCGTTTGACTCGTTTGACTCGTTTGACTCGTTTGACTCGTTTGACTCGTTTGACTCGTTTGACTCGTTTGACTCGTTTGACTCGTTTGACTCGTTTGACTCGTTTGACTCGTTTGACTCGTTTGACTCGTTTGACTCGTTTGACTCGTTTGACTCGTTTGACTCGTTTGACTCGTTTGACTCGTTTGACTCGTTTGACTCGTTTGACTCGTTTGACTCGTTTGACTCGTTTGACTCGTTTGACTCGTTTGACTCGTTTGACTCGTTTGACTCGTTTGACTCGTTTGACTCGTTTGACTCGTTTGACTCGTTTGACTCGTTTGACTCGTTTGACTCGTTTGACTCGTTTGACTCGTTTGACTCGTTTGACTCGTTTGACTCGTTTGACTCGTTTGACTCGTTTGACTCGTTTGACTCGTTTGACTCGTTTGACTCGTTTGACTCGTTTGACTCGTTTGACTCGTTTGACTCGTTTGACTCGTTTGACTCGTTTGACTCGTTTGACTCGTTTGACTCGTTTGACTCGTTTGACTCGTTTGACTCGTTTGACTCGTTTGACTCGTTTGACTCGTTTGACTCGTTTGACTCGTTTGACTCGTTTGACTCGTTTGACTCGTTTGACTCGTTTGACTCGTTTGACTCGTTTGACTCGTTTGACTCGTTTGACTCGTTTGACTCGTTTGACTCGTTTGACTCGTTTGACTCGTTTGACTCGTTTGACTCGTTTGACTCGTTTGACTCGTTTGACTCGTTTGACTCGTTTGACTCGTTTGACTCGTTTGACTCGTTTGACTCGTTTGACTCGTTTGACTCGTTTGACTCGTTTGACTCGTTTGACTCGTTTGACTCGTTTGACTCGTTTGACTCGTTTGACTCGTTTGACTCGTTTGACTCGTTTGACTCGTTTGACTCGTTTGACTCGTTTGACTCGTTTGACTCGTTTGACTCGTTTGACTCGTTTGACTCGTTTGACTCGTTTGACTCGTTTGACTCGTTTGACTCGTTTGACTCGTTTGACTCGTTTGACTCGTTTGACTCGTTTGACTCGTTTGACTCGTTTGACTCGTTTGACTCGTTTGACTCGTTTGACTCGTTTGACTCGTTTGACTCGTTTGACTCGTTTGACTCGTTTGACTCGTTTGACTCGTTTGACTCGTTTGACTCGTTTGACTCGTTTGACTCGTTTGACTCGTTTGACTCGTTTGACTCGTTTGACTCGTTTGACTCGTTTGACTCGTTTGACTCGTTTGACTCGTTTGACTCGTTTGACTCGTTTGACTCGTTTGACTCGTTTGACTCGTTTGACTCGTTTGACTCGTTTGACTCGTTTGACTCGTTTGACTCGTTTGACTCGTTTGACTCGTTTGACTCGTTTGACTCGTTTGACTCGTTTGACTCGTTTGACTCGTTTGACTCGTTTGGCTCGTTTGGCTCGTTTGGCTCGTTTGGCTCGTTTGGCTCGTTTGGCTCGTTTGGCTCGTTTGGCTCGCTTGGCTCGTTTGGCTCGTTTGACTCGTTTGGCTCGCTTGGCTCGCTTGGCTCGCTTGGCTCGCTTGGCTCGCTTGGCTCGCTTGGCTCGTTTGGCTCGTTTGGCTCGTTTGGCTCGCTTGGCTCGCTTGGCTCGCTTGGCTCGCTTGGATCGCTTGGCTCGCTTGGCTCGCTTGGCTCGCTTGGCTCGCTTGGCTCGCTTGGCTCGCTTGGCTCGCTTGGCTCGTTTGGCTCGTTTGGCTCGTTTGACTCGTTTGGCTCGTTTGACTCGTTTGGCTCGTTTGACTCGTTTGAGTCGTTTGACTCGTTTGACTCGTTTGACTCGCTTGACTCGTTTGACTCGTTTGACTCGTTTGACTCGTTTGACTCGATTGTCCTGTTCGACCCGTTTGACCCGTTTGACTCGTTTGACTCGTTTGACTCGTTTGACTCGTTTGACTCGTTTGACTCGTTTGACTCGTTTGACTCGTTTGACTCGTTTGACTCGTTTGACTCGTTTGACTCGTTTGACTCGTTTGACTCGTTTGACTCGTTTGACTCGTTTGACTCGTTTGACTCGTTTGACTCGTTTGACTCGTTTGACTCGTTTGACTCGCTTGACCCGATTGACTCGAATAACTCGTATGACTCGTTTGACTCGTTTGACTCGATTGACTCGTTTGACTCGTTTGACTCGTTTGACTCGTTTGACTCGTTTGACTCGTTTGACTCGTTTGACTCGTTTGACTCGTTTGACTCGTTTGACTCGTTTGACTCGTTTGACTCGTTTGACTCGTTTGACTCGCTTGACCCGATTGACTCGAATAACTCGTATGACTCGTTTGACTCGTTTGACTCGATTGACTCGTTTGACTCGTTTGACTCGTTTCACTCGTTTGACTCGTTTGACTCGTTTGACTCGTTTGACTCGTTTGACTCGTTTGACTCGTTTGACTCGTTTGACTCGTTTGACTCGTTTGACTCGTTTGACTCGTTTGACTCGTTTGACTCGTTTGACTCGTTTGACTCGTTTGACTCGTTTGACTCGTTTGACTCGTTTGACTCGTTTGACTCGTTTGACTCGTTTGACTCGTTTGACTCGTTTGACTCGTTTGACTCGTTTGACTCGTTTGACTCGTTTGACTCGTTTGACTCGTTTGACTCGTTTGACTCGTTTGACTCGTTTGACTCGTTTGACTCGTTTGACTCGTTTGACTCGTTTGACTCGTTTGACTCGTTTGACTCGTTTGACTCGTTTGACTCGTTTGACTCGTTTGACTCGTTTGACTCGTTTGACTCGTTTGACTCGTTTGACTCGTTTGACTCGTTTGACTCGTTTGACTCGTTTGACTCGTTTGACTCGTTTGACTCGTTTGACTCGTTTGACTCGTTTGACTCGTTTGACTCGTTTGACTCGTTTGACTCGTTTGACTCGTTTGACTCGTTTGACTCGTTTGACTCGTTTGACTCGTTTGACTCGTTTGACTCGTTTGACTCGTTTGACTCGTTTGACTCGTTTGACTCGTTTGACTCGTTTGACTCGTTTGACTCGTTTGACTCGTTTGACTCGTTTGACTCGTTTGACTCGTTTGACTCGTTTGACTCGTTTGACTCGTTTGACTCGTTTGACTCGTTTGACTCGTTTGACTCGTTTGACTCGTTTGACTCGTTTGACTCGTTTGACTCGTTTGACTCGTTTGACTCGTTTGACTCGTTTGACTCGTTTGGCTCGTTTGGCTCGTTTGGCTCGTTTGGCTCGTTTGGCTCGCTTGGCTCGTTTGGCTCGTTTGACTCGTTTGGCTCGCTTGGCTCGCTTGGCTCGCTTGGCTCGCTTGGATCGCTTGGCTCGCTTGGCTCGTTTGGCTCGTTTGGCTCGTTTGGCTCGCTTGGCTCGCTTGGCTCGCTTGGCTCGCTTGGATCGCTTGGCTCGCTTGGCTCGCTTGGCTCGCTTGGCTCGCTTGGCTCGCTTGGCTCGCTTGGCTCGCTTGGCTCGTTTGGCTCGTTTGGCTCGTTTGACTCGTTTGGCTCGTTTGACTCGTTTGGCTCGTTTGACTCGTTTGAGTCGTTTGACTCGTTTGACTCGTTTGACTCGCTTGACTCGTTTGACTCGTTTGACTCGTTTGACTCGTTTGACTCGATTGTCCTGTTCGACCCGTTTGACCCGTTTGACTCGTTTGACTCGTTTGACTCGTTTGACTCGTTTGACTCGTTTGACTCGTTTGACTCGTTTGACTCGTTTGACTCGTTTGACTCGTTTGACTCGTTTGACTCGTTTGACTCGTTTGACTCGTTTGACTCGTTTGACTCGTTTGACTCGTTTGACTCGTTTGACTCGTTTGACTCGTTTGACTCGTTTGACTCGCTTGACCCGATTGACTCGAATAACTCGTATGACTCGTTTGACTCGTTTGACTCGATTGACTCGTTTGACTCGTTTGACTCGTTTGACTCGTTTGACTCGTTTGACTCGTTTGACTCGTTTGACTCGTTTGACTCGTTTGACTCGTTTGACTCGTTTGACTCGTTTGACTCGTTTGACTCGTTTGACTCGTTTGACTCGTTTGACTCGTTTGACTCGTTTGACTCGTTTGACTCGTTTGACTCGCTTGACCCGATTGACTCGAATAACTCGTTTGACTCGTTTGACTCGTTTGACTCGATTGACTCGTTTGACTCGTTTGACTCGTTTCACTCGTTTGACTCGTTTGACTCGTTTGACTCGTTTGACTCGTTTGACTCGTTTGACTCCTTTGACTCGTTTGGCTCGTTTCTCACGTTTGACTCGATTGACTCGTTTGACTCGTTTGACTCGTTTGACTCGATTGACTCGTATGACTCGTATGACTCGTATGACTCGTTTGACTCGTTTGACTCGTTTGACTCGTTTGACTCGTTTGACTCGTTTGACTCGTTTGACTCGTTTGACTCGCTTGACCCGATTGACTCGAATAACTCGTATGACTCGTTTGACTCGTTTGACTCGATTGACTCGTTTGACTCGTTTGACTCGTTTGACTCGTTTGACTCGTTTCACTCGTTTCACTCGCTTCACTCGTTTGACTCGATTGTCCTGTTCGACCCGTTTCACTCGTTTGACTCGTTTCACTCGTTTGACTCGTTTGACTCGTTTCACTCGTTTGGGTCGTTTGACTCGTTTCACTCGTTTGACTCGATGGTCCTGTTCGACCCGTTTCACTCGTTCGACCCGTTTGACCCGTTTGACACGTTTGACTCGTTTGACTCGTTTGACTCGTTTGACTCGTTTGACTCGTTTGACTCGTTTGACTCGTTTGACTCGTTTGACTCGTTTGACTCGTTTGACTCGTTTGGCTCGTTTGGCTCGTTTGGCTCGTTTGGCTCGTTTGGCTCGTTTGACTCGTTTGGCTCGTTTGACTCGTTTGACTCGTTTGACTCGTTTGACTCGTTTGACTCGTTTGACTCGTTTGACTCGTTTGACTCGTTTGACTCGTTTGACTCGTTTGACTCGCTTGACTCGTTTGACTCGATTGTCCTGTTCGACCCGTTTGACCCGTTTGACACGTTTGACTCGTTTGACCCGTTTGACACGTTTGACTCGTTTGACTCGTTTGACTCGTTTGACTCGTTTGACTCGTTTGACTCGTTTGACTCGTTTGACTCGTTTGACTCGTTTGACTCGTTTGACTCGTTTGACTCGTTTGACTCGTTTGACTCGTTTGACTCGTTTGACTCGTTTGACTCGTTTGACTCGTTTGACTCGTTTGACTCGTTTGACTCGTTTGACTCGTTTGACTCGTTTGACTCGTTTGACTCGTTTGACTCGTTTGACTCGTTTGACTCGTTTGACTCGTTTGACTCGTTTGACTCGTTTGACTCGTTTGACTCGTTTGACTCGTTTGACTCGTTTGACTCGTTTGACTCGTTTGACTCGTTTGACTCGTTTGACTCGTTTGACTCGTTTGACTCGTTTGACTCGTTTGACTCGTTTGACTCGTTTGACTCGTTTGACTCGTTTGACTCGTTTGACTCGTTTGACTCGTTTGACTCGTTTGACTCGTTTGACTCGTTTGACTCGTTTGACTCGTTTGACTCGTTTGACTCGTTTGACTCGTTTGACTCGTTTGACTCGTTTGACTCGTTTGACTCGTTTGACTCGTTTGACTCGTTTGACTCGTTTGACTCGTTTGACTCGTTTGACTCGTTTGACTCGTTTGACTCGTTTGACTCGTTTGACTCGTTTGACTCGTTTGACTCGTTTGACTCGTTTGACTCGTTTGACTCGTTTGACTCGTTTGACTCGTTTGACTCGTTTGACTCGTTTGACTCGTTTGACTCGTTTGACTCGTTTGACTCGTTTGACTCGTTTGACTCGTTTGACTCGTTTGACTCGTTTGACTCGTTTGACTCGTTTGACTCGTTTGACTCGTTTGACTCGTTTGACTCGTTTGACTCGTTTGACTCGTTTGACTCGTTTGACTCGTTTGACTCGTTTGACTCGTTTGACTCGTTTGACTCGTTTGACTCGTTTGACTCGTTTGACTCGTTTGACTCGTTTGACTCGTTTGACTCGTTTGACTCGTTTGACTCGTTTGACTCGTTTGACTCGTTTGACTCGTTTGACTCGTTTGACTCGTTTGACTCGTTTGACTCGTTTGACTCGTTTGACTCGTTTGACTCGTTTGACTCGTTTGACTCGTTTGACTCGTTTGACTCGTTTGACTCGTTTGACTCGTTTGACTCGTTTGACTCGTTTGACTCGTTTGACTCGTTTGACTCGTTTGACTCGTTTGACTCGTTTGACTCGTTTGACTCGTTTGACTCGTTTGACTCGTTTGACTCGTTTGACTCGTTTGACTCGTTTGACTCGTTTGACTCGTTTGACTCGTTTGACTCGTTTGACTCGTTTGACTCGTTTGACTCGTTTGACTCGTTTGACTCGTTTGACTCGTTTGACTCGTTTGACTCGTTTGACTCGTTTGACTCGTTTGACTCGTTTGACTCGTTTGACTCGTTTGACTCGTTTGACTCGTTTGACTCGTTTGACTCGTTTGACTCGTTTGACTCGTTTGACTCGTTTGACTCGTTTGACTCGTTTGACTCGTTTGACTCGTTTGACTCGTTTGACTCGTTTGACTCGTTTGACTCGTTTGACTCGTTTGACTCGTTTGACTCGTTTGACTCGTTTGACTCGTTTGACTCGTTTGACTCGTTTGACTCGTTTGACTCGTTTGACTCGTTTGGCTCGTTTGGCTCGTTTGGCTCGTTTGGCTCGTTTGGCTCGTTTGACTCGTTTGACTCGTTTGACTCGTTTGACTCGTTTGGCTCGTTTGCCTCGTTTGGCTCGTTTGGCTCGTTTGGCTCGCTTGGCTCGCTTGGCTCGCTTGGCTCGCTTGGCTCGCTTGGCTCGCTTGGCTCGCTTGGCTCGCTTGGCTCGCTTGGCTCGCTTGGCTCGCTTGGCTCGCTTGGCTCGCTTGGCTCGCTTGGCTCGCTTGGCTCGCTTGGCTCGCTTGGCTCGCTTGGCTCGCTTGGCTCGCTTGGCTCGCTTGGCTCGCTTGGCTCGCTTGGCTCGCTTGGCTCGCTTGGCTCGCTTGGCTCGCTTGGCTCGCTTGGCTCGCTTGGCTCGCTTGGCTCGGTTGGCTCGCTTGGCTCGCTTGGCTCGCTTGGCTCGCTTGGCTCGTTTGGCTCGTTTGGCTCGTTTGACTCGTTTGACACGTTTGACTCGTTTGACTCGTTTGACTCGTTTGACTCGTTTGACTCGTTTGACTCGTTTGGCTCGTTTGGCTCGTTTGGCTCGTTTGGCTCGTTTGACTCGTTTGGCTCGTTTGACTCGTTTGACTCGTTTGACTCGTTTGGCTCGTTTGGCTCGTTTGGCTCGTTTGGCTCGTTTGGCTCGTTTGGCTCGTTTGGCTCGTTTGGCTCGTTTGACTCGTTTGACTCGTTTGACTCGTTTGACTCGTTTGACTCGTTTGACTCGTTTGACTCGTTTGACTCGTTTGACTCGTTTGACTCGCTTGACCCGATTGACTCGAATAACTCGTATGACTCGTTTGACTCGTTTGACTCGATTGACTCGTTTGACTCGTTTGACTCGTTTGACTCGTTTGACTCGTTTGACTCGTTTGACTCGTTTGACTCGTTTGACTCGTTTGACTCGTTTGACTCGTTTGACTCGTTTGACTCGTTTGACTCGTTTGACTCGTTTGACTCGTTTGACTCGTTTGACTCGTTTGACTCGTTTGACTCGTTTGACTCGTTTGACTCGTTTGACTCGTTTGACTCGTTTGACTCGTTTGACTCGTTTGACTCGTTTGACTCGTTTGACTCGTTTGACTCGTTTGACTCGTTTGACTCGTTTGACTCGTTTGACTCGTTTGACTCGTTTGACTCGTTTGACTCGTTTGACTCGTTTGACTCGTTTGACTCGCTTGACCCGATTGACTCGAATAACTCGTATGACTCGTTTGACTCGTTTGACTCGATTGACTCGTTTGACTCGTTTGACTCGTTTCACTCGTTTGACTCGTTTGACTCGTTTGACTCGTTTCACTCGTTTCACTCGCTTCACTCGTTTGACTCGATTGTCCTGTTCGACCCGTTTCACTCGTTTGACTCGTTTGACTCGTTTGACTCGTTTGACTCGTTTGACTCGTTTGACTCGTTTGACTCGTTTGACTCGTTTGACTCGTTTGACTCGTTTGACTCGTTTGACTCGTTTGACTCGCTTGACCCGATTGACTCGAATAACTCGTATGACTCGTTTGACTCGTTTGACTCGATTGACTCGTTTGACTCGTTTGACTCGTTTGACTCGTTTGACTCGTTTCACTCGTTTGACTCGTTTGACTCGTTTGACTCGTTTGACTCGTTTGACTCGTTTGACTCCTTTGACTCGTTTGGCTCGTTTCTCACGTTTGACTCGATTGACTCGTTTGACTCGTTTGACTCGATTGACTCGTATGACTCGTATGACTCGTATGACTCGTTTGACTCGTTTGACTCGTTTGACTCGTTTGACTCGTTTGACTCGTTTGACTCGTTTGACTCGTTTGACTCGTTTGACTCGTTTGACTCGTTTGACTCGTTTGACTCGTTTGACTCGTTTGACTCGTTTGACTCGTTTGACTCGTTTGACTCGTTTGACTCGTTTGACTCGTTTGACTCGTTTGACTCGTTTGACTCGTTTGACTCGTTTGACTCGTTTGACTCGTTTGACTCGTTTGACTCGTTTGACTCGTTTGACTCGTTTGACTCGTTTGACTCGTTTGACTCGTTTGACTCGTTTGACTCGTTTGACTCGTTTGACTCGTTTGACTCGTTTGACTCGTTTGACTCGTTTGACTCGTTTGACTCGTTTGACTCGTTTGACTCGTTTGACTCGTTTGACTCGTTTGACTCGTTTGACGAGTTTGACTCGTTTGACTCGTTTGACTCGTTTGGCTCGTTTGGCTCGCTTGGCTCGCTTGGCTCGCTTGGCTCGCTTGGATCGCTTGGCTCGCTTGGCTCGTTTGGCTCGTTTGGCTCGTTTGGCTCGCTTGGCTCGCTTGGCTCGCTTGGCTCGCTTGGATCGCTTGGCTCGCTTGGCTCGCTTGGCTCGCTTGGCTCGCTTGGCTCGCTTGGCTCGCTTGGATCGCTTGGCTCGCTTGGCTCGCTTGGCTCGTTTGGCTCGTTTGGATCGTTTGGCTCGTTTGACTCGTTTGGCTCGTTTGACTCGTTTGGCTCGTTTGACTCGTTTGACTCGTTTGACTCGTTTGACTCGTTTGACTCGTTTGACTCGTTTGACTCGTTTGACTCGTTTGACTCGTTTGACTCGCTTGACCCGATTGACTCGAATAACTCGTATGACTCGTTTGACTCGTTTGACTCGATTGACTCGTTTGACTCGTTTGACTCGTTTGACTCGTTTGACTCGTTTCACTCGTTTCACTCGCTTCACTCGTTTGACTCGATTGTCCTGTTCGACCCGTTTCACTCGTTTGACTCGTTTCACTCGTTTGACTCGTTTGACTCGTTTCACTCGTTTGGGTCGTTTGACTCGTTTCACTCGTTTGACTCGATGGTCCTGTTCGACCCGTTTCACTCGTTCGACCCGTTTGACCCGTTTGACACGTTTGACTCGTTTGACTCGTTTGACTCGTTTGACTCGTTTGACTCGTTTGACTCGTTTGACTCGTTTGACTCGTTTGACTCGTTTGACTCGTTTGACTCGTTTGGCTCGTTTGGCTCGTTTGGCTCGTTTGGCTCGTTTGACTCGTTTGGCTCGTTTGACTCGTTTGACTCGTTTGACTCGTTTGACTCGTTTGACTCGTTTGACTCGTTTGACTCGCTTGACTCGTTTGACGCGTTTGACTCGTTTGACTCGATTGTCCTGTTCGACCCGTTTGACACGTTTGACTCGTTTGACACGTTTGACACGTTTGACTCGTTTGACTCGTTTGACTCGTTTGACTCGTTTGACTCGTTTGACTCGTTTGACTCGTTTGACTCGTTTGACTCGTTTGACTCGTTTGACTCGTTTGACTCGTTTGACTCGTTTGGCTCGTTTGGCTCGTTTGACTCGTTTGACACGTTTGACTCGTTTGACTCGTTTGACTCGTTTGACTCGTTTGACTCGTTTGACTCGTTTGACTCGTTTGACTCGTTTGACTCGTTTGACTCGTTTGACTCGTTTGACTCGTTTGACTCGTTTGACTCGTTTGACTCGGTTGACTCGCTTGGCTCGCTTGGCTCGCTTGGATCGCTTGGCTCGCTTGGCTCGCTTGGCTCGCTTGGCTCGCTTGGCTCGCTTGGCTCGCTTGGCTCGCTTGGCTCGCTTGGCTCGCTTGGCTCGTTTGGCTCGTTTGGCTCGTTTGACTCGTTTGACACGTTTGACTCGTTTGACTCGTTTGACTCGTTTGACTCGTTTGACTCGTTTGACTCGTTTGACTCGTTTGACTCGTTTGGCTCGTTTGGCTCGTTTGGCTCGTTTGGCTCGTTTGGCTCGTTTGACTCGATTGTCCTGTTCGACCCGTTTCACTCGTTTAACTCGTTTCACTCGTTTGACTCGTTTCACTCGTTTGACTCGTTTGGGTCGTTTGACTCGTTTGACTCGTTTGGGTCGTTTGACTCGTTTCACTCGTTTGACTCGATGGTCCTGTTCGACCCGTTTCACTCGTTCGACCCGTTTGACCCGTTTGACACGTTTGACTCGTTTGACTCGTTTGACTCGTTTGACTCGTTTGACTCGTTTGACTCGTTTGACTCGTTTGACTCGTTTGACTCGTTTGACTCGTTTGACTCGTTTGACTCGTTTGACTCGTTTGGCTCGTTTGGCTCGTTTGGCTCGTTTGGCTCGTTTGGCTCGTTTGGCTCGTTTGGCTCGTTTGACTCGTTTGACTCGTTTGACTCGTTTGACTCGTTTGACTCGTTTGACTCGTTTGACTCGTTTGGCTCGTTTGACTCGTTTGACTCGTTTGACTCGTTTGACTCGTTTGACTCGTTTGACTCGTTTGACTCGTTTGACTCGTTTGACTCGTTTGACTCGTTTGACTCGTTTGACTCGTTTGACTCGTTTGACTCGTTTGACTCGTTTGACTCGTTTGACTCGTTTGACTCGTTTGACTCGTTTGACTCGTTTGACTCGTTTGACTCGTTTGACTCGTTTGACTCGTTTGACTCGTTTGACTCGTTTGACTCGTTTGACTCGTTTGACTCGTTTGACTCGTTTGACTCGTTTGACTCGTTTGACTCGTTTGACTCGTTTGACTCGTTTGACTCGTTTGACTCGTTTGACTCGTTTGACTCGTTTGACTCGTTAGACTCGTTTGACTCGTTTGACTCGTTTGACTCGTTTGACTCGTTTGACTCGTTTGACTCGTTTGACTCGTTTGACTCGTTTGACTCGTTTGACTCGTTTGACTCGTTTGACTCGTTTGACTCGTTTGACTCGTTTGACTCGTTTGACTCGTTTGACTCGTTTGACTCGTTTGACTCGTTTGACTCGTTTGACTCGTTTGACTCGTTTGACTCGTTTGACTCGTTTGACTCGTTTGACTCGTTTGACTCGTTTGACTCGTTTGACTCGTTTGACTCGTTTGACTCGTTTGACTCGTTTGACTCGTTTGACTCGTTTGACTCGTTTGACTCGTTTGACTCGTTTGACTCGTTTGACTCGTTTGACTCGTTTGACTCGTTTGACTCGTTTGACTCGTTTGACTCGTTTGACTCGTTTGACTCGTTTGACTCGTTTGACTCGTTTGACTCGTTTGACTCGTTTGACTCGTTTGACTCGTTTGACTCGTTTGACTCGTTTGACTCGTTTGACTCGTTTGACTCGTTTGACTCGTTTGACTCGTTTGACTCGTTTGACTCGTTTGACTCGTTTGACTCGTTTGACTCGTTTGACTCGTTTGACTCGTTTGACTCGTTTGACTCGTTTGACTCGTTTGACTCGTTTGACTCGTTTGACTCGTTTGACTCGTTTGACTCGTTTGACTCGTTTGACTCGTTTGACTCGTTTGACTCGTTTGACTCGTTTGACTCGTTTGACTCGTTTGACTCGTTTGACTCGTTTGACTCGTTTGACTCGTTTGACTCGTTTGACTCGTTTGACTCGTTTGACTCGTTTGACTCGTTTGACTCGTTTGACTCGTTTGACTCGTTTGACTCGTTTGACTCGTTTGACTCGTTTGACTCGTTTGACTCGTTTGACTCGTTTGACTCGTTTGACTCGTTTGACTCGTTTGACTCGTTTGACTCGTTTGACTCGTTTGACTCGTTTGACTCGTTTGACTCGTTTGACTCGTTTGACTCGTTTGACTCGTTTGACTCGTTTGACTCGTTTGACTCGTTTGACTCGTTTGACTCGTTTGACTCGTTTGACTCGTTTGACTCGTTTGACTCGTTTGACTCGTTTGACTCGTTTGACTCGTTTGACTCGTTTGACTCGTTTGACTCGTTTGACTCGTTTGACTCGTTTGACTCGTTTGACTCGTTTGACTCGTTTGACTCGTTTGACTCGTTTGACTCGTTTGACTCGTTTGACTCGTTTGACTCGTTTGACTCGTTTGACTCGTTTGACTCGTTTCACTCGTTTGACTCGTTTGACTCGATTGACTCGTTTCACTCGTTTCACTCGTTTCACTCGTTTGGCTCGTTTGGCTCGCTTGGCTGGTTTGGCTCGCTTGGCTCGCTTGGCTCGGTTGGCTCGGTTGGCTCGTTTGGCTCGTTTGGCTCGTTTGACTCGTTTGACACGTTTGACTCGTTTGACTCGTTTGACTCGTTTGGCTCGTTTGGCTCGCTTGGCTCGCTTGGCTCGTTTGGCTCGTTTGACTCGTTTGACACGTTTGACTCGTTTGACTCGTTTGACTCGTTTGGCTCGTTTGGCTCGCTTGGCTCGCTTGGCTCGCTTGGCTCGCTTGGCTAGCTTGGCTCGCTTGGCTCGCTTGGCTCGCTTGGCTCGCTTGGCTCGCTTGGCTCGCTTGGATCGCTTGGCTCGCTTGGCTCGCTTGGCTCGCTTGGCTCGCTTGGCTCGCTTGGCTCGCTTGGCTCGCTTGGCTCGCTTGGCTCGTTTGACTCGTTTGACTCGTTTGACTCGTTTGACTCGTTTGACTCGTTTGACTCGTTTGGCTCGTTTGGCTCGTTTGGCTCGTTTGGCTCGGTTGGCTCGTTTGGCTCGCTTGGCTCGCTTGGCTCGGTTGGCTCGGTTGGCTCGTTTGGCTCGTTTGGCTCGTTTGACTCGTTTGACTCGATTGACTCGTTTGACTCGTTTGACTCGTTTGACTCGTTTGACTCGTTTGACCCGATTGACTCGAGTAACTCGTTTGACTCGTTTGACTCGTTTGACTCGATTGACTCGTTTGACTCGTTTGACTCGTTTCACTCGTTTGACTCGTTTGACTCGTTTGACTCGTTTGACTCGTTTGACTCGTTTCACTCGTTTGACTCGATTGTCTTGTTCGACCCGTTTCACTCGTTTGACTCGTTTCACTCGTTTGACTCGTTTGACTCGTTTGACTCGTTTGGGTCGTTTGACTCGTTTCACTCGTTTGACTCGATTGTCCTGTTCGACCCGTTTCACTCGTTCGACCCGTTTGACACGTTTGACTCGTTTGGCTCGTTTGGCTCGTTTGGCTCGTTTGGCTCGTTTGGCTCGTTTGGCTCGTTTGGCTCGTTTGGCTCGTTTGGCTCGATTGGCTCGTTTGGCTCGTTTGGCTCGTTTGGCTCGTTTGGCTCGTTTGGCTCGTTTGGCTCGTTTGGCTCGTTTGGCTCGTTTGGCTCGTTTGGCTCGTTTGGCTCGATTGGCTCGTTTGGCTCGTTTGGCTCGTTTGGCTCGTTTGGCTCGTTTGGCTCGTTTGGCTCGTTTGGCTCGTTTGGCTCGTTTGGCTCGTTTGTCTCGTTGGCTCGTTTGGCTCGTTTGGCTCGTTTGGCTCGTTTGGCTCGTTTGGCACGTTTGGCTCGTTTGGCTCGTTTGACTCGATTGGCTCGTTTGGCTCGTTTGGCTCGTTTGGCTCGTTTGGCTCGTTTGGCTCGTTTGGCTCGTTTGGCTCGGTTGGCTCGTTTGGCTCGCTTGGCTCGCTTGGCTCGGTTGGCTCGGTTGGCTCGTTTGGCTCGTTTGGCTCGTTTGACTCGTTTGACTCGATTGACTCGTTTGACTCGTTTGACTCGTTTGACTCGTTTGACTCGTTTGACCCGATTGACTCGAGTAACTCGTTTGACTCGTTTGACTCGTTTGACTCGTTTGACTCGTTTGACTCGTTTGACTCGTTTGACTCGTTTGACTCGTTTGACTCGTTTGACACGTTTGACTCGTTTGGCTCGTTTGACTCGTTTGACTCGTTTGACTCGTTTGACTCGTTTGACTCGTTTGACTCGTTTGACTCGTTTGACTCGTTTGACTCGTTTGACTCGTTTGACTCGTTTGACTCGTTTGACTCGTTTGACTCGTTTGACTCGTTTGACTCGTTTGACTCGTTTGACTCGTTTGACTCGTTTGACTCGTTTGACTCGTTTGACTCGTTTGACTCGTTTGACTCGTTTGACTCGTTTGACTCGTTTGACTCGTTTGACTCGTTTGACTCGTTTGACTCGTTTGACTCGTTTGACTCGTTTGACTCGTTTGACTCGTTTGACTCGTTTGACTCGTTTGACTCGTTTGACTCGTTTGACTCGTTTGACTCGTTTGACTCGTTTGACTCGTTTGACTCGTTTGACTCGTTTGACTCGTTTGACTCGTTTGACTCGTTTGACTCGTTTGACTCGTTTGACTCGTTTGACTCGTTTGACTCGTTTGACTCGTTTGACTCGTTTGACTCGTTTGACTCGTTTGACTCGTTTGACTCGTTTGACTCGTTTGACTCGTTTGACTCGTTTGACTCGTTTGACTCGTTTGACTCGTTTGACTCGTTTGACTCGTTTGACTCGTTTGACTCGTTTGACTCGTTTGACTCGTTTGACTCGTTTGACTCGTTTGACTCGTTTGACTCGTTTGACTCGTTTGACTCGTTTGACTCGTTTGACTCGTTTGACTCGTTTGACTCGTTTGACTCGTTTGACTCGTTTGACTCGTTTGACTCGTTTGACTCGTTTGACTCGTTTGACTCGTTTCACTCGTTTGACTCGTTTGACTCGTTTGACTCGTTTGACTCGTTTGACTCGTTTCACTCGTTTGACTCGTTTGACTCGTTTGACTCGTTTGACTCGTTTGACTCGTTTCACTCGTTTGACTCGTTTGACTCGATTGACTCGTTTCACTCGTTTCACTCGTTTCACTCGTTTGGCTCGTTTGGCTCGCTTGGCTGGTTTGGCTCGCTTGGCTCGCTTGGCTCGGTTGGCTCGGTTGGCTCGTTTGGCTCGTTTGGCTCGTTTGACTCGTTTGACTCGTTTGACTCGTTTGACTCGTTTGACTCGTTTGGCTCGTTTGGCTCGCTTGGCTCGCTTGGCTCGCTTGGCTCGCTTGGCTAGCTTGGCTCGCTTGGCTCGCTTGGCTCGCTTGGCTCGCTTGGCTCGCTTGGCTCGCTTGGATCGCTTGGCTCGCTTGGCTCGCTTGGCTCGCTTGGCTCGCTTGGCTCGCTTGGCTCGCTTGGCTCGCTTGGCTCGCTTGGCTCGTTTGACTCGTTTGACTCGTTTGACTCGTTTGACTCGTTTGACTCGTTTGACTCGTTTGGCTCGTTTGGCTCGTTTGGCTCGTTTGGCTCGGTTGGCTCGTTTGGCTCGCTTGGCTCGCTTGGCTCGGTTGGCTCGGTTGGCTCGTTTGGCTCGTTTGGCTCGTTTGACTCGTTTGACTCGATTGGCTCGTTTGACTCGTTTGACTCGTTTGACTCGTTTGACTCGTTTGACCCGATTGACTCGAGTAACTCGTTTGACTCGTTTGACTCGTTTGACTCGATTGACTCGTTTGACTCGTTTGACTCGTTTCACTCGTTTGACTCGTTTGACTCGTTTGACTCGTTTGACTCGTTTGACTCGTTTCACTCGTTTGACTCGATTGTCTTGTTCGACCCGTTTCACTCGTTTGACTCGTTTCACTCGTTTGACTCGTTTGACTCGTTTGACTCGTTTGGGTCGTTTGACTCGTTTCACTCGTTTGACTCGATTGTCCTGTTCGACCCGTTTCACTCGTTCGACCCGTTTGACACGTTTGACTCGTTTGGCTCGTTTGGCTCGTTTGGCTCGTTTGGCTCGTTTGGCTCGTTTGGCTCGTTTGGCTCGTTTGGCTCGTTTGGCTCGATTGGCTCGTTTGGCTCGTTTGGCTCGTTTGGCTCGTTTGGCTCGTTTGGCTCGTTTGGCTCGTTTGGCTCGTTTGGCTCGTTTGGCTCGTTTGGCTCGTTTGGCTCGATTGGCTCGTTTGGCTCGTTTGGCTCGTTTGGCTCGTTTGGCTCGTTTGGCTCGTTTGGCTCGTTTGGCTCGTTTGGCTCGTTTGGCTCGTTTGTCTCGTTGGCTCGTTTAGCTCGTTTGGCTCGTTTGGCTCGTTTGGCTCGTTTGGCTCGTTTGGCTCGTTTGGCTCGTTTGACTCGATTGGCTCGTTTGGCTCGTTTGGCTCGTTTGGCTCGTTTGGCTCGTTTGGCTCGTTTGGCTCGTTTGGCTCGGTTGGCTCGTTTGGCTCGCTTGGCTCGCTTGGCTCGGTTGGCTCGGTTGGCTCGTTTGGCTCGTTTGGCTCGTTTGACTCGTTTGACTCGATTGACTCGTTTGACTCGTTTGACTCGTTTGACTCGTTTGACTCGTTTGACCCGATTGACTCGAGTAACTCGTTTGACTCGTTTGACTCGTTTGACTCGTTTGACTCGTTTGACTCGTTTGACTCGTTTGACTCGTTTGACTCGTTTGACTCGTTTGACACGTTTGACTCGTTTGGCTCGTTTGACTCGTTTGACTCGTTTGACTCGTTTGACTCGTTTGACTCGTTTGACTCGTTTGACTCGTTTGACTCGTTTGACTCGTTTGACTCGTTTGACTCGTTTGACTCGTTTGACTCGTTTGACTCGTTTGACTCGTTTGACTCGTTTGACTCGTTTGACTCGTTTGACTCGTTTGACTCGTTTGACTCGTTTGACTCGTTTGACTCGTTTGACTCGTTTGACTCGTTTGACTCGTTTGACTCGTTTGACTCGTTTCACTCGTTTGACTCGTTTGACTCGTTTGACTCGTTTGACTCGTTTGACTCGTTTCACTCGTTTGACTCGTTTGACTCGTTTGACTCGTTTGACTCGTTTGACTCGTTTCACTCGTTTGACTCGTTTGACTCGATTGACTCGTTTCACTCGTTTCACTCGTTTCACTCGTTTGGCTCGTTTGGCTCGCTTGGCTGGTTTGGCTCGCTTGGCTCGCTTGGCTCGGTTGGCTCGGTTGGCTCGTTTGGCTCGTTTGGCTCGTTTGACTCGTTTGACACGTTTGACTCGTTTGACTCGTTTGACTCGTTTGGCTCGTTTGGCTCGCTTGGCTCGCTTGGCTCGCTTGGCTCGCTTGGCTAGCTTGGCTCGCTTGGCTCGCTTGGCTCGCTTGGCTCGCTTGGCTCGCTTGGCTCGCTTGGATCGCTTGGCTCGCTTGGCTCGCTTGGCTCGCTTGGCTCGCTTGGCTCGCTTGGCTCGCTTGGCTCGCTTGGCTCGCTTGGCTCGTTTGACTCGTTTGACTCGTTTGACTCGTTTGACTCGTTTGACTCGTTTGACTCGTTTGGCTCGTTTGGCTCGTTTGGCTCGTTTGGCTCGGTTGGCTCGTTTGGCTCGCTTGGCTCGCTTGGCTCGGTTGGCTCGGTTGGCTCGTTTGGCTCGTTTGGCTCGTTTGACTCGTTTGACTCGATTGACTCGTTTGACTCGTTTGACTCGTTTGACTCGTTTGACTCGTTTGACCCGATTGACTCGAGTAACTCGTTTGACTCGTTTGACTCGTTTGACTCGATTGACTCGTTTGACTCGTTTGACTCGTTTCACTCGTTTGACTCGTTTGACTCGTTTGACTCGTTTGACTCGTTTGACTCGTTTCACTCGTTTGACTCGATTGTCTTGTTCGACCCGTTTCACTCGTTTGACTCGTTTCACTCGTTTGACTCGTTTGACTCGTTTGACTCGTTTGGGTCGTTTGACTCGTTTCACTCGTTTGACTCGATTGTCCTGTTCGACCCGTTTCACTCGTTCGACCCGTTTGACACGTTTGACTCGTTTGGCTCGTTTGGCTCGTTTGGCTCGTTTGGCTCGTTTGGCTCGTTTGGCTCGTTTGGCTCGTTTGGCTCGTTTGGCTCGATTGGCTCGTTTGGCTCGTTTGGCACGATTGGCTCGTTTGGCTCGTTTGGCTCGTTTGGCTCGTTTGGCTCGTTTGGCTCGTTTGGCTCGTTTGGCTCGTTTGGCTCGTTTGGCTCGTTTGGCTCGTTTGGCTCGTTTGGCTCGTTTGGCTCGTTTGGCTCGTTTGGCTCGTTTGGCTCATTTGGCTCGTTTGGCTCGTTTGTCTCGTTGGCTCGTTTGGCTCGTTTGGCTCGTTTGGCTCGTTTGGCTCGTTTGGCTCGTTTGGCTCGTTTGGCTCGTTTGACTCGATTGGCTCGTTTGGCTCGTTTGGCTCGTTTGGCTCGTTTGGCTCGTTTGGCTCGGTTGGCTCGTTTGGCTCGCTTGGCTCGCTTGGCTCGGTTGGCTCGGTTGGCTCGTTTGGCTCGTTTGGCTCGTTTGACTCGTTTGACTCGATTGACTCGTTTGACTCGTTTGACTCGTTTGACTCGTTTGACTCGTTTGACCCGATTGACTCGAGTAACTCGTTTGACTCGTTTGACTCGTTTGACTCGTTTGACTCGTTTGACTCGTTTGACTCGTTTGACTCGTTTGACTCGTTTGACACGTTTGACTCGTTTGGCTCGTTTGACTCGTTTGACTCGTTTGACTCGTTTGACTCGTTTGACTCGTTTGACTCGTTTGACTCGTTTGACTCGTTTGACTCGTTTGACTCGTTTGACTCGTTTGACTCGTTTGACTCGTTTGACTCGTTTGACTCGTTTGACTCGTTTGACTCGTTTGACTCGTTTGACTCGTTTGACTCGTTTGACTCGTTTGACTCGTTTGACTCGTTTGACTCGTTTGACTCGTTTGACTCGTTTGACTCGTTTGACTCGTTTGACTCGTTTGACTCGTTTGACTCGTTTGACTCGTTTGACTCGTTTGACTCGTTTGACTCGTTTGACTCGTTTGACTCGTTTGACTCGTTTGACTCGTTTGACTCGTTTGACTCGTTTGACTCGTTTGACTCGTTTGACTCGTTTGACTCGTTTGACTCGTTTGACTCGTTTGACTCGTTTGACTCGTTTGACTCGTTTGACTCGTTTGACTCGTTTGACTCGTTTGACTCGTTTGACTCGTTTGACTCGTTTGGCTCGTTTGGCTCGTTTGGCTCGTTTGGCTCGTTTGGCTCGTTTGGCTCGTTTGGCTCGTTTGGCTCGTTTGGCTCGTTTGGCTCGTTTGGCTCGTTTGGCTCGTTTGGCTCGTTTGGCTCGTTTGGCTCGTTTGGCTCGTTTGGCTCGTTTGGCTCGTTTGGCTCGTTTGGCTCGTTTGGCTCGTTTGGCTCGTTTGGCTCGTTTGGCTCGTTTGGCTCGTTTGGCTCGTTTGGCTCGTTTGGCTCGTTTGGCTCGTTTGGCTCGTTTGGCTCGTTTGGCTCGTTTGGCTCGTTTGGCTCGTTTGGCTCGTTTGGCTCGTTTGGCTCGTTTGGCTCGTTTGGCTCGTTTGGCTCGTTTGGCTCGTTTGGCTCGTTTGGCTCGTTTGGCTCGTTTGGCTCGCTTGACTCGCTTGGCTCGCTTGGCTCGTTTGGCTCGCTTGGCTCGCTTGGCTCGTTTGGCTCGTTTGGCTCGTTTGGCTCGTTTGGCTCGTTTGGCTCGTTTGGCTCGTTTGGCTCGTTTGGCTCGTTTGGCTCGTTTGGCTCGTTTGGCTCGTTTGGCTCGTTTGGCTCGTTTGGCTCGTTTGGCTCGTTTGGCTCGTTTGGCTCGTTTGGCTCGTTTGGCTCGTTTGGCTCGTTTGGCTCGTTTGGCTCGTTTGGCTCGTTTGGCTCGTTTGGCTCGTTTGGCTCGTTTGGCTCGTTTGGCTCGTTTGGCTCGTTTGGCTCGTTTGGCTCGTTTGGCTCGTTTGGCTCGTTTGACTCGTTTGGCTCGTTTGGCTCGTTTGGCTCGTTTGGCTCGTTTGGCTCGTTTGGCTCGTTTGGCTCGTTTGGCTCGTTTCGCTCGTTTCGCTCGCTTGGCTCGCTTGGCTCGCTTGGCTCGCTTGGCTCGCTTGGCTCGCTTGGCTCGCTTGGCTCGCTTGGCTCGCTTGGCTCGCTTGGCTCGCTTGGCTCGCTTGGATCGCTTGGCTCGCTTGGCTCGCTTGGCTCGCTTGGCTCGCTTGGCTCGCTTGGCTCGCTTGGCTCGCTTGGCTCGCTTGGCTCGCTTGGCTCGCTTGGCTCGCTTGGCTCGTTTGGCTCGTTTGACTCGCTTGACTCGTTTGACTCGTTTGACTCGTTTGACTCGTTTGACTCGTTTGACTCGTTTGACTCGTTTGACTCGTTTGACTCGTTTGGCTCGTTTGGCTCGTTTGGCTCGTTTGGCTCGTTTGGCTCGTTTGGCTCGTTTGGCTCGTTTGGCTCGTTTGGCTCGTTTGGCTCGTTTGGCTCGCTTGACTCGCTTGGCTCGCTTGGCTCGTTTGGCTCGCTTGGCTCGCTTGGCTCGTTTGGCTCGTTTGGCTCGTTTGGCTCGTTTGGCTCGTTTGGCTCGTTTGGATCGTTTGGCTCGTTTGACTCGTTTGACTCGTTTGACTCGTTTGACTCGTTTGACTCGTTTGACTCGTTTGACTCGTTTGACTCGTTTGACTCGTTTGACTCGTTTGATTCGTTTGACTCGTTTGACTCGTTTGACTCGTTTGACTCGTTTGGCTCGTTTGACTCGTTTGGCTCGTTTGACTCGTTTGGCTCGTTTGACTCGTTTGACTCGTTTGACACGTTTGACTCGTTTGACTCGTTTGACTCGTTTGACTCGTTTGACTCGTTTGACTCGTTTGACTCGTTTGACTCGTTTGACTCGCTTGGCTCGCTTGGCTCGTTTGACTCGTTTGACTCGTTTGACTCGTTTGACTCGTTTGACTCGTTTGACTCGCTTGACCCGATTGACTCGAGTAACTCGTTTGACTCGTTTGACTCGATTGACTCGTTTGACTCGTTTGACTCGTTTCACTCGTTTGACTCGTTTGACTCGTTTGACTCGTTTGACTCGTTTCACTCGTTTCACTCGTTTGACTCGATTGTCCTGTTCGACCCGTTTCACTCGTTTGACTCGTTTGACTCGTTTGACTCGTTTGACTCGTTTGACTCGTTTGGGTCGTTTGACTCGTTTCAGTCGTTTGACTCGATTGTCCTGTTCGACCCGTTTCACTCGTTCGACCCGTTTGACACGTTTGACTCGTTTGACTCGTTTGACTCGTTTGACTCGTTTGACTCGTTTGACTCGTTTCACTCGTTTCACTCGTTTGACTCGATTGTCCTGTTCGACCCGTTTCACTCGTTTGACTCGTTTGACTCGTTTGGGTCGTTTGACTCGTTTCACTCGTTTGACTCGATTGTCCTGTTCGACCCGTTTCACTCGTTCGACCCGTTTGACACGTTTGACTCGTTTGACTCGTTTGACTCGTTTGACTCGTTTGACTCGTTTGACTCGTTTGACTCGTTTGACTCGTTTGACTCGTTTGACTCGTTTGACTCGTTTGACTCGTTTGACTCGTTTGACTCGTTTGACTCGTTTGACTCGTTTGACTCGTTTGACTCGTTTGACTCGTTTGACTCGTTTGACTCGTTTGACTCGTTTGACTCGTTTGACTCGTTTGACTCGTTTGACTCGTTTGACTCGTTTGACTCGTTTGACTCGTTTGACTCGTTTGACTCGTTTGACTCGTTTGACTCGTTTGACTCGTTTGACTCGTTTGACTCGTTTGACTCGTTTGACTCGTTTGACTCGTTTGACTCGTTTGACTCGTTTGACTCGTTTGACTCGTTTGACTCGTTTGACTCGTTTGACTCGTTTGACTCGTTTGACTCGTTTGACTCGTTTGACTCGTTTGACTCGTTTGACTCGTTTGACTCGTTTGACTCGTTTGACTCGTTTGACTCGTTTGACTCGTTTGACTCGTTTGACTCGTTTGACTCGTTTGACTCGTTTGACTCGTTTGACTCGTTTGACTCGTTTGACTCGTTTGACTCGTTTGACTCGTTTGACTCGTTTGACTCGTTTGACTCGTTTGACTCGTTTGACTCGTTTGACTCGTTTGACTCGTTTGACTCGTTTGACTCGTTTGACTCGTTTGACTCGTTTGACTCGTTTGACTCGTTTGACTCGTTTGACTCGTTTGACTCGTTTGACTCGTTTGACTCGTTTGACTCGTTTGACTCGTTTGACTCGTTTGACTCGTTTGACTCGTTTGACTCGTTTGACTCGTTTGACTCGTTTGACTCGTTTGACTCGTTTGACTCGTTTGACTCGTTTGACTCGTTTGACTCGTTTGACTCGTTTGACTCGTTTGACTCGTTTGACTCGTTTGACTCGTTTGACTCGTTTGACTCGTTTGACTCGTTTGACTCGTTTGACTCGTTTGACTCGTTTGACTCGTTTGACTCGTTTGACTCGTTTGACTCGTTTGACTCGTTTGACTCGTTTGACTCGTTTGACTCGTTTGACTCGTTTGACTCGTTTGACTCGTTTGACTCGTTTGACTCGTTTGACTCGTTTGACTCGTTTGACTCGTTTGACTCGTTTGACTCGTTTGACTCGTTTGACTCGTTTGACTCGTTTGACTCGTTTGACTCGTTTGACTCGTTTGACTCGTTTGACTCGTTTGACTCGTTTGACTCGTTTGACTCGTTTGACTCGTTTGACTCGTTTGACTCGTTTGACTCGTTTGACTCGTTTGACTCGTTTGACTCGATTGACTCGTTTCACTCGTTTCACTCGTTTCACTCGTTTCACTCGTTTGGCTCGTTTGGCTCGCTTGGCTCGCTTGGCTCGCTTGGCTCGCTTGGCTAGCTTGGCTCGCTTGGCTCGTTTGACTCGTTTGACTCGTTTGACTCGTTTGACTCGTTTGACTCGTTTGACTCGTTTGACTCGTTTGACTCGTTTGACTCGTTTGACTCGTTTGACTCGTTTGGCTCGTTTGGCTCGTTTGGCTCGTTTGGCTCGTTTGGCTCGTTTGGCTCGTTTGGCTCGTTTGGCTCGTTTGGCTCGTTTGGCTCGTTTGGCTCGTTTGGCTCGTTTGGCTCGTTTGGCTCGTTTGGCTCGTTTGGCTCGTTTGGCTCGTTTGGCTCGTTTGGCTCGTTTGGCTCGTTTGGCTCGTTTGGCTCGTTTGGCTCGTTTGGCTCGTTTGGCTCGTTTGGCTCGTTTGGCTCGTTTGGCTCGTTTGGCTCGTTTGGCTCGTTTGGCTCGTTTGGCTCGTTTGGCTCGTTTGGCTCGTTTGGCTCGTTTGGCTCGTTTGGCTCGTTTGGCTCGTTTGGCTCGTTTGGCTCGTTTGGCTCGTTTGACTCGTTTGGCTCGTTTGGCTCGTTTGGCTCGTTTGGCTCGTTTGGCTCGTTTGGCTCGTTTGGCTCGTTTGGCTCGTTTGGCTCGTTTGGCTCGTTTGGCTCGTTTGGCTCGTTTCGCTCGTTTCGCTCGTTTCGCTCGTTTCGCTCGTTTCGCTCGTTTCGCTCGTTTCGCTCGTTTCGCTCGTTTCGCTCGTTTCGCTCGTTTGGCTCGCTTGGCTCGCTTGGCTCGCTTGGCTCGCTTGGCTCGCTTGGCTCGCTTGGCTCGCTTGGCTCGCTTGGCTCGCTTGGCTCGCTTGGCTCGCTTGGCTCGCTTGGCTCGCTTGGCTCGCTTGGCTCGCTTGGCTCGCTTGGATCGCTTGGCTCGCTTGGCTCGCTTGGCTCGCTTGGCTCGCTTGGCTCGCTTGGCTCGCTTGGCTCGCTTGGCTCGCTTGGCTCGCTTGGCTCGCTTGGCTCGCTTGGCTCGCTTGGCTCGCTTGGCTCGCTTGGCTCGCTTGGCTCGCTTGGCTCGCTTGGCTCGCTTGGCTCGTTTGGCTCGTTTGACTCGCTTGACTCGTTTGACTCGTTTGACTCGTTTGACTCGTTTGACTCGTTTGACTCGTTTGACTCGTTTGACTCGTTTGACTCGTTTGGCTCGTTTGGCTCGTTTGGCTCGTTTGGCTCGTTTGGCTCGTTTGGCTCGTTTGGCTCGTTTGGCTCGCTTGACTCGCTTGGCTCGCTTGGCTCGTTTGGCTCGCTTGGCTCGCTTGGCTCGTTTGGCTCGTTTGGCTCGTTTGGCTCGTTTGGCTCGTTTGGCTCGTTTGGATCGTTTGGCTCGTTTGACTCGTTTGACTCGTTTGACTCGTTTGACTCGTTTGACTCGTTTGACTCGTTTGACTCGTTTGACTCGTTTGACTCGTTTGACTCGTTTGATTCGTTTGACTCGTTTGACTCGTTTGACTCGTTTGACTCGTTTGGCTCGTTTGACTCGTTTGGCTCGTTTGACTCGTTTGGCTCGTTTGACTCGTTTGACTCGTTTGACACGTTTGACTCGTTTGACTCGTTTGACTCGTTTGACTCGTTTGACTCGTTTGACTCGTTTGACTCGTTTGACTCGTTTGACTCGCTTGGCTCGCTTGGCTCGTTTGACTCGTTTGACTCGTTTGACTCGTTTGACTCGTTTGACTCGTTTGACTCGCTTGACCCGATTGACTCGAGTAACTCGTTTGACTCGTTTGACTCGATTGACTCGTTTGACTCGTTTGACTCGTTTCACTCGTTTGACTCGTTTGACTCGTTTCACTCGTTTCACTCGTTTGACTCGATTGTCCTGTTCGACCCGTTTCACTCGTTTGACTCGTTTGACTCGTTTGACTCGTTTGACTCGTTTGACTCGTTTGGGTCGTTTGACTCGTTTCAGTCGTTTGACTCGATTGTCCTGTTCGACCCGTTTCACTCGTTCGACCCGTTTGACACGTTTGACTCGTTTGACTCGTTTGACTCGTTTGACTCGTTTGACTCGTTTGACTCGTTTCACTCGTTTCACTCGTTTGACTCGATTGTCCTGTTCGACCCGTTTCACTCGTTTGGCTCGTTTGACTCGTTTGACTCGTTTGACACGTTTGACTCGTTTGACTCGTTTGACTCGTTTGACTCGTTTGACTCGTTTGACTCGTTTGACTCGTTTGACTCGTTTGACTCGCTTGGCTCGCTTGGCTCGTTTGACTCGTTTGACTCGTTTGACTCGTTTGACTCGTTTGACTCGTTTGACTCGCTTGACCCGATTGACTCGAGTAACTCGTTTGACTCGTTTGACTCGATTGACTCGTTTGACTCGTTTGACTCGTTTGACTCGTTTGACTCGTTTGGCTCGTTTGGCTCGTTTGGCTCGTTTGGCTCGTTTGGCTCGTTTGGCTCGTTTGGCTCGTTTGGCTCGCTTGACTCGCTTGGCTCGCTTGGCTCGTTTGGCTCGCTTGGCTCGCTTGGCTCGTTTGGCTCGTTTGGCTCGTTTGGCTCGTTTGGCTCGTTTGGCTCGTTTGGATCGTTTGGCTCGTTTGACTCGTTTGACTCGTTTGACTCGTTTGACTCGTTTGACTCGTTTGACTCGTTTGACTCGTTTGACTCGTTTGACTCGTTTGACTCGTTTGATTCGTTTGACTCGTTTGACTCGTTTGACTCGTTTGACTCGTTTGGCTCGTTTGACTCGTTTGGCTCGTTTGACTCGTTTGGCTCGTTTGACTCGTTTGACTCGTTTGACACGTTTGACTCGTTTGACTCGTTTGACTCGTTTGACTCGTTTGACTCGTTTGACTCGTTTGACTCGTTTGACTCGTTTGACTCGCTTGGCTCGCTTGGCTCGTTTGACTCGTTTGACTCGTTTGACTCGTTTGACTCGTTTGACTCGTTTGACTCGCTTGAACCCGATTGACTCGAGTAACTCGTTTGACTCGTTTGACTCGATTGACTCGTTTGACTCGTTTGACTCGTTTCACTCGTTTGACTCGTTTGACTCGTTTGACTCGTTTGACTCGTTTCACTCGTTTCACTCGTTTGACTCGATTGTCCTGTTCGACCCGTTTCACTCGTTTGACTCGTTTGACTCGTTTGACTCGTTTGACTCGTTTGACTCGTTTGACTCGTTTGGGTCGTTTGACTCGTTTCAGTCGTTTGACTCGATTGTCCTGTTCGACCCGTTTCACTCGTTCGACCCGTTTGACACGTTTGACTCGTTTGACTCGTTTGACTCGTTTGACTCGTTTGACTCGTTTGACTCGTTTCACTCGTTTCACTCGTTTGACTCGATTGTCCTGTTCGACCCGTTTCACTCGTTTGACTCGTTTGACTCGTTTGGGTCGTTTGACTCGTTTCACTCGTTTGACTCGATTGTCCTGTTCGACCCGTTTCACTCGTTCGACCCGTTTGACACGTTTGACTCGTTTGACTCGTTTGACTCGTTTGACTCGTTTGACTCGTTTGACTCGTTTGACTCGTTTGACTCGTTTGACTCGTTTGACTCGTTTGACTCGTTTGACTCGTTTGACTCGTTTGACTCGTTTGACTCGTTTGACTCGTTTGACTCGTTTGACTCGTTTGACTCGTTTGACTCGTTTGACTCGTTTGACTCGTTTGACTCGTTTGACTCGTTTGACTCGTTTGACTCGTTTGACTCGTTTGACTCGTTTGACTCGTTTGACTCGTTTGACTCGTTTGACTCGTTTGACTCGTTTGACTCGTTTGACTCGTTTGACTCGTTTGACTCGTTTGACTCGTTTGACTCGTTTGACTCGTTTGACTCGTTTGACTCGTTTGACTCGTTTGACTCGTTTGACTCGTTTGACTCGTTTGACTCGTTTGACTCGTTTGACTCGTTTGACTCGTTTGACTCGTTTGACTCGTTTGACTCGTTTGACTCGTTTGACTCGTTTGACTCGTTTGACTCGTTTGACTCGTTTGACTCGTTTGACTCGTTTGACTCGTTTGACTCGTTTGACTCGTTTGACTCGTTTGACTCGTTTGACTCGTTTGACTCGTTTGACTCGTTTGACTCGTTTGACTCGTTTGACTCGTTTGACTCGTTTGACTCGTTTGACTCGTTTGACTCGTTTGACTCGTTTGACTCGTTTGACTCGTTTGACTCGTTTGACTCGTTTGACTCGTTTGACTCGTTTGACTCGTTTGACTCGTTTGACTCGTTTGACTCGCTTGACCCGATTGACTCGAGTAACTCGTTTGACTCGTTTGACTCGTTTGACTCGATTGACTCGTTTGACTCGTTTGACTCGGTTGGCTCGGTTGGCTCGCTTGGCTCGCTTGGCTCGCTTGGCTCGCTTGGCTCGCTTGGCTCGCTTGGCTCGCTTGGCTCGCTTGGCTCGCTTGGCTCGCTTGGCTCGCTTGGCTCGCTTGGCTCGCTTGGCTCGCTTGGCTCGCTTGGCTCGCTTGGCTCGCTTGGCTCGCTTGGCTCGCTTGGCTCGCTTGGCTCGCTTGGCTCGCTTGGCTCGCTTGGCTCGCTTGGCTCGCTTGGCTCGCTTGGCTCGCTTGGCTCGCTTGGCTCGCTTGGCTCGCTTGGCTCGGTTGGCTCGGTTGGCTCGCTTGGCTCGCTTGGCTCGCTTGGCTCGCTTGGCTCGTTTGGCTCGTTTGGCTCGTTTGACTCGTTTGACACGTTTGACTCGTTTGACTCGTTTGACTCGTTTGACTCGTTTGACTCGTTTGACTCGTTTGACTCGTTTGACTCGTTTGGCTCGTTTGGCTCGTTTGGCTCGTTTGGCTCGTTTGGCTCGTTTGGCTCGTTTGACTCGTTTGACTCGTTTGACTCGTTTGACTCGTTTGACTCGTTTGACTCGTTTGGCTCGTTTGGCTCGTTTGGCTCGTTTGACTCGTTTGGCTCGTTTGACTCGTTTGACTCGTTTGACTCGTTTGACTCGTTTGACTCGTTTGACTCGTTTGACTCGTTTGACTCGTTTGACTCGTTTGACTCGTTTGACTCGTTTGACTCGTTTGACTCGTTTGACTCGTTTGACTCGTTTGACTCGTTTGACTCGTTTGACTCGTTTGACTCGTTTGACTCGTTTGACTCGTTTGACTCGTTTGACTCGTTTGGCTCCTTTGGCTCGTTTGGCTCGCTTGGCTCGCTTGGCTCGCTTGGCTCGCTTGGCTCGCTTGGGTCGCTTGGGTCGCTTGGCTCGCTTGGCTCGCTTGGCTCGCTTGGCTCGCTTGGCTCGCTTGGCTCGCTTGGCTCGCTTGGCTCGCTTGGCTCGCTTGGCTCGCTTGGCTCGCTTGGCTCGCTTGGCTCGCTTGGCTCGCTTGGCTCGCTTGGCTCGCTTGGCTCGCTTGGCTCGCTTGGCTCGCTTGGCTCGGTTGGCTCGGTTGGCTCGCTTGGCTCGCTTGGCTCGCTTGGCTCGCTTGGCTCGTTTGGCTCGTTTGGCTCGTTTGACTCGTTTGACACGTTTGACTCGTTTGACTCGTTTGACTCGTTTGACTCGTTTGACTCGTTTGACTCGTTTGACTCGTTTGGCTCGTTTGGCTCGTTTGGCTCGTTTGGCTCGTTTGACTCGTTTGGCTCGTTTGACTCGTTTGACTCGTTTGACTCGTTTGACTCGTTTGACTCGTTTGACTCGTTTGGCTCGTTTGGCTCGTTTGGCTCGTTTGACTCGTTTGGCTCGTTTGACTCGTTTGACTCGTTTGACTCGTTTGACTCGTTTGACTCGTTTGACTCGTTTGACTCGTTTGACTCGTTTGACTCGTTTGACTCGTTTGACTCGTTTGACTCGTTTGACTCGTTTGACTCGTTTGGCTCGCTTGGGTCGCTTGGGTCGCTTGGCTCGCTTGGCTCGCTTGGCTCGCTTGGCTCGCTTGGCTCGCTTGGCTCGCTTGGCTCGCTTGGCTCGCTTGGCTCGCTTGGCTCGCTTGGCTCGCTTGGCTCGCTTGGCTCGCTTGGCTCGCTTGGCTCGCTTGGCTCGCTTGGCTCGCTTGGCTCGCTTGGCTCGCTTGGCTCGCTTGGCTCGCTTGGCTCGCTTGGCTCGCTTGGCTCGCTTGGCTCGTTTGACTCGTTTGACTCGTTTGACTCGTTTGACTCGTTTGACTCGTTTGACTCGTTTGACTCGTTTGACTCGTTTGACTCGATTGACTCGTTTCACTCGTTTCACTCGTTTTACTCGTTTGGCTCGCTTGGCTCGCTTGGCTCGCTTGGCTCGGTTGGCTCGCTTGGCTCGCTTGGCTCGCTTGGCTCGCTTGGCTCGGTTGGCTCGTTTGACTCGTTTGACACGTTTGACTCGTTTGACTCGATTGACTCGTTTGACTCGTTTGACTCGTTTGACTCGTTTGACTCGTTTGACTCGTTTGACTCGTTTGGCTCGTTTGGCTCGTTTGGCTCGTTTGACTCGATTGTCCTGTTCGACCCGTTTCACTCGTTTAACTCGTTTCACTCGTTTGACTCGTTTGACTCGTTTGACTCGTTTGGGTCGTTTGACTCGTTTGACTCGTTTGGGTCGTTTGACTCGTTTCACTCGTTTGACTCGATGGTCCTTTTCGACCCGTTTCACTCGTTCGACCCGTTTGACCCGTTTGACACGTTTGACTCGTTTGACTCGTTTGACTCGTTTGACTCGTTTGACTCGTTTGACTCGTTTGACTCGTTTGACTCGTTTGACTCGTTTGACTCGTTTGGCTCGCTTGGCTCGCTTGGCTCGCTTGGCTCGCTTGGCTCGCTTGGCTCGCTTGGCTCGCTTGGCTCGCTTGGCTCGCCTGGCTCGCTTGGCTCGCTTGGCTCGCTTGGCTCGCTTGGCTCGCTTGGCTCGCTTGGCTCGCTTGGCTCGCTTGGCTCGGTTGGCTCGGTTGGCTCGCTTGGCTCGCTTGGCTCGCTTGGCTCGCTTGGCTCGTTTGGCTCGTTTGGCTCGTTTGACTCGTTTGACACGTTTGACTCGTTTGACTCGTTTGACTCGTTTGACTCGTTTGACTCGTTTGACTCGTTTGACTCGTTTGACTCGTTTGGCTCGTTTGGCTCGTTTGGCTCGTTTGGCTCGTTTGGCTCGTTTGGCTCGTTTGACTCGTTTGACTCGTTTGACTCGTTTGACTCGTTTGACTCGTTTGACTCGTTTGGCTCGTTTGGCTCGTTTGGCTCGTTTGACTCGTTTGGCTCGTTTGACTCGTTTGACTCGTTTGACTCGTTTGACTCGTTTGACTCGTTTGACTCGTTTGACTCGTTTGACTCGTTTGACTAGTTTGACTCGTTTGACTCGTTTGACTCGTTTGACTCGTTTGACTCGTTTGACTCGTTTGACTCGTTTGACTCGTTTGACTCGTTTGACTCGTTTGACTCGTTTGACTCGTTTGGCTCCTTTGGCTCGTTTGGCTCGCTTGGCTCGCTTGGCTCGCTTGGCTCGCTTGGCTCGCTTGGGTCGCTTGGGTCGCTTGGCTCGCTTGGCTCGCTTGGCTCGCTTGGCTCGCTTGGCTCGCTTGGCTCGCTTGGCTCGCTTGGCTCGCTTGGCTCGCTTGGCTCGCTTGGCTCGCTTGGCTCGCTTGGCTCGCTTGGCTCGCTTGGCTCGCTTGGCTCGGTTGGCTCGGTTGGCTCGCTTGGCTCGCTTGGCTCGCTTGGCTCGCTTGGCTCGTTTGGCTCGTTTGGCTCGTTTGACTCGTTTGACACGTTTGACTCGTTTGACTCGTTTGACTCGTTTGACTCGTTTGACTCGTTTGACTCGTTTGACTCGTTTGGCTCGTTTGGCTCGTTTGGCTCGTTTGGCTCGTTTGACTCGTTTGGCTCGTTTGACTCGTTTGACTCGTTTGACTCGTTTGACTCGTTTGACTCGTTTGACTCGTTTGGCTCGTTTGGCTCGTTTGGCTCGTTTGACTCGTTTGGCTCGTTTGACTCGTTTGACTCGTTTGACTCGTTTGACTCGTTTGACTCGTTTGACTCGTTTGACTCGTTTGACTCGTTTGACTCGTTTGACTCGTTTGACTCGTTTGACTCGTTTGACTCGTTTGGCTCGCTTGGGTCGCTTGGGTCGCTTGGCTCGCTTGGCTCGCTTGGCTCGCTTGGCTCGCTTGGCTCGCTTGGCTCGCTTGGCTCGCTTGGCTCGCTTGGCTCGCTTGGCTCGCTTGGCTCGCTTGGCTCGCTTGGCTCGCTTGGCTCGCTTGGCTCGCTTGGCTCGCTTGGCTCGCTTGGCTCGCTTGGCTCGCTTGGCTCGCTTGGCTCGCTTGGCTCGCTTGGCTCGTTTGACTCGTTTGACTCGTTTGACTCGTTTGACTCGTTTGACTCGTTTGACTCGTTTGACTCGTTTGACTCGATTGACTCGTTTGACTCGATTGACTCGTTTCACTCGTTTCACTCGTTTTACTCGTTTGGCTCGCTTGGCTCGCTTGGCTCGCTTGGCTCGGTTGGCTCGCTTGGCTCGCTTGGCTCGCTTGGCTCGCTTGGCTCGTTTGGCTCGTTTGACTCGTTTGACACGTTTGACTCGTTTGACTCGATTGACTCGTTTGACTCGTTTGACTCGTTTGACTCGTTTGACTCGTTTGACTCGTTTGACTCGTTTGGCTCGTTTGGCTCGTTTGGCTCGTTTGACTCGATTGTCCTGTTCGACCCGTTTCACTCGTTTAACTCGTTTCACTCGTTTGACTCGTTTGACTCGTTTGACTCGTTTGGGTCGTTTGACTCGTTTGACTCGTTTGGGTCGTTTGACTCGTTTCACTCGTTTGACTCGATGGTCCTTTTCGACCCGTTTCACTCGTTCGACCCGTTTGACCCGTTTGACACGTTTGACTCGTTTGACTCGTTTGACTCGTTTGACTCGTTTGACTCGTTTGACTCGTTTGACTCGTTTGACTCGTTTGACTCGTTTGACTCGTTTGGCTCGTTTGGCTCGTTTGGCTCGTTTGACTCGTTTGGCTCGTTTGACTCGTTTGACTCGTTTGACTCGTTTGACTCGTTTGACTCGTTTGACTCGTTTGACTCGTTTGACTCGTTTGACTCGTTGGACTCGTTTGACTCGTTTGACTCGTTTGACTCGTTTGACTCGTTTGACTCGTTTGACTCGTTTGACTCGTTTGACTCGTTTGACTCGCTTGGCTCGGTTGACTCGCTTGGCTCGCTTGGCTCGTTTGACTCGTTTGACTCGTTTGACTCGTTTGACTCGTTTGACTCGTTTGACTCGTTTGACTCGCTTGGCTCGGTTGACTCGCTTGGCTCGCTTGGCTCGCTTGGCTCGCTTGGCTCGCTTGGCTCGCTTGGCTCGCTTGGCTCGCTTGGCTCGCTTGGCTCGCTTGGCTCGCTTGGCTCGCTTGGCTCGCTTGGCTCGCTTGGCTCGCTTGGCTCGCTTGGCTCGCTTGGCTCGCTTGGCTCGCTTGGCTCGCTTGGCTCGCTTGGCTCGCTTGGCTCGGTTGGCTCGCTTGGCTCGTTTGACTCGTTTGACTCGTTTGACTCGTTTGACTCGTTTGACTCGTTTGACTCGTTTGACTCGTTTGACTCGTTTGACTCGTTTGACTCGTTTGGCTCGTTTGGCTCGTTTGGCTCGTTTGGCTCGTTTGACTCGATTTTCCTGTTCGACCCGTTTCACTCGTTTAACTCGTTTCACTCGTTTGACTCGTTTGACTCGTTTGACTCGTTTGGGTCGTTTGACTCGTTTGACTCGTTTGGGTCGTTTGACTCGTTTCACTCGTTTGACTCGATGGTCCTGTTCGACCCGTTTCACTCGTTCGACCCGTTTGACTCGTTTGACTCGTTTGGCTCGTTTGGCTCGTTTGGCTCGTTTGGCTCGTTTGGCTCGTTTGACTCGTTTGGCTCGTTTGACTCGTTTGACTCGTTTCACTCGTTTGACTCGTTTGACTCGTTTGACTCGTTTGAGTCGTTTGACTCGTTTGACTCGTTTGACTCGTTTGACTCGTTTGACTCGTTTGACTCGTTTGACTCGTTTGACTCGTTTGACTCGTTTGACTCGTTTGACTCGTTTGACTCGTTTGACTCGTTTGACTCGTTTGACTCGTTTGACTCGTTTGACTCGTTTGACTCGTTTGACTCGTTTGACTCGTTTGACTCGTTTGACTCGTTTGACTCGTTTGACTCGTTTGACTCGTTTGACTCGTTTGACTCGTTTGACTCGTTTGACTCGTTTGACTCGTTTGACTCGTTTGACTCGTTTGACTCGTTTGACTCGTTTGACTCGTTTGACTCGTTTGACTCGTTTGACTCGTTTGACTCGTTTGACTCGTTTGACTCGTTTGACTCGTTTGACTCGTTTGACTCGTTTGACTCGTTTGACTCGTTTGACTCGTTTGACTCGTTTGACTCGTTTGACTCGTTTGACTCGTTTGACTCGTTTGACTCGTTTGACTCGTTTGACTCGTTTGACTCGTTTGACTCGTTTGACTCGTTTGACTCGTTTGACTCGTTTGACTCGTTTGACTCGTTTGACTCGTTTGACTCGTTTGACTCGTTTGACTCGTTTGACTCGTTTGACTCGTTTGACTCGTTTGACTCGTTTGACTCGTTTGACTCGTTTGACTCGTTTGACTCGTTTGACTCGTTTGACTCGTTTGACTCGTTTGACTCGTTTGACTCGTTTGACTCGTTTGACTCGTTTGACTCGTTTGACTCGTTTGACTCGTTTGACTCGTTTGACTCGTTTGACTCGTTTGACTCGTTTGACTCGTTTGACTCGTTTGACTCGTTTGACTCGTTTGACTCGTTTGACTCGTTTGACTCGTTTGACTCGTTTGACTCGTTTGACTCGTTTGACTCGTTTGACTCGTTTGACTCGTTTGACTCGTTTCACTCGTTTCACTCGTTTGACTCGTTTGACTCGTTTGACTCGTTTGGGTCGTTTGACTCGTTTCACTCGTTTGACTCGATTGTCCTGTTCGACCCGTTTCACTCGTTCGACCCGTTTGACACGTTTGACTCGTTTGGCTCGTTTGGCTCGTTTGGCTCGTTTGGCTCGTTTGGCTCGTTTGGCTCGTTTGGCTCGTTTGGCTCGTTTGGCTCGTTTGGCTCGTTTGGCTCGTTTGGCTCGTTTGGCTCGTTTGGCTCGATTGGCTCGCTTGGCTCGCTTGGCTCGCTTGGCTCGCTTGGCTCGTTTGACTCGTTTGACTCGTTTGACTCGTTTGACTCGTTTGACTCGTTTGACTCGTTTGGCTCGTTTGGCTCGTTTGGCTCGTTTGGCTCGGTTGGCTCGTTTGGCTCGCTTGGCTCGCTTGGCTCGGTTGGCTCGGTTGGCTCGTTTGGCTCGTTTGGCTCGTTTGACTCGTTTGACACGTTTGACTCGTTTGACTCGTTTGACTCGTTTGGCTCGTTTGGCTCGCTTGGCTCGCTTGGCTCGCTTGGCTCGCTTGGCTAGCTTGGCTCGCTTGGCTCGCTTGGCTCGCTTGGCTCGCTTGGCTCGCTTGGCTCGCTTGGATCGCTTGGCTCGCTTGGCTCGCTTGGCTCGCTTGGCTCGCTTGGCTCGCTTGGCTCGCTTGGCTCGCTTGGCTCGCTTGGCTCGTTTGACTCGTTTGACTCGTTTGACTCGTTTGACTCGTTTGACTCGTTTGACTCGTTTGGCTCGTTTGGCTCGTTTGGCTCGTTTGGCTCGGTTGGCTCGTTTGGCTCGCTTGGCTCGCTTGGCTCGGTTGGCTCGGTTGGCTCGTTTGGCTCGTTTGGCTCGTTTGACTCGTTTGACTCGATTGACTCGTTTGACTCGTTTGACTCGTTTGACTCGTTTGACTCGTTTGACCCGATTGACTCGAGTAACTCGTTTGACTCGTTTGACTCGTTTGACTCGATTGACTCGTTTGACTCGTTTGACTCGTTTCACTCGTTTGACTCGTTTGACTCGTTTGACTCGTTTGACTCGTTTGACTCGTTTCACTCGTTTGACTCGATTGTCTTGTTCGACCCGTTTCACTCGTTTGACTCGTTTCACTCGTTTGACTCGTTTGACTCGTTTGGGTCGTTTGACTCGTTTCACTCGTTTGACTCGATTGTCCTGTTCGACCCGTTTCACTCGTTCGACCCGTTTGACACGTTTGACTCGTTTGGCTCGTTTGGCTCGTTTGGCTCGTTTGGCTCGTTTGGCTCGTTTGACTCGTTTGACTCGTTTGACTCGTTTGACTCGTTTGACTCGTTTGACTCGTTTGACTCGTTTGACTCGTTTGACTCGTTTGACTCGTTTGACTCGTTTGACTCGTTTGACTCGTTTGACTCGTTTGACTCGTTTGACTCGTTTGACTCGTTTGACTCGTTTGACTCGTTTGACTCGTTTGACTCGTTTGACTCGTTTGACTCGTTTGACTCGTTTGACTCGTTTGACTCGTTTGACTCGTTTGACTCGTTTGACTCGTTTGACTCGTTTGACTCGTTTGACTCGTTTGACTCGTTTGACTCGTTTGACTCGTTTGACTCGTTTGACTCGTTTGACTCGTTTGACTCGTTTGACTCGTTTGACTCGTTTGACTCGTTTGACTCGTTTGACTCGTTTGACTCGTTTGACTCGTTTGACTCGTTTGACTCGTTTGACTCGTTTGACTCGTTTGACTCGTTTGACTCGTTTGACTCGTTTGACTCGTTTGGCTCGATTGTCCCGTTCGACCCGTTTGACCCGTTTGACCCGTTTGACTCGTTTGACTCGTTTGACTCGTTTCACTCGTTTCACTCGTTTGACTCGTTTGACTCGTTTGACTCGTTTGACTCGTTTGACTCGTTTGACTCGCTTGACCCGATTGACTCGAGTAACTCGTTTGACTCGTTTGACTCGATTGACTCGTTTGACTCGTTTGACTCGTTTCACTCGTTTGACTCGTTTGACTCGTTTGACTCGTTTGACTCGTTTGACTCGTTTGACTCGTTTGACTCGTTTGGCTCGTTTGGCTCGTTTGGCTCGTTTGGCTCGTTTGGCTCGTTTGGCTCGTTTGGCTCGTTTGGCTCGTTTGGCTCGCTTGGCTCGCTTGGCTCGCTCGGCTCGCTCGGCTCGCTCGGCTCGCTGGGCTCGCTCGTCTCGTTCGGCTCGCTGGGCTCGCTTGGCTCGCTTGGCTCGCTTGGCTCGCTTGGCTCGCTTGGCTCGCTTGGCTCGTTTGACACGTTTGACTCGTTTGACTCGTTTGACTCGTTTGGCTCGTTTGGCTCGTTTGGCTCGTTTGGCTCGTTTGGCTCGTTTGGCTCGTTTGGCTCGTTTGGCTCGCTTGGCTCGCTTGGCTCGCTCGGCTCGCTCGGCTCGCTCGGCTCGCTTGGCTCGCTCGTCTCGTTCGGCTCGCTGGGCTCGCTTGGCTCGCTTGGCTCGCTTGGCTCGCTTGGCTCGCTTGGCTCGTTTGACACGTTTGACTCGTTTGACTCGTTTGACTCGTTTGGCTCGTTTGGCTCGTTTGGCTCGTTTGGCTCGTTTGGCTCGTTTGGCTCGTTTGGCTCGTTTGGCTCGTTTGGCTCGTTTGGCTCGCTTGGCTCGCTTGGCTCGCTTGGCTCGCTTGGCTCGCTTGGCTCGCTTGGCTCGTTTGACTCGTTTGACTCGTTTGACTCGTTTGACTCGTTTGACTCGTTTGACTCGTTTGACTCGTTTGACTCGATTGACTCGTTTCACTCGTTTCACTCGTTTTACTCGTTTGGCTCGCTTGGCTCGCTTGGCTCGCTTGGCTCGGTTGGCTCGCTTGGCTCGCTTGGCTCGCTTGGCTCGCTTGGCTCGTTTGGCTCGTTTGACTCGTTTGACACGTTTGACTCGTTTGACTCGATTGACTCGTTTGACTCGTTTGACTCGTTTGACTCGTTTGACTCGTTTGACTCGTTTGACTCGTTTGGCTCGTTTGGCTCGTTTGGCTCGTTTGGCTCGATTGTCCTGTTCGACCCGTTTCACTCGTTTAACTCGTTTCACTCGTTTGACTCGTTTGACTCGTTTGACTCGTTTGGGTCGTTTGACTCGTTTGACTCGTTTGGGTCGTTTGACTCGTTTCACTCGTTTGACTCGATGGTCCTTTTCGACCCGTTTCACTCGTTCGACCCGTTTGACCCGTTTGACACGTTTGACTCGTTTGACTCGTTTGACTCGTTTGACTCGTTTGACTCGTTTGACTCGTTTGACTCGTTTGACTCGTTTGACTCGTTTGACTCGTTTGGCTCGTTTGGCTCGTTTGGCTCGTTTGACTCGTTTGGCTCGTTTGACTCGTTTGACTCGTTTGACTCGTTTGACTCGTTTGACTCGTTTGACTCGTTTGACTCGTTTGACTCGTTTGACTCGTTTGACTCGTTTGACTCGTTTGACTCGTTTGACTCGTTTGACTCGTTTGACTCGTTTGACTCGTTTGACTCGTTTGACTCGTTTGACTCGTTTGACTCGTTTGACTCGTTTGACTCGTTTGACTCGTTTGACTCGTTTGACTCGCTTGGCTCGGTTGACTCGCTTGGCTCGCTTGGCTCGTTTGACTCGTTTGACTCGTTTGACTCGTTTGACTCGTTTGACTCGTTTGACTCGTTTGACTCGCTTGGCTCGGTTGACTCGCTTGGCTCGCTTGGCTCGCTTGGCTCGCTTGGCTCGCTTGGCTCGCTTGGCTCGCTTGGCTCGCTTGGCTCGCTTGGCTCGCTTGGCTCGCTTGGCTCGCTTGGCTCGCTTGGCTCGCTTGGCTCGCTTGGCTCGCTTGGCTCGCTTGGCTCGCTTGGCTCGCTTGGCTCGCTTGGCTCGCTTGGCTCGGTTGGCTCGCTTGGCTCGTTTGACTCGTTTGACTCGTTTGACTCGTTTGACTCGTTTGACTCGTTTGACTCGTTTGACTCGTTTGACTCGTTTGACTCGTTTGACTCGTTTGGCTCGTTTGGCTCGTTTGGCTCGTTTGGCTCGTTTGACTCGATTTTCCTGTTCGACCCGTTTCACTCGTTTAACTCGTTTCACTCGTTTGACTCGTTTGACTCGTTTGACTCGTTTGGGTCGTTTGACTCGTTTGACTCGTTTGGGTCGTTTGACTCGATGGTCCTGTTCGACCCGTTTCACTCGTTCGACCCGTTTGACTCGTTTGACTCGTTTGACTCGTTTGACTCGTTTGGCTCGTTTGGCTCGTTTGGCTCGTTTGGCTCGTTTGACTCGTTTGGCTCGTTTGGCTCGTTTGACTCGTTTGACTCGTTTCACTCGTTTGACTCGTTTGACTCGTTTGACTCGTTTGACTCGTTTGACTCGTTTGAGTCGTTTGACTCGTTTGACTCGTTTGACTCGTTTGACTCGTTTGACTCGTTTGACTCGTTTGACTCGTTTGACTCGTTTGACTCGTTTGACTCGTTTGACTCGTTTGACTCGTTTGACTCGTTTGACTCGTTTGACTCGTTTGACTCGTTTGACTCGTTTGACTCGTTTGACTCGTTTGACTCGTTTGACTCGTTTGACTCGTTTGACTCGTTTGACTCGTTTGACTCGTTTGACTCGTTTGACTCGTTTGACTCGTTTGACTCGTTTGACTCGTTTGACTCGTTTGACTCGTTTGACTCGTTTGACTCGTTTGACTCGTTTGACTCGTTTGACTCGTTTGACTCGTTTGACTCGTTTGACTCGTTTGACTCGTTTGACTCGTTTGACTCGTTTGACTCGTTTGACTCGTTTGACTCGTTTGACTCGTTTGACTCGTTTGACTCGTTTGACTCGTTTGACTCGTTTGACTCGTTTGACTCGTTTGACTCGTTTGACTCGTTTGACTCGTTTGACTCGTTTGACTCGTTTGACTCGTTTGACTCGTTTGACTCGTTTGACTCGTTTGACTCGTTTGACTCGTTTGACTCGTTTGACTCGTTTGACTCGTTTGACTCGTTTGACTCGTTTGACTCGTTTGACTCGTTTGACTCGTTTGACTCGTTTGACTCGTTTGACTCGTTTGACTCGTTTGACTCGTTTGACTCGTTTGACTCGTTTGACTCGTTTGACTCGTTTGACTCGTTTGACTCGTTTGACTCGTTTGACTCGTTTGACTCGTTTGACTCGTTTGACTCGTTTGACTCGTTTGACTCGTTTGACTCGTTTGACTCGTTTGACTCGTTTGACTCGTTTGACTCGTTTGACTCGTTTGACTCGTTTGACTCGTTTGACTCGTTTGACTCGTTTGACTCGTTTGACTCGTTTGACTCGTTTGACTCGTTTGACTCGTTTGACTCGTTTGACTCGTTTGACTCGTTTGACTCGTTTGACTCGTTTGACTCGTTTGACTCGTTTGACTCGTTTGACTCGTTTGACTCGTTTGACTCGTTTGACTCGTTTGACTCGTTTGACTCGTTTGACTCGTTTGACTCGTTTGACTCGTTTGACTCGTTTGACTCGTTTGACTCGTTTGACTCGTTTGACTCGTTTGACTCGTTTGACTCGTTTGACTCGTTTGACTCGTTTGACTCGTTTGACTCGTTTGACTCGTTTGACTCGTTTGACTCGTTTGACTCGTTTGACTCGTTTGACTCGTTTGACTCGTTTGACTCGTTTGACTCGTTTGACTCGTTTGACTCGTTTGACTCGTTTGACTCGTTTGACTCGTTTGACTCGTTTGACTCGTTTGACTCGTTTGACTCGTTTGACTCGTTTGACTCGTTTGACTCGTTTGACTCGTTTGACTCGTTTGACTCGTTTGACTCGTTTGACTCGTTTGACTCGTTTGACTCGTTTGACTCGTTTGACTCGTTTGACTCGTTTGACTCGTTTGACTCGTTTGGCTCGTTTGGCTCGTTTGGCTCGTTTGGCTCGCTTGGCTCGCTTGGCTCGCTTGGCTCGCTTGGCTCGCTTGGCTCGCTTGGCTCGCTTGGCTCGCTGGGCTCGCTTGGCTCGCTTGGCTCGCTTGGCTCGCTTGGCTCGCTTGGCTCGCTTGGCTCGCTTGGCTCGCTTGGCTCGCTTGGCTCGCTTGGCTCGCTTGGCTCGCTTGGCTCGTTTGACACGTTTGACTCGTTTGACTCGTTTGACTCGTTTGGCTCGTTTGGCTCGTTTGGCTCGTTTGGCTCGTTTGGCTCGTTTGGCTCGTTTGGCTCGTTTGGCTCGCTTGGCTCGCTTGGCTCGCTCGGCTCGCTCGGCTCGCTCGGCTCGCTTGGCTCGCTCGTCTCGTTCGGCTCGCTGGGCTCGCTTGGCTCGCTTGGCTCGCTTGGCTCGCTTGGCTCGCTTGGCTCGCTTGGCTCGTTTGACACGTTTGACTCGTTTGACTCGTTTGACTCGTTTGGCTCGTTTGGCTCGTTTGGCTCGTTTGGCTCGTTTGGCTCGTTTGGCTCGTTTGGCTCGTTTGGCTCGTTTGGCTCGTTTGGCTCGTTTGGCTCGTTTGGCTCGCTTGGCTCGCTTGGCTCGCTTGGCTCGCTTGGCTCGCTTGGCTCGCTTGGCTCGTTTGACTCGTTTGACTCGTTTGACTCGTTTGACTCGTTTGACTCGTTTGACTCGTTTGACTCGTTTGACTCGTTTGACTCGATTGACTCGTTTCACTCGTTTCACTCGTTTTACTCGTTTGGCTCGCTTGGCTCGCTTGGCTCGCTTGGCTCGGTTGGCTCGCTTGGCTCGCTTGGCTCGCTTGGCTCGCTTTGCTCGTTTGGCTCGTTTGACTCGTTTGACACGTTTGACTCGTTTGACTCGATTGACTCGTTTGACTCGTTTGACTCGTTTGACTCGTTTGACTCGTTTGACTCGTTTGACTCGTTTGGCTCGTTTGGCTCGTTTGGCTCGTTTGACTCGATTGTCCTGTTCGACCCGTTTCACTCGTTTAACTCGTTTCACTCGTTTGACTCGTTTGACTCGTTTGACTCGTTTGGGTCGTTTGACTCGTTTGACTCGTTTGGGTCGTTTGACTCGTTTCACTCGTTTGACTCGATGGTCCTTTTCGACCCGTTTCACTCGTTCGACCCGTTTGACCCGTTTGACACGTTTGACTCGTTTGACTCGTTTGACTCGTTTGACTCGTTTGACTCGTTTGACTCGTTTGACTCGTTTGACTCGTTTGACTCGTTTGACTCGTTTGGCTCGTTTGGCTCGTTTGGCTCGTTTGACTCGTTTGGCTCGTTTGACTCGTTTGACTCGTTTGACTCGTTTGACTCGTTTGACTCGTTTGACTCGTTTGACTCGTTTGACTCGTTTGACTCGTTTGACTCGTTTGACTCGTTTGACTCGTTTGACTCGTTTGACTCGTTTGACTCGTTTGACTCGTTTGACTCGTTTGACTCGTTTGACTCGTTTGACTCGTTTGACTCGTTTGACTCGTTTGACTCGCTTGGCTCGGTTGACTCGCTTGGCTCGCTTGGCTCGTTTGACTCGTTTGACTCGTTTGACTCGTTTGACTCGTTTGACTCGTTTGACTCGTTTGACTCGCTTGGCTCGGTTGACTCGCTTGGCTCGCTTGGCTCGCTTGGCTCGCTTGGCTCGCTTGGCTCGCTTGGCTCGCTTGGCTCGCTTGGCTCGCTTGGCTCGCTTGGCTCGCTTGGCTCGCTTGGCTCGCTTGGCTCGCTTGGCTCGCTTGGCTCGCTTGGCTCGCTTGGCTCGCTTGGCTCGCTTGGCTCGCTTGGCTCGCTTGGCTCGCTTGGCTCGCTTGGCTCGCTTGGCTCGCTTGGCTCGGTTGGCTCGCTTGGCTCGTTTGACTCGTTTGACACGTTTGACTCGTTTGACTCGTTTGACTCGTTTGACTCGTTTGACTCGTTTGACTCGTTTGACTCGTTTGACTCGTTTGGCTCGTTTGGCTCGTTTGGCTCGTTTGGCTCGTTTGACTCGATTTTCCTGTTCGACCCGTTTCACTCGTTTAACTCGTTTCACTCGTTTGACTCGTTTGACTCGTTTGACTCGTTTGGGTCGTTTGACTCGTTTGACTCGTTTGGGTCGTTTGACTCGATGGTCCTGTTCGACCCGTTTCACTCGTTCGACCCGTTTGACTCGTTTGACTCGTTTGACTCGTTTGACTCGTTTGGCTCGTTTGGCTCGTTTGGCTCGTTTGGCTCGTTTGGCTCGTTTGACTCGTTTGGCTCGTTTGACTCGTTTCACTCGTTTCACTCGTTTCACTCGTTTGACTCGTTTGACTCGTTTGACTCGTTTGACTCGTTTGAGTCGTTTGACTCGTTTGACTCGTTTGACTCGTTTGACTCGTTTGACTCGTTTGACTCGTTTGACTCGTTTGACTCGTTTGACTCGTTTGACTCGTTTGACTCGTTTGACTCGTTTGACTCGTTTGACTCGTTTGACTCGTTTGACTCGTTTGACTCGTTTGACTCGTTTGACTCGTTTGACTCGTTTGACTCGTTTGACTCGTTTGACTCGTTTGACTCGTTTGACTCGTTTGACTCGTTTGACTCGTTTGACTCGTTTGACTCGTTTGACTCGTTTGACTCGTTTGACTCGTTTGACTCGTTTGACTCGTTTGACTCGTTTGACTCGTTTGACTCGTTTGACTCGTTTGACTCGTTTGACTCGTTTGACTCGTTTGACTCGTTTGACTCGTTTGACTCGTTTGACTCGTTTGACTCGTTTGACTCGTTTGACTCGTTTGACTCGTTTGACTCGTTTGACTCGTTTGACTCGTTTGACTCGTTTGACTCGTTTGACTCGTTTGACTCGTTTGACTCGTTTGACTCGTTTGACTCGTTTGACTCGTTTGACTCGTTTGACTCGTTTGACTCGTTTGACTCGTTTGACTCGTTTGACTCGTTTGACTCGTTTGACTCGTTTGACTCGTTTGGCTCGTTTGGCTCGTTTGGCTCGTTTGGCTCGCTTGGCTCGCTTGGCTCGCTTGGCTCGCTTGGCTCGCTTGGCTCGCTTGGCTCGCTTGGCTCGCTGGGCTCGCTTGGCTCGCTTGGCTCGCTTGGCTCGCTTGGCTCGCTTGGCTCGCTTGGCTCGCTTGGCTCGCTTGGCTCGCTTGGCTCGCTTGGCTCGCTTGGCTCGCTTGGCTCGCTTGGCTCGCTTGGCTCGCTTGGCTCGTTTGGCTCGTTTGGCTCGTTTGACACGTTTGACTCGTTTGACTCGTTTGACTCGTTTGACTCGTTTGACTCGTTTGACTCGTTTGACTCGTTTGACTCGTTTGACTCGTTTGACTCGTTTGACTCGTTTGACTCGTTTGACTCGTTTGACTCGTTTGACTCGTTTGACTCGTTTGACTCGTTTGACTCGTTTGACTCGTTTGACTCGTTTGACTCGTTTGACTCGTTTGACTCGTTTGACTCGTTTGACTCGTTTGACTCGTTTGACTCGTTTGACTCGTTTGACTCGTTTGACTCGTTTGACTCGTTTGACTCGTTTGACTCGTTTGACTCGTTTGACTCGTTTGACTCGTTTGACTCGTTTGACTCGTTTGACTCGTTTGACTCGTTTGACTCGTTTGACTCGTTTGACTCGTTTGACTCGTTTGACTCGTTTGACTCGTTTGACTCGTTTGACTCGTTTGACTCGTTTGACTCGTTTGACTCGTTTGACTCGTTTGACTCGTTTGACTCGTTTGACTCGTTTGACTCGTTTGACTCGTTTGACTCGTTTGACTCGTTTGACTCGTTTGACTCGTTTGACTCGTTTGACTCGTTTGACTCGTTTGACTCGTTTGACTCGTTTGACTCGTTTGACTCGTTTGACTCGTTTGACTCGTTTGACTCGTTTGACTCGTTTGACTCGTTTGACTCGTTTGACTCGTTTGACTCGTTTGACTCGTTTGACTCGTTTGACTCGTTTGACTCGTTTGACTCGTTTGACTCGTTTGACTCGTTTGACTCGTTTGACTCGTTTGACTCGTTTGACTCGTTTGACTCGTTTGACTCGTTTGACTCGTTTGACTCGTTTGACTCGTTTGACTCGTTTGACTCGTTTGACTCGTTTGACTCGTTTGACTCGTTTGACTCGTTTGACTCGTTTGACTCGTTTGACTCGTTTGACTCGTTTGACTCGTTTGACTCGTTTGACTCGTTTGACTCGTTTGACTCGTTTGACTCGTTTGACTCGTTTGACTCGTTTGACTCGTTTGACTCGTTTGACTCGTTTGACTCGTTTGACTCGTTTGACTCGTTTGACTCGTTTGACTCGTTTGACTCGTTTGACTCGTTTGACTCGTTTGACTCGTTTGACTCGTTTGACTCGTTTGACTCGTTTGACTCGTTTGACTCGTTTGACTCGTTTGACTCGTTTGACTCGTTTGACTCGTTTGACTCGTTTGACTCGTTTGACTCGTTTGACTCGTTTGACTCGTTTGACTCGTTTGACTCGTTTGACTCGTTTGACTCGTTTGACTCGTTTGACTCGTTTGACTCGTTTGACTCGTTTGACTCGTTTGACTCGTTTGACTCGTTTGACTCGTTTGACTCGTTTGACTCGTTTGACTCGTTTGACTCGTTTGACTCGTTTGACTCGTTTGACTCGTTTGACTCGTTTGACTCGTTTGACTCGTTTGACTCGTTTGACTCGTTTGACTCGTTTGACTCGTTTGACTCGTTTGACTCGTTTGACTCGTTTGACTCGTTTGACTCGTTTGACTCGTTTGACTCGTTTGACTCGTTTGACTCGTTTGACTCGTTTGACTCGTTTGACTCGTTTGACTCGTTTGACTCGTTTGACTCGTTTGACTCGTTTGACTCGTTTGACTCGTTTGACTCGTTTGACTCGTTTGACTCGTTTGACTCGTTTGACTCGTTTGACTCGTTTGACTCGTTTGACTCGTTTGACTCGTTTGACTCGTTTGACTCGTTTGACTCGTTTGACTCGTTTGACTCGTTTGACTCGTTTGACTCGTTTGACTCGTTTGACTCGTTTGACTCGTTTGACTCGTTTGACTCGTTTGACTCGTTTGACTCGTTTGACTCGTTTGACTCGTTTGACTCGTTTGACTCGTTTGACTCGTTTGACTCGTTTGACTCGTTTGACTCGTTTGACTCGTTTGACTCGTTTGACTCGTTTGACTCGTTTGACTCGTTTGACTCGTTTGACTCGTTTGACTCGTTTGACTCGTTTGACTCGTTTGACTCGTTTGACTCGTTTGACTCGTTTGACTCGTTTGACTCGTTTGACTCGTTTGACTCGTTTGACTCGTTTGACTCGTTTGACTCGTTTGACTCGTTTGACTCGTTTGACTCGTTTGACTCGTTTGACTCGTTTGACTCGTTTGACTCGTTTGACTCGTTTGACTCGTTTGACTCGTTTGACTCGTTTGACTCGTTTGACTCGTTTGACTCGTTTGACTCGTTTGACTCGTTTGACTCGTTTGACTCGTTTGACTCGTTTGACTCGTTTGACTCGTTTGACTCGTTTGACTCGTTTGACTCGTTTGACTCGTTTGACTCGTTTGACTCGTTTGACTCGTTTGACTCGTTTGACTCGTTTGACTCGTTTGACTCGTTTGACTCGTTTGACTCGTTTGACTCGTTTGACTCGTTTGACTCGTTTGACTCGTTTGACTCGTTTGACTCGTTTGACTCGTTTGACTCGTTTGACTCGTTTGACTCGTTTGACTCGTTTGACTCGTTTGACTCGTTTGACTCGTTTGACTCGTTTGACTCGTTTGACTCGTTTGACTCGTTTGACTCGTTTGACTCGTTTGACTCGTTTGACTCGTTTGACTCGTTTGACTCGTTTGACTCGTTTGACTCGTTTGACTCGTTTGACTCGTTTGACTCGTTTGACTCGTTTGACTCGTTTGACTCGTTTGACTCGTTTGACTCGTTTGACTCGTTTGACTCGTTTGACTCGTTTGACTCGTTTGACTCGTTTGACTCGTTTGACTCGTTTGACTCGTTTGACTCGTTTGACTCGTTTGACTCGTTTGACTCGTTTGACTCGTTTGACTCGTTTGACTCGTTTGACTCGTTTGACTCGTTTGACTCGTTTGACTCGTTTGACTCGTTTGACTCGTTTGACTCGTTTGACTCGTTTGACTCGTTTGACTCGTTTGACTCGTTTGACTCGTTTGACTCGTTTGACTCGTTTGACTCGTTTGACTCGTTTGACTCGTTTGACTCGTTTGACTCGTTTGACTCGTTTGACTCGTTTGACTCGTTTGACTCGTTTGACTCGTTTGACTCGTTTGACTCGTTTGACTCGTTTGACTCGTTTGACTCGTTTGACTCGTTTGACTCGTTTGACTCGTTTGACTCGTTTGACTCGTTTGACTCGTTTGACTCGTTTGACTCGTTTGACTCGTTTGACTCGTTTGACTCGTTTGACTCGTTTGACTCGTTTGACTCGATTGACTCGTTTCACTCGTTTCACTCGTTTTACTCGTTTGGCTCGCTTGGCTCGCTTGGCTCGCTTGGCTCGGTTGGCTCGCTTGGCTCGCTTGGCTCGCTTGGCTCGCTTGGCTCGTTTGGCTCGTTTGACTCGTTTGACACGTTTGACTCGTTTGACTCGATTGACTCGTTTGACTCGTTTGACTCGTTTGACTCGTTTGACTCGTTTGACTCGTTTGACTCGTTTGGCTCGTTTGGCTCGTTTGGCTCGTTTGACTCGATTGTCCTGTTCGACCCGTTTCACTCGTTTAACTCGTTTCACTCGTTTGACTCGTTTGACTCGTTTGACTCGTTTGGGTCGTTTGACTCGTTTGACTCGTTTGGGTCGTTTGACTCGTTTCACTCGTTTGACTCGATGGTCCTTTTCGACCCGTTTCACTCGTTCGACCCGTTTGACCCGTTTGACACGTTTGACTCGTTTGACTCGTTTGACTCGTTTGACTCGTTTGACTCGTTTGACTCGTTTGACTCGTTTGACTCGTTTGACTCGTTTGACTCGTTTGGCTCGTTTGGCTCGTTTGGCTCGTTTGACTCGTTTGGCTCGTTTGACTCGTTTGACTCGTTTGACTCGTTTGACTCGTTTGACTCGTTTGACTCGTTTGACTCGTTTGACTCGTTTGACTCGTTTGACTCGTTTGACTCGTTTGACTCGTTTGACTCGTTTGACTCGTTTGACTCGTTTGACTCGTTTGACTCGTTTGACTCGTTTGACTCGTTTGACTCGTTTGACTCGTTTGACTCGTTTGACTCGTTTGACTCGTTTGACTCGTTTGACTCGTTTGACTCGTTTGACTCGTTTGACTCGCTTGGCTCGGTTGACTCGCTTGGCTCGCTTGGCTCGTTTGACTCGTTTGACTCGTTTGACTCGTTTGACTCGTTTGACTCGTTTGACTCGTTTGACTCGCTTGGCTCGGTTGACTCGCTTGGCTCGCTTGGCTCGCTTGGCTCGCTTGGCTCGCTTGGCTCGCTTGGCTCGCTTGGCTCGCTTGGCTCGCTTGGCTCGCTTGGCTCGCTTGGCTCGGTTGGCTCGCTTGGCTCGTTTGACTCGTTTGACACGTTTGACTCGTTTGACTCGTTTGACTCGTTTGACTCGTTTGACTCGTTTGACTCGTTTGACTCGTTTGACTCGTTTGACTCGTTTGGCTCGTTTGGCTCGTTTGGCTCGTTTGGCTCGTTTGACTCGATTTTCCTGTTCGACCCGTTTCACTCGTTTAACTCGTTTCACTCGTTTGACTCGTTTGACTCGTTTGACTCGTTTGGGTCGTTTGACTCGTTTGACTCGTTTGGGTCGTTTGACTCGTTTCACTCGTTTGACTCGATGGTCCTGTTCGACCCGTTTCACTCGTTCGACCCGTTTGACTCGTTTGACTCGTTTGACTCGTTTGACTCGTTTGGCTCGTTTGGCTCGTTTGGCTCGTTTGGCTCGTTTGGCTCGTTTGACTCGTTTGGCTCGTTTGGCTCGTTTGGCTCGTTTGGCTCGTTTGGCTCGTTTGACTCGTTTGGCTCGTTTGACTCGTTTCACTCGTTTCACTCGTTTCACTCGTTTGACTCGTTTGACTCGTTTGAGTCGTTTGACTCGTTTGACTCGTTTGACTCGTTTGACTCGTTTGACTCGTTTGACTCGTTTGACTCGTTTGACTCGTTTGACTCGTTTGACTCGTTTGACTCGTTTGACTCGTTTGACTCGTTTGACTCGTTTGACTCGTTTGACTCGTTTGACTCGTTTGACTCGTTTGACTCGTTTGACTCGTTTGACTCGTTTGACTCGTTTGACTCGTTTGACTCGTTTGACTCGTTTGACTCGTTTGACTCGTTTGACTCGTTTGACTCGTTTGACTCGTTTGACTCGTTTGACTCGTTTGACTCGTTTGACTCGTTTGACTCGTTTGACTCGTTTGACTCGTTTGACTCGTTTGACTCGTTTGACTCGTTTGACTCGTTTGACTCGTTTGACTCGTTTGACTCGTTTGACTCGTTTGACTCGTTTGACTCGTTTGACTCGTTTGACTCGTTTGACTCGTTTGACTCGTTTGACTCGTTTGACTCGTTTGACTCGTTTGACTCGTTTGACTCGTTTGACTCGTTTGACTCGTTTGACTCGTTTGACTCGTTTGACTCGTTTGACTCGTTTGACTCGTTTGACTCGTTTGACTCGTTTGACTCGTTTGACTCGTTTGACTCGTTTGACTCGTTTGACTCGTTTGACTCGTTTGACTCGTTTGACTCGTTTGACTCGTTTGACTCGTTTGACTCGTTTGACTCGTTTGACTCGTTTGACTCGTTTGACTCGTTTGACTCGTTTGACTCGTTTGACTCGTTTGACTCGTTTGACTCGTTTGACTCGTTTGACTCGTTTGACTCGTTTGACTCGTTTGACTCGTTTGACTCGTTTGACTCGTTTGACTCGTTTGACTCGTTTGACTCGTTTGACTCGTTTGACTCGTTTGACTCGTTTGACTCGTTTGACTCGTTTGACTCGTTTGACTCGTTTGACTCGTTTGACTCGTTTGACTCGTTTGACTCGTTTGATTCGTTTCACTCGTTTGACTCGATTGTCCTGTTCGACCCGTTTGACTCGTTTGGCTCGTTTGACTCGTTTGGGTCGTTTGACTCGTTTGACTCGTTTGACTCGTTTGTCCTGTTCGACCCGTTTCACTCGTTCGACCCGTTTCACTCGTTCGACCCGTTTGACCCGTTTGACTCGTTTGACTCGTTTCACTCGTTTGACTCGTTTGACTCGTTTGACTCGTTTGACTCGTTTGACTCGTTTGACTCGTTTGACTCGTTTGACTCGTTTGACTCGTTTGGCTCGTTTGGCTCGTTTGGCTCGTTTGGCTCGTTTGGCTCGTTTGGCTCGTTTGGCTCGTTTGGCTCGTTTGGCTCGTTTGGCTCGTTTGGCTCGTTTGGCTCGTTTGGCTCGTTTGGCTCGCTTGGCTCGCTTGGCTCGCTTGGCTCGCTTGGCTCGCTTGGCTCGCTTGGCTCGCTTGGCTCGCTTGGCTCGCTTGGCTCGCTTGGCTCGCTTGGCTCGCTTGGCTCGCTTGGCTCGCTTGGCTCGCTTGGCTCGCTTGGCTCGTTTGGCTCGTTTGGCTCGTTTTGCTCGTTTGGCTCGTTTGACTCGTTTGACTCGTTTGACTCGTTTGACTCGTTTGACTCGTTTGACTCGTTTGACTCGTTTGACTCGTTTGACTCGTTTGACTCGTTTGACTCGTTTGACTCGTTTGACTCGTTTGATTCGTTTCACTCGTTTGACTCGATTGTCCTGTTCGACCCGTTTGACTCGTTTGGCTCGTTTGACTCGTTTGGGTCGTTTGACTCGTTTGACTCGTTTGACTCGTTTGTCCTGTTCGACCCGTTTCACTCGTTCGACCCGTTTCACTCGTTCGACCCGTTTGACCCGTTTGACTCGTTTGACTCGTTTCACTCGTTTGACTCGTTTGACTCGTTTGACTCGTTTGACTCGTTTGACTCGTTTGACTCGTTTGGCTCGTTTGGCTCGTTTGGCTCGTTTGGCTCGTTTGGCTCGTTTGGCTCGTTTGGCTCGTTTGGCTCGTTTGGCTCGTTTGGCTCGTTTGGCTCGTTTGGCTCGTTTGGCTCGTTTGGCTCGTTTGGCTCGCTTGGCTCGCTTGGCTCGTTTGGCTCGTTTGGCTCGTTTGGCTCGTTTGGCTCGTTTGGCTCGTTTGGCTCGTTTGGCTCGTTTGGCTCGTTTGGCTCGTTTGGCTCGTTTGGCTCGTTTGGCTCGTTTGGCTCGTTTGCCTCGTTTGGCTCGTTTGGCTCGTTTGGCTCGTTTGGCTCGCTTGGCTCGTTTGGCTCGCTTGGCTCGCTTGGCTCGCTTGGCTCGCTTGGCTCGCTTGGCTCGCTTGGCTCGCTTGGCTCGCTTGGCTCGCTTGGCTCGCTTGGCTCGCTTGGCTCGCTTGGCTCGCTTGGCTCGCTTGGCTCGCTTGGCTCGCTTGGCTCGCTTGGCTCGTTTGGCTCGCTTGGCTCGCTTGGCTCGTTTGGCTCGCTTGGCTCGTTTGGCTCGTTTGGCTCGTTTTGCTCGTTTGGCTCGTTTGACTCGTTTGACTCGTTTGACTCGTTTGACTCGTTTGACTCGTTTGACTCGTTTGACTCGTTTGACTCGTTTGACTCGTTTGACTCGTTTGACTCGTTTGACTCGTTTGACTCGTTTGACTCGTTTGACTCGTTTGACTCGTTTGACTCGTTTGACTCGTTTGACTCGTTTGACTCGTTTGATTCGTTTCACTCGTTTGACTCGATTGTCCTGTTCGACCCGTTTGACTCGTTTGGCTCGTTTGACTCGTTTGGGTCGTTTGACTCGTTTGACTCGTTTGACTCGTTTGTCCTGTTCGACCCGTTTCACTCGTTCGACCCGTTTCACTCGTTCGACCCGTTTGACCCGTTTGACTCGTTTGACTCGTTTCACTCGTTTGACTCGTTTGACTCGTTTGACTCGTTTGACTCGTTTGACTCGTTTGACTCGTTTGACTCGTTTGACTCGTTTGACTCGTTTGGCTCGTTTGGCTCGTTTGGCTCGTTTGGCTCGTTTGGCTCGTTTGGCTCGTTTGGCTCGTTTGGCTCGTTTGGCTCGTTTGGCTCGTTTGGCTCGTTTGGCTCGCTTGGCTCGCTTGGCTCGCTTGGCTCGCTTGGCTCGCTTGGCTCGCTTGGCTCGCTTGGCTCGCTTGGCTCGCTTGGCTCGCTTGGCTCGCTTGGCTCGCTTGGCTCGCTTGGCTCGCTTGGCTCGCTTGGCTCGCTTGGCTCGCTTGGCTCGCTTGGCTCGCTTGGCTCGCTTGGCTCGCTTGGCTCGCTTGGCTCGCTTGGCTCGCTTGGCTCGCTTGGCTCGCTTGGCTCGCTTGGCTCGCTTGGCTCGCTTGGCTCGCTTGGCTCGCTTGGCTCGCTTGGCTCGCTTGGCTCGCTTGGCTCGCTTGGCTCGCTTGGCTCGCTTGGCTCGTTTGGCTCGTTTGGCTCGTTTTGCTCGTTTGGCTCGTTTGACTCGTTTGACTCGTTTGACTCGTTTGACTCGTTTGACTCGTTTGACTCGTTTGACTCGTTTGACTCGTTTGACTCGTTTGACTCGTTTGACTCGTTTGACTCGTTTGACTCGTTTGACTCGTTTGACTCGTTTGATTCGTTTCACTCGTTTGACTCGATTGTCCTGTTCGACCCGTTTGACTCGTTTGGCTCGTTTGACTCGTTTGGGTCGTTTGACTCGTTTGACTCGTTTGACTCGTTTGTCCTGTTCGACCCGTTTCACTCGTTCGACCCGTTTCACTCGTTCGACCCGTTTGACCCGTTTGACTCGTTTGACTCGTTTCACTCGTTTGACTCGTTTGACTCGTTTGACTCGTTTGACTCGTTTGACTCGTTTGACTCGTTTGGCTCGTTTGGCTCGTTTGGCTCGTTTGGCTCGTTTGGCTCGTTTGGCTCGTTTGGCTCGTTTGGCTCGTTTGGCTCGTTTGGCTCGTTTGGCTCGTTTGGCTCGCTTGGCTCGCTTGGCTCGTTTGGCTCGTTTGGCTCGTTTGGCTCGTTTGGCTCGTTTGGCTCGTTTGGCTCGTTTGGCTCGTTTGGCTCGTTTGGCTCGTTTGGCTCGTTTGGCTCGTTTGGCTCGTTTGGCTCGTTTGCCTCGTTTGGCTCGTTTGGCTCGTTTGGCTCGTTTGGCTCGCTTGGCTCGTTTGGCTCGCTTGGCTCGCTTGGCTCGCTTGGCTCGCTTGGCTCGCTTGGCTCGCTTGGCTCGCTTGGCTCGCTTGGCTCGCTTGGCTCGCTTGGCTCGCTTGGCTCGCTTGGCTCGCTTGGCTCGCTTGGCTCGTTTGGCTCGCTTGGCTCGCTTGGCTCGTTTGGCTCGCTTGGCTCGCTTGGCTCGCTTGGCTCGCTTGGCTCGCTTGGCTCGCTTGGCTCGCTTGGCTCGCTTGGCTCGCTTGGCTCGCTTGGCTCGCTTGGCTCGCTTGGCTCGCTTGGCTCGCTTGGCTCGCTTGGCTCGCTTGGCTCGCTTGGCTCGCTTGGCTCGCTTGGCTCGCTTGGCTCGCTTGGCTCGCTTGGCTCGCTTGGCTCGCTTGGCTCGCTTGGCTCGCTTGGCTCGCTTGGCTCGCTTGGCTCGTTTGACTCGTTTGACTCGTTTGACTCGTTTGACTCGTTTGACTCGTTTGACTCGTTTGACTCGTTGGACTCGTTTGACTCGTTTGACTCGTTTGACTCGTTTGATTCGTTTCACTCGTTTGACTCGATTGTCCTGTTCGACCCGTTTGACTCGTTTGGCTCGTTTGACTCGTTTGGGTCGTTTGACTCGTTTGACTCGTTTGACTCGTTTGTCCTGTTCGACCCGTTTCACTCGTTCGACCCGTTTCACTCGTTCGACCCGTTTGACCCGTTTGACTCGTTTGACTCGTTTCACTCGTTTGACTCGTTTGACTCGTTTGACTCGTTTGACTCGTTTGACTCGTTTGACTCGTTTGGCTCGTTTGGCTCGTTTGGCTCGTTTGGCTCGTTTGGCTCGTTTGGCTCGTTTGGCTCGTTTGGCTCGTTTGGCTCGTTTGGCTCGTTTGGCTCGTTTGGCTCGTTTGGCTCGTTTGGCTCGTTTGGCTCGCTTGGCTCGCTTGGCTCGTTTGGCTCGTTTGGCTCGTTTGGCTCGTTTGGCTCGTTTGGCTCGTTTGGCTCGTTTGGCTCGTTTGGCTCGTTTGGCTCGTTTGGCTCGTTTGGCTCGTTTGGCTCGTTTGGCTCGTTTGCCTCGTTTGGCTCGTTTGGCTCGTTTGGCTCGTTTGGCTCGCTTGGCTCGTTTGGCTCGCTTGGCTCGCTTGGCTCGCTTGGCTCGCTTGGCTCGCTTGGCTCGCTTGGCTCGCTTGGCTCGCTTGGCTCGCTTGGCTCGCTTGGCTCGCTTGGCTCGCTTGGCTCGCTTGGCTCGCTTGGCTCGTTTGGCTCGCTTGGCTCGCTTGGCTCGTTTGGCTCGCTTGGCTCGCTTGGCTCGCTTGGCTCGCTTGGCTCGCTTGGCTCGCTTGGCTCGCTTGGCTCGCTTGGCTCGCTTGGCTCGCTTGGCTCGCTTGGCTCGCTTGGCTCGCTTGGCTCGCTTGGCTCGCTTGGCTCGCTTGGCTCGCTTGGCTCGCTTGGCTCGCTTGGCTCGCTTGGCTCGCTTGGCTCGCTTGGCTCGCTTGGCTCGCTTGGCTCGCTTGGCTCGCTTGGCTCGCTTGGCTCGCTTGGCTCGCTTGGCTCGCTTGGCTCGCTTGGCTCGCTTGGCTCGCTTGGCTCGCTTGGCTCGGTTAGCTCGGTTGGCTCGCTTGGCTCGCTTGGCTCGCTTGGCTCGCTTGGCTCGCTTGGCTCGTTTGGCTCGTTTGACTCGTTTGACTCGTTTGACTCGTTTGACTCGTTTGACTCGTTTGACTCGTTTGACTCGGTTGACTCGCTTGGCTCGCTTGGCTCGCTTGGCTCGCTTGGCTCGCTTGGCTCGCTTGGCTCGCTTGGCTCGGTTGGCTCGCTTGGCTCGCTTGGCTCGCTTGGCTCGCTTGGCTCGCTTGGCTCGCTTGGCTCGCTTGGCTCGTTTGGCTCGTTTGGCTCGTTTGACTCGTTTGACACGTTTGACTCGTTTGACTCGTTTGACTCGTTTGACTCGTTTGACTCGTTTGACTCGTTTGGCTTGTTTGGCTCGTTTGGCTCGATTGGCTCGTTTGGCTCGTTTGACTCGATTGTCCTGTTCGACCCGTTTTACTCGTTTAACTCGTTTCACTCGTTTGACTCGTTTGGGTCGTTTGACTCGTTTGACTCGTTTGGGTCGTTTGACTCGTTTCACTCGTTTGACTCGATGGTCCTGTTCGACCCGTTTCACTCGTTCGACCCGTTTGACACGTTTGACTCGTTTGACTCGTTTGACTCGTTTGACTCGTTTGACTCGTTTGACTCGTTTGACTCGTTTGACTCGTTTGACTCGTTTGGCTCGTTTGGCTCGTTTGGCTCGTTTGGCTCGTTTGGCTCGTTTGACTCGTTTGACTCGTTTGACTCGTTTGACTCGTTTGACTCGTTTGTCTCGTTTGGCTCGATTGGCTCGTTTGACTCGTTTGACTCGTTTGACTCGTTTGACTCGTTTGACTCGTTTGACTCGTTTGACTCGTTTGACTCGTTTGACTCGTTTGACTCGTTTGACTCGTTTGACTCGTTTGACTCGTTTGACTCGTTTGACTCGTTTGACTCGTTTGACTCGTTTGACTCGTTTGACTCGTTTGACTCGTTTGACTCGTTTGACTCGTTTGACTCGTTTGACTCGTTTGACTCGTTTGACTCGTTTGACTCGTTTGACTCGTTTGACTCGTTTGACTCGTTTGACTCGTTTGACTCGTTTGACTCGTTTGACTCGTTTGACTCGTTTGGCTCGTTTGGCTCGTTTGGCTCGTTTGGCTCGTTTGGCTCGTTTGGCTCGTTTGGCTCGTTTGGCTCGTTTGGCTCGTTTGGCTCGTTTGGCTCGTTTGGCTCGTTTGGCTCGTTTGGCTCGTTTGGCTCGTTTGGCTCGTTTGGCTCGTTTGGCTCGTTTGGCTCGTTTGGCTCGTTTGGCTCGTTTGGCTCGTTTGGCTCGTTTGGCTCGTTTGGCTCGTTTGGCTCGTTTGGCTCGTTTGGCTCGTTTGGCTCGTTTGGCTCGTTTGGCTCGTTTGGCTCGTTTGGCTCGTTTGGCTCGTTTGACTCGATTGTCCTGTTCGACCCGTTTCACTCGTTTAACTCGTTTCACTCGTTTGACTCGTTTGACTCGTTTGACTCGTTTGGGTCGTTTGACTCGTTTCACTCGTTTGACTCGATGGTCCTGTTCGACCCGTTTCACTCGTTCGACCCGTTTGACCCGTTTCACTCGTTTGACTCGTTTGACTCGTTTGACTCGTTTGACTCGTTTGACTCGTTTGGCTCGTTTGGCTCGTTTGGCTCGTTTGGCTCGTTTGGCTCGTTTGGCTCGTTTGGCTCGTTTGGCTCGTTTGGCTCGTTTGGCTCGTTTGACTCGTTTGACTCGTTTGACTCGTTTGACTCGTTTGGCTCGTTTGACTCGTTTGACTCGTTTGACTCGTTTGACTCGTTTGACTCGTTTGACTCGTTTGACTCGTTTGACTCGTTTGACTCGTTTGACTCGTTTGACTCGTTTGACTCGTTTGACTCGTTTGACTCGTTTGACTCGTTTGACTCGTTTGACTCGTTTGACTCGTTTGACTCGTTTGACTCGTTTGACTCGTTTGACTCGTTTGACTCGTTTGACTCGTTTGACTCGTTTGACTCGTTTGACTCGTTTGACTCGTTTGACTCGTTTGACTCGTTTGACTCGTTTGACTCGTTTGACTCGTTTGACTCGTTTGACTCGTTTGACTCGTTTGACTCGTTTGACTCGTTTGACTCGTTTGACTCGTTTGACTCGTTTGACTCGTTTGACTCGTTTGAAGCCGGGTCCAGACCTGAATGAGTATACGCTGAGCAGGCTGAGCGCGCACGAATATTCTGATGTGGACGGGTGAAACGGTAGCCAGGACCGCAAGCTTCTACGTCAGAAAGGGTGAGCGTGAACGCATATGCAAGTGTGGACGTGTCATTCGTGGTGACTCGGGGCATTCAACACCACTCGCGAATGCCGAAGAAGGCACATGGCCTGAGCCGACCGTTGTCGGTTTTCTTCCGCACATCAAAGGGAGTTTGGAGTGTATTGCGTTCAGCGTGGATGAGAGAAGCAGATGAGATATACTACATGATATTGAACTATATGGTAGTCCATATGATATTAGGACGGGTTAAGTCCTCATTTTTGCAGATTCGATATTGTTTAAAAATACAAATCTTCAAAGTTACCTGCTTTCCGTGATTTTTACGAAACCCGCCTACAGAAATTAATTTTAATGACCTAAATTATTGAAGGTATCGACTTGCGTCTTTTTTTTTAATCATGAAGGATGGATCTATGTGAATGAATTTAATCCATTGCTAATATTGTCATAAACAGATAATCCAAAATATAAAAATTACATTTTCAATAATAATAATGAAATTACCATATGATAGATGTTAAAGCTCTATTTTACTGAATAATTTGTCTTTCTTTTCTTCACTACACCTTTGCATTATTCTTAATTCATACAGCCAACGTATTCATACCTGTTTCAGAAATAAAATAATTTTTTCAACACCTGCATGAAAATGTGTGCTTTTTTACCCTTGCTGAGCTTGCTCTAAGTTGCTGAGCGGGAGCAAAATGACCAATTTCAGACGTATTCGCGTTTTCTACTTTTCTCCCAAGGGAAAAAGACTTTACGCGCATGCGTATTCGCATAATTTTTTACTTTCCTCCCTGGAGTTTGACGTTACCCTATGGCAGGCCTGCCCCATCGGGTGCAAATACCTCCTGAATTTCTGGGACCCGGGTAACAGCCGAGCGCGGGACTGGTTACGTTGCTAACGACGGCATGGATTGCGGGAGAACTGCATGAGTGTGCGTCCATGTAGGCTCGTACCACGAGTCTGTAGCTTGGGCCCGGACGCCTCTTTGCGATTCTGGGCGCCGGGTCAGGAGTCAAGCGTTGAGCTATTCCTGCTATTCGTTGCTCAGCTCCACGCTCGGCGATGCAATTGTTTGCTACTGTGGGCATTTGATATGATTTGAATTGTACCGTCCTCAATGTGTGGATGATAGTAAGGAACCCCGAGATGATGCATATGTATAAGAAGCAACAAAATTGAAAATGTAGAAACGTATCTATTATAAAATTTCACCGAAACATAACATATTTAGAATGTTATTACTATATAAATAAATAAGTCGCAAAGAAAAAGAACAAAATCGTATTTAACGATATATTATATTTGTCTAGGGGTCATCATTGCATTTAGCGATCGTTGCAAGCGCAAAATTATATGCATAATGAATGTATATGTACATTAGCGTCATACGAGGAATTAACAAAAATTTAGTATGTTGAACTAATAAACCAATTATAATAATATATACATATATATATGCAGGAGCTGTACTTCTGAAAGGCACCAGTTGCCGATCGAGATGAAACTTGGTGGGGTTTTCCGAGGGGTGTGGATAGACCCCAAATATAAAATCTTAGCTTCGGGAATTAATGCGTTCAAAAGATGCAGGGGTAATTGTGCACAAAAGGGTACAGCACACCTTACCGATTTCGATGAAATTTAAAGGTGTTGTAAACCTCAATATTCTCAACAACTTTATCCTATATAACCGCCGCAGATTCTGAGATATTCATAAAAACTTTAGTCAACTTTTCCTCGTGGATTTGAACGAATTTTTTTAAGCGCTTTACTACTGTCACCCCTCTTAACAGTATTTCTGATGACTTATTTCGACACAACGCAATCCACTTTCTACACTGTCTCGGCTATTATATTGGTTGGGGCTAGATTAGTCGGGGGAGACGGGGCAGCGGCCGCGTCCCGCTTGCGGGCGCGTAAAGCATGATAGCGAACCGATGTGAGTTTGAGGATGCTAAAAATGAGACTGTAGTTACAAATATCGCGCGGGGGCTTGCAACAATTGTTTCTTTCCTGTTTTGGTCGAAAACAAACATAAATATTACACGCCCATCATGTAATGCTCCATGTCGCGCACAGCAATTACAGCTCCCCCAAAGTAACTGAATCTTCCAAACGGGTGAACTCCCGAAGCTAAAATTTTATATTTGGGGTCTATCCACACCCCTCGGAAAACTCCACCAAGTTTCATCTCCATCGGCGACCGGTGCCTTTCAGAACCATATCTCATGCAGGTAAATACACATCATTGCACATATTGATACTACAACTACAAAATTATATACATAACTGCGATACACGTATAATTCAAGAAGAATACAAAGTGGGGTACGTAAGTATAGTTCCACTTGCATAACCGATTGTACATATACAATATATACAATATGTATGGAATTAAAATATATAGTGTCGTATTGTTTCCTTATCGGTACGTTTTACTATGTGTTGTCGTGTTTGCTTGCCTAAACGTGTTATGTTGGGAACCAAATTTCCACGTGTACATGGGGTATGGCAACCTGCCGTATTTATAAAACCAGAAATTTCCTGTCGAAGATGGAAGAACCGATTAAGAATTCTTCTGTCTTCTTTCTTGATATCAGTCAATCTATTCCAGATTGTCTCTGAATTTTGGAGTAGGGATGAAAGCTCGTTGGATGAACACATGTTTCTTAAAAACTACGTACCTGGTACCTCTTTGCCTTCTTGGGGGTGGAAGGGAATGGTCAATAAACTGTCGGTGTTGGAACCGTTACCGTCGCGCGAAAATTAATATGACCGGTTGCAGCCCACTCCTAAGTAAGAAAGTTGTAAACCGAGTTGGCCTGTAGGGCTGTAGGCCAGTGTAGGCCATGATGACAAAAATGCAGTAGAAATATGGGCTTCGAAGTGGTTAAAGTTAATTTGAAGGACGTTGGCTGCTGACAGATCTGTTGGCTTTATGAGTTTATTGCTGCCACGTGTATTTTGACGAATTCGTTGGATTTAGTTACGAGACACGAAATTAAATCGTAAAATCGTAGGAAGGTGTTTTTCAAATACTCTTAATTAATAACTTTATTACGATAATTGTTATCTCGCTCGCTAGCTCACAATGTTGTTGGAACATTCACGACCGCGCCGCGACGCCCCACTCATAACCCACTCATAGAAGGTGGAACACAGGTGTACCCGGGTACATGTAACATACTTATAAATTGTATTTATTTTAATCACATTAATGCAAAAATGACCACTGCAGCACAGATTTTAAATTACTGTATCTCTCAGATGTATAGGTACAGGCCACGGTGTTCGCGATCCTAAAAAGTCTATATTGGGCCACGGCAATATGGACTTTTTAGGACCGCGAACTCCACAGAGTTAATGATTTATCGCCAGATGTACGATTTTATTTCGTGTCTCGTAACTAAATCCAACGAATTCGTCAAAAAACACGTAGCAGCAATAAACTCATAAAGCCAACAGATCTGTCAGCAGCCAACGTCCTTCAAATTAACTTTAACCACTTCGAAGCCCATATTTCTACTGCATTTTTGTCATCATGACCTACACTGGCCTACAGCCCTACAGGCCAACTCGGTTTACAACTTTCTTACTTAGGAGTGGGCTGCAACCGGTCATATTAATTTTCGCGCGACGGTAACGGTTCCAACACCGACAGTTTATTGACCATTCCCTTCCACCCCCAAGAAGGCAAAGAGGTACCAGGTACGTAGTTTTTAAGAAACATGTGTTCATCCAACGAGCTTTCATCCCTACTCCAAAATTCAGAGACATTCTGGAAAAGATTGACGGACGTCACTTTGGAAAAAGCTCCTCAAGTGTCAAGACGTTGAAGGAAATCTTTTAACACGTACATACAACGCGAAGTCATCCTCCATACCATATAGTACCAGTGTACCTCATCGCTTCGCTGCGAAGTGCTATCATTAGGATTATACAATATATATAGTGTTGTGCAAACTTACGTTTTAAAAAAAAATGGCTTCAACATCGGCAAGTGGGAGTCCACGGATTGTGAAGCCCATAAAGACCATATGGGAGGAACTGTTCTTCGTTACGGAGCATAGAGGTGCCGCTATATGCCTTGTGTGTTGCACGAAATTTAATTGCATTAGGAAATCTAGTGTCAAAAGACATTATGATAATCGTCACGCCAAGGACTTCAAAAATTTGACGGGTCGACGGCGGAAACAGAAAATTCATTCATTGAAAGAAAGCCTGAGTCAATGTGAGGGAGATTCATTGGACGAGGTAAGTCATTTTTCATCTTACGGATTATTTCATGTCAGATCGATCATCATTTCTTACGTGAAGACTATCGTTTATTGCGGGGGGTTCTTATTATGAAAATGGACTGCGCGTATGACCTAATTATGTTCTGGGACCGGGTCAAAACCGAGCGCGGAACTGTGAATGGAGTGTCGGTTCATTTTCTTCATATCAAAGGAAAAAGTGGCCAATTTAAGGGGGTATACCCGTTTGAACCCTCCGAAAATGTGTACATTTTGTGTATTTTTTTACAAGTCAACGGCTTGACGAAGATTTCCAGTTTTTTACGATCTTTACATAGTATTAGGAACTACTTAAAAAAAAAGTTTCAGTTAAAAAACTATTGTTTTTCGGAAGTTATGGATACATATCTGAAAGTCTCTCGATTTCAGTCGGCTAAACGGTGGCCCTGAAAAAAGCTGTATGTCGTGTCTGAAATAAAAAACAGTACAATTTTCTTATAAAATATGTTAATAGCTATCGTCCTACGGGGCTGATTCTGAAAATTTTAGAAAATAAAGAAATGGTGAGAAATCAAAGGTAAAGTTAGATTAAATACGATTTTTGACAGTTTCAAACGGTTATAGCCCCTTGACGTGGAATAACCCATGTCCTGCCTTGTTCCAAGAATTTTCTTTCATTATCAATTCTTCTTTTAACTTTTAATTATTTTTTAACATTGACTGCCGATAGTAAATCATTGTTTTAATCATAGGAAAATAGTAGGACGAGTCGTGAAGCTGTAACGCGCAGCTTCAAAATTGCGCTAAAAATAGCGAAAGCCTCACGACCATACACAGATGGAGAATTCGTGAAGGAGTGCCTGCTGGTTTGTGCAGAAGATCCAGAGCAGCACAAGAAATTCGAAACAATTAGTCTTGGGCGGAATACAGTCACGCGCCGCATTCAGGAGATGGCTGAAGATGTGACGCGCCAGTTACAGGATTTATGCCATAATTTTATTGCGTTCAGCCTAGCCGTGGATGAATCCACGGACATTTCGGGGACTCCGCAGATCGCGATATTTATTCGGGGGGTTAATGAAAATTTAATAGCAACGGAGGAACTGCTAAATTTTTGCCCCTTAAAAGACACCACAACAGGGGAAGACATCATGTCGTGTGTGGAGGAGGCGGTCGATAATTTGAATATAGAGTGGACAAAGCTAGTATCTGTCTGCACTGATGGTGCTCCTGCCATGGCTGGCAGGAATACAGGTTTCGTTGGCCGCCTCCGAAGAAAATTAGGAAATTTAGCAGTTCCTCAAGAAATTGACGCAATACATTGTACTATACATCAACAAAATTTGTGTGCAAAGAGTATTGAATTAGAACATGTTATGTCAGTGGTAATTCAAACCACAAATTATATTAGAACGAACTCCCTAAAACGACGGCAATTTAGAACACTTTTGGAAGACGTGAATTGGGATTGCGGCGAGCTACCATTGCACACCGAAATACGATGGCTTAGCAGGGGAAAAATTCTCGATAGATTTTTTAATTTGCGAGAAGAGATTTCTCATTTTGTGGACGCGGTAGGTCGGCCTGTACCCGAATTGGTCCAAAATAATTGGTTGTGCGATTTAGCATTCATGTCTGATTTGGCAGATCATTTAAATTCGTTAAATTTAGAATTGCAAGGAAAGGGCATCACAATTGTTGATTGCCACAAATCAATTTGCGCTTTTCAAGCGAAAATTGAATTGTGGAAAACGCAATTTATCGACAATAATGTCTCCCAATTTCCAAAATTAGGATCCCTAATCACGCCCAATATCAGTACTGATGTGTATAAAAATACATTAAAAAAGTTGGGTGATGAATTTTCAAAACGATTCGGTGATATAAAGGCGCTCCAAATTCAATTTCAGACACTTTCAAATCCATTTTCAATAGATATAAACACGGTTTCACCTGCGCTGCAATTAGAGCTACTAAATTTAAGATCCGACCTATTCTTGAAAGAGAAATTCTTTATTCAAAACGATCTGAGCAGTTTTTATAAAAATTTCCCAAAAATAAAATACCCCCATTTATATAAGACCGCATCGAAAATATTAGCAATGTTTGGTACAACTTATTTATGCGAACAGCTATTTTCTAACATGAAGAAAACGAAATCATCAAGTCGGGCATCATTGAAAGATTACAACTTAAGATGTAGTTTAATGCTAAGTGCACACAGAAATCTGGCCCCTGATATACCACGTTTAGTGAAACAAACACGACAACATTGACTAAAGACACAATAAAAATAGACTGACATGATATGTTCTAATTCCATATACATATATGCACCATTGCATATATTGTATGTGTACAATGGGTTACGCAACTGGAACTGCACTTTGGTTACTAAACTTTAATAACTTTAGTAACTAAAGTGTAGCTCCAGTTGCGTAACCCATTCTACACATACAATATCAAATTTGTACAACATTATATACATAATACGATACACGCAAAATTCAAAAGGAATACAAGGTCGGGTGCGCTATTGAATGTGCACAATGGGTTACGCAAGTGGAAGTAAAGTGTATCTCGGTTTGCATAACTGCCAATCGCCATAACCTATTGTACACATACAATATCGCTCCCCACCTTCTATTCCTCTTGAATTTTGCGTGTATCATATTATGTATATAATTTTGTAGTCGATGTATATGTACAATGTTCTGCATTATCTGCATGGATATATGCGTGCGTGCGTGCATATATATATATTCATGCAGGTTTATTCAACCCATTTTATTTTCATTATTTCCCCGCATAACAGTAATGTACATACACATTCCTTATGTATAAAACTTTGCGCTTGCAACGATCGCTGAGTGCAATAAAGACTAATACACAAATGTATATATGTATATAATTTTGCGCTTGCATCGATCGCTGAGTGCAATAAAGACTAATACACAAATGTATATATGTATATAATTTTGCGCTTGCATCGATCGCTGAGTGCAATTAAGACTAATACACAAATGTATATATGTATATAATTTTGCGCTTGCATCGATCGCTGAGTGCAATTAAGACTAATACACAAATGTATATAATATGTATGTATATATTTATTAGTATATAATTTTTTACTTTTGCAAATGTGTATATATATATATATATATACATATATATGTATCGTTCAATACAATTCTGTTCTTTATCTTTGTAAGTTATTTATTTATATAGTAATAACATTCTAAACATGTTATGTTTCGGTGAAATTTTATAATACGTTTCTATATTTTCAATTTTATTGCTTGTTATACATATGCATCATCCCAGGGTTCCTTACCATAATCCTATAGTAGCAAAGAATAGCATAGCCGAGCGTGAAACCGAGCAACGAAATAGCTCCATGCTTGGCTCCTGACCCGGCGCCCAAAATCGCAAAGAGGTCTCCGGGCCCAAGCTACAGACTCATGGTACGAGCCTACATGGACGCACATTCATGCAGTTCTCTCACAAATTTCGCAACGGGTAGCAATGGAACAGTCCCGCGCTCGGGTGTTACCCGGGTCCCAGAAATTCAGGAGGTATTTGCACCCGATGGGGCAGGCCTGCCCTATGGTATGAAGATGCAGTTCTTCGACTAATCGTTATTTATCATGCGTGTTTTATCATGATATTACAACTGTCACAGCACCATTTTTCATTAAAAGATACAATTAAAAAGTAAAATGAATAATAGTGACAGTGATAGCGACACGGGATACCACACGCCGCCCCATATAGCAGAAGCTGCAAAAGCCATCGAAGAAAATTTGCTGCCATCAAAATCGAAAGTCAAATACCAAATGATATACCAAAAATTTATGGAGTGGCGAGATAACCACAAATTGGAAACATTTTCGGAAGCTGTTTTATTAGTTTATTTTAATGAAAAAAAAAGATGTTAAGCCATCAACGAGCAATCGAACATGCATATTTTTTTGCGAATCGCTCAGCAGGGTTTCAAAAACACACCTTTCATGCAGGTGTTGAAAAAAATATTGTACGTGACAAGGGAGAGACGCGATTTCGCCTCGCGTGAATTGCTGCCCTCGCTGCGCTCGGGCGGCAAACTTCACGCTCGTCGGAATCGCTTTCTTCTCTCCCTTGTCACGTAATGTACTATTCCTATTCTTTATCGTATCGATGTGGAAGTGACACCGATGAATTCCTTACGTTTTTCCGATGAAAATCATTCCAAATTTCATGTAAATCTGACTATTTTTAACGAATTCAACTTGAAATGATATAAATAAATTTTTTTCTGAAATGTCCATCATTATGGTCCGAATTATGTCATTCTTGGTGTTAGTTTCATCGGCGAAACATAAGGAATCAATTGACGTCGTTTTCGCAAAGATCTGATGAGAAATGCGGAACTCTTGGACATTTCTGACTTTTTAATGGTATTCCAACCGTTTGAAGGATCGAAACCCATACAATTCGGTGAGGTACTGCGGGGGGTTGTCCTCGCCACGGGGTACCAGGTGGCAACTCTTTGACATGCGTCGCTGGAGAATCACCCCGTATTGATAAACAGGATGACTCGGAGGGTTGAGCTATATGTTTATTTAGCTAACTATGACACCATCGTTACGACTGCGGAGTGGGCTAAGATAAGCACAGAAGTTGGCGAAGAAAGACACAATGGCACTTTGGGCCCCTCCGCATGCGTCATTCGTGCGCGCACAGTCTGCTCAGCGTATACTCATTCAGGTCTGGACCCGGCTTGACTCGTTTGACTCGTTTGACTCGTTTGACTCGTTTGACTCGTTTGACTCGTTTGACTCGTTTGACTCGTTTGACTCGTTTGACTCGTTTGACTCGTTTGACTCGTTTGACTCGTTTGACTCGTTTGGCTCGTTTGGCTCGTTTGACTCGTTTGACTCGTTTGGCTCGTTTGGCTCGTTTGGCTCGTTTGGCTCGTTTGACTCGCTTGGCTCGGTTGACTCGCTTGGCTCGCTTGGCTCGCTTGGCTCGCTTGGCTCGCTTGGCTCGCTTGGCTCGCTTGGCTCGCTTGGCTCGCTTGGCTCGCTTGGCTCGCTTGGCTCGCTTGGCTCGCTTGGCTCGCTTGGCTCGCTTGGCTCGCTTGGCTCGCTTGGCTCGCTTGGCTCGCTTGGCTCGCGTGGCTCGCTTGGCTCGCTTGGCTCGCTTGGCTCGCTTGGCTCGCTTGGCTCGCTTCGCTCGCTTGGCTCGCTTGGCTCGCTTGGCTCGCTTGGCTCGCTTGGCTCGCTTGGCTCGTTTGGCTCGTTTGGCTCGTTTCGCTCGTTTGACTCGTTTCGCTCGTTTGACTCGCTTGGCTCGCTTGGCTCGCTTGGCTCGCTTGGCTCGCTTGGCTCGCTTGGCTCGCTTGGCTCGCTTGGCTCGCTTGGCTCGCTTGGCTCGCTTGGCTCGCTTGGCTCGCTTGGCTCGCTTGGCTCGGTTGGCTCGTTTGACTCGTTTGACTCGTTTGACTCGTTTGACTCGTTTGACTCGTTTGACTCGTTTGACTCGTTTGACTCGTTTGACTCGTTTGACTCGTTTGACTCGTTTGACTCGTTTGACTCGTTTGACTCGTTTGACTCGTTTGACTCGTTTGACTCGTTTGACTCGTTTGACTCGTTTGACTCGTTTGACTCGTTTGACTCGTTTGACTCGTTTGACTCGTTTGACTCGTTTGACTCGTTTGACTCGTTTGACTCGTTTGACTCGTTTGACTCGTTTGACTCGTTTGACTCGTTTGGCTCGTTTGACTCGTTTGGCTCGTTTGGCTCGTTTGCCTCGCTTGGCTCGTTTGGCTCGCTTGGCTCGCTTGGATCGCTTGGCTCGCTTGGCTCGCTTGGCTCGCTTGGCTCGCTTGGCTCGCTTGGCTCGCTTGGCTCGCTTGGCTCGCTTGGCTCGCTTGGCTCGCTTGGCTCGCTTGGCTCGCTTGGCTCGCTTGGTTCGCTTGGCTCGCTTGGCTCGCTTGGCTCGCTTGGCTCGCTTGGCTCGCTTGGCTCGCTTGGCTCGCTTGGCTCGCTTGGCTCGCTTGGCTCGCTTGGCTCGCTTGGCTCGCTTGGCTCGCTTGGCTCGCTTGGCTCGCTTGGCTCGCTTGGCTCGCTTGGCTCGCTTGGCTCGCTTGGCTCGCTTGGCTCGCTTGGCTCGTTTGGCTCGTTTGGCTCGTTTGGCTCGTTTGACTCGTTTGGCTCGTTTGACTCGTTTGACTCGTTTGACTCGTTTGACTCGTTTGACTCGTTTGACTCGTTTGACTCGTTTGACTCGTTTGACTCGTTTGACTCGTTTGACTCGTTTGACTCGTTTGACTCGTTTGACTCGTTTGACTCGTTTGACTCGTTTGACTCGTTTGACTCGTTTGACTCGTTTGACTCGTTTGCCTCGTTTGACTCGCTTGGCTCGCTTGGCTCGCTTGGCTCGCTTGGCTCGCTTGGCTCGCTTGGCTCGCTTAGCTCGCTTGGCTCGCTTGGCTCGCTTGGCTCGCTTGGCTCGCTTGGCTCGCTTGGCTCGCTTGGCTCGCTTGGCTCGCTTGGCTCGCTTGGCTCGCTTGGCTCGCTTGGCTCGCTTGGCTCGCTTGGCTCGCTTGACTCGTTTGACTCGTTTGACTCGTTTGACTCGTTTGACTCGTTTGACTCGTTTGACTCGTTTGACTCGTTTGACTCGTTTGACTCGTTTGACTCGCTTGGCTCGCTTGGCTCGCTTGGCTCGCTTGGCTCGCTTGGCTCGCTTGGCTCGCTTGGCTCGCTTGGCTCGCTTGGCTCGCTTGGCTCGCTTGGCTCGCTTGGCTCGGTTGGCTCGCTTGGCTCGGTTGGCTCGCTTGGCTCGCTTGGCTCGCTTGGCTCGCTTGGCTCGCTTGGCTCGCTTGGCTCGCTTGGCTCGCTTGGCTCGCTTGGCTCGCTTGGCTCGTTTGGCTCGTTTGGCTCGTTTGACTCGTTTGACACGTTTGACTCGTTTGACTCGTTTGACTCGTTTGACTCGTTTGACTCGTTTGGCTCGTTTGGCTCGTTTGGCTCGTTTGGCTCGTTTGGCTCGTTTGACTCGATTGTCCTGTTCGACCCGTTTTACTCGTTTAACTCGTTTCACTCGTTTGACTCGTTTGACTCGTTTGACTCGTTTGGGTCGTTTGACTCGTTTGACTCGTTTGGGTCGTTTGACTCGTTTCACTCGTTTGACTCGATGGTCCTGTTCGACCCGTTTCACTCGTTCGACCCGTTTGACTCGTTTGACTCGTTTGACTCGTTTGACTCGTTTGACTCGTTTGACTCGTTTGACTCGTTTGACTCGTTTGACTCGTTTGACTCGTTTGACTCGTTTGACTCGTTTGACTCGTTTGACTCGTTTGACTCGTTTGACTCGTTTGACTCGTTTGACTCGTTTGACTCGTTTGACTCGTTTGACTCGTTTGACTCGTTTGACTCGTTTGACTCGTTTGACTCGTTTGACTCGTTTGACTCGTTTGACTCGTTTGACTCGTTTGACTCGTTTGACTCGTTTGACTCGTTTGACTCGTTTGACTCGTTTGACTCGTTTGACTCGTTTGACTCGTTTGACTCGTTTGACTCGTTTGACTCGTTTGACTCGTTTGACTCGTTTGACTCGTTTGACTCGTTTGGCTCGTTTGGCTCGTTTGGCTCGCTTGGCTCGCTTGGCTCGTTTGACTCGTTTGACTCGTTTGACTCGTTTGACTCGTTTGACTCGTTTGACTCGTTTGACTCGTTTGACTCGTTTGACTCGTTTGACTCGTTTGACTCGCTTGACTTGGTTGACTCGCTTGGCTCGCTTGGCTCGCTTGGCTCGCTTGGCTCGCTTGGCTCGCTTGGCTCGCTTGGCTCGCTTGGCTCGCTTGGCTCGCTTGGCTCGTTTGGCTCGTTTGGCTCGTTTGGCTCGTTTGACTCGTTTGACTCGTTTGACTCGTTTGACTCGTTTGACTCGTTTGACTCGTTTGACTCGTTTGACTCGTTTGACTCGTTTGACTCGTTTGACTCGTTTGACTCGTTTGACTCGTTTGACTCGTTTGACTCGTTTGACTCGTTTGACTCGTTTGACTCGTTTGACTCGTTTGACTCGTTTGACTCGTTTGACTCGTTTGACTCGTTTGACTCGTTTGACTCGTTTGACTCGTTTGACTCGTTTGACTCGTTTGACTCGTTTGACTCGTTTGACTCGTTTGACTCGTTTGCCTCGTTTGACTCGTTTGGCTCGCTTGGCTCGCTTGGCTCGCTTGGCTCGCTTGGCTCGCTTGGCTCGCTTGGCTCGCTTGGCTCGCTTGGCTCGCTTGGCTCGCTTGGCTCGCTTGGCTCGCTTGACTCGTTTGACTCGTTTGACTCGTTTGACTCGTTTGACTCGTTTGACTCGTTTGACTCGTTTGACTCGTTTGACTCGTTTGACTCGCTTGACTCGTTTGACTCGTTTGACTCGTTTGACTCGTTTGACTCGTTTGACTCGTTTGACTCGTTTGACTCGTTTGACTCGTTTGACTCGTTTGACTCGTTTGACTCGTTTGACTCGTTTGACTCGTTTGACTCGTTTGACTCGTTTGCCTCGTTTGACTCGTTTGGCTCGCTTGGCTCGCTTGGCTCGGTTGGCTCGCTTGGCTCGCTTGGCTCGCTTGGCTCGCTTGGCTCGCTTGGCTCGTTTGGCTCGTTTGGCTCGTTTGGCTCGTTTGGCTCGTTTGGCTCGTTTGGCTCGTTTGGCTCGTTTGGCTCGTTTGGCTCGTTTGACTCGATTGTCCTGTTCGACCCGTTTCACTCGTTTAACTCGTTTCACTCGTTTGACTCGTTTGACTCGTTTGACTCGTTTGACTCGTTTGACTCGTTTGACTCGTTTGACTCGTTTCGCTCGTTTGACTCGTTTCGCTCGTTTGACTCGTTTCGCTCGTTTGACTCGTTTCGCTCGTTTGACTCGTTTCGCTCGATTGACTCGTTTCGCTCGTTTGACTCGCTTGGCTCGCTTGGCTCGCTTGGCTCGCTTGGCTCGCTTGGCTCGCTTGGCTCGCTTGGCTCGCTTGGCTCGCTTGGCTCGCTTGGCTCGCTTGGCTCGCTTGGCTCGCTTGGCTCGCTTGGCTCGCTTGGCTCGCTTGGCTCGCTTGGCTCGCTTGGCTCGCTTGGCTCGCTTGGCTCGCTTGGCTCGCTTGGCTCGCTTGGCTCGCTTGGCTCGCTTGGCTCGCTTGGCCCGCTTGGCTCGCTTGGCTCGCTTGGCTCGCTTGGCTCGCTTGGCTCGCTTGGCTCGCTTGGCTCGCTTGGCTCGCTTGGCTCGCTTGGCTCGCTTGGCTCGTTTGGCTCGTTTGACTCGTTTGACTCGTTTGACTCGTTTGACTCGTTTGACTCGTTTGACTCGTTTGACTCGTTTGACTCGTTTGACTCGTTTGGCTCGTTTGGCTCGTTTGGCTCGTTTGGCTCGTTTGGCTCGTTTGACTCGATTGTCCTGTTCGACCCGTTTCACTCGTTTAACTCGTTTCACTCGTTTGACTCGTTTCACTCGTTTGACTCGTTTGACTCGTTTGACTCGTTTGACTCGTTTGACTCGTTTGACTCGTTTCGCTCGTTTGACTCGTTTCGCTCGTTTGACTCGTTTCGCTCGTTTGACTCGTTTCGCTCGTTTGACTCGTTTCGCTCGTTTGACTCGTTTCGCTCGATTGACTCGTTTCGCTCGTTTGACTCGCTTGGCTCGCTTGGCTCGCTTGGCTCGCTTGGCTCGCTTGGCTCGCTTGGCTCGCTTGGCTCGCTTGGCTCGCTTGGCTCGCTTGGCTCGCTTGGCTCGCTTGGCTCGCTTGGCTCGCTTGGCTCGCTTGGCTCGCTTGGCTCGCTTGGCTCGCTTGGCTCGCTTGGCTCGCTTGGCTCGCTTGGCTCGCTTGGCTCGCTTGGCTCGCTTGGCTCGTTTGGCTCGTTTGGCTCGTTTGGCTCGTTTGGCTCGTTTGACTCGTTTGACTCGTTTGACTCGTTTGACTCGTTTGACTCGTTTGACTCGTTTGACTCGTTTGACTCGTTTGACTCGTTTGACTCGTTTGACTCGTTTGACTCGTTTGACTCGTTTGACTCGTTTGACTCGCTTGGCTCGCTTGGCTCGCTTGGCTCGCTTGGCTCGCTTGGCTCGCTTGGCTCGCTTGGCTCGCTTGGCTCGCTTGGCTCGCTTGGCTCGCTTGGCTCGCTTGGCTCGCTTGACTCGCTTGACTCGTTTGACTCGTTTGACTCGTTTGCCTCGTTTGACTCGTTTGGCTCGCTTGGCTCGCTTGGCTCGGTTGGCTCGCTTGGCTCGCTTGGCTCGCTTGGCTCGCTTGGCTCGCTTGGCTCGTTTGGCTCGTTTGGCTCGTTTGGCTCGTTTGGCTCGTTTGGCTCGTTTGGCTCGTTTGGCTCGTTTGACTCGATTGTCCTGTTCGACCCGTTTCACTCGTTTAACTCGTTTCACTCGTTTGACTCGTTTGACTCGTTTGACTCGTTTGACTCGTTTGACTCGTTTGACTCGTTTGACTCGTTTCGCTCGTTTGACTCGTTTCGCTCGTTTGACTCGTTTCGCTCGTTTGACTCGTTTCGCTCGTTTGACTCGTTTCGCTCGATTGACTCGTTTCGCTCGTTTGACTCGCTTGGCTCGCTTGGCTCGCTTGGCTCGCTTGGCTCGCTTGGCTCGCTTGGCTCGCTTGGCTCGCTTGGCTCGCTTGGCTCGCTTGGCTCGCTTGGCTCGCTTGGCTCGCTTGGCTCGCTTGGCTCGCTTGGCTCGCTTGGCTCGCTTGGCTCGCTTGGCTCGCTTGGCTCGCTTGGCTCGCTTGGCTCGCTTGGCTCGCTTGGCTCGCTTGGCTCGCTTGGCCCGCTTGGCTCGCTTGGCTCGCTTGGCTCGCTTGGCTCGCTTGGCTCGCTTGGCTCGCTTGGCTCGCTTGGCTCGCTTGGCTCGTTTGGCTCGTTTGACACGTTTGACTCGTTTGACTCGTTTGACTCGTTTGACTCGTTTGACTCGTTTGACTCGTTTGACTCGTTTGACTCGTTTGGCTCGTTTGGCTCGTTTGGCTCGTTTGGCTCGTTTGGCTCGTTTGACTCGATTGTCCTGTTCGACCCGTTTCACTCGTTTAACTCGTTTCACTCGTTTGACTCGTTTCACTCGTTTGACTCGTTTGACTCGTTTGACTCGTTTGACTCGTTTGACTCGTTTGACTCGTTTCGCTCGTTTGACTCGTTTCGCTCGTTTGACTCGTTTCGCTCGTTTGACTCGTTTCGCTCGTTTGACTCGTTTCGCTCGTTTGACTCGTTTCGCTCGATTGACTCGTTTCGCTCGTTTGACTCGCTTGGCTCGCTTGGCTCGCTTGGCTCGCTTGGCTCGCTTGGCTCGCTTGGCTCGCTTGGCTCGCTTGGCTCGCTTGGCTCGCTTGGCTCGCTTGGCTCGCTTGGCTCGCTTGGCTCGCTTGGCTCGCTTGGCTCGCTTGGCTCGCTTGGCTCGCTTGGCTCGCTTGGCTCGCTTGGCTCGCTTGGCTCGCTTGGCTCGTTTGGCTCGTTTGGCTCGTTTGGCTCGTTTGGCTCGTTTGACTCGTTTGACTCGTTTGACTCGTTTGACTCGTTTGACTCGTTTGACTCGTTTGACTCGTTTGACTCGTTTGACTCGTTTGACTCGTTTGACTCGTTTGACTCGTTTGACTCGTTTGACTCGTTTGACTCGTTTGACTCGTTTGACTCGCTTGGCTCGCTTGGCTCGCTTGGCTCGCTTGGCTCGCTTGGCTCGCTTGGCTCGCTTGGCTCGCTTGGCTCGCTTGGCTCGCTTGGCTCGCTTGGCTCGCTTGGCTCGCTTGACTCGCTTGACTCGTTTGACTCGTTTGACTCGTTTGACTCGTTTGACTCGTTTGACTCGTTTGACTCGTTTGACTCGCTTGGCTCGCTTGGCTCGCTAGGCTCGCTTGGCTCGCTTGGCTCGCTTGGCTCGCTTGGCTCGCTTGGCTCGCTTGGCTCGCTTGGCTCGGTTGGCTCGCTTGGCTCGCTTGGCTCGCTTGGCTCGCTTGGCTCGCTTGGCTCGCTTGGCTCGCTTGGCTCGCTTGGCTCGTTTGGCTCGTTTGGCTCGTTTGACTCGTTTGACACGTTTGACTCGTTTGACTCGTTTGACTCGTTTGACTCGTTTGACTCGTTTGACTCGTTTGGCTCGTTTGGCTCGTTTGGCTCGTTTGACTCGTTTGACTCGTTTGACTCGTTTGACTCGTTTGGCTCGTTTGACTCGTTTGACTCGCTTGGCTCGCTTGGCTCGCTTGGCTCGCTTGGCTCGCTTGGCTCGCTTGGCTCGCTTGGCTCGCTTGGCTCGCTTGGCTCGCTTGGCTCGCTTGGCTCGCTTGGCTCGCTTGGCTCGCTTGGCTCGCTTGGCTCGCTTGGCTCGCTTGGCTCGCTTGGCTCGCTTGGCTCGCTTGGCTCGCTTGGCTCGCTTGGCTCGCTTGGCTCGCTTGGCTCGTTTGGCTCGTTTGACACGTTTGACTCGTTTGACTCGTTTGACTCGTTTGACTCGTTTGACTCGTTTGACTCGTTTGACTCGTTTGACTCGTTTGACTCGTTTGGCTCGTTTGGCTCGTTTGGCTCGTTTGGCTCGTTTGGCTCGTTTGACTCGATTGTCCTGTTCGACCCGTTTCACTCGTTTAACTCGTTTCACTCGTTTGACTCGTTTGACTCGTTTGACTCGTTTGGGTCGTTTGGCTCGTTTGGCTCGTTTGACTCGATTGTCCTGTTCGACCCGTTTCACTCGTTTAACTCGTTTCACTCGTTTGACTCGTTTGACTCGTTTGACTCGTTTGGGTCGTTTGACTCGTTTGACTCGTTTGGGTCGTTTGACTCGTTTCACTCGTTTGACTCGTTTGACTCGTTTGACTCGTTTGACTCGTTTGACTCGTTTGACTCGTTTGACTCGTTTGACTCGTTTGACTCGTTTGACTCGTTTGACTCGTTTGACTCGTTTGACTCGTTTGACTCGTTTGACTCGTTTGACTCGTTTGACTCGTTTGACTCGTTTGACTCGTTTGACTCGTTTGACTCGTTTGACTCGTTTGACTCGTTTGACTCGTTTGACTCGTTTGACTCGTTTGACTCGTTTGACTCGTTTGACTCGTTTGACTCGCTTGGCTCGCTTGGCTCGCTTGGCTCGCTTGGCTCGCTTGGCTCGCTTGGCTCGCTTGGCTCGCTTGGCTCGCTTGGCTCGCTTGGCTCGCTTGGTTCGCTTGGCTCGCTTGGCTCGCTTGGCTCGCTTGGCTCGCTTGGCTCGCTTGGCTCGCTTGGCTCGCTTGGCTCGCTTGGCTCGCTTGGCTCGCTTGGCTCGCTTGGCTCGCTTGGCTCGCTTGGCTCGCTTGGCTCGCTTGGCTCGCTTGGCTCGCTTGGCTCGTTTGGCTCGTTTGACACGTTTGACTCGTTTGACTCGTTTGACTCGTTTGACTCGTTTGACTCGTTTGACTCGTTTGACTCGTTTGACTCGTTTGGCTCGTTTGGCTCGTTTGGCTCGTTTGGCTCGTTTGGCTCGTTTGACTCGATTGTCCTGTTCGACCCGTTTCACTCGTTTAACTCGTTTCACTCGTTTCACTCGTTTGACTCGTTTGACTCGTTTGGGTCGTTTGGCTCGTTTGGCTCGTTTGACTCGATTGTCCTGTTCGACCCGTTTCACTCGTTTAACTCGTTTCACTCGTTTGACTCGTTTGACTCGTTTGACTCGTTTGGGTCGTTTGACTCGTTTGACTCGTTTGGGTCGTTTGACTCGTTTCACTCGTTTGACTCGTTTGACTCGTTTGACTCGTTTGACTCGTTTGACTCGTTTGACTCGTTTGACTCGTTTGACTCGTTTGACTCGTTTGACTCGTTTGACTCGTTTGACTCGTTTGACTCGTTTGACTCGTTTGACTCGTTTGACTCGTTTGACTCGTTTGACTCGTTTGACTCGTTTGACTCGTTTGACTCGTTTGACTCGTTTGACTCGTTTGACTCGTTTGACTCGTTTGACTCGTTTGACTCGTTTGGCTCGTTTGACTCGTTTGACTCGTTTGACTCGTTTGACTCGTTTGGCTCGTTTGACTCGTTTGGCTCGTTTGGCTCGTTTGGCTCGTTTGGCTCGTTTGGCTCGTTTGACTCGTTTGACTCGTTTGGCTCGTTTGACTCGTTTGACTCGTTTGACTCGTTTGACTCGTTTGGCTCGTTTGACTCGTTTGGCTCGTTTGGCTCGTTTGGCTCGTTTGGCTCGTTTGGCTCGTTTGGCTCGTTTGGCTCGCTTGGCTCGTTTGGCTCGCTTGGCTCGCTTGGCTCGCTTGGCTCGCTTGGCTCGCTTGGCTCGCTTGGCTCGCTTGGCTCGCTTGGCTCGCTTGGCTCGCTTGGCTCGCTTGGCTCGCTTGGCTAGCTTGGCTCGCTTGGCTCGCTTGGCTCGGTTAGCTCGGTTGGCTCGCTTGGCTCGCTTGGCTCGCTTGGCTCGCTTGGCTCGCTTGGCTCGTTTGTCTCGTTTGACTCGTTTGACTCGTTTGACTCGTTTGACTCGTTTGACTCGTTTGACTCGTTTGACTCGGTTGACTCGCTTGGCTCGCTTGGCTCGCTTGGCTCGCTTGGCTCGCTTGGCTCGCTTGGCTCGGTTGGCTCGCTTGGCTCGCTTGGCTCGCTTGGCTCGCTTGGCTCGCTTGGCTCGCTTGGCTCGTTTGGCTCGTTTGGCTCGTTTGACTCGTTTGACACGTTTAACTCGTTTGACTCGTTTGACTCGTTTGACTCGTTTGACTCGTTTGACTCGTTTGGCTCGTTTGGCTCGTTTGGCTCGATTGGCTCGTTTGGCTCGTTTGACTCGATTGTCCTGTTCGACCCGTTTTACTCGTTTAACTCGTTTCACTCGTTTGACTCGTTTGGGTCGTTTGACTCGTTTGACTCGTTTGGGTCGTTTGACTCGTTTCACTCGTTTGACTCGATGGTCCTGTTCGACCCGTTTCACTCGTTCGACCCGTTTGACACGTTTGACTCGTTTGACTCGTTTGACTCGTTTGACTCGTTTGACTCGTTTGACTCGTTTGACTCGTTTGACTCGTTTGACTCGTTTGACTCGTTTGACTCGTTTGACTCGTTTGGCTCGTTTGGCTCGTTTGGCTCGTTTGGCTCGTTTGACTCGTTTGACTCGTTTGACTCGTTTGACTCGTTTGACTCGTTTGTCTCGTTTGGCTCGATTGGCTCGTTTGACTCGTTTGACTCGTTTGACTCGTTTGACTCGTTTGACTCGTTTGACTCGTTTGACTCGTTTGACTCGTTTGACTCGTTTGACTCGTTTGACTCGTTTGACTCGTTTGACTCGTTTGACTCGTTTGACTCGTTTGACTCGTTTGACTCGTTTGACTCGTTTGACTCGTTTGACTCGTTGGACTCGTTTGACTCGTTTGACTCGTTTGACTCGTTTGACTCGTTTGACTCGTTTGACTCGTTTGACTCGTTTGACTCGTTTGACTCGTTTGACTCGTTTGACTCGTTTGACTCGTTTGACTCGTTTGACTCGTTTGACTCGTTTGACTCGTTTGACTCGTTTGGCTCGTTTGGCTCGTTTGGCTCGTTTGGCTCGTTTGGCTCGTTTGGCTCGTTTGGCTCGTTTGGCTCGTTTGGCTCGTTTGGCTCGTTTGGCTCGTTTGGCTCGTTTGGCTCGTTTGGCTCGTTTGGCTCGTTTGGCTCGTTTGGCTCGTTTGGCTCGTTTGGCTCGTTTGGCTCGTTTGGCTCGTTTGGCTCGTTTGGCTCGTTTGGCTCGTTTGGCTCGTTTGGCTCGTTTGGCTCGTTTGGCTCGTTTGGCTCGTTTGGCTCGTTTGGCTCGTTTGGCTCGTTTGGCTCGTTTGGCTCGTTTGGCTCGTTTGGCTCGTTTGGCTCGTTTGGCTCGTTTGGCTCGTTTGGCTCGTTTGGCTCGTTTGACTCGATTGTCCTGTTCGACCCGTTTCACTCGTTTAACTCGTTTCACTCGTTTGACTCGTTTGACTCGTTTGACTCGTTTGGGTCGTTTGACTCGTTTCACTCGTTTGACTCGATGGTCCTGTTCGACCCGTTTCACTCGTTCGACCCGTTTGACCCGTTTCACTCGTTTGACTCGTTTGACTCGTTTGACTCGTTTGACTCGTTTGGCTCGTTTGGCTCGTTTGGCTCGTTTGGCTCGTTTGGCTCGTTTGGCTCGTTTGGCTCGTTTGGCTCGTTTGGCTCGTTTGGCTCGTTTGGCTCGTTTGGCTCGTTTGGCTCGTTTGGCTCGTTTGGCTCGTTTGGCTCGTTTGGCTCGTTTGACTCGTTTGACTCGTTTGGCTCGTTTGACTCGTTTGGCTCGTTTGACTCGTTTGGCTCGTTTGACTCGTTTGACTCGTTTGACTCGTTTGACTCGTTTGACTCGTTTGACTCGTTTGACTCGTTTGACTCGTTTGACTCGTTTGACTCGTTTGACTCGTTTGACTCGTTTGACTCGTTTGACTCGTTTGACTCGTTTGACTCGTTTGACTCGTTTGACTCGTTTGACTCGTTTGACTCGTTTGACTCGTTTGACTCGTTTGACTCGTTTGACTCGTTTGACTCGTTTGACTCGTTTGACTCGTTTGACTCGTTTGACTCGTTTGACTCGTTTGACTCGTTTGACTCGTTTGACTCGTTTGACTCGTTTGACTCGTTTGACTCGTTTGACTCGTTTGACTCGTTTGACTCGTTTGACTCGTTTGGCTCGTTTGGCTCGTTTGACTCGTTTGGCTCGTTTGGCTCGTTTGGCTCGTTTGGCTCGTTTGGCTCGTTTGGCTCGTTTGGCTCGTTTGGCTCGTTTGGCTCGTTTGGCTCGTTTGGCTCGTTTGGCTCGTTTGGCTCGTTTGGCTCGTTTGGCTCGTTTGGCTCGTTTGGCTCGTTTGGCTCGTTTGGCTCGTTTGGCTCGTTTGGCTCGTTTGACTCGTTTGACTCGTTTGACTCGTTTGACTCGTTTGACAGGTTTGACTCGTTTGACTCGTTTGACTCGTTTGACTCGTTTGACTCGTTTGACTCGTTTGACTCGTTTGACTCGTTTGACTCGTTTGACTCGTTTGACTCGTTTGACTCGTTTGACTCGTTTGACTCGTTTGACTCGTTTGACTCGTTTGACTCGTTTGACTCGTTTGACTCGTTTGACTCGTTTGACTCGTTTGACTCGTTTGACTCGTTTGACTCGTTTGACTCGTTTGACTCGTTTGACTCGTTTGACTCGTTTGACTCGTTTGACTCGTTTGACTCGTTTGACTCGTTTGACTCGTTTGACTCGTTTGACTCGTTTGACTCGTTTGACTCGTTTGACTCGTTTGACTCGTTTGACTCGTTTGACTCGTTTGACTCGTTTGACTCGTTTGACTCGTTTGACTCGTTTGACTCGTTTGACTCGTTTGACTCGTTTGACTCGTTTGACTCGTTTGACTCGTTTGACTCGTTTGACTCGTTTGACTCGTTTGACTCGTTTGACTCGTTTGACTCGTTTGACTCGTTTGACTCGTTTGACTCGTTTGACTCGTTTGACTCGTTTGACTCGTTTGACTCGTTTGACTCGTTTGACTCGTTTGACTCGTTTGACTCGTTTGACTCGTTTGGCTCGTTTGGCTCGTTTGGCTCGTTTGACTCGCTTGGCTCGGTTGATTCGCTTGGCTCGCTTGGCTCGCTTGGCTCGCTTGGCTCGCTTGGCTCGCTTGGCTCGCTTGGCTCGCTTGGCTCGCTTGGCTCGCTTGGCTCGCTTGGCTCGCTTGGCTCGCTTGGCTCGCTTGGCTCGCGTGGCTCGCTTGGCTCGCTTGGCTCGCTTGGCTCGCTTGGCTCGCTTCGCTCGCTTGGCTCGCTTGGCTCGCTTGGCTCGCTTGGCTCGCTTGGCTCGCTTGGCTCGGTTGGCTCGCTTGGCTCGCTTGGCCCGCTTGGCTCGCTTGGCTCGCTTGGCTCGCTTGGCTCGCTTGGCTCGCTTGGCTCGTTTGGCTCGTTTGGCTCGTTTGGCTCGTTTGGCTCGTTTGGCTCGTTTGGCTCGTTTGGCTCGTTTGACTCGATTGTCCTGTTCGACCCGTTTCACTCGTTTAACTCGTTTCACTCGTTTGACTCGTTTGACTCGTTTGACTCGTTTGACTCGTTTGACTCGTTTGACTCGTTTCGCTCGTTTGACTCGTTTCGCTCGTTTGACTCGTTTCGCTCGTTTGACTCGTTTCGCTCGTTTGACTCGTTTCGCTCGTTTGACTCGTTTCGCTCGTTTGACTCGCTTGGCTCGCTTGGCTCGCTTGGCTCGCTTGGCTCGCTTGGCTCGCTTGGCTCGCTTGGCTCGCTTGGCTCGCTTGGCTCGCTTGGCTCGCTTGGCTCGCTTGGCTCGCTTGGCTCGCTTGGCTCGGTTGACTCGGTTGACTCGTTTGACTCGTTTGACTCGTTTGACTCGTTTGACTCGTTTGACTCGTTTGACTCGTTTGACTCGTTTGACTCGTTTGACTCGTTTGACTCGTTTGACTCGTTTGACTCGTTTGACTCGTTTGACTCGTTTGACTCGTTTGACTCGTTTGACTCGTTTGACTCGTTTGACTCGTATGACTCGTTTGACTCGTTTGACTCGTTTGACTCGTTTGACTCGTTTGACTCGTTTGACTCGTTTGACTCGTTTGACTCGTTTGACTCGTATGACTCGTTTGACTCGTTTGACTCGTTTGACTCGTTTGACTCGTTTGACTCGTTTGACTCGTTTGACTCGTTTGACTCGTTTGACTCGTTTGACTCGTTTGACTCGTTTGACTCGTTTGACTCGTTTGACTCGTTTGACTCGTTTGACTCGTTTGACTCGTTTGACTCGTTTGACTCGTTTGACTCGTTTGACTCGTTTGACTCGTTTGACTCGTTTGACTCGTTTGACTCGTTTGACTCGTTTGACTCGTTTGGCTCGTTTGGCTCGCTTGGCTCGCTTGGCTCGCTTGGCTCGTTTGGCTCGCTTGGCTCGCTTGGCTCGCTTGGCTCGCTTGGCTCGCTTGGCTCGCTTGGCTCGCTTGGCTCGCTTGGCTCGCTTGGCTCGCTTGGCTCGCTTGGCTCGCTTGGCTCGCTTGGCTCGCTTGGCTCGCTTGGCTCGCTTGGCTCGCTTGGCTCGCTTGGCTCGCTTGGCTCGCTTGGCTCGCTTGGCTCGCTTGGCTCGCTTGGCTCGTTTGGCTCGTTTGACTCGTTTGACTCGTTTGACTCGTTTGACTCGTTTGACTCGTTTGACTCGTTTGACTCGTTTGACTCGTTTGACTCGTTTGACTCGTTTGACTCGTTTGACTCGTTTGACTCGTTTGACTCGTTTGACTCGTTTGACTCGTTTGACTCGTTTGACTCGTTTGACTCGTTTGACTCGTTTGACTCGTTTGACTCGTTTGACTCGTTTGACTCGTTTGACTCGTTTGACTCGTTTGACTCGTTTGACTCGTTTGACTCGTTTGACTCGTTTGACTCGTTTGACTCGTTTGACTCGTTTGACTCGTTTGACTCGTTTGACTCGTTTGACTCGTTTGACTCGTTTGACTCGTTTGACTCGTTTGACTCGTTTGACTCGTTTGACTCGATTGTCCTGTTCGACCCGTTTCACTCGTTTAACTCGTTTCACTCGTTTGACTCGTTTGACTCGTTTGACTCGTTTGGGTCGTTTGACTCGTTTGACTCGTTTGGGTCGTTTGACTCGTTTCACTCGTTTGACTCGTTTCACTCGTTTGACTCGCTTGGCTCGCTTGGCTCGCTTGGCTCGCTTGGCTCGCTTGGCTCGGTTGGCTCGCTTGGCTCGCTTGGCCCGCTTGGCTCGCTTGGCTCGCTTGGCTCGCTTGGCTCGCTTGGCTCGTTTGGCTCGTTTGGCTCGTTTGGCTCGTTTGGCTCGTTTCGCTCGTTTGGCTCGTTTGGCTCGTTTGACTCGATTGTCCTGTTCGACCCGTTTCACTCGTTTAACTCGTTTCACTCGTTTGACTCGTTTGACTCGTTTGACTCGTTTGACTCGTTTGACTCGTTTGACTCGTTTGACTCGTTTGACTCGTTTGACTCGTTTGACTCGTTTGACTCGTTTGACTCGTTTGACTCGTTTCGCTCGTTTGACTCGTTTCGCTCGTTTGACTCGTTTCGCTCGTTTGACTCGTTTCGCTCGTTTGACTCGTTTCGCTCGATTGACTCGTTTCGCTCGTTTGACTCGTTTGGCTCGCTTGGCTCGTTTGGCTCGCTTGGCTCGCTTGGCTCGCTTGGCTCGCTTGGCTCGCTTGGCTCGCTTGGCTCGCTTGGCTCGCTTGGCTCGCTTGGCTCGCTTGGCTCGCTTGGCTCGCTTGGCTCGCTTGGCTCGCTTGGCTCGCTTGGCTCGCTTGGCTCGCTTGGCTCGCTTGGCTCGCTTGGCTCGCTTGGCTCGTTTGGCTCGTTTGACTCGTTTGACTCGTTTGACTCGTTTGACTCGTTTGACTCGTTTGACTCGTTTGACTCGTTTGACTCGTTTGACTCGTTTGACTCGTTTGACTCGTTTGACTCGTTTGACTCGTTTGACTCGTTTGACTCGTTTGACTCGTTTGACTCGTTTGACTCGTTTGACTCGTTTGACTCGTTTGACTCGTTTGACTCGTTTGACTCGTTTGACTCGTTTGACTCGTTTGACTCGTTTGACTCGTTTGACTCGTTTGACTCGTTTGACTCGTTTGACTCGTTTGACTCGTTTGACTCGTTTGACTCGTTTGACTCGTTTGACTCGTTTGACTCGTTTGACTCGTTTGACTCGTTTGACTCGTTTGACTCGTTTGACTCGTTTGACTCGTTTGGCTCGTTTGGCTCGCTTGGCTCGCTTGGCTCGCTTGGCTCGCTTGGCTCGCTTGGCTCGCTTGGCTCGCTTGGCTCGCTTGGCTCGCTTGGCTCGCTTGGCTCGCTTGGCTCGCTTGGCTCGCTTGGCTCGCTTGGCTCGCTTGGCTCGCTTGGCTCGCTTGGCTCGCTTGGATCGCTTGGCTCGCTTGGCTCGCTTGGCTCGCTTGGCACGCTTTGCTCGCTTGGCTCGCTTGGCTCGCTTGGCTCGCTTGGCTCGCTTGGCTCGCTTGGCTCGCTTGGCTCGCTTGGCTCGCTTGGCTCGTTTGACTCGTTTGACTCGTTTGACTCGTTTGACTCGGTTGACTCGCTTGGCTCGCTTGGCTCGCTTGGCTCGCTTGGCTCGCTTGGCTCGCTTGGCTCGCTTGGCTCGTTTGGCTCGTTTGGCTCGTTTGACTCGTTTTCCTCGTTTGACTCGTTTGACTCGTTTGACTCGTTTGACTCGTTTGACTCGTTTGGCTCGTTTGACTCGTTTGACTCGTTTGACTCGTTTCACTCGTTTCACTCGTTTCACTCGTTTGACTCGATTGTCCTGTTCGACCCGTTTCACTCGTTTGACTCGTTTCACTCGTTTCACTCGTTTCACTCGTTTCACTCGTTTCACTCGTTTGACTCGTTTGACTCGTTTGACTCGTTTGACTCGTTTCACTCGTTTCACTCGTTTGACTCGTTTGACTCGTTTGACTCGTTTGACTCGTTTGACTCGTTTGACTCGTTTGACTCGTTTGACTCGTTTGACTCGTTTGACTCGTTTGACTCGTTTGACTCGTTTGACTCGTTTGACTCGTTTGACTCGTTTGACTCGTTTGACTCGTTTGACTCGTTTGACTCGTTTGACTCGTTTGACTCGTTTGACTCGTTTGACTCGTTTGACTCGTTTGACTCGTTTGACTCGTTTGACTCGTTTGACTCGTTTGACTCGTTTGACTCGTTTGACTCGTTTGACTCGTTTGACTCGTTTGACTCGTTTGACTCGTTTGACTCGTTTGACTCGTTTGACTCGTTTGACTCGTTTGACTCGTTTGACTCGTTTGACTCGTTTGACTCGTTTGACTCGTTTGACTCGATTGTCCTGTTCGACCCGTTTCACTCGTTTAACTCGTTTCACTCGTTTGACTCGTTTGATTCGTTTGACTCGTTTGGCTCGTTTGGCTCGTTTGGCTCGTTTGGCTCGTTTGGCTCGTTTGGCTCGTTTGGCTCGTTTGGCTCGTTTGGCTCGTTTGGCTCGTTTGGCTCGTTTGGCTCGTTTGGCTCGTTTGGCTCGTTTGGCTCGTTTGGCTCGTTTGGCTCGTTTGACTCGATTGTCCTGTTCGACCCGTTTCACTTGTTTAACTCGTTTCACTCGTTTCACTCGTTTGACTCGTTTGACTCGTTTGACTCGTTTGACTCGTTTGACTCGTTTGACTCGTTTGACTCGTTTGACTCGTTTGACTCGTTTGACTCGTTTGACTCGTTTGACTCGTTTGACTCGTTTCGCTCGTTTGACTCGTTTCGCTCGTTTGACTCGTTTCGCTCGTTTGACTCGTTTCGCTCGTTTGACTCGTTTCGCTCGCTTGGCTCGCTTGGCTCGCTTGGCTCGCTTGGCTCGCTTGGCTCGCTTGGCTCGCTTGGCTCGCTTGGCTCGCTTGGCTCGCTTGGCTCGCTTGGCTCGCTTGGCTCGCTTGGCTCGCTTGGCTCGCTTGGCTCGCTTGGCTCGCTTGGCTCGCTTGGCTCGCTTGGCTCGCTTGGCTCGCTTGGCTCGTTTGGCTCGTTTGACACGTTTGACTCGTTTGACACGTTTGACTCGTTTGACTCGTTTGACTCGTTTGACTCGTTTGACTCGTTTGACTCGTTTGACTCGTTTGACTCGTTTGACTCGTTTGACTCGTTTGACTCGTTTGACTCGTTTGACTCGTTTGACTCGTTTGGCTCGTTTGGCTCGTTTGGCTCGTTTGGCTCGATGGCTCGTTTGACTCGATTGTCCTGTTCGACCCGTTTCACTCGTTTAACTCGTTTCACTCGTTTGACTCGTTTGACTCGTTTAACTCGTTTCACTCGTTTGACTCGTTTGACTCGTTTGACTCGTTTGGGTTGTTACGAGCCGGGGCTGCGGCAACGCAGTGGCCGGCGAGAAGGGTATTTCCCAAGGAATACGGTTTATGAGTTTGTTAGTTAGAGTGCGGACGAACCTGATGCGAAATCAGGGAGCCGCTAGGATTATCGGAAGCGAGGACGAACCTGATGCTAAATCAGGGAGCCTCTAGGAATGGAGTCACTCGCGGACGAACCTGATGCTAAATCAGGGAGCCACAGGAGGGTGATTCGTCGTGAACGAACCCGATGCGAAATCGGGGTGTCACTAGGATGATGTTCACAGACGAACTCGACGCGAAGTCGAGGAGCTGTTAGGAGGTTGGATTATTCACAGACGAACCTGGTGCGAAACCAGGGAGCTGTTCGGAGGTTGGTAGACTTACAGACGAACCTGATGCGAAATCAGGGAGCTGTAGGACACGGACGAACCTGATGCGAAATCAGGGAGCCGTAGGAGGGTTAAACGTGGACGAACCCGATGCGAAATCGGGGAGCCACTAGGTTGGTAAAGATTCCTTGTTTTGGATGAAGGTTTGCGAACGAACCTGATGCTAGATCAGGTTGTCGCGGGAAATGTTAGTAATGCCTCGTAACTCTTAATTTATGTTTGATACAACTCGAGCGGTAAAGCTGTATCAGTGGGTGAGTGCTACTAATATTATAAGGATCGCTGGGTAAAAGATGGGTTTCAACGAATCTACTCGATTTAGAGCGAACACCATTCGTGTATTCAATAACTAATTATTATACAAATGTAAGTGTCGCGATTAAATAGTGTAGTAAAAATGTATAAATTACCACTAATTTGCACGGTGTTGACGCACTGGCGATGCGGGGCGTACGAGTGGCTATTTCAAAGTGCCGAATAGAATATGAACCGAACTCGCGGATTCTATGAGGTTAACTTTGATTCTGACGGAGACTTTAGCTCGATCGTACTAATTTTAACCAGCTCTGTACGAGCGTGACACGACGTTATTCTACGCGTGATTGTACTGCTTTGAACCGAAGAGGGTTGAAACTGAAGGGTTTATATAGTCCCAAAATGAGTGGGGATTCGTTAAGAATTTCCATATAAGGAAATCCTTCGGGGTCGTCGTCGTGTCACTCCCGTTCCCATGGTCGCGATCCAGATGGTCAAGATCAAGAGCCCCTTAGTGGTGTATGATAAGCAAAGGATTTTAGGGCGTTTTCCCTTCGCAGACGCGAGCTCGAAAAGTGGTTGAGAGCGGCGTATGGGAAAATTCCACATACGTAACATCTCCCCCCTAAGACAAAACATCGCGATTCTCGTGATGCTTTTCAAAAGAAGGGAAAACGCCCCACAAATCCTTTCATAATTAAAGGTGTGAAAGAAAATTGTCGGGTGTAGTGTAGTGTAGTGTACTTATCGCTATTGTTGTGTGTGTTGGTTTAAGTGTCGGTGGGCACCACGTAGCCCATTTCCAGCCAATGGTCGACGACGTCCAGTGGAGGTTGTCCGGGTAGTCAGTCCAGCGTCAAGGTGGCGGTGAAGTCATCCTTCTGTTCTCCGTCAGCATTTCCATGCTGGCTGTTGTTAGCAGGAGTGTTGATTGGAACGGCTGAGTACACCTCAGGTATACCCTCACTGCTTGGCAGGGTATGTCTCAGGAGCAAGGTGGTAAGGACCATATCTGGGTTGACGGTCGGCTTATCGTTTTGCCGTGGATGGAGAATAAGCGTATTTTAATTTGTCCTGATGCTTTGTGATTAACTTTTTGTGCGTTCGCAATACTACGTTGTTTAGGTCCATCACGTCTATTATCTGGTACGGTCCAATGTAATGTGGATCAAACTTACTAGTGCGTGGTTCTTTGAGTACGTAGACAGGATCGCCTACGTTAAATGTTACTGGTTTTGCGTGTGCATCATAATAATTTTTCGAACGAATTTTTGCTTTGTTTAGGTTATCAGAAGCTATATTACGAATATTAGTCATGTGTGTTATTAATTCTATTAAGTAGTCTCCAAATGACTTTAATTTTTCGCCAGTTGGAAAAGAACTTGGTTCTCGAGCTGGTTTTCCAAAGATTAATTCGTACGGGGTGAAATTTGTTGCTTCATGAACGGATGTATTGTAAGAGAACATTGCAAACGGTATTAATAAATCCCAGTCTTCGTAATTATCCATGTAATGCTTGAGATATTCGGTGAGTACGATGTGACTTCGTTCTAAAGATCCGTTGGTTTGTGGTCTATATCCCGAGGTTGTGATTTGTTTGATTTTAAATATTTCGGATAAATTTGTCATTAGTGTTCCGATGAAGCTAGTTCCTTTGTCTGTTAATATTGCGCGGGGTGTACCGTAGATTGCGATGAAATGTCTAGCGAAAGCATCTGCAATTGTAGCGGCACGAATATTAGGTATTGCTACGGCTACGCAATATTTCGTTAGATTATCTTGAATGGTGAGAATGTGTCTGTTCCCACTCGGTGTAATTGGTAAAGGTCCCACTGTATCTAAGGAGATTTTGTCGAAGGCTCCTATAGGCGTGTCGGTGATCAACATCGGCTGACGGGTTTTCGCTCGGACTAATTTCTGTTCTTGACAACTTTGGCATCTTCGGATGTAGTCTTGAATATCGTTGCGCATTTGCGGCCAATGGAATCTTGATCGAATGCGTTTGTAGGTCTTCGTTACTCCTTTGTGTCCTCCGATTAAACTGTCGTGAGCTTCGCAAATGATGTGCTGTCTGTCCTCTTCGGATGGTGTTGTGATGATACAGTTGCATAAAGTGATCTGCAGGCCGGTTTCTATAAAAACCTCTTCTAATATCTTGACGAATTCGTTGGATGGTATTTTGTGAAGGTCTCCGGTGGCAGAAATACGAAATGATTTGATCCGATTTTGATCCAAGGTGTGTTGCAGAGTTTTCAATCCATTGAGCACATCTGCTCTTTTAATATTATCAAAGAAGTTGTCTGCGATTATTATACTGAATGTTTTAAATAGTCCATTGTCTGTAGTTATCACCTGTCCCCTTTTTGGTTGCGCTGCTAGGAGGTTTGGTTTATTAATTATTTCAGTGTCCAGCAGTAATTTTCCGACGGGGTTTACTAAATTGCAGTCGGCAGAAATGAAGTGTACGTAATGTCCTTCTTCAGCGGTAAAGGTATTGGAAGAAACAATAATTTTATGTGGTTGGTCTAGCGGGATCTCTTCTAGATCGTCAAGGTCGTTTGAATTCTCGGCGTCGGTAGTAAAAAATGGGTAAGGGTCAAGCGTGAGGTCAAAGACCCTAGGGTCCGTTGATCTGCTGTCAGGTGGTAGTCTCACACTTGTTTCGGGTGTAGGATCTGCAGGTAGCTGGTTTATTGAAGGTTGTAAAGGTTCATCCATGACTTCTGATGATACTAGCGGTGTACCGAGTAAATCTTGTTGAACGTTTCCTGCGTTTTCTATTACAGTATTTTCGAACGGTTCCTCAAAGGATATCAGATTGTCAAATAAGGTCTGGTCCTTATCTAAAGGGACGATTTGAGTGGAATTTGCTGCGGGCGAAAAACTGTTTATGGTTTCCTGGCGTTCATCTGGCATGGTTACCTCTTGAGATAAGCTGGGAAAAGATCGGTTCTTGTGTATTATTGGAGAATGTTGAACGTTCCCACGTGCGGTTTCTTCTATTTCGTCTGAGCTGCTGCTTGTCTCTCGGTACTTGGGTCGGTTTTCTCTGTCTCGTCGTAATTGCCGTACGCGGTGCCCAATTGTATCGATGTTGACGTCTGTTTTTGGTATCTGGACTTTGAAGTCAGGATCCTTGGGCTCTCGTGGAATAAGTGGTAGGCAGGCAGAAACGGGGTTGCGCGATAATGCGTCTGCGTTCTTATTCGTCTTTCCGGATTTATGGACAACCTGGTACTCGTACTCCAAAAGTCGGAGTTTCCATTTCATTAATCTAGAAGTGGGGTCCTTGACAGAGTGTAGCCACACCAGTGGTCTGTGATCAGTAACGAGGGTGAATGGAGTTCCATAGATGTAGGGCCTGAAGTACCTTACGGCGTAAACCATGGCCAAACATTCCTTTTCAGTAGCCGAATAGTTCTTCTCGGGTTTATTTAGGCTGCGGGATGCGTAGGCAATCGGCAGGTCATTTCCTATCTCCCCTTGACTAAGTACAGCTCCAATAGCGTAATCGGATGCATCTGTAGTTACAATGAACGGTTTACTGAAATCTGGATATTGCAATATGGGCTGAAGGCAAAGTTCGTTACGTAATTGCTTAAAACTTTGGTCTTGTTCTTCCGTCCATTTGAATTTGATGCCTTTTCCTAATAGATTAATTAAAGGTTTTGCTTTTGTGGTGAAATTAGGTACGAATCTTCGGTAATATCCTACAAGTCCTAAGAATTGTTGAATGTTCTTCTGCGTTGTAGGTGTGGGAAAATCTTGAACAGCTTTTAATTTCCTAGGGTCGGGTCTTACTCCTTCCTTTGAAATAATGTGTCCAAGGTATGCGACTTCCTTTCGCAGGAATTGGCATTTGTTGGTCTGCAGGGTTAATCCATGTTCTCGAAGGCGGTTTAACAGCTTTTTTACTTTGATATTATGTTCCTGTAATGATGATGCGTAGATCACTATGTCGTCCAAGTAGACAAAGAGGTCTGTTCCTTGAAGTCCAGTGAGTGCTTGGTCCATCAGGCGTTGAAAGGTGGGTGGTGCATTCTTTAATCCGAAAGGCATTCGAGAGAATTCGTAATGTCCATTTGGAGTAGTGAATGCTGTTTTTGCTTTATCTTTCGGATCCATCTCTATTTGATGAAATCCACTAGCGAGATCAAAGACTGAAAAATATTTAGCTCCTCCTAGTCGATCTAAAATCTCGGTGATTTGAGGTAATGGATATTTATCAGAAATTGTTATTTCGTTGAGACCGCGGAAATCTATTACCAGACGCCAACGTTTCATTCCATTTTCGTCTTCTTTTTTCGGGACGATCCATAAAGGTGAATTGTACGGAGATTTGGAAGGAGTGATTATGCCATTTGACAATAACGCGCTAATTTGTTTTTGAATTTCCTTTTGATGAATGAGAGGATAGCGATATTGTCTTGTATTGATTGGAATATCGTTAGATGTATGGATTGAGTGTTTAAAGTCGCGGGCCTTTCCAAGTTTATCTCCGGAAAGATAAAAACGGTCGGGAAAATCTCTAACTAAATTGGTAACGAAATCTAGTTCCTCCTTGTTCAAATGTTTTGTGTTTAGGGCTTCTAAGATTTTCTGCATTCTATCTTCTTTGGTTCTGAATTTTGACGGGTGTTCAGCAGCTGGATACAAATCTTCGTCTGATGAACTGAAGATATCGAAGGGCTCCAATGTTTGCGGTTCTATCTCCACGTCTAGGGGTACATCGCTGGTATTTGTTGCCATAACGTAGCACTTCCCGTCATTGTTCTTTACAACTGCTTCCCCTATGTAGAGATGTTCGAGAGTCTTGATACGTGGTAAATATCCTTCCCTAATCCTCGGGTTTGTTATTGTTATAGCAATCTGTTGCGACGTCCTGGGCTCGATACGATGTTTGGTCGACGTCGGTAGTTTGTTAGTTTGAGGTATGTCCTGATAATTTGAAAAACGCAGAGGTCGGGTTGGTTTATTTTTTAATACTAAAGTCCCATGGTAATAGGAAATTTCGGCCTCCTCCTGTTTTAAAAATGGGCTTCCTATTAGTCCGTCTGCTTCTATTGCAAGTTCTTTTACCACATAGAAGAGTGCGGGACTTTCGTGGATGTGAAGAATTGTTGTTCCTAAGGTATGAATTGGATTAGTTGTAATTCCGGTTAACTCGATTTCTTCCCGAGAGCTTATCGCGGCTTGCTCTCCCAGGGCGTTAATGACTACTAAATTAACGGACGCTCCACCATCGATTAGGAATTCTCCCGTTCCTGACTCCAGTTCTGGAACCTTGATGTTGATGCGTGGGGCAGGTGCTTCCTTGATGAGGGTTTCTCTTCGAAGCGGACTGTCCTTTGGCGAGCTTCTTTGTTTCCGCTCATCGTGTCGCCTATACGAGGCGAAATCCACTTCGAAAAGTGGTTGAGAGCGGCGTATGGGAAAATTCCACATACGTAACAAACGAGTGAAACGAGTCAAACGAGTGAAACGAGTCAAACGACCCAAACGAGTCAAACGAGTCAAACGACCCAAACGAGTCAAACGAGTCAAACGAGTCAAACGAGTGAAACGAGTTAAACGAGTGAAACGGGTCGAACAGGACAATCGAGTCAAACGAGTCAAACGAGTCAAACGAGTCAAACGAGTCAAACGAGTCAAACGAGTCAAACGAGTCAAACGAGTCAAACGAGTCAAACGAGTCAAACGCGTCAAACGAGTCAAACGAGTCAAACGAGTCAAACGAGTCAAACGAGTGAAACGAGTCAAACGACCCAAACGAGTCAAACGAGTCAAACGACCCAAACGAGTCAAACGAGTCAAACGAGTCAAACGAGTGAAACGAGTTAAACGAGTGAAACGGGTCGAACAGGACAATCGAGTCAAACGAGCCAAACGAGCCAAACGACCCTGTTACGTATGTGGAATTTTCCCATACGCCGCTCTCAACCACTTTTCGAGCTCGCGTCTGCGAAGGGAAAACGCCCTAAAATCCTTTGCTTATCATACACCACTAAGGGGCTCTTGATCTTGACCATCTGGATCGCGACCATGGGAACGGGAGTGACACGACGACGACCCCGAAGGATTTCCTTATATGGAAATTCTTAACGAATCCCCACTCATTTTGGGACTATATAAACCCTTCAGTTTCAACCCTCTTCGGTTCAAAGCAGTACAGTCACGCGTAGAGTAACGTCGTGTCACGCTCGTACAGAGTTGGTTAAATCGAGTACGATCGAGCTAAAGTCTCCGTCAGAATCAAAGTTAACCTCATAGAATCCGCGAGTTCGGTTCATATTCTATTCGGCACTTTGAAATAGCCACTCGTACGCCCCGCATCGCCAGTGCGTCAACACCGTGCAAATTAGTGGTAATTTATATACTTTTACTACACTATTTAATCGCGACACTTACATTTGTATAATAATTAGTTATTGAATACACGAATGGTGTTCGCTCTAAATCGAGTAGATTCGTTGAAACCCATCTTTTACCCAGCGATCCTTATAATATTAGTAGCACTCACCCACTGATACAGCTTTACCGCTCGAGTTGTATCAAACATAAATTAAGAGTTACGAGGCATTACTAACATTTCCCGCGACAACCTGATCTAGCATCAGGTTCGTTCGCAAACCTTCATCCAAAACAAGGAATCTTTACCAACCTAGTGGCTCCCCGATTTCGCATCGGGTTCGTCCACGTTTAACCCTCCTACGGCTCCCTGATTTCGCATCAGGTTCGTCCGTGTCCTACAGCTCCCTGATTTCGCATCAGGTTCGTCTGTAAGTCTACCAACCTCCGAACAGCTCCCTGGTTTCGCACCAGGTTCGTCTGTGAATAATCTAACCTCCTAACAGCTCCTCGACTTCGCGTCGAGTTCGTCTGTGAACATCATCCTAGTGACACCCCGATTTCGCATCGGGTTCGTTCACGACGAATCACCCTCCTGCGGCTCCCTGATTTCGCATCAGGTTCGTCCGCGAGTGACTCCATTCCTAGAGGCTCCCTGATTTAGCATCAGGTTCGTCCTCGCTTCCGATAATCCTAGCGGCTCCCTGATTTCGCATCAGGTTCGTCCGCACTCTAACTAACAAACTCATAAACCGTATTCCTTGGGAAATACCCTTCTCGCCGGCCACTGCGTTGCCGCAGCCCCGGCTCGTAACACGTTTGACTCGCTTGGCTCGCTTGGCTCGCTTGGCTCGCTTGGCTCGCTTGGCTCGCTTGGCTCGGTTGGCTCGCTTGGCTCGCTTGGCCCGCTTGGCTCGCTTGGCTCGCTTGGCTCGCTTGGCTCGCTTGGCTCGTTTGGCTCGTTTGGCTCGTTTGGCTCGTTTGGCTCGTTTGGCTCGTTTGGCTCGTTTGGCTCGTTTGACTCGATTGTCCTGTTCGACCCGTTTCACTCGTTTAACTCGTTTGACTCGTTTGACTCGTTTGACTCGTTTGACTCGTTTGACTCGTTTGACTCGTTTGACTCGTTTGACTCGTTTGACTCGTTTGACTCGTTTGACTCGTTTCGCTCGTTTGACTCGTTTCGCTCGTTTGACTCGTTTCGCTCGTTTGACTCGTTTCGCTCGTTTGACTCGTTTCGCTCGTTTGACTCGTTTCGCTCGATTGACTCGTTTCGCTCGTTTGACTCGCTTGGCTCGCTTGGCTCGCTTGGCTCGCTTGGCTCGCTTGGCTCGCTTGGCTCGCTTGGCTCGCTTGGCTCGCTTGGCTCGCTTGGCTCGCTTGGCTCGCTTGGCTCGCTTGGCTCGCTTGGCTCGCTTGGCTCGCTTGGCTCGCTTGGCTCGCTTGGCTCGCTTGACTCGCTTGACTCGCTTGACTCGTTTGACTCGTTTGACTCGTTTGACTCGTTTGACTCGTTTGGCTCGCTTGGCTCGCTTGGCTCGCTTGGCTCGCTTGGCTCGCTTGGCTCGCTTGGCTCGCTTGGCTCGCTTGGCTCGCTTGGCTCGCTTGGCTCGCTTGGCTCGCTTGGCTCGCTTGGCTCGCTTGGCTCGCTTGGCTCGCTTGGCTCGCTTGGCTCGCTTGGCTCGCTTGGCTCGCTTGGCTCGCTTGGCTCGCTTGGCTCGCTTGGCTCGCTTGGCTCGTTTGGCTCGTTTGGCTCGTTTGACTCGTTTGACACGTTTGACTCGTTTGACTCGTTTGACTCGTTTGACTCGTTTGACTCGTTTGACTCGTTTGGCTCGTTTGGCTCGTTTGGCTCGTTTGGCTCGTTTGGCTCGTTTGACTCGATTGTCCTGTTCGACCCGTTTTACTCGTTTAACTCGTTTCACTCGTTTGACTCGTTTGACTCGTTTGACTCGTTTGGGTCGTTTGACTCGTTTGACTCGTTTGGGTCGTTTGACTCGTTTCACTCGTTTGACTCGATGGTCCTGTTCGACCCGTTTCACTCGTTCGACCCGTTTGACACGTTTGACTCGTTTGACTCGTTTGACTCGTTTGACTCGTTTGACTCGTTTGACTCGTTTGACTCGTTTGACTCGTTTGACTCGTTTGACTCGTTTGGCTCGTTTGGCTCGTTTGGCTCGTTTGGCTCGTTTGGCTCGTTTGACTCGTTTGGCTCGTTTGACTCGTTTGACTCGTTTGACTCGTTTGACTCGTTTGACTCGTTTGACTCGATTGGCTCGTTTGACTCGTTTGACTCGTTTGACTCGTTTGACTCGTTTGACTCGTTTGACTCGTTTGACTCGTTTGACTCGTTTGACTCGTTTGACTCGTTTGACTCGTTTGACTCGTTTGACTCGTTTGACTCGTTTGACTCGTTTGACTCGTTTGACTCGTTTGACTCGTTTGACTCGTTTGACTCGTTTGACTCGTTTGACTCGTTTGACTCGTTTGACTCGTTTGACTCGTTTGACTCGTTTGACTCGTTTGACTCGTTTGACTCGTTTGACTCGTTTGACTCGTTTGACTCGTTTGACTCGTTTGACTCGTTTGACTCGTTTGACTCGTTTGACTCGTTTGACTCGTTTGACTCGTTTGACTCGTTTGACTCGTTTGACTCGTTTGACTCGTTTGACTCGTTTGACTCGTTTGACTCGTTTGACTCGTTTGACTCGTTTGACTCGTTTGGCTCGTTTGGCTCGTTTGGCTCGTTTGGCTCGTTTGGCTCGTTTGGCTCGTTTGGCTCGTTTGGCTCGTTTGGCTCGTTTGGCTCGTTTGGCTCGTTTGGCTCGTTTGGCTCGTTTGGCTCGTTTGGCTCGTTTGGCTCGTTTGGCTCGTTTGGCTCGTTTGGCTCGTTTGGCTCGTTTGGCTCGTTTGGCTCGTTTGGCTCGTTTGGCTCGTTTGGCTCGTTTGGCTCGTTTGGCTCGTTTGGCTCGTTTGGCTCGTTTGGCTCGTTTGGCTCGTTTGGCTCGTTTGGCTCGTTTGGCTCGTTTGGCTCGTTTGGCTCGTTTGGCTCGTTTGGCTCGTTTGGCTCGTTTGTCTCGTTTGGCTCGTTTGGCTCGTTTGGCTCGTTTGGCTCGTTTGGCTCGTTTGACTCGATTGTCCTGTTCGACCCGTTTCACTCGTTTAACTCGTTTCACTCGTTTGACTCGTTTGACTCGTTTGACTCGTTTGACTCGTTTGACTCGTTTGACTCGTTTGACTCGTTTGACTCGTTTGACTCGTTTGACTCGTTTGACTCGTTTGACTCGTTTGACTCGTTTGACTCGTTTGACTCGTTTCGCTCGTTTGACTCGTTTCGCTCGTTTGACTCGTTTCGCTCGTTTGACTCGTTTCGCTCGTTTGACTCGTTTCGCTCGTTTGACTCGTTTCGCTCGTTTGACTCGTTTCGCTCGTTTGACTCGCTTGGCTCGCTTGGCTCGCTTGGCTCGCTTGGCTCGCTTGGCTCGCTTGGCTCGCTTGGCTCGCTTGGCTCGCTTGGCTCGCTTGGCTCGCTTGGCTCGCTTGGCTCGCTTGGCTCGCTTGGCTCGCTTGGCTCGCTTGGCTCGCTTGGCTCGCTTGGCTCGCTTGGCTCGCTTGGCTCGCTTGGCTCGCTTGGCTCGCTTGGCTCGCTTGGCTCGCTTGGCTCGCTTGGCTCGCTTGGCTCGTTTGGCTCGTTTGACACGTTTGACTCGTTTGACTCGTTTGACTCGTTTGACTCGTTTGACTCGTTTGACTCGTTTGACTCGTTTGACTCGTTTGGCTCGTTTGGCTCGATTGGCTCGTTTGGCTCGTTTGGCTCGTTTGACTCGTGTTACGTTCGGAACGTAAAATTTTTCTTTTTGGTCAGGATATGTATCAACAACGCCTAGCGTTATGGGAAATCCCTCGTTGATCATACTCCTGCCTATTAATTAATAATATTTTTGATAGACCAAGAACCCCTTTTCTTGGAGCGTCGTCGTCTCGACGTATTGCCGTCCCGTGATACAGATAAGGCGGTGCTGACGCAGCGGCAATCTCACCAGAGAGTCGCGTTCGAAAGGACCAGTGATTCTCCTTCTGTGCCGAATCCATCCTGTGTAAGCGGCAGGAGTGCGTTTCAACAATGCCTTGCAGCATTGTGGGAGAACCCTCGCTGAGAACACCTCTGACCGCCGCGTTAAACATTGTAACATAATCAGTAACGGCTACAGCGGGAATGCGCAGACTGGATCATTTCTTAGAATACTGACGGAATTGTATACTCTACATCCGGTGCAGGGAACCGCGCCTTCCCACGGTTTTGTCGCATGTGTGAATTAATTAATTAATTGATTATAATTTATTGTTAAAATTGAATACCCAACACAATTTCTGATAGTCCAACGACTGTGGGATTTCCCTAGTCAGAAATCGTGTATATGAGTTTATGAATATTGAGGAAAAGCCCCTAGCTGTGCGAAATTGTATAGTTTCAGGATGTGGGATGTCATGTTTTCCTGTGCGTACTAATGTTCCGTAAAGATTGATCATGTATTTGAATCGGGAGTCTGATGGATGAACGTGAACACGCACACACACCGCCTCATTAAGTAGACGGGCCCATGGTAGCGCGGCCGAGCGATAAAATGCAGCGTAAGCATTTTCGGTACGGACCCACCCTGGTCGCTGCCGGGAGCGTGAAGCTGCGACACTCCGTGACGATAAATCGTGAGGTACGTGTCGCTGGGTCCGCGAGTGTTTCGAGCTAGAGTTCCTCGGTAGTGAAACCGTGTGAAAGACTCGCTTCGCGAAACAACTAATTCATTTTATTAAACTTAGCGAAACAAATATTCTAATAACTTCGAAACTATTTATTTGTTAACGATTTACCTTAAGACTTCAACGGATTTGCTCAATTAAGATTATAATTATTCAATTTTCAAAAACGAAACCAAGTGTGTGCGTGTTCGCGTTTAATCATCTTTTCTGATTCAGGTTTATCAGCGACTCAGAGCTATACAAGCTGCAAGTTTTAATCCTAAAACGGAAATTAAAAGCATTTTGTCATTTATATCAACTGTGACTGTCTGGTGAGTTGTACATCTTATCTCTTTCTGTACACGGAAATACATTGTTATAATTGATTCGAAACTAACGATAATTTCTGACAGTCAATCGACTGTGGGATTCCCCTAGTCAGGAGTTATCTCCAATTATATCAAATATCTATGTTTTGTGAAATGATATATTGAGTTGTCCATATTTTATTATTTCATTGCTATGTTCTTTTGCTTCATTCGTTATTTAATCATTAAAACCTTTATTTACTATTAAATTCTACTCATCAATTACCTATCTGATTCCACTGAAAAGTCCCGTACGGGACTAGAGCACCAACGATCCCAAAATCTACCCCTTATCCATCCGATAAGGTACTTAGAGAATTAAAATTTAAAATAATTGACTGTTACAAGCGCGGCGAGCCTCCTTGCTTTTCAAACGAAAATATCCAATACTGCAACTTCTGATAGTCTAATGACTGTGGGATATCCCTAATCTGAAGTTGTAAGTATAAAACGTGCCGCTCGAACACTAAAGCCCGCGGCGCGTAACAGATCTGGTGGCAGCGGTGGGATACCAGGAATTTCTTGTAAAAAAAAAAAAAAAAACTTCCTGGGTGCTCATATTCATTGAAATCGGATAGAATTTATAAAATTTTCCATTTTTGTATATATTATCAGTGTGGTCGTGGTAGCGCTGGGTCTATTATCTATATTTATTGACTCGTTCTGGCTATATATTTCATTTCAAACATTTAACCATGGCTCAGGACGCAAGCGCAATGATGACCTCCATGGCGGAGTGCTTGACTATTCAGAATAGTACGTTAAATATTCCTTACTTTGATGGGAAGGGCGTTCCTCTGAAGGATTTTGTACAGGATGTGCAAAATAGTGCAAGTCTAGTGCCTCCTGCGTTAGAGGGATCATTTTTGAAATCAATATTAGGGAAATTGAAGGGTCCAGCCCGCGATAGCACGTATGGAAAAACATTTAAGACAGTTAATGAATTAATTAAACATCTAAAGGGTAGATTCGCCCCTGGCAAAAATTATCCTTACTATCAACATGAAATAGAAAATATTCGGATGAAAAAGGAAGAATCAGTTAGCGATTTTTATGACAGATTAAACATATTAATTAGCGGAGCTCGAGTTGCGCTAGAAGATAGTTATGGAGAGAATGCAGAACAAATGCTATTGCCATTAAAAGAATGTGGATTGGAAGCTTATATTCGCGGACTTCCAGATGAAATAGCGCGATCAGTAGATGCGCGTGACCCTAAAACTTTAGACGATGCGAGAAAATTTGCAGTACGTATAGAAACGCGAATGAAATCCGGAATATTACCTTCGAATGAAACTCAGAAAGTATCATTTAATCAGAATAATAGCTATCCTCGATCATCGAATCCTTACTATCAGGATTACGCTAATCGCCAATCTATAAATCCTCCTCGCTATCATAATTATGCAATTCGAAACGAAGAAGAGAATCGCACACGTTCTCCAAGTCCCAGTCCAGACGTAAGCGGAACGCCAATAGGAATTTTGAAACCTCCATCACGCAACCATTTTTACAATCCACCGGGATTTCCTCCGCATCCATATTATCCGCCTTATTTCTATCCGCCAATGCCATATCCAAATTATTATCCCTACCACCATTATAATGCAAATAGTAATGAACCATCACGTTCAGCGAGAGATGGATATTCACAAGGGTCTAGACCAAGATCTCCATCTCCCGTTCCTTCATCAACGAGACCGGGTTCTCCATATAATAGAAATACTAGACCCGAAGATAGAAATGACCATTTAAACGCACAAATGACCCGACGGACGGACGCGACATCGAGTCATTCGGAAAAAGAGCGTCATGCAACAGTAAAATTTCTGGCAAACCAAGAAAAATCGCAACGATAGAAAAACCCGAATCCCCATTAGTAAAAATGATGGGTAAGGAGTTGAATATGGGTTGTGCGTATTTCCTCGTAGATACAGGAGCAGATATAAATATAATCAAATTAAGCGCCCTTGACGACAATGTTTCAGTCGCGCTTCACGAATCAGTTGCTATCTCAGGAATAACTCCGGATACGACAGAGACTTTAGGTACCACAATAGTTACATTATTAGGCAAACCTGTAAAATTTCATGTCGTAAGATCTTCATTCGTACTACGTTGCGATGGTATATTAGGTAAAGAGTATCTCTCACAAGAGCAGGCTGAAATTTCCTTCGCCCATAACACACTGGTAACCCGAAGCGATCCTATTAAACCCATACCTTTTATTGGCCATGATCCAGTACCTCGTAGGGTAGGACCCCGAGTTTTATATTTAAAAGCACGTACTAGACAAGCGGTTGCCATTGACGTTACGAATCAGGATTTAAAAGAGGGATATTTACAAAAAATTGAAACTATAGATGGCTTGTACATTGGTGAAGCTGTCGTGTCTGTAAATGACCAAGGTGCATGTCACGTCTTTGCTGTTAACACAACGGATAAGGATGTCGAAGTCGAAATTCCGCCACAAGAATTAATTCCATTTGAGTATCATAACTTCCCCGAAGAACAAAATTATTTCGATTCTGATACGGAAGATGAGACCTTGCCAATCGCGGAAGATAGAGTTTTAGAAATCATTAAAAAATTGCGTCTCGATCATTTGAACGAAGAAGAACGGGATCATGTAATTAAAATCATTAAAGAATTTCCGGAACGATTCCACTTGCCTTGTGATAAATTACCATGTACATCATACATTAAACATAGAATCCCCACAGTAGATGATGTTCCTGTGAATACGCGACAGTATCGCTTCCCTCCGGTTCATAAAGATGAAATAGAAAAACAGGTCCGTAATAAACTCAATAATGGAATAATAGTACCTTCAAATTCACCGTATAATTCGCCCATTTGGATTGTTCCGAAGAAACCAGATTCTAAAGGCAATCTGAGATGGAGAATAGTCATAGATTTCCGTAATCTTAACGAAAAAACCATTGGCGATGCATATCCTTTACCAAACATTACCGATATACTGGATCACTTAGGTGAAGCTCGATATTTTTCAACATTTGACTTAGCAAGCGGATTTCAACAAATTGAGATGGATCCTAAAGATAGACAAAAAACAGCCTTCACGACTCCAAATGGTCATTACGAATATATCCGAATGCCGGAAGGTCTCAAAAATGCTCCAGCGACTTTTCAAAGGTTAATGGATCAAGTCTTACGCGGATTACAGGGTGTAGAAGTTTTCGTTTATTTGGATGATATTGTGGTATATGCTAAAAATTTAGAAGAGCATGAAAAGAAAATTCGTCGTTTATTCACGCGTTTGGCCGATGCAAAATTAACTTTACAACCGGATAAGTGCGAATTTCTCAAAATAGAAGTTGCTTACCTAGGACATGTTATTAGTCGGGCAGGTGTAAAACCAGATCCCAAAAAGATTAGTGCAGTAAAGAATTTTCCTCGCCCGAAAAATCAGAAAAACATTAGGCAATTTCTAGGTTTAGCAGGATATTATAGACGCTTTATCAAAAACTTCGCTGAAAAGGCTAAACCGTTGTCGGATTTGCTAAAGAAAAATTCTACCTTCATTTGGGGAAAAGAGCAAAAGAAAGGATTTTTGGAATTACGAAAAGCACTTTGTAAAAGCCCCATACTTCAATATCCAAATTTCGATAATCAATTCACTTTAACTACAGATGCGTCAGATTATGCTATAGGCGCTGTACTTAGTCAGGAAATCGATGGTCAAGATCTACCAGTTGCATACCTTTCTAGGATTCTAACTAAACCAGAACAAAATTATTTCACTACAGAAAAAGAATGTTTGGCAGTCCTTTATGCAATTTTACACTTCAGACCATATTTATACGGCCGAAAATTCACCCTTGTTAGTGATCATGAACCGTTAAGGTGGATTAATTCAATAAAAGATCCAGGACAAAGATTGATCCGTTGGCGACTAAAATTACGAGATTATGAGTACGAATTTGTTCATAAGGCAGGAAAATTAAACACAAATGCTGATGCCTTATCAAGGAATCCGGTCATAGTAAACGAACTATGTTCGTCTGATGATTTCAGTTTATCGGATTCCTCTGATGACGCAAAATCAGAGTTACAACCTGAATGCCCAAAATTATTACCAATAAATAAACCTTCAACAACGTGCAAACGAACACCGACATCTTCGGGATCAGATGTTTCCAAACCTAAGGAAAAAGTAGCTAGCTTACCGGGAAAATCAAAAATAGGGAAACCAGTAAGTTCAATGCCTAAACCCAAGAAATCTATACCTTTAGATACCAGTGCAATAGCAACTAGAACGCGAGCAAAGACCGAAGTTCCGGGACCATCAAAATCACAGGAATTAGGTAAATCAAAAGAGCTTTCTCTAGCGGAGGATGACGATTCTGATGACGAACAGTCAGATCCGCCTATATTCCGTCAACGAAGGAGTACACTGCCGAATCTGGGATTTCATCCTAAACAGATGGTGGAGAAACCTAAAATCCCAGATTCACAGGGTGCAGTGCCCGATACGGAATTGCGGGAGAGGGGGAGTGAGTCCGAAGTAGAGAAAACTATTGCCATCAATTTACCCGAAGTTCGCGATAGTGATACAGATGATCAGAACAAACCGGCGTCCACATTTATAGATTTAGAAGAGCTACAAGAGTCTTTCAATAGATTTGAAAAATCATTATTAGATAAAAGCGCTCAATTACAGGAAATTGAGAAGGAAGCTGTTCTATTGGATACCCTTTCCGAGGGAGACATTGTGGACGAACGTACACAAGAAATATTAAAAGATATGGATCCATATGATGACGATACTGGGGACGAGGAATTAAATAGACGAATAGAAAAATTATTACAACAAGCTAGGGATTCCGAAAAGGATAGCCAAATTTCAAATCCAAGGCGTGAGGAAACGGCGAGTAAAGCACCTCAACTAAAAAATATTCCGGAAGAATCAGAACTAGAAATAACTGCAATAGGAGTGCCTGATAGTACGATCGTTAATAGGCCTAGATACAGTTCAACCTTACCTACCCCGATAATAGATCCAAGTCCTATAGCACTTTCAACACCATTTCCAAACACAACGACTGATCAAACTCCCAAGGAGGGAGGTAGGCAACCTATCGTTCAAAAGTCTACTCCTAGGCAACTTTTCCCACAAATCTCAAATTCATCATCCATATACATCCCGGACGCTGATTACATACCTCCGGATATAGAATTCGAATATCGCAACAAGCAATACAAAAGTAAAGACATCGTAACTTCTACGAGACAAAATCTAACGTATTATAGATCAAACTATGTACATTTCATTTCTTCCGATTGTGAACTTGTTACACCAGTGAGTATATTGCTCTCCGACCTAGGCATCATCAATGCGAACGACTTAAAAGAAGCAAAGCCCAGAGTGGGTCAAATACTAATAACAAAGCGCGGTAAAAATAGAATCTTTAGCGTAGTCATAAAAGGGAGACATTTTGATAAAATTTCCACTCAGGATTTGGAACTTGGCTTACAGAACCTAAGAAAAATACTTTCAGATTTAGATATAACGGGTCTAAGAATTTCACAGAATGGCGACTTTACAGACGAATTACCTCAAGGTACGTTAATAGAAATATTAAGGAATACATTTGAGGATAGCAATATTGAAATAGCCCTTTGTTACGGAAACACTCAGGTACCTCCGGAAGAACTTCGCCTGAAAATCATTTCAGAGTTACATGAAAGTTTGGTAGGAGGACACAAGGGTTTAACAAAGACATATTGCAGGATTCGAGAACGATTTTATTGGCCAGGTATGCGTAATGATATTCAAAATTATATCCGTACTTGCAATAGTTGCCAGAATCAAAAATTAGTACGAACTAAAACTCGCGAACCAATGTTAATTACTGACACTCCATTAGAGCCATTTTCCAAAGTATCATTGGATACTGTAGGTCCTTTACCTACTACTCCCAGCGGGAATAAACATATTCTAACTATGCAAGATAATTTGACAAAATATTGCATAGCTGTCCCTGTTCCAGATATAAAAGCTGAAACAATAGCTCATGCATTGGTAACTAATCTTATATTGCAGTATGGAACACCACGTGCAATACTAACGGATAAAGGGACTAGTTTCATTAATAAGATAATTCGGAATTTAGCTAAAATCTTCAAAATTCAACATGTCACTACATCCGGGTATAGACCCCAAACCAATGGTGCATTAGAAAGAAGTCACATAGTATTAACCGAATACATAAGCCATTACATGAATGATTTTGACGATTGGGATAGATTAGTACCCTTTGCTATGTTTTCTTATAATACATCTGTCCATGAAGCCACAAATTTTACCCCGTATGAATTAGTTTTTGGCAAACTTGCGCGTTGCCCGAGTTCCTTCCCAGACGGCGAGAATTTGGTCACATACAATTCATATTTACATGATCTAATAACGCGACTTTCGGAGATGCAAGTAATAGCAGGACAAAATTTGGTTCAGGCAAAAGAAAGATCAAAATTGTATTATGATAGAAACGCCCGTCCCTTCAGAGGGAAAATAGGAGACATGGTACGTGTTTTGGTAGAACCAAAAAGAGGAAAATTTGCCCGGCGCTACCACGGACCATATAAAATTATTGGGATATTAGAAGGAAACAATGTTTTGTTAAGAGATGAAGTTGGTAAAATGCTCACCAAACATGTCGATAAATTACAATTAAATTGGAGTCCTGATTGATTTGACTGATTCAGGTTGAGAGATGACGCTGACCCGACTGATACTCTTTCTTACTCTGCAACACATCGCGCGGACCCAGGAACTATACAGACTGACACGTACGGATTCGAACCCGGGTTTATACTTTGAAAAGATCAACGCAATTAGATTTCAAAGGGCCGATTGGCGTTTCATGCTAGTTATAGATATAGATAAAATAGTAGCTGAATTTCCGAATGAATTCGAGAAAATTGAACAAACTTACAGTTTATGTACTAAATTTCCAACCCCGATACAATGTGATTCCTTACTACGGGCAAAATACTTAAACAATATGGTACGAGAAGCATCAGATTTACGGATGGAACTTATAGAATTGAGCACAGAAATTAAGAGTTCAGAATATGAACCACATAATTTGCCTAAAGCTATCACGCGCAGAAATGCACCCTTCGGATTCATAGGTTCAATTAGCCATGCTTTATTTGGAACTTTAGACAGTGATGATGCTGAATACATTAACAAGGAAATAGATAAGATATATGCTGATCAGAAAAAGATCACCCAACTTGTCAAAAATCAAACCCATATAATCATAAGTGATCTGCATAAAGTTCATAAAACTTTCAACCGAATTGCCGTAGAAGTAAAAACCAATAGACAGAAGATTTCCGAATTAGAAATGCAAATTGATAAACAATTAGCCTTGAATTATAGCTTAGCAATGAGTCAATATTCAGCATCTGTTGAGACCTCTTTAAAGCATTATATTACTGCAACGCAACGCTTTATCACGGCTTTGATTACTGCACGCAACGGAAAATTACATCCATCATTATTGAGCGGATCTAGTTTCAAAACAACAGTAAACGAGATACATAATTCAATGATCGATTTTGAACTTCCTATACCACGGGATCATCAACGAATTGAGGATTTGGTCAAGATGTCCCGTGTCAACTTAAGATATATAACAGGAAAAATGGTCGTGACGGTACACATACCATTAGTAAATCGGATTGAATATGACTTTTATAAAATACACATATTACCAATTCCTCAGTATTTAAACAATAGCTTTGACGATAATGGTAATAGAACCATAATTTCGGCTTTCATTTTACCGGAATTTCCATATATGGGAATAAGCACTGACCATTCAAAATTCTTCGGATCGGATAAAGGATTCATAGATTCTTGCACTTGGGCATGGCATTATTACATTTGCCCACAGGACGTCCCGTTGCAAGATGTGGCTCACAGAACTTGTGAAACTTCACTATTACTTCAACCGGATCCAAAATTCTTACGCTTGTGTAATATTAGAATCATGCCGTATCACGTACCTTCCTGGCGAAAATTAACTACACTTGGCGGATGGTTATATTCATTTGAACAACCTGAACCGATGCAGATTCTATGCGGCCGGAAAAAGAATGCCCATACCACCATAGTTGGAACAGGAATCTTGGAAATACATCCAGATTGTTTTGCAAAAACACGATATCACACCTTATTAGGATCAAAAACATACCTGAGCAGAGATTCTTATTATTACATTCCTAATATGTTACTGAATATTAGCCTGATATCACCTAATATCTATCAGTATTCCAAGGGAAAACACACCCCAATGAATCTATTTCCAAACGACAATAATAAACTGGAACGCACATCTGATTCTTTGTACGAAATTGAAGCCCAACTAGAGGAAATTGGAGAACATCACCGAGCAAGAAAATCACATTTGTCATTGACGTACGGAACAATAGCGGCACAGGCCTTAATTATAACAGGATTGATGATTTACTATTTCTGGGATCCACTGAAGACCTTGTTCCTGAGGAACCGGGGCCCGAAACATGTAACTGAGGAAGCCCCAGCCAATCAACCTGCTGCAATACCGTTGCAAGAATCGTCTATTCCGGAAAACAGACCACCGTTGCCTATTCAGAGGGCGATGATAAACTGCTAGAAATATCTATACCCAATAGCAAACCCTGACAGTCCAAGGACTATGGGAATTCCCTTGTCAGAAATTGTTGTTGGTTACGATTCTTCTAATGTTCTTTTCCTTCTTTGATAATGAAAATGTTATTTCATAATTTTGGTCTTGCTTTCTGTGACTGTCTGTACACTAGCGAAATGGCATCATCCAGTTTCTCCCGGCCGGAGACTCTCGATCGGCGACTGTTCGTCAGCCGTTTGGCGCCGTATACCAAAAAGGAGAAGCTGATGGAGATATTCCGCCCGTATGGGGTTGAACATGTGGTGGTGCTGCGGAAGACATCGGGGAATCATGCTTTCGTGACCTTTAAGTCTATGGACGGTGCAAGGAAGGCTTTGGCTGCGGCGGACGCAGGAATAATATGCCACAAGAGGAAGCTAAGGGTGTTGATGGCGGACTCGTGGCACAGCACCAAATTAATTCCCCCAAGACCCGACGTGAACCCATTCCCTGGTTTAGATTTGCGTGAACAGATTCCACTCCCAATAGAATGCATCTCCAAAATTGCCAACTACTTGCCGTTTGCTGACAGGAGCCGTCTAGAAATGGTGTCTAGAAGGTGGCGACTCGGAAGCCTGGCCTCGTATCACGGTCTCCGCCATATCGACCTGAATAACTGGTGCTGGCCGAATACATGGGAGGGGACGATAGTGAGCACCGAGTCATTTTACTGGCTCCTGAAGAGAGCAGGTAGTCAGTTAAAGAGCATACGGATAAATGAAGAACCATTGGCAAAATGTTTGAGACCCCAAGTTATCTCCATTGCCGTAAGGAGTTGTCCAGAACTGCAAGCAATAGATCTAACTGCTGTGACGATCCGGCCATCGACCTTGAGAGACCTGGAGTTGGGGGCACCACGTCTTACTTGCCTCAAACTGGGGAAATGCGAGGGTCCCGTGGATCCTGAACTCTTTAAGGTCCTGGCCCTAGCAGGAAGCCTAAAGTCCTTCTGTGTTACGAACACAGACATCACTGGGAAGTCCCTTCTGGCAATCAACAAAAACTTAGAAACATTTTCTCTCCACCGTTGCGAACAATTAAAACCCTCAAACCTAGCAACCACTCTTCAAGGGTTGCGAAATCTGAATTATTTAAAGATCAGTATATGTAAAAATTTAATAGATCATAGTATTTTGCAGGCATTAATTAACAACTCAGACCTGCAGACGACCCTAACGACCTTGGAGTTGCATTTCTGTAGTTTCGAGGAGTTCATGCCTGAAATGGAAATGGAGGAAGGCAACGAGGCAGTTGAAAGGGGAGATTTTGCCGAGCTGGAGTTGGGTCCGGTAGAGATGGCTGTCTCTTTCCCCTCAAAATACCGGAGTATAACAGCCCTGAGTCTTACCTTCTGCGGATGGGTTGCTTCTGGGTTTGTCTCGGAGATTGGCCTATACATGGGGGAAGTAACATCTTTGAATCTGAGCGGTTGCACAAACATCAAAGGAGAATTCGTTCTGGAACCACTCAAGAAATTGGAGAAACTAAAAGTCCTAAACATCAACTACATGCATCCGACTGTCGGTGGATGGATGCTACAATTCCTCAAGGGCTTGGTAGAGGTCCACTGCAGAGAAAGCCAAGGTATCACTGAAGAGGACATTTGCGGTTTGCTGCGACAGTGTCCAGAAATAGTCACAATTGATGTGGAAAGCTGCCCAACCATCAGTAAAACCGTACTGAGAACTGTGCGTACGAGGTGGTGACAAGGAACCAACGGACAGAGCCAATCTATCTGTATGTCGGAGGGACCAACATTACTCGGTACACCAAGTATAAACGTAATAATTACCTACGCGTGACGCACGACCTAATGTATGAATCGCTATTCACTTCAAATTAATTGTAACAGGATTGCATTGCGACAATGTGCAAACATTATGGGAATTCCCTAGTCCAATGCAACCTGAGCCTGTACGTCCATATATATATATATATACGACCATAAGCGCTATTGTACCTTATACCTTCAGTATGCATCGTCGGGGACGACGATGGTTCCAAGGAGGGAGGGATGTTACGTTCGGAACGTAAAATTTTTCTTTTTGGTCAGGATATGTATCAACAACGCCTAGCGTTATGGGAAATCCCTCGTTGATCATACTCCTGCCTATTAATTAATAATATTTTTGATAGACCAAGAACCCCTTTTCTTGGAGCGTCGTCGTCTCGACGTATTGCCGTCCCGTGATACAGATAAGGCGGTGCTGACGCAGCGGCAATCTCACCAGAGAGTCGCGTTCGAAAGGACCAGTGATTCTCCTTCTGTGCCGAATCCATCCTGTGTAAGCGGCAGGAGTGCGTTTCAACAATGCCTTGCAGCATTGTGGGAGAACCCTCGCTGAGAACACCTCTGACCGCCGCGTTAAACATTGTAACATAATCAGTAACGGCTACAGCGGGAATGCGCAGACTGGATCATTTCTTAGAATACTGACGGAATTGTATACTCTACATCCGGTGCAGGGAACCGCGCCTTCCCACGGTTTTGTCGCATGTGTGAATTAATTAATTAATTGATTATAATTTATTGTTAAAATTGAATACCCAACACAATTTCTGATAGTCCAACGACTGTGGGATTTCCCTAGTCAGAAATCGTGTATATGAGTTTATGAATATTGAGGAAAAGCCCCTAGCTGTGCGAAATTGTATAGTTTCAGGATGTGGGATGTCATGTTTTCCTGTGCGTACTAATGTTCCGTAAAGATTGATCATGTATTTGAATCGGGAGTCTGATGGATGAACGTGAACACGCACACACACCGCCTCATTAAGTAGACGGGCCCATGGTAGCGCGGCCGAGCGATAAAATGCAGCGTAAGCATTTTCGGTACGGACCCACCTTGGTCGCTGCCGGGAGCGTGAAGCTGCGACACTCCGTGACGATAAATCGTGAGGTACGTGTCGCTGGGTCCGCGAGTGTTTCGAGCTAGAGTTCCTCGGTAGTGAAACCGTGTGAAAGACTCGCTTCGCGAAACAACTAATTCATTTTATTAAACTTAGCGAAACAAATATTCTAATAACTTCGAAACTATTTATTTGTTAACGATTTACCTTAAGACTTCAACGGATTTGCTCAATTAAGATTATAATTATTCAATTTTCAAAAACGAAACCAAGTGTGTGCGTGTTCGCGTTTAATCATCTTTTCTGATTCAGGTTTATCAGCGACTCAGAGCTATACAAGCTGCAAGTTTTAATCCTAAAACGGAAATTAAAAGCATTTTGTCATTTATATCAACTGTGACTGTCTGGTGAGTTGTACATCTTATCTCTTTCTGTACACGGAAATACATTGTTATAATTGATTCGAAACTAACGATAATTTCTGACAGTCAATCGACTGTGGGATTCCCCTAGTCAGGAGTTATCTCCAATTATATCAAATATCTATGTTTTGTGAAATGATATATTGAGTTGTCCATATTTTATTATTTCATTGCTATGTTCTTTTGCTTCATTCGTTATTTAATCATTAAAACCTTTATTTACTATTAAATTCTACTCATCAATTACCTATCTGATTCCACTGAAAAGTCCCGTACGGGACTAGAGCACCAACGATCCCAAAATCTACCCCTTATCCATCCGATAAGGTACTTAGAGAATTAAAATTTAAAATAATTGACTGTTACAAGCGCGGCGAGCCTCCTTGCTTTTCAAACGAAAATATCCAATACTGCAACTTCTGATAGTCTAATGACTGTGGGATATCCCTAATCTGAAGTTGTAAGTATAAAACGTGCCGCTCGAACACTAAAGCCCGCGGCGCGTAACACTCGATTGTCCTGTTCGACCCGTTTCACTCGTTTAACTCGTTTCACTCGTTTGACTCGTTTGACTCGTTTGACTCGTTTGGGTCGTTTGGCTCGTTTGGCTCGTTTGACTCGATTGTCCTGTTCGACCCGTTTCACTCGTTTAACTCGTTTCACTCGTTTGACTCGTTTGACTCGTTTGACTCGTTTGGGTCGTTTGACTCGTTTGACTCGTTTGGGTCGTTTGACTCGTTTCACTCGTTTCACTCGTTTCACTCGTTTCACTCGTTTGACTCGTTTGACTCATTTGACTCGTTTGACTCGTTTGACTCGTTTGACTCGTTTGACTCGTTTGACTCGTTTGACTCGTTTGACTCGTTTGACTCGTTTGACTCGTTTGGCTCGTTTGACTCGTTTGGGTCGTTTGACTCGTTTGACTCGTTTGATTCGTTTCACTCGTTTGACTCGATTGTCCTGTTCGACCCGTTTGACTCGTTTGGCTCGTTTGACTCGTTTGGGTCGTTTGACTCGTTTGACTCGTTTGACTCGTTTGTCCTGTTCGACCCGTTTCACTCGTTCGACCCGTTTCACTCGTTCGACCCGTTTGACCCGTTTGACTCGTTTGACTCGTTTCACTCGTTTGACTCGTTTGACTCGTTTGACTCGTTTGACTCGTTTGACTCGTTTGACTCGTTTGACTCGTTTGACTCGTTTGACTCGTTTGGCTCGTTTGGCTCGTTTGGCTCGTTTGGCTCGTTTGGCTCGTTTGGCTCGTTTGGCTCGTTTGGCTCGTTTGGCTCGTTTGGCTCGTTTGGCTCGTTTGGCTCGTTTGGCTCGTTTGGCTCGTTTGGCTCGTTTGGCTCGTTTGGCTCGCTTGGCTCGCTTGGCTCGCTTGGCTCGCTTGGCTCGCTTGGCTCGCTTGGCTCGCTTGGCTCGCTTGGCTCGCTTGGCTCGCTTGGCTCGCTTGGCTCGCTTGGCTCGCTTGGCTCGCTTGGCTCGCTTGGCTCGCTTGGCTCGCTTGGCTCGCTTGGCTCGCTTGGCTCGCTTGGCTCGCTTGGCTCGCTTGGCTCGCTTGGCTCGCTTGGCTCGCTTGGCTCGCTTGGCTCGCTTGGCTCGCTTGGCTCGCTTGGCTCGCTTGGCTCGCTTGGCTCGCTTGGCTCGCTTGGCTCGCTTGGCTCGCTTGGCTCGTTTGGCTCGCTTGGCTCGCTTGGCTCGTTTGGCTCGCTTGGCTCGCTTGGCTCGTTTGACTCGTTTGGCTCGCTTGGCTCGCTTGGCTCGCTTGGCTCGCTTGGCTCGCTTGGCTCGCTTGGCTCGCTTGGCTCGCTTGGCTCGCTTGGCTCGCTTGGCTCGCTTGGCTCGCTTGGCTCGCTTGGCTCGCTTGGCTCGCTTGGCTCGCTTGGCTCGCTTGGCTCGCTTGGCTCGCTTGGCTCGCTTGGCTCGCTTGGCTCGCTTGGCTCGCTTGGCTCGCTTGGCTCGCTTGGCTCGCTTGGCTCGCTTGGCTCGCTTGGCTCGCTTGGCTCGCTTGGCTCGCTTGGCTCGCTTGGCTCGCTTGGCTCGCTTGGCTCGGTTAGCTCGGTTGGCTCGCTTGGCTCGCTTGGCTCGCTTGGCTCGCTTGGCTCGCTTGGCTCGTTTGGCTCGTTTGACTCGTTTGACTCGTTTGACTCGTTTGACTCGTTTGACTCGGTTGACTCGCTTGGCTCGCTTGGCTCGCTTGGCTCGCTTGGCTCGCTTGGCTCGCTTGGCTCGCTTGGCTCGGTTGGCTCGCTTGGCTCGCTTGGCTCGCTTGGCTCGCTTGGCTCGCTTGGCTCGCTTGGCTCGCTTGGCTCGTTTGGCTCGTTTGGCTCGTTTGACTCGTTTGACACGTTTGACTCGTTTGACTCGTTTGACTCGTTTGACTCGTTTGACTCGTTTGACTCGTTTGGCTTGTTTGGCTCGTTTGGCTCGATTGGCTCGTTTGGCTCGTTTGACTCGATTGTCCTGTTCGACCCGTTTTACTCGTTTAACTCGTTTCACTCGTTTGACTCGTTTGGGTCGTTTGACTCGTTTGACTCGTTTGGGTCGTTTGACTCGTTTCACTCGTTTGACTCGATGGTCCTGTTCGACCCGTTTCACTCGTTCGACCCGTTTGACACGTTTGACTCGTTTGACTCGTTTGACTCGTTTGACTCGTTTGACTCGTTTGACTCGTTTGACTCGTTTGACTCGTTTGACTCGTTTGGCTCGTTTGGCTCGTTTGGCTCGTTTGGCTCGTTTGGCTCGTTTGACTCGTTTGACTCGTTTGACTCGTTTGACTCGTTTGACTCGTTTGTCTCGTTTGGCTCGATTGGCTCGTTTGACTCGTTTGACTCGTTTGACTCGTTTGACTCGTTTGACTCGTTTGACTCGTTTGACTCGTTTGACTCGTTTGACTCGTTTGACTCGTTTGACTCGTTTGACTCGTTTGACTCGTTTGACTCGCTTGGCTCGCTTGGCTCGCTTGGCTCGCTTGGCTCGCTTGGCTCGCTTGGCTCGCTTGGCTCGCTTGGCTCGTTTGACTCGTTTGACTCGTTTGACTCGTTTGACTCGTTTGACTCGTTTGACTCGTTTGACTCGTTTGACTCGTTTGACTCGTTTGACTCGTTTGACTCGTTTGACTCGTTTGACTCGTTTGACTCGTTTGGCTCGTTTGGCTCGTTTGGCTCGTTTGGCTCGTTTGGCTCGTTTGGCTCGTTTGGCTCGTTTGGCTCGTTTGGCTCGTTTGGCTCGTTTGGCTCGTTTGGCTCGTTTGGCTCGTTTGGCTCGTTTGGCTCGTTTGGCTCGTTTGGCTCGTTTGGCTCGTTTGGCTCGTTTGGCTCGTTTGGCTCGTTTGGCTCGTTTGGCTCGTTTGGCTCGTTTGGCTCGTTTGGCTCGTTTGGCTCGTTTGGCTCGTTTGGCTCGTTTGGCTCGTTTGGCTCGTTTGGCTCGTTTGGCTCGTTTGGCTCGTTTGGCTCGTTTGGCTCGTTTGACTCGATTGTCCTGTTCGACCCGTTTCACTCGTTTAACTCGTTTCACTCGTTTGACTCGTTTGACTCGTTTGACTCGTTTGGGTCGTTTGACTCGTTTCACTCGTTTGACTCGATGGTCCTGTTCGACCCGTTTCACTCGTTCGACCCGTTTGACCCGTTTCACTCGTTTGACTCGTTTGACTCGTTTGACTCGTTTGACTCGTTTGACTCGTTTGGCTCGTTTGGCTCGTTTGGCTCGTTTGGCTCGTTTGGCTCGTTTGGCTCGTTTGGCTCGTTTGGCTCGTTTGGCTCGTTTGGCTCGTTTGACTCGTTTGACTCGTTTGACTCGTTTGACTCGTTTGGCTCGTTTGACTCGTTTGACTCGTTTGACTCGTTTGACTCGTTTGACTCGTTTGACTCGTTTGACTCGTTTGACTCGTTTGACTCGTTTGACTCGTTTGACTCGTTTGACTCGTTTGACTCGTTTGACTCGTTTGACTCGTTTGACTCGTTTGACTCGTTTGACTCGTTTGACTCGTTTGACTCGTTTGACTCGTTTGACTCGTTTGACTCGTTTGACTCGTTTGACTCGTTTGACTCGTTTGACTCGTTTGACTCGTTTGACTCGTTTGACTCGTTTGACTCGTTTGACTCGTTTGACTCGTTTGACTCGTTTGACTCGTTTGACTCGTTTGACTCGTTTGACTCGTTTGACTCGTTTGACTCGTTTGACTCGTTTGACTCGTTTGACTCGTTTGACTCGTTTGACTCGTTTGACTCGTTTGACTCGTTTGACTCGTTTGACTCGTTTGAAGCCGGGTCCAGACCTGAATGAGTATACGCTGAGCAGGCTGAGCGCGCACGAATATTCTGATGTGGACGGGTGAAACGGTAGCCAGGACCGCAAGCTTCTACGTGTTGTGCCCTGCGTGGTGGCTCGCAAGGCTGGTAGGGGATCTGGCGTAATCGTGGTTTCGGGAGTGTTTAAAGGATAAGAATCCACCGGGTGAACTGCACCAAGTTTGTTTAAGCTCAAAGACTAAGTCTTTATTCAAAAACACTAAACTAGACAGAAGTGTACAAGTAGGTTTTAGCCGTGTTACCCAGTCGAGGGTCGGATCTCCAGTCTGTCGATTTGCGGCGGCAAATCGGTTTTTGTTCCGCTATTGGGCGTGGGCCCCCCGCTTCGCGGCGCCGTATGTGGTCACCTTGAAGCGCTCGCAATTCCGCTGATTTTGTAGATTCGCGCTTTGCCTCGCAACCGATTTGGCTTAGGAACGTCTCGAACGTTCTACGGTAATATAATATGTATAACGTGTATAATACGTGTGCTTGGGCGTTGCCTGGGCACAACATCCCTCCCCCCTTGGGGAGGAAAAGCCATAGCTTTTCCAACTGCCGATGATAAACTATCTTAGGGAAATCCCAAAACTCGTAATAGTTGGATTGATTATCATCGACTTACATTTTTCTTAAACTAGATTATAATGGTAACGGTGAGTGTGAATATAAACTGTCTTATATATTTGACAGTGAGAGGTTATAATATTTATATAATATAGCGACAATAGTTTGTTTATGATGATTATAGTGTTTCAAAGAGAATTAGTGGAAGACGTTTCTTCCTTACTAACTATTTTGATTATCGCCTCGGGTTTTTGCGTGGTTTTGTCGCGATTTGTGTTATTCGTTGTACAATGCCGTGGTGTTCTCGCTTTGCATCGTACAATGCATTTATAGAGTGCGAAGATACATAGAGTGATTGTTATAAATCCCGTTATTGAAGATAGTGTGAAGAAGCTATAATGATACTCGGTTGGTATAATCTCGGGTTTTTCTAAATCGTTTTGTAAGTCTTCTAATTTTTTGCTAACTTTATTTAATTCTTCCGGGTGTTTGATTATCCTTTTAAGTTCAAAGTTTGTGTTTCGATATGAATTTACAGTGGTTTGTGGAAGCGTAATTTCGTCTAGTGACAAATTGTAACCAGGTAAGTAGTTCCATGTTTTTTCTATTCCGTATTGCTTACCAGTTTCTATCGTGAATTCGGCGGTAGTGATTGTACATTTATTTCTTATCGTTATGATACCAGAGTCCTTAATACTATGCATGTTTGTGTTTTTACCGTCGCAGGTTACTGCTAGTTGTATTTGTTTCGGCGCGATATAAATCCATGTACCCGGTTGTTGTAATTCTATCAGGATCGTGTGGTTTAGTGTCATGATTCGTATTTTACAATTGTTTGGTTTTTGTGTCAATTTCGTGTACAACTGTACTTCGCAAGGTCCGTATGGTATTGCTTTGAACATTGGGTGATTAGAGGTACAGAGATAGAGATCGTTTATAATTTTACATTCTGCTAAGTCTTGTTTACTTAGTTGTATGTAATCTTGCACTGAAGTGTCAAGTACTACGTATGAGTCGAGGGGTTCTATATATGCGTAGAACGAGTCGTTTACCTTTGTAGGTACCGGGTGTACCTTACTTAATTTGAATTTCTTTGCGCTCAACAATGGGATGTCTAGTACTACGGTAATTGATTTAGTATCCGAAAATGCGGAGAGAGTTAGGATATCATATAGGACATGCATGTTTTCTAATTTTATTCCGATAGGGAAGTCTAATCCTTTCGGAATAGATGGGAGTGCTGAAGTGAGGTATGTTATGATTTGAGCTGGTGGTATTAATCGTGGGTTAAGGATTCCTTTCTTTATATCCATTATGAATTCTAACAGGTCCTGTGCGTCGTGCAATAGTGTTTCCGTGACGCTATTTATTAAAATGAGGTGCTCGTCTATTGTCTCTCGAAATCTAGTAATGTCAGTTGACTGTTGTAGTTGATATTGAATTTGCCAAGTCGCGTTTAAGAGCGTTTTTTCGTTGTCTTGTATGTTATGTATAGTCTCGTTGAGAAGTTCGGCGTTGGCTCTAACGATTTGCATTTGTCCCTTTATTATATTTTTTAGTCTGTTTTCCTGTCCCTTTAAAAAGTCTATTTGGTCGTTGATTTTCTTCCTATCTTCGGAATCCATTAGTCCGAAGAGTGATTTGCCTATGTAACCTAATCCGTCTATTAATCCGCGGCGCTGTTTTTGTGCTGAGCTTATAGTTTGCTGGACGTAGGTAAGGAGTTTAGCGACGCGGTCTAGCTCGTCTCGAATTCTCGTGCCGAACGTTTTGCAGAATTTTTGTAAGTTATCGGTAGAAGGCGTTTTACATTGAGCAAGTATGTCATGTAGTACAGCTTGGAGGGTCGCTTCACGTCGATATATATATGATATGTCTATGTGTAATATTAATTTCCAGCTATCTCGATAAATCTGTAGGTCGCCTAGGTTTTCGAAGTAAATGCCGGGGTGATCTTGAAATTCTTTTATAGCGAAGTCTGTGTCGGGGGGTGTCCCTCCTACGAATAGTGTCGTCGACTGTAGGACGGTAATCCTATAATAAAGAAAAATATATAATGTCGAGGTGTAGTCGGCGTTTCGTTCTGTTAGTTGTGAAGTCTTGCGTCGTGCGAGTGCGTGCTCGAGATAAAAATTTGCTAACGTGAGCAAGTAGTCCCTTCTTATATGAGCTTAGGTTGAAGTGGGAGGCGAGGTGCGTGGGGCTCGATTTTCTCTGTCGCCTCCTATTTCGTTGTGGTACTGGTACCTTGAAAGATGTCGTTCTTGGTGCTGTTTCCTCGCGATGTCGCGCTATCTATGTTGGTGCGTTTAGTGCTAGTTTATTTTTTTGTGTGTATGCGTGGAGGTTGTGTTTTTTCTTAAACCGTTTGTTTTTCTTTCTTAGAGCTGGTTGTACCCTGCCCCGCCGAAGTTTATAAATATTTTATACCGGTGCGCGGTGCGCGAATATCGCGCGCAACGTCGGCGTTTCCTTGCCGAGTGCGAGGAATGGTACGGGACGGAGGACATTTGGGGGATACGGGCACTTTTCGGTGAGTATTGGGTGTTTTGTCGGTTAGGTGTTATTTTTTTTTTTTTTTTTTTTTTTTTTTTTTTTTATATAGTTTAGGTTTCTACATTTTAATCGTTTCGCGTTTGGTTATTGTTCCAGAACGCCATGGTGACCTTCCGGCGAGTTCCCCTCGGCGGCCGAGGCTGTGGGCCCTATACGAGGCCGCTCTTGCTCGTTTCCCAGTGACTGAGTAAAAAAAAAATATTTTCTTCCCCCCTTTTTTTTTTCTTCTTTTGTTTTTGGTATAAATCCGTTTTCTTGCTTTTAATAACTGTTGTGTATCTTTACTCTCCTTCATTACTGTGACCGTTTCCCTATTCCTGCCCTATTCTATGAAATGTTTAAGCCGGTTCGCGTGTACGCGACGCGTTTTTCGTCCTTTTCCTATAGTGTAATTATTATTGTCGTGCGTAGCTTGTATCGAGTAGGGACCTATCCACGCGGGTGTTAGTTTTTTAGATCGTCCGCGTCTCAATGTCTCGTCGTGCAGTAGCACTTGATCTCCAACTTTAAAGGATTTGTCCGCCGTCTTCTTATCGTAGTACGTTTTTGATTTTTCTTTATTTTTTCCTATAGTCTCGCGGGCGATGTCGTTGGCCGACCGTAATCTCTCGCGCAGTTCTTCTGCGTATTTGTCGTAGGTATACGTTAGCTGGGGTGGTTGTCTTAACGAAGTCGGTAAGGTAGCTTGCCTTCCGAAGACAAGTTCGTACGGCGTGTAGCCCGTGGTCGTGTGAGGGGTCGTGTTATAAGTGAACATTGCGTACGGCAACCAGTTGTCCCAGTCCGTCTGGTCGTCCGTAATAAAATTCTTTAGATATTCCGCCAGTGTGCGATGGCTTCTTTCTAGTGCTCCGTTAGATTGGGGGTGGTAAGCCGTAGTTTGAATTTTGTCGATTTTTAATAGCTTACAAACATTTTTAAAGACTTGGCTCAGAAAATTAGTTCCTTGATCAGTTAGCACTCGTTGTGGTATGCCGTATTCGCAGACTATTTTGGTGACAAATTCTTTTGCTACTGTGTTTGCTTCTTGATTTTCGAGGGGTATGGCTTTACTGAATTTGGTTAGTAGGTCTTGAAACGTTAATATGTATTTGTTTCCGTTGTCTGTCTCGGGTAAGGGCCCTACTATGTCGAGTGCACATTTCTCGAACGGTTCTGTGGGGGTATCTGTGATTGTCATTGGAGCTTTGGCTACTTTTGATAGCTTATTTTTCTGGCATTTTTCGCATTTGGAAATATATTTCTCTACTTCTTGTCTCATACCTGGCCACGAGTGTTTTAATTTTATTCGTTCCATGGTTCTTTTTATGCCTAGATGTCCACCTAGGGGTGTGTCGTGGAATTCGCGTAACAATCGAAGTTTTTCGTCTTCCGTGTACGTTGTATCGCTCAATTTTCCGTCTGCGCGGGACTCGTCTTTTTCGCTGGTACTTTCGCTGGCGCCGGCTACTGTTTCACGGTCAATCTTTTGTTTCGTTCCTCGCGTTATCGCGAACATTCTGCTGAGGGCGTCAGCGTTCTTGTTAGTCTTCCCGGTCTTATACTCTATGCTATAGTCGTATTCTGCTAACTTCAATTTCCACCTCATTAATCTAGACCCAGGGTCCTTAACGTTAAAAAGCCAAGTAAGTGGCTTGTGGTCTGTCACGATCTTGAATTTGGTGCCGTATAGGTATGGTCTGAAATGTTGCGTTGCCCATACGATGGCTAACAATTCCTTTTCGATTGTACTATAATTCTCTTCCGCCTTGTTCAATACCCTGCTCGCGTATGCTATCGGCAGATCTTGTCCTATTTTCCCTTGCGATAATACTGCTCCTATCGCTTTTCCGGAAGCGTCCGTTGTTAGAACAAACGGTTTCGAGAAATCTGGATATTGCAATATCGGTGCTGTCATTAATTTTTCCTTTAGAATCTCGAGGGCTTCCTGCTCCTGCGCGGTCCATCTGAATGTTTGGTCTTTCTTTAAAAGTTGTGTCAATGGTTTCGCGATTTGTGAAAAATTATCTATGAATCTCCTGTAATATCCGGCTAAACCTAGGAAGGATTGCACGTCTTTAACTCCTTTGGGTATTGGGAAGTTTCGGACAGCATCTAATTTTGACGGGTCGGGTTTGATGCCGTTTTCGGTAATTATGTGTCCTAAGTATATGGTTTCCTTGCGTAGAAATTCGCACTTGTTGGGTTGAAGTTTTAGGCCACTCTCTTGTATGCGTTTGAACACGAGTTCTAGTCGCTCTTGGTGTTCCTTTAACGAACGTCCGTAGACTACTATGTCGTCTAAATACACGAAACATTTTATTCCTTGTAGGCCCGACAGCGCGGTATTCATTAATCTTTGAAACGTCGCGGGGGCGTTTTTGAGCCCGAATGGCATTCTATTATACTCAAAATGTCCGTACGGCGTTGAGAATGCGGTTTTTTCGCGGTCTTCCTTTTTCATGGCTATTTGATGGAATCCTGACGCTAAATCTAGAGTTGAGAAGTATTTCGCTCCGCCTAATTGGTCTAGAATGTCTGTTATGTTGGGTAGAGGGTACGAATCGCCTATCGTCGCGTCGTTTACCTTCCTGAAATCTACCACTACTCTTAGCCTGCGTTTACCTGTAGCATCTGGTTTTTTCGGGACTACTAGCAGGGGAGCGTTCCATTGGCTGATGCTTGGTCTAATTATTCCTTCTTCTACCATCTCTTGAACTTGTCTATCTACTTCCTCTGTATGTGCTTGGGGCAATCTATACGGTTTCACGTATATAGGTTTGGTACCTTGGGTTAGGGTAATTGAATGTTCCGCCTTTGTGGAGTATCCTAGTTTGTCTCCTTCTAATCCGAATATTTCGTTATATTTTTCGCAAAGTCCAAGTAAGCTGGCTTTTTCTTCGCTATTTAGGTGTTCGGTCCTGAGGTTTTCGCGCAAGACTTGCATCCTACTTCTCCCGTGTACAGCGTGTACCATATATGTCGGCGCGTCGCGCTCTTTATCGCAGATTGCGTCCGTCGGGTCAATGTCATCGCTCGTCAGTGTTTCTAACGTCACAGTCGGCGTATTGATAAGGACTTCGTCCGCTGTGGTGTTCATTACGCTTATTACGCATTGACCGTCATTGCCTACCGTTAATGAATTTCCTATGAACACTCCTGGCTTAATAGATTGTCCTTCTACTATTCCTTCTCCTTTACTCGTCGTTCTGGCTAAGAGAATCGTTTCTGATCGCGGTTTTAACGTTACGTTTCCTCCTCCGGAGTAAGGGAACCGTACTCCGTACAATTCTATTCCTTGATTTGCACGAATGCATACGTCGTGTTTGGTCATAAAATCTTGTCCTACGATTCCGTCTGCTTCTAACGGAAAGTCGTCTCTTACTAATCGGCAAGGGTGTGTTATTAATTTATTCCCGACTTTTATGTTTAACTGTATTAGACACAGCGTCTTGATTTCCATTGGAGCTATTCCTCGCAGGGACACTACTTCGTCTTGGGCTTGGACGTCGCCCAACACCTTTCCTATCTTTATTAACGTGATGTCGGCACCGGTGTCGACTAGCATGTTTGCTCTTTCCTCTATTAGTTCCGGCGCCGAGATTTCAATGGTATTCTCTATCTTGGAAGTCACTACTAGATTCGCGCGATATGAGTCCACTCTGGCTCCTGCGTTAGTTTGTCTATCGTCGGGTGTTCCGCTGCTCGCGTTCGCGTAATCTCGATTTCCGCCAGATGATTCTCGGCTCGAGTTCCTGTTAAAATTCTGTCTAGAGTCGTCGCGCCTGTAATTAGTGTTTGTATAGCGCGGTCTATATTCTCGCTCGTTTGCCCTTTCTCTGGCCCTGCATTCTCTGATTTGGTGCCCCGGTTTTTTACAATAGTGACAGACTACCGTGGCGTGATGAACTTCCCTTTTTATGTGTGTCGTCGGTTGCGTCGGATAGTTTATTCGCGGCATGCTTAGTCGCGTATAGCAATTCCTCGCTAAATGTCCTAATTTATTACAGCGTTCGCAACGCGGTACGTTTGACCCTTCTCTTCTTCTGGGCTGATCATCGGACTTCCTAAAGTTCCGTGAGTTATTTAGACCCATTGCTTGTTCTTCTTCTATTGCTGCTCCTATAGCTGCATTTAATGTCGCATAGTTTCGAGACCTTATAATCGTCTTTAATCTTACATTCAATCCGAGGGTGAAAACATCTAAAGCGCGTTCTTGTACCGATCCTACTAACGCGTCATTTACTTCGTTGCTGTTCCCTGGCTTTACCGTTAGCTCGGATAATTCTCCTGCTAATTCCTCTACTCTACACGCGAATAGTTTTACGCTCTCGCCATCTCGTTGACGACAGGCGTGAAACTCCGCTCCGACTGCTCCTATTGACCTTTTGTCCACAAATAATGATGTTAAGATATCCTTTAATTGATCGAAACTCTCTATTTCCTTGTATTCTAGTACCTTGGCTGCCTTGCCTTTTATTTTTGTTCCCATTACCGTTCTCAAGAAACGCGGTAGCTCGTTCGCGGGGACAAACTCTGAAGCGCTTGCATAAGATTTCAGAAATTCTGCAAGTTCGTCTGACGATTTTCCTACGAATTTGTCGACTAACGACAATGCGGTAGATAATTTTTTTACGTCTAGTTGTAGCCCGGGGGGGTTAGCGCCGTCAAGTAACGACATTTCTTGTTCCTTCGAATTTACTCCGTCCAACAAACTAAAATCCGCTAATAAAATCGGGTATTCTCTATTTGGTGTTACGAAATTTTCCGGAGACGATTCTGCGCTTGAATCGTCGTTCCTCCTAACGTTTAATTCTAACGGCGGCGGTCGAAGTGTGTGACGAGACGGTCTTGGATGGTCTATAGAAGGTAGAAGGTCTAGTTCTTCTCGCACGAAGGTTAACTTTTTATTGAAAAACGATTCGAATGATCTCGACAAGATTCTTTGACCCGGGAGTTTGAATTGATTCGCGCGTTCGTCTTCTATAGACATGCATGTACCGTTTCTGAATTTCTTTAGGACTCTGGTTTACAATATTTACGTTCGCGTTTTCTGTTTCGGACTCGGTATGAGTTTCGTTTACTCACAATGCTGCTCGCAACCACATGTCGTCGGCTCGGTCGGACGTCCTCTCGTACGTGAACCAACGGCGGTGATTAGATGAAACTGGACCCAGCAAGGTCGATCCGTACAGCTGTTTGCTGCGTGCTCCGACGGCTGCTTCCCTCGTACGGCTCTCCGTCCGTCCTTCAGGTGCGGCTCCTACACGTTCCTCTGTCTCCAAGTCCTCTCGTGCGCCTCGGTCCTCGGATCCGTGACGTCTTCGTAGATGGATTTGGTGTTTGGTAGATGGTTGATTCACCCGTTCACTCACAAGTCGATTTTACTCGTTGTTAGGCTCGTCGTCGTTCGGACTGCGTCGAACGTCTTCTCAAAGGCCGTTCCTCGGTCCTCTGTGCTACCTCGATAGCGACGATAGCCTAACCAGCCTATGTGACTGCGATGTCCCAATAATCTTGTCAGAGAGAGTTCACTCTCAGACGATGTCGAGTAATTGGTTGCGTCAAGGCTTGGTAAAATTTTTACGATGCAGATCCCACCGCTGCCACCAATTTTGTTGTGCCCTGCGTGGTGGCTCGCAAGGCTGGTAGGGGATCTGGCGTAATCGTGGTTTCGGGAGTGTTTAAAGGATAAGAATCCACCGGGTGAACTGCACCAAGTTTGTTTAAGCTCAAAGACTAAGTCTTTATTCAAAAACACTAAACTAGACAGAAGTGTACAAGTAGGTTTTAGCCGTGTTACCCAGTCGAGGGTCGGATCTCCAGTCTGTCGATTTGCGGCGGCAAATCGGTTTTTGTTCCGCTATTGGGCGTGGGCCCCCCGCTTCGCGGCGCCGTATGTGGTCACCTTGAAGCGCTCGCAATTCCGCTGATTTTGTAGATTCGCGCTTTGCCTCGCAACCGATTTGGCTTAGGAACGTCTCGAACGTTCTACGGTAATATAATATGTATAACGTGTATAATACGTGTGCTTGGGCGTTGCCTGGGCACAACATACGTCAGAAAGGGTGAGCGTGAACGCATATGCAAGTGTGGACGTGTCATTCGTGGTGACTCGGGGCATTCAACACCACTCGCGAATGCCGAAGAAGGCACATGGCCTGAGCCGACCGTTGTCGGTTTTCTTCCGCACATCAAAGGGAGTTTGGAGTGTATTGCGTTCAGCGTGGATGAGAGAAGCAGATGAGATATACTACATGATATTGAACTATATGGTAGTCCATATGATATTAGGACGGGTTAAGTCCTCATTTTTGCAGATTCGATATTGTTTAAAAATACAAATCTTCAAAGTTACCTGCTTTCCGTGATTTTTACGAAACCCGCCTACAGAAATTAATTTTAATGACCTAAATTATTGAAGGTATCGACTTGCGTCTTTTTTTTTAATCATGAAGGATGGATCTATGTGAATGAATTTAATCCATTGCTAATATTGTCATAAACAGATAATCCAAAATATAAAAATTACATTTTCAATAATAATAATGAAATTACCATATGATAGATGTTAAAGCTCTATTTTACTGAATAATTTGTCTTTCTTTTCTTCACTACACCTTTGCATTATTCTTAATTCATACAGCCAACGTATTCATACCTGTTTCAGAAATAAAATAATTTTTTCAACACCTGCATGAAAATGTGTGCTTTTTTACCCTTGCTGAGCTTGCTCTAAGTTGCTGAGCGGGAGCAAAATGACCAATTTCAGACGTATTCGCGTTTTCTACTTTTCTCCCAAGGGAAAAAGACTTTACGCGCATGCGTATTCGCATAATTTTTTACTTTCCTCCCTGGAGTTTGACGTTACCCTATGGCAGGCCTGCCCCATCGGGTGCAAATACCTCCTGAATTTCTGGGACCCGGGTAACAGCCGAGCGCGGGACTGGTTACGTTGCTAACGACGGCATGGATTGCGGGAGAACTGCATGAGTGTGCGTCCATGTAGGCTCGTACCACGAGTCTGTAGCTTGGGCCCGGACGCCTCTTTGCGATTCTGGGCGCCGGGTCAGGAGTCAAGCGTTGAGCTATTCCTGCTATTCGTTGCTCAGCTCCACGCTCGGCGATGCAATTGTTTGCTACTGTGGGCATTTGATATGATTTGAATTGTACCGTCCTCAATGTGTGGATGATAGTAAGGAACCCCGAGATGATGCATATGTATAAGAAGCAACAAAATTGAAAATGTAGAAACGTATCTATTATAAAATTTCACCGAAACATAACATATTTAGAATGTTATTACTATATAAATAAATAAGTCGCAAAGAAAAAGAACAAAATCGTATTTAACGATATATTATATTTGTCTAGGGGTCATCATTGCATTTAGCGATCGTTGCAAGCGCAAAATTATATGCATAATGAATGTATATGTACATTAGCGTCATACGAGGAATTAACAAAAATTTAGTATGTTGAACTAATAAACCAATTATAATAATATATACATATATATATGCAGGAGCTGTACTTCTGAAAGGCACCAGTTGCCGATCGAGATGAAACTTGGTGGGGTTTTCCGAGGGGTGTGGATAGACCCCAAATATAAAATCTTAGCTTCGGGAATTAATGCGTTCAAAAGATGCAGGGGTAATTGTGCACAAAAGGGTACAGCACACCTTACCGATTTCGATGAAATTTAAAGGTGTTGTAAACCTCAATATTCTCAACAACTTTATCCTATATAACCGCCGCAGATTCTGAGATATTCATAAAAACTTTAGTCAACTTTTCCTCGTGGATTTGAACGAATTTTTTTAAGCGCTTTACTACTGTCACCCCTCTTAACAGTATTTCTGATGACTTATTTCGACACAACGCAATCCACTTTCTACACTGTCTCGGCTATTATATTGGTTGGGGCTAGATTAGTCGGGGGAGACGGGGCAGCGGCCGCGTCCCGCTTGCGGGCGCGTAAAGCATGATAGCGAACCGATGTGAGTTTGAGGATGCTAAAAATGAGACTGTAGTTACAAATATCGCGCGGGGGCTTGCAACAATTGTTTCTTTCCTGTTTTGGTCGAAAACAAACATAAATATTACACGCCCATCATGTAATGCTCCATGTCGCGCACAGCAATTACAGCTCCCCCAAAGTAACTGAATCTTCCAAACGGGTGAACTCCCGAAGCTAAAATTTTATATTTGGGGTCTATCCACACCCCTCGGAAAACTCCACCAAGTTTCATCTCCATCGGCGACCGGTGCCTTTCAGAACCATATCTCATGCAGGTAAATACACATCATTGCACATATTGATACTACAACTACAAAATTATATACATAACTGCGATACACGTATAATTCAAGAAGAATACAAAGTGGGGTACGTAAGTATAGTTCCACTTGCATAACCGATTGTACATATACAATATATACAATATGTATGGAATTAAAATATATAGTGTCGTATTGTTTCCTTATCGGTACGTTTTACTATGTGTTGTCGTGTTTGCTTGCCTAAACGTGTTATGTTGGGAACCAAATTTCCACGTGTACATGGGGTATGGCAACCTGCCGTATTTATAAAACCAGAAATTTCCTGTCGAAGATGGAAGAACCGATTAAGAATTCTTCTGTCTTCTTTCTTGATATCAGTCAATCTATTCCAGATTGTCTCTGAATTTTGGAGTAGGGATGAAAGCTCGTTGGATGAACACATGTTTCTTAAAAACTACGTACCTGGTACCTCTTTGCCTTCTTGGGGGTGGAAGGGAATGGTCAATAAACTGTCGGTGTTGGAACCGTTACCGTCGCGCGAAAATTAATATGACCGGTTGCAGCCCACTCCTAAGTAAGAAAGTTGTAAACCGAGTTGGCCTGTAGGGCTGTAGGCCAGTGTAGGCCATGATGACAAAAATGCAGTAGAAATATGGGCTTCGAAGTGGTTAAAGTTAATTTGAAGGACGTTGGCTGCTGACAGATCTGTTGGCTTTATGAGTTTATTGCTGCCACGTGTATTTTGACGAATTCGTTGGATTTAGTTACGAGACACGAAATTAAATCGTAAAATCGTAGGAAGGTGTTTTTCAAATACTCTTAATTAATAACTTTATTACGATAATTGTTATCTCGCTCGCTAGCTCACAATGTTGTTGGAACATTCACGACCGCGCCGCGACGCCCCACTCATAACCCACTCATAGAAGGTGGAACACAGGTGTACCCGGGTACATGTAACATACTTATAAATTGTATTTATTTTAATCACATTAATGCAAAAATGACCACTGCAGCACAGATTTTAAATTACTGTATCTCTCAGATGTATAGGTACAGGCCACGGTGTTCGCGGTCCTAAAAAGTCCATATTGCCGTGGCCCAATATAGACTTTTTAGGACCGCGAACTCCACAGAGTTAATGATTTATCGCCAGATGTACGATTTTATTTCGTGTCTCGTAACTAAATCCAACGAATTCGTCAAAAAACACGTAGCAGCAATAAACTCATAAAGCCAACAGATCTGTCAGCAGCCAACGTCCTTCAAATTAACTTTAACCACTTCGAAGCCCATATTTCTACTGCATTTTTGTCATCATGACCTACACTGGCCTACAGCCCTACAGGCCAACTCGGTTTACAACTTTCTTACTTAGGAGTGGGCTGCAACCGGTCATATTAATTTTCGCGCGACGGTAACGGTTCCAACACCGACAGTTTATTGACCATTCCCTTCCACCCCCAAGAAGGCAAAGAGGTACCAGGTACGTAGTTTTTAAGAAACATGTGTTCATCCAACGAGCTTTCATCCCTACTCCAAAATTCAGAGACATTCTGGAAAAGATTGACGGACGTCACTTTGGAAAAAGCTCCTCAAGTGTCAAGACGTTGAAGGAAATCTTTTAACACGTACATACAACGCGAAGTCATCCTCCATACCATATAGTACCAGTGTACCTCATCGCTTCGCTGCGAAGTGCTATCATTAGGATTATACAATATATATAGTGTTGTGCAAACTTACGTTTTAAAAAAAAATGGCTTCAACATCGGCAAGTGGGAGTCCACGGATTGTGAAGCCCATAAAGACCATATGGGAGGAACTGTTCTTCGTTACGGAGCATAGAGGTGCCGCTATATGCCTTGTGTGTTGCACGAAATTTAATTGCATTAGGAAATCTAGTGTCAAAAGACATTATGATAATCGTCACGCCAAGGACTTCAAAAATTTGACGGGTCGACGGCGGAAACAGAAAATTCATTCATTGAAAGAAAGCCTGAGTCAATGTGAGGGAGATTCATTGGACGAGGTAAGTCATTTTTCATCTTACGGATTATTTCATGTCAGATCGATCATCATTTCTTACGTGAAGACTATCGTTTATTGCGGGGGGTTCTTATTATGAAAATGGACTGCGCGTATGACCTAATTATGTTCTGGGACCGGGTCAAAACCGAGCGCGGAACTGTGAATGGAGTGTCGGTTCATTTTCTTCATATCAAAGGAAAAAGTGGCCAATTTAAGGGGGTATACCCGTTTGAACCCTCCGAAAATGTGTACATTTTGTGTATTTTTTTACAAGTCAACGGCTTGACGAAGATTTCCAGTTTTTTACGATCTTTACATAGTATTAGGAACTACTTAAAAAAAAAGTTTCAGTTAAAAAACTATTGTTTTTCGGAAGTTATGGATACATATCTGAAAGTCTCTCGATTTCAGTCGGCTAAACGGTGGCCCTGAAAAAAGCTGTATGTCGTGTCTGAAATAAAAAACAGTACAATTTTCTTATAAAATATGTTAATAGCTATCGTCCTACGGGGCTGATTCTGAAAATTTTAGAAAATAAAGAAATGGTGAGAAATCAAAGGTAAAGTTAGATTAAATACGATTTTTGACAGTTTCAAACGGTTATAGCCCCTTGACGTGGAATAACCCATGTCCTGCCTTGTTCCAAGAATTTTCTTTCATTATCAATTCTTCTTTTAACTTTTAATTATTTTTTAACATTGACTGCCGATAGTAAATCATTGTTTTAATCATAGGAAAATAGTAGGACGAGTCGTGAAGCTGTAACGCGCAGCTTCAAAATTGCGCTAAAAATAGCGAAAGCCTCACGACCATACACAGATGGAGAATTCGTGAAGGAGTGCCTGCTGGTTTGTGCAGAAGATCCAGAGCAGCACAAGAAATTCGAAACAATTAGTCTTGGGCGGAATACAGTCACGCGCCGCATTCAGGAGATGGCTGAAGATGTGACGCGCCAGTTACAGGATTTATGCCATAATTTTATTGCGTTCAGCCTAGCCGTGGATGAATCCACGGACATTTCGGGGACTCCGCAGATCGCGATATTTATTCGGGGGGTTAATGAAAATTTAATAGCAACGGAGGAACTGCTAAATTTTTGCCCCTTAAAAGACACCACAACAGGGGAAGACATCATGTCGTGTGTGGAGGAGGCGGTCGATAATTTGAATATAGAGTGGACAAAGCTAGTATCTGTCTGCACTGATGGTGCTCCTGCCATGGCTGGCAGGAATACAGGTTTCGTTGGCCGCCTCCGAAGAAAATTAGGAAATTTAGCAGTTCCTCAAGAAATTGACGCAATACATTGTACTATACATCAACAAAATTTGTGTGCAAAGAGTATTGAATTAGAACATGTTATGTCAGTGGTAATTCAAACCACAAATTATATTAGAACGAACTCCCTAAAACGACGGCAATTTAGAACACTTTTGGAAGACGTGAATTGGGATTGCGGCGAGCTACCATTGCACACCGAAATACGATGGCTTAGCAGGGGAAAAATTCTCGATAGATTTTTTAATTTGCGAGAAGAGATTTCTCATTTTGTGGACGCGGTAGGTCGGCCTGTACCCGAATTGGTCCAAAATAATTGGTTGTGCGATTTAGCATTCATGTCTGATTTGGCAGATCATTTAAATTCGTTAAATTTAGAATTGCAAGGAAAGGGCATCACAATTGTTGATTGCCACAAATCAATTTGCGCTTTTCAAGCGAAAATTGAATTGTGGAAAACGCAATTTATCGACAATAATGTCTCCCAATTTCCAAAATTAGGATCCCTAATCACGCCCAATATCAGTACTGATGTGTATAAAAATACATTAAAAAAGTTGGGTGATGAATTTTCAAAACGATTCGGTGATATAAAGGCGCTCCAAATTCAATTTCAGACACTTTCAAATCCATTTTCAATAGATATAAACACGGTTTCACCTGCGCTGCAATTAGAGCTACTAAATTTAAGATCCGACCTATTCTTGAAAGAGAAATTCTTTATTCAAAACGATCTGAGCAGTTTTTATAAAAATTTCCCAAAAATAAAATACCCCCATTTATATAAGACCGCATCGAAAATATTAGCAATGTTTGGTACAACTTATTTATGCGAACAGTTATTTTCTAACATGAAGAAAACGAAATCATCAAGTCGGGCATCATTGAAAGATTACAACTTAAGATGTAGTTTAATGCTAAGTGCACACAGAAATCTGGCCCCTGATATACCACGTTTAGTGAAACAAACACGACAACATTGACTAAAGACACAATAAAAATAGACTGACATGATATGTTCTAATTCCATATACATATATGCACCATTGCATATATTGTATGTGTACAATGGGTTACGCAACTGGAACTGCACTTTGGTTACTAAACTTTAATAACTTTAGTAACTAAAGTGTAGCTCCAGTTGCGTAACCCATTCTACACATACAATATCAAATTTGTACAACATTATATACATAATACGATACACGCAAAATTCAAAAGGAATACAAGGTCGGGTGCGCTATTGAATGTGCACAATGGGTTACGCAAGTGGAAGTAAAGTGTATCTCGGTTTGCATAACTGCCAATCGCCATAACCTATTGTACACATACAATATCGCTCCCCACCTTCTATTCCTCTTGAATTTTGCGTGTATCATATTATGTATATAATTTTGTAGTCGATGTATATGTACAATGTTCTGCATTATCTGCATGGATATATGCGTGCGTGCGTGCATATATATATATTCATGCAGGTTTATTCAACCCATTTTATTTTCATTATTTCCCCGCATAACAGTAATGTACATACACATTCCTTATGTATAAAACTTTGCGCTTGCAACGATCGCTGAGTGCAATAAAGACTAATACACAAATGTATATATGTATATAATTTTGCGCTTGCATCGATCGCTGAGTGCAATAAAGACTAATACACAAATGTATATATGTATATAATTTTGCGCTTGCATCGATCGCTGAGTGCAATTAAGACTAATACACAAATGTATATATGTATATAATTTTGCGCTTGCATCGATCGCTGAGTGCAATTAAGACTAATACACAAATGTATATAATATGTATGTATATATTTATTAGTATATAATTTTTTACTTTTGCAAATGTGTATATATATATATATATATACATATATATGTATCGTTCAATACAATTCTGTTCTTTATCTTTGTAAGTTATTTATTTATATAGTAATAACATTCTAAACATGTTATGTTTCGGTGAAATTTTATAATACGTTTCTATATTTTCAATTTTATTGCTTGTTATACATATGCATCATCCCAGGGTTCCTTACCATAATCCTATAGTAGCAAAGAATAGCATAGCCGAGCGTGAAACCGAGCAACGAAATAGCTCCATGCTTGGCTCCTGACCCGGCGCCCAAAATCGCAAAGAGGTCTCCGGGCCCAAGCTACAGACTCATGGTACGAGCCTACATGGACGCACATTCATGCAGTTCTCTCACAAATTTCGCAACGGGTAGCAATGGAACAGTCCCGCGCTCGGGTGTTACCCGGGTCCCAGAAATTCAGGAGGTATTTGCACCCGATGGGGCAGGCCTGCCCTATGGTATGAAGATGCAGTTCTTCGACTAATCGTTATTTATCATGCGTGTTTTATCATGATATTACAACTGTCACAGCACCATTTTTCATTAAAAGATACAATTAAAAAGTAAAATGAATAATAGTGACAGTGATAGCGACACGGGATACCACACGCCGCCCCATATAGCAGAAGCTGCAAAAGCCATCGAAGAAAATTTGCTGCCATCAAAAAAATACCAAATGATATACCAAAAATTTATGGAGTGGCGAGATAACCACAAATTGGAAACATTTTCGGAAGCTGTTTTATTAGTTTATTTTAATGAAAAAAAAAGATGTTAAGCCATCAACGAGCAATCGAACATGCATATTTTTTTGCGAATCGCTCAGCAGGGTTTCAAAAACACACCTTTCATGCAGGTGTTGAAAAAAATATTGTACGTGACAAGGGAGAGACGCGATTTCGCCTCGCGTGAATTGCTGCCCTCGCTGCGCTCGGGCGGCAAACTTCACGCTCGTCGGAATCGCTTTCTTCTCTCCCTTGTCACGTAATGTACTATTCCTATTCTTTATCGTATCGATGTGGAAGTGACACCGATGAATTCCTTACGTTTTTCCGATGAAAATCATTCCAAATTTCATGTAAATCTGACTATTTTTAACGAATTCAACTTGAAATGATATAAATAAATTTTTTTCTGAAATGTCCATCATTATGGTCCGAATTATGTCATTCTTGGTGTTAGTTTCATCGGCGAAACATAAGGAATCAATTGACGTCGTTTTCGCAAAGATCTGATGAGAAATGCGGAACTCTTGGACATTTCTGACTTTTTAATGGTATTCCAACCGTTTGAAGGATCGAAACCCATACAATTCGGTGAGGTACTGCGGGGGGTTGTCCTCGCCACGGGGTACCAGGTGGCAACTCTTTGACATGCGTCGCTGGAGAATCACCCCGTATTGATAAACAGGATGACTCGGAGGGTTGAGCTATATGTTTATTTAGCTAACTATGACACCATCGTTACGACTGCGGAGTGGGCTAAGATAAGCACAGAAGTTGGCGAAGAAAGACACAATGGCACTTTGGGCCCCTCCGCATGCGTCATTCGTGCGCGCACAGTCTGCTCAGCGTATACTCATTCAGGTCTGGACCCGGCTTGACTCGTTTGACTCGTTTGACTCGTTTGACTCGTTTGACTCGTTTGACTCGTTTGACTCGTTTGACTCGTTTGACTCGTTTGACTCGTTTGACTCGTTTGACTCGTTTGACTCGTTTGACTCGTTTGACTCGTTTGACTCGTTTGACTCGTTTGACTCGTTTGACTCGTTTGACTCGTTTGACTCGTTTGACTCGTTTGACTCGTTTGACTCGTTTGACTCGTTTGACTCGTTTGGCTCGTTTGGCTCGTTTGGCTCGTTTGGCTCGTTTGGCTCGTTTGGCTCGTTTGGCTCGTTTGGCTCGTTTGGCTCGTTTGGCTCGTTTGGCTCGTTTGGCTCGTTTGGCTCGTTTGGCTCGTTTGGCTCGTTTGGCTCGTTTGGCTCGTTTGGCTCGTTTGGCTCGTTTGGCTCGTTTGGCTCGTTTGGCTCGTTTGGCTCGTTTGGCTCGTTTGGCTCGTTTGGCTCGTTTGGCTCGTTTGGCTCGTTTGGCTCGTTTGGCTCGTTTGGCTCGTTTGGCTCGTTTGGCTCGTTTGGCTCGTTTGGCTCGTTTGGCTCGTTTGGCTCGTTTGGCTCGTTTGGCTCGTTTGGCTCGTTTGGCTCGTTTGGCTCGTTTGGCTCGTTTGGCTCGTTTGGCTCGTTTGGCTCGTTTGGCTCGTTTGGCTCGTTTGGCTCGTTTGGCTCGTTTGGCTCGTTTGGCTCGTTTGGCTCGTTTGGCTCGTTTGGCTCGTTTGGCTCGTTTGGCTCGTTTGGCTCGTTTGGCTCGTTTGGCTCGTTTGGCTCGTTTGGCTCGTTTGGCTCGTTTGGCTCGTTTGGCTCGTTTGGCTCGTTTGGCTCGTTTGACTCGTTTGGCTCGTTTGGCTCGTTTGGCTCGTTTGGCTCGTTTGGCTCGTTTGGCTCGTTTGGCTCGTTTGGCTCGTTTGGCTCGTTTGGCTCGTTTGACTCGTTTGACTCGTTTGACTCGTTTGACTCGTTTGGCTCGTTTGGCTCGTTTGGCTCGTTTGGCTCGTTTGGCTCGTTTGGCTCGTTTGACTCGTTTGACTCGTTTGACTCGTTTGGCTCGTTTGGCTCGTTTGGCTCGTTTGGCTCGTTTGACTCGTTTGGCTCGTTTGACTCGTTTGGCTCGTTTGACTCGTTTGGCTCGTTTGACTCGCTTGGCTCGGTTGACTCGCTTGGCTCGCTTGGCTCGCTTGGCTCGTTTGGCTCGTTTCGCTCGTTTGACTCGTTTCGCTCGTTTGACTCGCTTGGCTCGCTTGGCTCGCTTGGCTCGCTTGGCTCGCTTGGCTCGCTTGGCTCGCTTGGCTCGCTTGGCTCGCTTGGCTCGCTTGGCTCGCTTGGCTCGCGTGGCTCGCTTGGCTCGCTTGGCTCGCTTGGCTCGCTTGGCTCGCTTGGCTCGCTTGGCTCGCTTGGCTCGCTTCGCTCGCTTGGCTCGCTTGGCTCGCTTGGCTCGCTTGGCTCGCTTGGCTCGCTTGGCTCGTTTGGCTCGTTTGGCTCGTTTCGCTCGTTTGACTCGTTTCGCTCGTTTGACTCGCTTGGCTCGCTTGGCTCGCTTGGCTCGCTTGGCTCGCTTGGCTCGCTTGGCTCGCTTGGCTCGCTTGGCTCGCTTGGCTCGCTTGGCTCGCTTGGCTCGCTTGGCTCGCTTGGCTCGCTTGGCTCGCTTGGCTCGCTTGGCTCGCTTGGCTCGCTTGGCTCGCTTGGCTCGCTTGGCTCGCTTGGCTCGCTTGGCTCGGTTGGCTCGTTTGACTCGTTTGACTCGTTTGACTCGTTTGACTCGTTTGACTCGTTTGACTCGTTTGACTCGTTTGACTCGTTTGACTCGTTTGACTCGTTTGACTCGTTTGACTCGTTTGACTCGTTTGACTCGTTTGACTCGTTTGACTCGTTTGACTCGTTTGACTCGTTTGACTCGTTTGACTCGTTTGACTCGTTTGACTCGTTTGACTCGTTTGACTCGTTTGACTCGTTTGACTCGTTTGACTCGTTTGACTCGTTTGACTCGTTTGACTCGTTTGACTCGTTTGACTCGTTTGACTCGTTTGACTCGTTTGGCTCGTTTGACTCGTTTGGCTCGTTTGGCTCGTTTGCCTCGCTTGGCTCGTTTGGCTCGCTTGGCTCGCTTGGATCGCTTGGCTCGCTTGGCTCGCTTGGCTCGCTTGGCTCGCTTGGCTCGCTTGGCTCGCTTGGCTCGCTTGGCTCGCTTGGCTCGCTTGGCTCGCTTGGCTCGCTTGGCTCGCTTGGCTCGCTTGGCTCGCTTGGCTCGCTTGGCTCGCTTGGCTCGCTTGGCTCGCTTGGCTCGCTTGGCTCGCTTGGCTCGCTTGGCTCGCTTGGCTCGCTTGGCTCGCTTGGCTCGCTTGGCTCGCTTGGCTCGCTTGGCTCGCTTGGCTCGCTTGGCTCGCTTGGCTCGTTTGCCTCGTTTGACTCGCTTGGCTCGCTTGGCTCGCTTGGCTCGCTTGGCTCGCTTGGCTCGCTTGGCTCGCTTGGCTCGCTTGGCTCGCTTGGCTCGCTTGGCTCGCTTGGCTCGCTTGGCTCGCTTGGCTCGCTTGGCTCGCTTGGCTCGCTTGGCTCGCTTGGCTCGCTTGGCTCGCTTGACTCGTTTGACTCGTTTGACTCGTTTGACTCGTTTGACTCGTTTGACTCGTTTGACTCGTTTGACTCGTTTGACTCGTTTGACTCGCTTGGCTCGCTTGGCTCGCTTGGCTCGCTTGGCTCGCTTGGCTCGCTTGGCTCGCTTGGCTCGCTTGGCTCGCTTGGCTCGCTTGGCTCGCTTGGCTCGCTTGGCTCGTTTGCCTCGTTTGACTCGCTTGGCTCGCTTGGCTCGCTTGGCTCGCTTGGCTCGCTTGGCTCGCTTGGCTCGCTTGGCTCGCTTGGCTCGCTTGGCTCGCTTGGCTCGCTTGGCTCGCTTGGCTCGCTTGGCTCGCTTGGCTCGCTTGGCTCGCTTGGCTCGCTTGGCTCGCTTGGCTCGCTTGACTCGTTTGACTCGTTTGACTCGTTTGACTCGTTTGACTCGTTTGACTCGTTTGACTCGTTTGACTCGTTTGACTCGTTTGACTCGCTTGGCTCGCTTGGCTCGCTTGGCTCGCTTGGCTCGCTTGGCTCGCTTGGCTCGCTTGGCTCGCTTGGCTCGCTTGGCTCGCTTGGCTCGCTTGGCTCGCTTGGCTCGGTTGGCTCGCTTGGCTCGGTTGGCTCGCTTGGCTCGCTTGGCTCGCTTGGCTCGCTTGGCTCGCTTGGCTCGCTTGGCTCGCTTGGCTCGCTTGGCTCGCTTGGCTCGCTTGGCTCGCTTGACTCGTTTGACTCGTTTGACTCGTTTGACTCGTTTGACTCGTTTGACTCGTTTGACTCGTTTGACTCGTTTGACTCGTTTGACTCGCTTGGCTCGCTTGGCTCGCTTGGCTCGCTTGGCTCGCTTGGCTCGCTTGGCTCGCTTGGCTCGCTTGGCTCGCTTGGCTCGCTTGGCTCGCTTGGCTCGCTTGGCTCGGTTGGCTCGCTTGGCTCGGTTGGCTCGCTTGGCTCGCTTGGCTCGCTTGGCTCGCTTGGCTCGCTTGGCTCGCTTGGCTCGCTTGGCTCGCTTGGCTCGCTTGGCTCGCTTGGCTCGTTTGGCTCGTTTGGCTCGTTTGACTCGTTTGACACGTTTGACTCGTTTGACTCGTTTGACTCGTTTGACTCGTTTGACTCGTTTGGCTCGTTAGGCTCGTTTGGCTCGTTTGGCTCGTTTGGCTCGTTTGACTCGATTGTCCTGTTCGACCCGTTTTACTCGTTTAACTCGTTTCACTCGTTTGACTCGTTTGACTCGTTTGACTCGTTTGGGTCGTTTGACTCGTTTGACTCGTTTGGGTCGTTTGACTCGTTTCACTCGTTTGACTCGATGGTCCTGTTCGACCCGTTTCACCCGTTTGACTCGTTTGACTCGTTTGACTCGTTTGACTCGTTTGACTCGTTTGACTCGTTTGACTCGTTTGACTCGTTTGACTCGTTTGACTCGTTTGACTCGTTTGACTCGTTTGACTCGTTTGACTCGTTTGACTCGTTTGACTCGTTTGACTCGTTTGACTCGTTTGACTCGTTTGACTCGTTTGACTCGTTTGACTCGTTTGACTCGTTTGACTCGTTTGACTCGTTTGACTCGTTTGACTCGTTTGACTCGTTTGACTCGTTTGACTCGTTTGACTCGTTTGACTCGTTTGACTCGTTTGACTCGTTTGACTCGTTTGACTCGTTTGACTCGTTTGACTCGTTTGACTCGTTTGACTCGTTTGACTCGTTTGACTCGTTTGACTCGTTTGACTCGTTTGACTCGTTTGACTCGTTTGACTCGTTTGACTCGTTTGACTCGTTTGACTCGTTTGACTCGTTTGACTCGTTTGACTCGTTTGGCTCGTTTGGCTCGTTTGGCTCGCTTGGCTCGCTTGGCTCGTTTGACTCGTTTGACTCGTTTGACTCGTTTGACTCGTTTGACTCGTTTGACTCGTTTGACTCGTTTGACTCGTTTGACTCGCTTGACTTGGTTGACTCGCTTGGCTCGCTTGGCTCGCTTGGCTCGCTTGGCTCGCTTGGCTCGCTTGGCTCGCTTGGCTCGCTTGGCTCGCTTGGCTCGCTTGGCTCGTTTGGCTCGTTTGGCTCGTTTGGCTCGTTTGACTCGTTTGACTCGTTTGACTCGTTTGACTCGTTTGACTCGTTTGACTCGTTTGACTCGTTTGACTCGTTTGACTCGTTTGACTCGTTTGACTCGTTTGACTCGTTTGACTCGTTTGACTCGTTTGACTCGTTTGACTCGTTTGACTCGTTTGACTCGTTTGACTCGTTTGACTCGTTTGACTCGTTTGACTCGTTTGACTCGTTTGACTCGTTTGACTCGTTTGCCTCGTTTGACTCGTTTGGCTCGCTTGGCTCGCTTGGCTCGCTTGGCTCGCTTGGCTCGCTTGGCTCGCTTGGCTCGCTTGGCTCGCTTGGCTCGCTTGGCTCGCTTGGCTCGTTTGACTCGTTTGACTCGTTTGACTCGTTTGACTCGTTTGACTCGTTTGACTCGTTTGACTCGTTTGACTCGTTTGACTCGCTTGACTCGTTTGACTCGTTTGACTCGTTTGACTCGTTTGACTCGTTTGACTCGTTTGACTCGTTTGACTCGTTTGACTCGTTTGACTCGTTTGACTCGTTTGACTCGTTTGACTCGTTTGACTCGTTTGACTCGTTTGCCTCGTTTGACTCGTTTGGCTCGCTTGGCTCGCTTGGCTCGCTTGGCTCGCTTGGCTCGCTTGGCTCGCTTGGCTCGCTTGGCTCGCTTGGCTCGCTTGGCTCGCTTGACTCGTTTGACTCGTTTGACTCGTTTGACTCGTTTGACTCGTTTGACTCGTTTGACTCGTTTGACTCGTTTGACTCGTTTGACTCGTTTGACTCGTTTGACTCGTTTGACTCGTTTGACTCGCTTGACTTGGTTGACTCGCTTGGCTCGCTTGGCTCGCTTGGCTCGCTTGGCTCGCTTGGCTCGCTTGGCTCGCTTGGCTCGCTTGGCTCGCTTGGCTCGCTTGGCTCGCGTGGCTCGCTTGGCTCGCTTCGCTCGCTTGGCTCGCTTCGCTCGCTTGGATCGCATGGCTCGCTTGGCTCGCTTGGCTCGCTTGGCTCGCTTGGCTCGCTTGGCTCGCTTGGCTCGCTTGGCTCGCTTGGCTCGCTTGGCTCGCTTGGCTCGGTTGGCTCGCTTGGCTCGCTTGGCTCGGTTGGCTCGCTTGGCTCGCTTGGCTCGCTTAGCTCGCTTGGCTCGCTTGGCTCGTTTGGCTCGTTTGGCTCGTTTGGCTCGTTTGGCTCGTTTGGCTCGTTTGGCTCGTTTGGCTCGTTTGACTCGATTGTCCTGTTCGACCCGTTTCACTCGTTTAACTCGTTTCACTCGTTTGACTCGTTTGACTCGTTTGACTCGTTTGACTCGTTTGACTCGTTTGACTCGTTTGACTCGTTTCGCTCGTTTGACTCGTTTCGCTCGTTTGACTCGTTTCGCTCGTTTGACTCGTTTCGCTCGATTGACTCGTTTCGCTCGTTTGACTCGCTTGGCTCGCTTGGCTCGCTTGGCTCGCTTGGCTCGCTTGGCTCGCTTGGCTCGCTTGGCTCGCTTGGCTCGCTTGGCTCGCTTGGCTCGCTTGGCTCGCTTGGCTCGCTTGGCTCGCTTGGCTCGCTTGGCTCGCTTGGCTCGCTTGGCTCGCTTGGCTCGCTTGGCTCGCTTGGCTCGCTTGGCTCGCTTGGCTCGCTTGGCTCGCTTGGCTCGCTTGGCTCGCTTGGCCCGCTTGGCTCGCTTGGCTCGCTTGGCTCGCTTGGCTCGCTTGGCTCGCTTGGCTCGCTTGGCTCGCTTGGCTCGCTTGGCTCGCTTGGCTCGCTTGGCTCGTTTGGCTCGTTTGACACGTTTGACTCGTTTGACTCGTTTGACTCGTTTGACTCGTTTGACTCGTTTGACTCGTTTGACTCGTTTGACTCGTTTGGCTCGTTTGGCTCGTTTGGCTCGTTTGGCTCGTTTGGCTCGTTTGACTCGATTGTCCTGTTCGACCCGTTTCACTCGTTTAACTCGTTTCACTCGTTTGACTCGTTTCACTCGTTTGACTCGTTTGACTCGTTTGACTCGTTTGACTCGTTTGACTCGTTTGACTCGTTTCGCTCGTTTGACTCGTTTCGCTCGTTTGACTCGTTTCGCTCGTTTGACTCGTTTCGCTCGTTTGACTCGTTTCGCTCGTTTGACTCGTTTCGCTCGATTGACTCGTTTCGCTCGTTTGACTCGCTTGGCTCGCTTGGCTCGCTTGGCTCGCTTGGCTCGCTTGGCTCGCTTGGCTCGCTTGGCTCGCTTGGCTCGCTTGGCTCGCTTGGCTCGCTTGGCTCGCTTGGCTCGCTTGGCTCGCTTGGCTCGCTTGGCTCGCTTGGCTCGCTTGGCTCGCTTGGCTCGCTTGGCTCGCTTGGCTCGCTTGGCTCGCTTGGCTCGCTTGGCTCGCTTGGCTCGCTTGGCTCGCTTGGCTCGTTTGGCTCGTTTGGCTCGTTTGACTCGTTTGACTCGTTTGACTCGTTTGACTCGTTTGACTCGTTTGACTCGTTTGACTCGTTTGACTCGTTTGACTCGTTTGACTCGTTTGACTCGTTTGACTCGTTTGACTCGTTTGACTCGTTTGACTCGTTTGACTCGTTTGACTCGTTTGGCTCGTTTGACTCGCTTGGCTCGCTTGGCTCGCTTGGCTCGCTTGGCTCGCTTGGCTCGCTTGGCTCGCTTGGCTCGCTTGGCTCGCTTGGCTCGCTTGGCTCGCTTGGCTCGCTTGGCTCGCTTGACTCGCTTGGCTCGTTTGACTCGTTTGACTCGTTTGACTCGTTTGACTCGTTTGACTCGTTTGACTCGTTTGACTCGTTTGACTCGTTTGACTCGTTTGGCTCGTTTGACTCGCTTGGCTCGCTTGGCTCGCTTGGCTCGCTTGGCTCGCTTGGCTCGCTTGGCTCGCTTGGCTCGCTTGGCTCGCTTGGCTCGCTTGGCTCGCTTGGCTCGCTTGGCTCGCTTGGCTCGCTTGGCTCGCTTGGCTCGCTTGGCTCGCTTGGCTCGTTTGGCTCGTTTGGCTCGTTTGACTCGTTTGACACGTTTGACTCGTTTGACTCGTTTGACTCGTTTGACTCGTTTGACTCGTTTGACTCGTTTGGCTCGTTTGGCTCGTTTGGCTCGTTTGACTCGTTTGACTCGTTTGACTCGTTTGACTCGTTTGACTCGTTTGACTCGTTTGACTCGCTTGGCTCGCTTGGCTCGCTTGGCTCGCTTGGCTCGTTTGGCTCGTTTGTCACGTTTGACTCGTTTGACTCGTTTGACTCGTTTGACTCGTTTGACTCGTTTGACTCGTTTGACTCGTTTGACTCGTTTGGCTCGTTTGGCTCGTTTGGCTCGTTTGGCTCGTTTGGCTCGTTTGACTCGATTGTCCTGTTCGACCCGTTTCACTCGTTTAACTCGTTTCACTCGTTTCACTCGTTTGACTCGTTTGACTCGTTTGGGTCGTTTGGCTCGTTTGGCTCGTTTGACTCGATTGTCCTGTTCGACCCGTTTCACTCGTTTAACTCGTTTCACTCGTTTGACTCGTTTGACTCGTTTGACTCGTTTGGGTCGTTTGACTCGTTTGACTCGTTTGGGTCGTTTGACTCGTTTCACTCGTTTGACTCGTTTGACTCGTTTGACTCGTTTGACTCGTTTGACTCGTTTGACTCGTTTGACTCGTTTGACTCGTTTGACTCGTTTGACTCGTTTGACTCGTTTGACTCGATTGTCCTGTTCGACCCGTTTCACTCGTTTAACTCGTTTCACTCGTTTGACTCGTTTGACTCGTTTGACTCGTTTGGGTCGTTTGACTCGTTTGACTCGTTTGGGTCGTTTGACTCGTTTCACTCGTTTGACTCGTTTGACTAGTTTGACTCGTTTGACTCGGTTGACTCGCTTGGCTCGCTTGGCTCGCTTGGCTCGCTTGGCTCGCTTGGCTCGCTTGGCTCGCTTGGCTCGCTTCGCTCGCTTGGCTCGTTTGGCTCGTTTGGCTCGTTTGACTCGTTTTCCTCGTTTGACTCGTTTGACTCGTTTGACTCGTTTGACTCGTTTGACTCGTTTGACTCGTTTGACTCGTTTGACTCGTTTGACTCGTTTGACTCGTTTGACTCGTTTGACTCGTTTGACTCGTTTGACTCGTTTGACTCGTTTGACTCGTTTGACTCGTTTGACTCGTTTGACTCGTTTGACTCGTTTGACTCGTTTGACTCGTTTGGCTCGTTTGGCTCGTTTGGCTCGTTTGGCTCGTTTGGCTCGTTTGGCTCGTTTGGCTCGTTTGGCTCGTTTGGCTCGTTTGGCTCGTTTGGCTCGTTTGGCTCGTTTGGCTCGCTTGGCTCGCTTGGCTCGCTTGGCTCGCTTGGCTCGCTTGCCTCGCTTGGCTCGCTTGGCTCGCTTGGCTCGCTTGGCTCGCTTGGCTCGCTTGGCTCGCTTGGCTCGCTTGGCTCGCTTGGCTCGCTTGGCTCGCTTGGCTCGCTTGGCTCGCTTGGCTCGCTTGGCTCGCTTGGCTCGGTTAGCTCGGTTGGCTCGCTTGGCTCGCTTGGCTCGCTTGGCTCGCTTGGCTCGCTTGGCTCGTTTGGCTCGTTTGACTCGTTTGACTCGTTTGACTCGTTTGACTCGTTTGACTCGTTTGACTCGTTTGACTCGGTTGACTCGCTTGGCTCGCTTGGCTCGCTTGGCTCGCTTGGCTCGCTTGGCTCGCTTGGCTCGGTTGGCTCGCTTGGCTCGCTTGGCTCGCTTGGCTCGCTTGGCTCGCTTGGCTCGCTTGGCTCGTTTGGCTCGTTTGGCTCGTTTGACTCGTTTGACACGTTTGACTCGTTTGACTCGTTTGACTCGTTTGACTCGTTTGACTCGTTTGACTCGTTTGACTCGTTTGGCTCGTTTGGCTCGTTTGGCTCGATTGGCTCGTTTGGCTCGTTTGACTCGATTGTCCTGTTCGACCCGTTTTACTCGTTTAACTCGTTTCACTCGTTTGACTCGTTTGGGTCGTTTGACTCGTTTGACTCGTTTGGGTCGTTTGACTCGTTTCACTCGTTTGACTCGATGGTCCTGTTCGACCCGTTTCACTCGTTCGACCCGTTTGACACGTTTGACTCGTTTGACTCGTTTGACTCGTTTGACTCGTTTGACTCGTTTGACTCGTTTGACTCGTTTGACTCGTTTGACTCGTTTGACTCGTTTGGCTCGTTTGGCTCGTTTGGCTCGTTTGGCTCGTTTGACTCGTTTGACTCGTTTGACTCGTTTGACTCGTTTGACTCGTTTGTCTCGTTTGGCTCGATTGGCTCGTTTGACTCGTTTGACTCGTTTGACTCGTTTGACTCGTTTGACTCGTTTGACTCGTTTGACTCGTTTGACTCGTTTGACTCGTTTGACTCGTTTGACTCGTTTGACTCGTTTGACTCGTTTGACTCGTTTGACTCGTTTGACTCGTTTGACTCGTTTGACTCGTTTGACTCGTTTGACTCGTTTGACTCGTTTGACTCGTTTGACTCGTTGGACTCGTTTGACTCGTTTGACTCGTTTGACTCGTTTGACTCGTTTGACTCGTTTGACTCGTTTGACTCGTTTGACTCGTTTGACTCGTTTGACTCGTTTGACTCGTTTGACTCGTTTGACTCGTTTGACTCGTTTGACTCGTTTGACTCGTTTGACTCGTTTGACTCGTTTGACTCGTTTGACTCGTTTGGCTCGTTTGGCTCGTTTGGCTCGTTTGGCTCGTTTGGCTCGTTTGGCTCGTTTGGCTCGTTTGGCTCGTTTGGCTCGTTTGGCTCGTTTGGCTCGTTTGGCTCGTTTGGCTCGTTTGACTCGTTTCACTCGTTTCACTCGTTTGACTCGTTTGACTCGTTTGACTCGTTTGACTCGTTTGACTCGTTTGACTCGTTTGACTCGTTTGACTCGTTTGACTCGTTTGACTCGTTTGACTCGTTTGACTCGTTTGACTCGTTTGACTCGTTTGACTCGTTTGACTCGTTTGACTCGTTTGACTCGTTTGACTCGTTTGACTCGTTTGACTCGTTTGACTCGTTTGACTCGTTTGACTCGTTTGACTCGTTTGACTCGTTTGACTCGTTTGACTCGTTTGACTCGTTTGACTCGTTTGACTCGTTTGACTCGTTTGACTCGTTTGACTCGTTTGACTCGTTTGACTCGTTTGACTCGTTTGACTCGTTTGACTCGTTTGACTCGTTTGACTCGTTTGACTCGTTTGACTCGTTTGACTCGTTTGACTCGTTTGACTCGTTTGACTCGTTTGACTCGTTTGACTCGTTTGACTCGTTTGACTCGTTTGACTCGTTTGACTCGTTTGACTCGTTTGACTCGTTTGACTCGTTTGACTCGTTTGGCTCGTTTGGCTCGTTTGGCTCGTTTGACTCGCTTGGCTCGTTTGACTCGCTTGGCTCGGTTGATTCGCTTGGCTCGCTTGGCTCGCTTGGCTCGCTTGGCTCGCTTGGCTCGCTTGGCTCGCTTGGCTCGCTTGGCTCGCTTGGCTCGCTTGGCTCGCTTGGCTCGCGTGGCTCGCTTGGCTCGCTTGGCTCGCTTGGCTCGCTTGGCTCGCTTCGCTCGCTTGGCTCGCTTGGCTCGCTTGGCTCGCTTGGCTCGCTTGGCTCGCTTGGCTCGGTTGGCTCGCTTGGCTCGCTTGGCCCGCTTGGCTCGCTTGGCTCGCTTGGCTCGCTTGGCTCGCTTGGCTCGTTTGGCTCGTTTGGCTCGTTTGGCTCGTTTGGCTCGTTTGGCTCGTTTGGCTCGTTTGGCTCGTTTGACTCGATTGTCCTGTTCGACCCGTTTCACTCGTTTAACTCGTTTCACTCGTTTGACTCGTTTGACTCGTTTGACTCGTTTGACTCGTTTGACTCGTTTGACTCGTTTGACTCGTTTGACTCGTTTCGCTCGTTTGACTCGTTTCGCTCGTTTGACTCGTTTCGCTCGTTTGACTCGTTTCGCTCGTTTGACTCGTTTCGCTCGTTTGACTCGTTTCGCTCGATTGACTCGTTTCGCTCGTTTGACTCGCTTGGCTCGCTTGGCTCGCTTGGCTCGCTTGGCTCGCTTGGCTCGCTTGGCTCGCTTGGCTCGCTTGGCTCGCTTGGCTCGCTTGGCTCGCTTGGCTCGCTTGGCTCGCTTGGCTCGCTTGGCTCGCTTGGCTCGCTTGGCTCGCTTGGCTCGCTTGGCTCGCTTGGCTCGCTTGGCTCGGTTGACTCGGTTGACTCGTTTGACTCGTTTGACTCGTTTGACTCGTTTGACTCGTTTGACTCGTTTGACTCGTTTGACTCGTTTGACTCGTTTGACTCGTTTGACTCGTTTGACTCGTTTGACTCGTTTGACTCGTTTGACTCGTTTGACTCGTTTGACTCGTTTGACTCGTTTGACTCGTTTGACTCGTTTGACTCGTTTGACTCGTTTGTCTCGTTTGACTCGTTTGACTCGTTTGACTCGTTTGACTCGTTTGACTCGTTTGACTCGTTTGACTCGTTTGACTCGTTTGACTCGTTTGACTCGTTTGACTCGTTTGACTCGTTTGACTCGTTTGACTCGTTTGACTCGTTTGACTCGTATGACTCGTTTGACTCGTTTGACTCGTTTGACTCGTTTGACTCGTTTGACTCGTTTGACTCGTTTGACTCGTTTGACTCGTTTGACTCGTTTGACTCGTTTGACTCGTTTGACTCGTTTGACTCGTTTGACTCGTTTGACTCGTTTGACTCGTTTGACTCGTTTGACTCGTTTGACTCGTTTGACTCGTTTGACTCGTTTGACTCGTTTGACTCGTTTGACTCGTTTGACTCGTTTGACTCGTTTGACTCGTTTGACTCGTTTGACTCGTTTGACTCGTTTGACTCGTTTGGCTCGTTTGGCTCGCTTGGCTCGCTTGGCTCGCTTGGCTCGCTTGGCTCGCTTGGCTCGCTTGGCTCGCTTGGCTCGCTTGGCTCGCTTGGCTCGCTTGGCTCGCTTGGCTCGCTTGGCTCGCTTGGCTCGCTTGGCTCGCTTGGCTCGCTTGGCTCGCTTGGCTCGCTTGGCTCGCTTGGCTCGCTTGGCTCGCTTGGCTCGCTTGGCTCGCTTGGCTCGCTTGGCTCGTTTGGCTCGTTTGACTCGTTTGACTCGTTTGACTCGTTTGACTCGTTTGACTCGTTTGACTCGTTTGACTCGTTTGACTCGTTTGACTCGTTTGACTCGTTTGACTCGTTTGACTCGTTTGACTCGTTTGACTCGTTTGACTCGTTTGACTCGTTTGACTCGTTTGACTCGTTTGACTCGTTTGACTCGTTTGACTCGTTTGACTCGTTTGACTCGTTTGACTCGTTTGACTCGTTTGACTCGTTTGACTCGTTTGACTCGTTTGACTCGTTTGACTCGTTTGACTCGTTTGACTCGTTTGACTCGTTTGACTCGTTTGACTCGTTTGACTCGTTTGACTCGTTTGACTCGTTTGACTCGTTTGACTCGTTTGACTCGTTTGACTCGTTTGACTCGTTTGACTCGTTTGACTCGTTTGACTCGTTTGACTCGTTTGACTCGTTTGACTCGTTTGACTCGTTTGACTCGTTTGACTCGTTTGACTCGTTTGACTCGTTTGACTCGTTTGACTCGTTTGACTCGTTTGACTCGTTTGACTCGTTTGACTCGTTTGACTCGTTTGACTCGTTTGACTCGTTTGACTCGTTTGACTCGTTTGACTCGTTTGACTCGTTTGACTCGATTGTCCTGTTCGACCCGTTTCACTCGTTTAACTCGTTTCACTCGTTTGACTCGTTTGACTCGTTTGACTCGTTTGGCTCGTTTGGCTCGTTTGGCTCGTTTGGCTCGTTTGGCTCGTTTGGCTCGTTTGGCTCGTTTGGCTCGTTTGGCTCGTTTGGCTCGTTTGGCTCGTTTGGCTCGTTTGGCTCGTTTGGCTCGTTTGGCTCGTTTGGCTCGTTTGGCTCGTTTGGCTCGTTTGACTCGATTGTCCTGTTCGACCCGTTTCACTCGTTTAACTCGTTTCACTCGTTTCACTCGTTTGACTCGTTTGACTCGTTTGACTCGTTTGACTCGTTTGACTCGTTTGACTCGTTTGACTCGTTTGACTCGTTTGACTCGTTTGACTCGTTTGACTCGTTTGACTCGTTTGACTCGTTTGACTCGTTTGACTCGTTTGACTCGTTTCGCTCGTTTGACTCGTTTCGCTCGTTTGACTCGTTTCGCTCGTTTGACTCGTTTCGCTCGTTTGACTCGTTTCGCTCGTTTGACTCGCTTGGCTCGCTTGGCTCGCTTGGCTCGCTTGGCTCGCTTGGCTCGCTTGGCTCGCTTGGCTCGCTTGGCTCGCTTGGCTCGCTTGGCTCGCTTGGCTCGCTTGGCTCGCTTGGCTCGCTTGGCTCGCTTGGCTCGCTTGGCTCGCTTGGCTCGCTTGGCTCGCTTGGCTCGCTTGGCTCGCTTGGCTCGCTTGGCTCGCTTGGCTCGCTTGGCTCGTTTGGCTCGTTTGACACGTTTGACTCGTTTGACACGTTTGACTCGTTTGACTCGTTTGACTCGTTTGACTCGTTTGACTCGTTTGACTCGTTTGACTCGTTTGACTCGTTTGACTCGTTTGACTCGTTTGACTCGTTTGACTCGTTTGACTCGTTTGACTCGTTTGGCTCGTTTGGCTCGTTTGGCTCGTTTGGCTCGTTTGGCTCGTTTGACTCGATTGTCCTGTTCGACCCGTTTCACTCGTTTAACTCGTTTCACTCGTTTGACTCGTTTGACTCGTTTAACTCGTTTCACTCGTTTGACTCGTTTGACTCGTTTGACTCGTTTGGGTTGTTACGAGCCGGGGCTGCGGCAACGCAGTGGCCGGCGAGAAGGGTATTTCCCAAGGAATACGGTTTATGAGTTTGTTAGTTAGAGTGCGGACGAACCTGATGCGAAATCAGGGAGCCGCTAGGATTATCGGAAGCGAGGACGAACCTGATGCTAAATCAGGGAGCCTCTAGGAATGGAGTCACTCGCGGACGAACCTGATGCTAAATCAGGGAGCCACAGGAGGGTGATTCGTCGTGAACGAACCCGATGCGAAATCGGGGTGTCACTAGGATGATGTTCACAGACGAACTCGACGCGAAGTCGAGGAGCTGTTAGGAGGTTGGATTATTCACAGACGAACCTGGTGCGAAACCAGGGAGCTGTTCGGAGGTTGGTAGACTTACAGACGAACCTGATGCGAAATCAGGGAGCTGTAGGACACGGACGAACCTGATGCGAAATCAGGGAGCCGTAGGAGGGTTAAACGTGGACGAACCCGATGCGAAATCGGGGAGCCACTAGGTTGGTAAAGATTCCTTGTTTTGGATGAAGGTTTGCGAACGAACCTGATGCTAGATCAGGTTGTCGCGGGAAATGTTAGTAATGCCTCGTAACTCTTAATTTATGTTTGATACAACTCGAGCGGTAAAGCTGTATCAGTGGGTGAGTGCTACTAATATTATAAGGATCGCTGGGTAAAAGATGGGTTTCAACGAATCTACTCGATTTAGAGCGAACACCATTCGTGTATTCAATAACTAATTATTATACAAATGTAAGTGTCGCGATTAAATAGTGTAGTAAAAATGTATAAATTACCACTAATTTGCACGGTGTTGACGCACTGGCGATGCGGGGCGTACGAGTGGCTATTTCAAAGTGCCGAATAGAATATGAACCGAACTCGCGGATTCTATGAGGTTAACTTTGATTCTGACGGAGACTTTAGCTCGATCGTACTAATTTTAACCAGCTCTGTACGAGCGTGACACGACGTTATTCTACGCGTGATTGTACTGCTTTGAACCGAAGAGGGTTGAAACTGAAGGGTTTATATAGTCCCAAAATGAGTGGGGATTCGTTAAGAATTTCCATATAAGGAAATCCTTCGGGGTCGTCGTCGTGTCACTCCCGTTCCCATGGTCGCGATCCAGATGGTCAAGATCAAGAGCCCCTTAGTGGTGTATGATAAGCAAAGGATTTTAGGGCGTTTTCCCTTCGCAGACGCGAGCTCGAAAAGTGGTTGAGAGCGGCGTATGGGAAAATTCCACATACGTAACATCTCCCCCCTAAGACAAAACATCGCGATTCTCGTGATGCTTTTCAAAAGAAGGGAAAACGCCCCACAAATCCTTTCATAATTAAAGGTGTGAAAGAAAATTGTCGGGTGTAGTGTAGTGTAGTGTACTTATCGCTATTGTTGTGTGTGTTGGTTTAAGTGTCGGTGGGCACCACGTAGCCCATTTCCAGCCAATGGTCGACGACGTCCAGTGGAGGTTGTCCGGGTAGTCAGTCCAGCGTCAAGGTGGCGGTGAAGTCATCCTTCTGTTCTCCGTCAGCATTTCCATGCTGGCTGTTGTTAGCAGGAGTGTTGATTGGAACGGCTGAGTACACCTCAGGTATACCCTCACTGCTTGGCAGGGTATGTCTCAGGAGCAAGGTGGTAAGGACCATATCTGGGTTGACGGTCGGCTTATCGTTTTGCCGTGGATGGAGAATAAGCGTATTTTAATTTGTCCTGATGCTTTGTGATTAACTTTTTGTGCGTTCGCAATACTACGTTGTTTAGGTCCATCACGTCTATTATCTGGTACGGTCCAATGTAATGTGGATCAAACTTACTAGTGCGTGGTTCTTTGAGTACGTAGACAGGATCGCCTACGTTAAATGTTACTGGTTTTGCGTGTGCATCATAATAATTTTTCGAACGAATTTTTGCTTTGTTTAGGTTATCAGAAGCTATATTACGAATATTAGTCATGTGTGTTATTAATTCTATTAAGTAGTCTCCAAATGACTTTAATTTTTCGCCAGTTGGAAAAGAACTTGGTTCTCGAGCTGGTTTTCCAAAGATTAATTCGTACGGGGTGAAATTTGTTGCTTCATGAACGGATGTATTGTAAGAGAACATTGCAAACGGTATTAATAAATCCCAGTCTTCGTAATTATCCATGTAATGCTTGAGATATTCGGTGAGTACGATGTGACTTCGTTCTAAAGATCCGTTGGTTTGTGGTCTATATCCCGAGGTTGTGATTTGTTTGATTTTAAATATTTCGGATAAATTTGTCATTAGTGTTCCGATGAAGCTAGTTCCTTTGTCTGTTAATATTGCGCGGGGTGTACCGTAGATTGCGATGAAATGTCTAGCGAAAGCATCTGCAATTGTAGCGGCACGAATATTAGGTATTGCTACGGCTACGCAATATTTCGTTAGATTATCTTGAATGGTGAGAATGTGTCTGTTCCCACTCGGTGTAATTGGTAAAGGTCCCACTGTATCTAAGGAGATTTTGTCGAAGGCTCCTATAGGCGTGTCGGTGATCAACATCGGCTGACGGGTTTTCGCTCGGACTAATTTCTGTTCTTGACAACTTTGGCATCTTCGGATGTAGTCTTGAATATCGTTGCGCATTTGCGGCCAATGGAATCTTGATCGAATGCGTTTGTAGGTCTTCGTTACTCCTTTGTGTCCTCCGATTAAACTGTCGTGAGCTTCGCAAATGATGTGCTGTCTGTCCTCTTCGGATGGTGTTGTGATGATACAGTTGCATAAAGTGATCTGCAGGCCGGTTTCTATAAAAACCTCTTCTAATATCTTGACGAATTCGTTGGATGGTATTTTGTGAAGGTCTCCGGTGGCAGAAATACGAAATGATTTGATCCGATTTTGATCCAAGGTGTGTTGCAGAGTTTTCAATCCATTGAGCACATCTGCTCTTTTAATATTATCAAAGAAGTTGTCTGCGATTATTATACTGAATGTTTTAAATAGTCCATTGTCTGTAGTTATCACCTGTCCCCTTTTTGGTTGCGCTGCTAGGAGGTTTGGTTTATTAATTATTTCAGTGTCCAGCAGTAATTTTCCGACGGGGTTTACTAAATTGCAGTCGGCAGAAATGAAGTGTACGTAATGTCCTTCTTCAGCGGTAAAGGTATTGGAAGAAACAATAATTTTATGTGGTTGGTCTAGCGGGATCTCTTCTAGATCGTCAAGGTCGTTTGAATTCTCGGCGTCGGTAGTAAAAAATGGGTAAGGGTCAAGCGTGAGGTCAAAGACCCTAGGGTCCGTTGATCTGCTGTCAGGTGGTAGTCTCACACTTGTTTCGGGTGTAGGATCTGCAGGTAGCTGGTTTATTGAAGGTTGTAAAGGTTCATCCATGACTTCTGATGATACTAGCGGTGTACCGAGTAAATCTTGTTGAACGTTTCCTGCGTTTTCTATTACAGTATTTTCGAACGGTTCCTCAAAGGATATCAGATTGTCAAATAAGGTCTGGTCCTTATCTAAAGGGACGATTTGAGTGGAATTTGCTGCGGGCGAAAAACTGTTTATGGTTTCCTGGCGTTCATCTGGCATGGTTACCTCTTGAGATAAGCTGGGAAAAGATCGGTTCTTGTGTATTATTGGAGAATGTTGAACGTTCCCACGTGCGGTTTCTTCTATTTCGTCTGAGCTGCTGCTTGTCTCTCGGTACTTGGGTCGGTTTTCTCTGTCTCGTCGTAATTGCCGTACGCGGTGCCCAATTGTATCGATGTTGACGTCTGTTTTTGGTATCTGGACTTTGAAGTCAGGATCCTTGGGCTCTCGTGGAATAAGTGGTAGGCAGGCAGAAACGGGGTTGCGCGATAATGCGTCTGCGTTCTTATTCGTCTTTCCGGATTTATGGACAACCTGGTACTCGTACTCCAAAAGTCGGAGTTTCCATTTCATTAATCTAGAAGTGGGGTCCTTGACAGAGTGTAGCCACACCAGTGGTCTGTGATCAGTAACGAGGGTGAATGGAGTTCCATAGATGTAGGGCCTGAAGTACCTTACGGCGTAAACCATGGCCAAACATTCCTTTTCAGTAGCCGAATAGTTCTTCTCGGGTTTATTTAGGCTGCGGGATGCGTAGGCAATCGGCAGGTCATTTCCTATCTCCCCTTGACTAAGTACAGCTCCAATAGCGTAATCGGATGCATCTGTAGTTACAATGAACGGTTTACTGAAATCTGGATATTGCAATATGGGCTGAAGGCAAAGTTCGTTACGTAATTGCTTAAAACTTTGGTCTTGTTCTTCCGTCCATTTGAATTTGATGCCTTTTCCTAATAGATTAATTAAAGGTTTTGCTTTTGTGGTGAAATTAGGTACGAATCTTCGGTAATATCCTACAAGTCCTAAGAATTGTTGAATGTTCTTCTGCGTTGTAGGTGTGGGAAAATCTTGAACAGCTTTTAATTTCCTAGGGTCGGGTCTTACTCCTTCCTTTGAAATAATGTGTCCAAGGTATGCGACTTCCTTTCGCAGGAATTGGCATTTGTTGGTCTGCAGGGTTAATCCATGTTCTCGAAGGCGGTTTAACAGCTTTTTTACTTTGATATTATGTTCCTGTAATGATGATGCGTAGATCACTATGTCGTCCAAGTAGACAAAGAGGTCTGTTCCTTGAAGTCCAGTGAGTGCTTGGTCCATCAGGCGTTGAAAGGTGGGTGGTGCATTCTTTAATCCGAAAGGCATTCGAGAGAATTCGTAATGTCCATTTGGAGTAGTGAATGCTGTTTTTGCTTTATCTTTCGGATCCATCTCTATTTGATGAAATCCACTAGCGAGATCAAAGACTGAAAAATATTTAGCTCCTCCTAGTCGATCTAAAATCTCGGTGATTTGAGGTAATGGATATTTATCAGAAATTGTTATTTCGTTGAGACCGCGGAAATCTATTACCAGACGCCAACGTTTCATTCCATTTTCGTCTTCTTTTTTCGGGACGATCCATAAAGGTGAATTGTACGGAGATTTGGAAGGAGTGATTATGCCATTTGACAATAACGCGCTAATTTGTTTTTGAATTTCCTTTTGATGAATGAGAGGATAGCGATATTGTCTTGTATTGATTGGAATATCGTTAGATGTATGGATTGAGTGTTTAAAGTCGCGGGCCTTTCCAAGTTTATCTCCGGAAAGATAAAAACGGTCGGGAAAATCTCTAACTAAATTGGTAACGAAATCTAGTTCCTCCTTGTTCAAATGTTTTGTGTTTAGGGCTTCTAAGATTTTCTGCATTCTATCTTCTTTGGTTCTGAATTTTGACGGGTGTTCAGCAGCTGGATACAAATCTTCGTCTGATGAACTGAAGATATCGAAGGGCTCCAATGTTTGCGGTTCTATCTCCACGTCTAGGGGTACATCGCTGGTATTTGTTGCCATAACGTAGCACTTCCCGTCATTGTTCTTTACAACTGCTTCCCCTATGTAGAGATGTTCGAGAGTCTTGATACGTGGTAAATATCCTTCCCTAATCCTCGGGTTTGTTATTGTTATAGCAATCTGTTGCGACGTCCTGGGCTCGATACGATGTTTGGTCGACGTCGGTAGTTTGTTAGTTTGAGGTATGTCCTGATAATTTGAAAAACGCAGAGGTCGGGTTGGTTTATTTTTTAATACTAAAGTCCCATGGTAATAGGAAATTTCGGCCTCCTCCTGTTTTAAAAATGGGCTTCCTATTAGTCCGTCTGCTTCTATTGCAAGTTCTTTTACCACATAGAAGAGTGCGGGACTTTCGTGGATGTGAAGAATTGTTGTTCCTAAGGTATGAATTGGATTAGTTGTAATTCCGGTTAACTCGATTTCTTCCCGAGAGCTTATCGCGGCTTGCTCTCCCAGGGCGTTAATGACTACTAAATTAACGGACGCTCCACCATCGATTAGGAATTCTCCCGTTCCTGACTCCAGTTCTGGAACCTTGATGTTGATGCGTGGGGCAGGTGCTTCCTTGATGAGGGTTTCTCTTCGAAGCGGACTGTCCTTTGGCGAGCTTCTTTGTTTCCGCTCATCGTGTCGCCTATACGTTGAGCGCGATCGAAGTTTAAAGACTTGTTTGATTCGGCGGACGAATCTCGCGAGTCTCGTTGATATCTCGGACTACGCGGATGTTTCCTACAGAATTTTCCATCGTGTCCGGTTGTACCGCAATGCCAACAATATAAACTCGGCTTGCGATTTTTATCGTGATTTTTTAAAATAGAACATTGTTTTTCTCCATCATCTGCGTATGATGAGTCGGAGCGATAAGAAGGGGATTTCGAGGGGCTCCGGTGACGCAAGGTCCAGGCCGTCGTATGTGTCCGTCCTTCTCGTTCCTCTTCAAAACCAGATGTTCTTGTTGACCGATCCCTGTTTTGGTCGTACCTACTTGGAGAATGTGGGTACGACACTTGGCGGTCGTGATGGCGAGAATCTTCGGCGTAATGGTCTCGGCGAGACCACCTGGAGGGTGACTCATTACGGGGAGACTGTCGCCGATTCCTTAATTTTCTGTCTATCTGCAGCACGGCATCGTAAGCTTGTTCAAGGGTTTGAATATCTTGATACTGAGCCGATACTTTCCAGGAAATTCGATCCGGTAAACCATCGATGAAGTTTTCTCTAACGTCCTTTTCCATTTCTTTGACGAAGTCTTCAGCGTGATCCAGATACCTTTCCCGGATAGCTCCGCGCGCACAATAAACGAGATGAGAGGTCCTGTCGACGTACTGTCGTAGACTTTCTCCTTCGCGAATATGTAATTTCGCGATTTCTACTTGGAAATATGACAAACTTCTTCCCGGCGCGAATCTCTTTTTGAGATGTTGTACTAACGTCTTAACAGAGGTGAATTTGTGCTCTAACGTGCACCTGCGTGCCGGACCGATCAGTTTTGTTAAAATTATCGCAAGATACTCAGCTTCCGTACCCTCAGGAATCAAAGTTAACCCGTCTTCCACATTTTGTGCAAAGCGCGTCAAGGGTGGACTTTCACCGTCGAAGGTCGGAATTGACATTGTAATATTCTGTATACATGTCCGTTGTGTCAAGAGTGACATTGAGTTTGCAATGGAAACTGTCAGGTTCGTAATGTCGTTAGGCGAGACGTTAGCCTGTGCGCCTGTCATTTTGAAACTTTCTTAAGTGACTTGACTAGCGAAAACTAGTATATTGTCAATAATAAATTACGAGTGATTTTAACGTATTTAAAAACCAAATTTTACAGCGATTCTAATGCAGTAGCATCCCACCGCTGTCACCAGTTCTGTTACGAGCCGGGGCTGCGGCAACGCAGTGGCCGGCGAGAAGGGTATTTCCCAAGGAATACGGTTTATGAGTTTGTTAGTTAGAGTGCGGACGAACCTGATGCGAAATCAGGGAGCCGCTAGGATTATCGGAAGCGAGGACGAACCTGATGCTAAATCAGGGAGCCTCTAGGAATGGAGTCACTCGCGGACGAACCTGATGCGAAATCAGGGAGCCGCAGGAGGGTGATTCGTCGTGAACGAACCCGATGCGAAATCGGGGTGTCACTAGGATGATGTTCACAGACGAACTCGACGCGAAGTCGAGGAGCTGTTAGGAGGTTGGATTATTCACAGACGAACCTGGTGCGAAACCAGGGAGCTGTTCGGAGGTTGGTAGACTTACAGACGAACCTGATGCGAAATCAGGGAGCTGTAGGACACGGACGAACCTGATGCGAAATCAGGGAGCCGTAGGAGGGTTAAACGTGGACGAACCCGATGCGAAATCGGGGAGCCACTAGGTTGGTAAAGATTCCTTGTTTTGGATGAAGGTTTGCGAACGAACCTGATGCTAGATCAGGTTGTCGCGGGAAATGTTAGTAATGCCTCGTAACTCTTAATTTATGTTTGATACAACTCGAGCGGTAAAGCTGTATCAGTGGGTGAGTGCTACTAATATTATAAGGATCGCTGGGTAAAAGATGGGTTTCAACGAATCTACTCGATTTAGAGCGAACACCATTCGTGTATTCAATAACTAATTATTATACAAATGTAAGTGTCGCGATTAAATAGTGTAGTAAAAGTATATAAATTACCACTAATTTGCACGGTGTTGACGCACTGGCGATGCGGGGCGTACGAGTGGCTATTTCAAAGTGCCGAATAGAATATGAACCGAACTCGCGGATTCTATGAGGTTAACTTTGATTCTGACGGAGACTTTAGCTCGATCGTACTCGATTTAACCAACTCTGTACGAGCGTGACACGACGTTACTCTACGCGTGACTGTACTGCTTTGAACCGAAGAGGGTTGAAACTGAAGGGTTTATATAGTCCCAAAATGAGTGGGGATTCGTTAAGAATTTCCATATAAGGAAATCCTTCGGGGTCGTCGTCGTGTCACTCCCGTTCCCATGGTCGCGATCCAGATGGTCAAGATCAAGAGCCCCTTAGTGGTGTATGATAAGCAAAGGATTTTAGGGCGTTTTCCCTTCGCAGACGCGAGCTCGAAAAGTGGTTGAGAGCGGCGTATGGGAAAATTCCACATACGTAACAAACGAGTGAAACGAGTCAAACGAGTGAAACGAGTCAAACGACCCAAACGAGTCAAACGAGTCAAACGACCCAAACGAGTCAAACGAGTCAAACGAGTCAAACGAGTGAAACGAGTTAAACGAGTGAAACGGGTCGAACAGGACAATCGAGTCAAACGAGTCAAACGAGTCAAACGAGTCAAACGAGTCAAACGAGTCAAACGAGTCAAACGAGTCAAACGAGTCAAACGAGTCAAACGAGTCAAACGCGTCAAACGAGTCAAACGAGTCAAACGAGTCAAACGAGTCAAACGAGTGAAACGAGTCAAACGACCCAAACGAGTCAAACGAGTCAAACGACCCAAACGAGTCAAACGAGTCAAACGAGTCAAACGAGTGAAACGAGTTAAACGAGTGAAACGGGTCGAACAGGACAATCGAGTCAAACGAGCCAAACGAGCCAAACGACCCTGTTACGTATGTGGAATTTTCCCATACGCCGCTCTCAACCACTTTTCGAGCTCGCGTCTGCGAAGGGAAAACGCCCTAAAATCCTTTGCTTATCATACACCACTAAGGGGCTCTTGATCTTGACCATCTGGATCGCGACCATGGGAACGGGAGTGACACGACGACGACCCCGAAGGATTTCCTTATATGGAAATTCTTAACGAATCCCCACTCATTTTGGGACTATATAAACCCTTCAGTTTCAACCCTCTTCGGTTCAAAGCAGTACAGTCACGCGTAGAGTAACGTCGTGTCACGCTCGTACAGAGTTGGTTAAATCGAGTACGATCGAGCTAAAGTCTCCGTCAGAATCAAAGTTAACCTCATAGAATCCGCGAGTTCGGTTCATATTCTATTCGGCACTTTGAAATAGCCACTCGTACGCCCCGCATCGCCAGTGCGTCAACACCGTGCAAATTAGTGGTAATTTATATACTTTTACTACACTATTTAATCGCGACACTTACATTTGTATAATAATTAGTTATTGAATACACGAATGGTGTTCGCTCTAAATCGAGTAGATTCGTTGAAACCCATCTTTTACCCAGCGATCCTTATAATATTAGTAGCACTCACCCACTGATACAGCTTTACCGCTCGAGTTGTATCAAACATAAATTAAGAGTTACGAGGCATTACTAACATTTCCCGCGACTACCTGATCTAGCATCAGGTTCGTTCGCAAACCTTCATCCAAAACAAGGAATCTTTACCAACCTAGTGGCTCCCCGATTTCGCATCGGGTTCGTCCACGTTTAACCCTCCTACGGCTCCCTGATTTCGCATCAGGTTCGTCCGTGTCCTACAGCTCCCTGATTTCGCATCAGGTTCGTCTGTAAGTCTACCAACCTCCGAACAGCTCCCTGGTTTCGCACCAGGTTCGTCTGTGAATAATCCAACCTCCTAACAGCTCCTCGACTTCGCGTCGAGTTCGTCTGTGAACATCATCCTAGTGACACCCCGATTTCGCATCGGGTTCGTTCACGACGAATCACCCTCCTGCGGCTCCCTGATTTCGCATCAGGTTCGTCCGCGAGTGACTCCATTCCTAGAGGCTCCCTGATTTAGCATCAGGTTCGTCCTCGCTTCCGATAATCCTAGCGGCTCCCTGATTTCGCATCAGGTTCGTCCGCACTCTAACTAACAAACTCATAAACCGTATTCCTTGGGAAATACCCTTCTCGCCGGCCACTGCGTTGCCGCAGCCCCGGCTCGTAACACGTTTGACTCGCTTGGCTCGCTTGGCTCGCTTGGCTCGCTTGGCTCGCTTGGCTCGCTTGGCTCGGTTGGCTCGCTTGGCTCGCTTGGCCCGCTTGGCTCGCTTGGCTCGCTTGGCTCGCTTGGCTCGCTTGGCTCGCTTGGCTCGCTTGGCTCGTTTGGCTCGTTTGGCTCGTTTGGCTCGTTTGGCTCGTTTGGCTCGTTTGGCTCGTTTGGCTCGTTTGACTCGATTGTCCTGTTCGACCCGTTTCACTCGTTTAACTCGTTTCACTCGTTTGACTCGTTTGACTCGTTTGACTCGTTTGACTCGTTTGACTCGTTTGACTCGTTTGACTCGTTTGACTCGTTTCGCTCGTTTGACTCGTTTCGCTCGTTTGACTCGTTTCGCTCGTTTGACTCGTTTCGCTCGTTTGACTCGTTTCGCTCGTTTGACTCGTTTCGCTCGATTGACTCGTTTCGCTCGTTTGACTCGCTTGGCTCGCTTGGCTCGCTTGGCTCGCTTGGCTCGCTTGGCTCGCTTGGCTCGCTTGGCTCGCTTGGCTCGCTTGGCTCGCTTGGCTCGCTTGGCTCGCTTGGCTCGCTTGGCTCGCTTGGCTCGCTTGGCTCGCTTGGCTCGCTTGGCTCGCTTGGCTCGTTTGGCTCGTTTGGCTCGTTTGGCTCGTTTGGCTCGTTTGGCTCGTTTGGCTCGTTTGGCTCGTTTGGCTCGTTTGGCTCGTTTGTCTCGTTTGGCTCGTTTGGCTCGTTTGGCTCGTTTGGCTCGTTTGGCTCGTTTGACTCGATTGTCCTGTTCGACCCGTTTCACTCGTTTAACTCGTTTCACTCGTTTGACTCGTTTGACTCGTTTGACTCGTTTGACTCGTTTGACTCGTTTGACTCGTTTGACTCGTTTGACTCGTTTGACTCGTTTGACTCGTTTGACTCGTTTGACTCGTTTGACTCGTTTGACTCGTTTGACTCGTTTGACTCGTTTGACTCGTTTCGCTCGTTTGACTCGTTTCGCTCGTTTGACTCGTTTGACTCGTTTGACTCGTTTGACTCGTTTGACTCGTTTGACTCGTTTGACTCGTTTTGACTCGTTTGACTCGTTTGACTCGTTTGACTCGTTTGACTCGTTTGACTCGTTTGACTCGTTTGACTCGTTTGGCTCGTTTGGCTCGTTTGGCTCGTTTGGCTCGTTTGGCTCGTTTGGCTCGTTTGGCTCGTTTGGCTCGTTTGGCTCGTTTGGCTCGTTTGGCTCGTTTGGCTCGTTTGGCTCGTTTGGCTCGTTTGGCTCGTTTGGCTCGTTTGGCTCGTTTGGCTCGTTTGGCTCGTTTGGCTCGTTTGGCTCGTTTGGCTCGTTTGGCTCGTTTGGCTCGTTTGGCTCGTTTGGCTCGTTTGGCTCGTTTGGCTCGTTTGGCTCGTTTGGCTCGTTTGGCTCGTTTGGCTCGTTTGGCTCGTTTGGCTCGTTTGGCTCGTTTGTCTCGTTTGGCTCGTTTGGCTCGTTTGGCTCGTTTGGCTCGTTTGGCTCGTTTGACTCGATTGTCCTGTTCGACCCGTTTCACTCGTTTAACTCGTTTCACTCGTTTGACTCGTTTGACTCGTTTGACTCGTTTGACTCGTTTGACTCGTTTGACTCGTTTGACTCGTTTGACTCGTTTGACTCGTTTGACTCGTTTGACTCGTTTGACTCGTTTGACTCGTTTGACTCGTTTGACTCGTTTGACTCGTTTGACTCGTTTGACTCGTTTGACTCGTTTCGCTCGTTTGACTCGTTTCGCTCGTTTGACTCGTTTGACTCGTTTGACTCGTTTGACTCGTTTGACTCGTTTGACTCGTTTGACTCGTTTGACTCGTTTGACTCGTTTGACTCGTTTGACTCGTTTGACTCGTTTGACTCGTTTGACTCGTTTGACTCGTTTGACTCGTTTGACTCGTTTGACTCGTTTGACTCGTTTGACTCGTTTGACTCGTTTGACTCGTTTGACTCGTTTGACTCGTTTGACTCGTTTGACTCGTTTGACTCGTTTGACTCGTTTGACTCGTTTGACTCGTTTGACTCGTTTGACTCGTTTGACTCGTTTGACTCGTTTGACTCGTTTGACTCGTTTGACTCGTTTGACTCGTTTGACTCGTTTGACTCGTTTGACTCGTTTGACTCGTTTGACTCGTTTGACTCGTTTGACTCGTTTGACTCGTTTGACTCGTTTGGCTCGTTTGGCTCGTTTGGCTCGTTTGGCTCGTTTGGCTCGTTTGGCTCGTTTGGCTCGTTTGGCTCGTTTGGCTCGTTTGGCTCGTTTGGCTCGTTTGGCTCGTTTGGCTCGTTTGGCTCGTTTGGCTCGTTTGGCTCGTTTGGCTCGTTTGGCTCGTTTGGCTCGTTTGGCTCGTTTGGCTCGTTTGGCTCGTTTGGCTCGTTTGGCTCGTTTGGCTCGTTTGGCTCGTTTGGCTCGTTTGGCTCGTTTGGCTCGTTTGGCTCGTTTGGCTCGTTTGGCTCGTTTGGCTCGTTTGGCTCGTTTGGCTCGTTTGGCTCGTTTGGCTCGTTTGGCTCGTTTGGCTCGTTTGGCTCGTTTGGCTCGTTTGGCTCGTTTGGCTCGTTTGTCTCGTTTGTCTCGTTTGGCTCGTTTGGCTCGTTTGGCTCGTTTGGCTCGTTTGGCTCGTTTGACTCGATTGTCCTGTTCGACCCGTTTCACTCGTTTAACTCGTTTCACTCGTTTGACTCGTTTGACTCGTTTGACTCGTTTGACTCGTTTGACTCGTTTGACTCGTTTGACTCGTTTGACTCGTTTGACTCGTTTGACTCGTTTGACTCGTTTGACTCGTTTGACTCGTTTGACTCGTTTGACTCGTTTGACTCGTTTCGCTCGTTTGACTCGTTTCGCTCGTTTGACTCGTTTCGCTCGTTTGACTCGTTTCGCTCGTTTGACTCGTTTCGCTCGTTTGACTCGTTTCGCTCGTTTGACTCGTTTCGCTCGTTTGACTCGCTTGGCTCGCTTGGCTCGCTTGGCTCGCTTGGCTCGCTTGGCTCGCTTGGCTCGCTTGGCTCGCTTGGCTCGCTTGGCTCGCTTGGCTCGCTTGGCTCGCTTGGCTCGCTTGGCTCGCTTGGCTCGCTTGGCTCGCTTGGCTCGCTTGGCTCGCTTGGCTCGCTTGGCTCGCTTGGCTCGCTTGGCTCGCTTGGCTCGCTTGGCTCGCTTGGCTCGCTTGGCTCGCTTGGCTCGTTTGGCTCGTTTGACACGTTTGACTCGTTTGACTCGTTTGACTCGTTTGACTCGTTTGACTCGTTTGACTCGTTTGACTCGTTTGACTCGTTTGGCTCGTTTGGCTCGATTGGCTCGTTTGGCTCGTTTGGCTCGTTTGACTCGTGTTACGTTCGGAACGTAAAATTTTTCTTTTTGGTCAGGATATGTATCAACAACGCCTAGCGTTATGGGAAATCCCTCGTTGATCATACTCCTGCCTATTAATTAATAATATTTTTGATAGACCAAGAACCCCTTTTCTTGGAGCGTCGTCGTCTCGACGTATTGCCGTCCCGTGATACAGATAAGGCGGTGCTGACGCAGCGGCAATCTCACCAGAGAGTCGCGTTCGAAAGGACCAGTGATTCTCCTTCTGTGCCGAATCCATCCTGTGTAAGCGGCAGGAGTGCGTTTCAACAATGCCTTGCAGCATTGTGGGAGAACCCTCGCTGAGAACACCTCTGACCGCCGCGTTAAACATTGTAACATAATCAGTAACGGCTACAGCGGGAATGCGCAGACTGGATCATTTCTTAGAATACTGACGGAATTGTATACTCTACATCCGGTGCAGGGAACCGCGCCTTCCCACGGTTTTGTCGCATGTGTGAATTAATTAATTAATTGATTATAATTTATTGTTAAAATTGAATACCCAACACAATTTCTGATAGTCCAACGACTGTGGGATTTCCCTAGTCAGAAATCGTGTATATGAGTTTATGAATATTGAGGAAAAGCCCCTAGCTGTGCGAAATTGTATAGTTTCAGGATGTGGGATGTCATGTTTTCCTGTGCGTACTAATGTTCCGTAAAGATTGATCATGTATTTGAATCGGGAGTCTGATGGATGAACGTGAACACGCACACACACCGCCTCATTAAGTAGACGGGCCCATGGTAGCGCGGCCGAGCGATAAAATGCAGCGTAAGCATTTTCGGTACGGACCCACCTTGGTCGCTGCCGGGAGCGTGAAGCTGCGACACTCCGTGACGATAAATCGTGAGGTACGTGTCGCTGGGTCCGCGAGTGTTTCGAGCTAGAGTTCCTCGGTAGTGAAACCGTGTGAAAGACTCGCTTCGCGAAACAACTAATTCATTTTATTAAACTTAGCGAAACAAATATTCTAATAACTTCGAAACTATTTATTTGTTAACGATTTACCTTAAGACTTCAACGGATTTGCTCAATTAAGATTATAATTATTCAATTTTCAAAAACGAAACCAAGTGTGTGCGTGTTCGCGTTTAATCATCTTTTCTGATTCAGGTTTATCAGCGACTCAGAGCTATACAAGCTGCAAGTTTTAATCCTAAAACGGAAATTAAAAGCATTTTGTCATTTATATCAACTGTGACTGTCTGGTGAGTTGTACATCTTATCTCTTTCTGTACACGGAAATACATTGTTATAATTGATTCGAAACTAACGATAATTTCTGACAGTCAATCGACTGTGGGATTCCCCTAGTCAGGAGTTATCTCCAATTATATCAAATATCTATGTTTTGTGAAATGATATATTGAGTTGTCCATATTTTATTATTTCATTGCTATGTTCTTTTGCTTCATTCGTTATTTAATCATTAAAACCTTTATTTACTATTAAATTCTACTCATCAATTACCTATCTGATTCCACTGAAAAGTCCCGTACGGGACTAGAGCACCAACGATCCCAAAATCTACCCCTTATCCATCCGATAAGGTACTTAGAGAATTAAAATTTAAAATAATTGACTGTTACAAGCGCGGCGAGCCTCCTTGCTTTTCAAACGAAAATATCCAATACTGCAACTTCTGATAGTCTAATGACTGTGGGATATCCCTAATCTGAAGTTGTAAGTATAAAACGTGCCGCTCGAACACTAAAGCCCGCGGCGCGTAACAGATCTGGTGGCAGCGGTGGGATACCAGGAATTTCTTGTAAAAAAAAAAAAAAAAACTTCCTGGGTGCTCATATTCATTGAAATCGGATAGAATTTATAAAATTTTCCATTTTTGTATATATTATCAGTGTGGTCGTGGTAGCGCTGGGTCTATTATCTATATTTATTGACTCGTTCTGGCTATATATTTCATTTCAAACATTTAACCATGGCTCAGGACGCAAGCGCAATGATGACCTCCATGGCGGAGTGCTTGACTATTCAGAATAGTACGTTAAATATTCCTTACTTTGATGGGAAGGGCGTTCCTCTGAAGGATTTTGTACAGGATGTGCAAAATAGTGCAAGTCTAGTGCCTCCTGCGTTAGAGGGATCATTTTTGAAATCAATATTAGGGAAATTGAAGGGTCCAGCCCGCGATAGCACGTATGGAAAAACATTTAAGACAGTTAATGAATTAATTAAACATCTAAAGGGTAGATTCGCCCCTGGCAAAAATTATCCTTACTATCAACATGAAATAGAAAATATTCGGATGAAAAAGGAAGAATCAGTTAGCGATTTTTATGACAGATTAAACATATTAATTAGCGGAGCTCGAGTTGCGCTAGAAGATAGTTATGGAGAGAATGCAGAACAAATGCTATTGCCATTAAAAGAATGTGGATTGGAAGCTTATATTCGCGGACTTCCAGATGAAATAGCGCGATCAGTAGATGCGCGTGACCCTAAAACTTTAGACGATGCGAGAAAATTTGCAGTACGTATAGAAACGCGAATGAAATCCGGAATATTACCTTCGAATGAAACTCAGAAAGTATCATTTAATCAGAATAATAGCTATCCTCGATCATCGAATCCTTACTATCAGGATTACGCTAATCGCCAATCTATAAATCCTCCTCGCTATCATAATTATGCAATTCGAAACGAAGAAGAGAATCGCACACGTTCTCCAAGTCCCAGTCCAGACGTAAGCGGAACGCCAATAGGAATTTTGAAACCTCCATCACGCAACCATTTTTACAATCCACCGGGATTTCCTCCGCATCCATATTATCCGCCTTATTTCTATCCGCCAATGCCATATCCAAATTATTATCCCTACCACCATTATAATGCAAATAGTAATGAACCATCACGTTCAGCGAGAGATGGATATTCACAAGGGTCTAGACCAAGATCTCCATCTCCCGTTCCTTCATCAACGAGACCGGGTTCTCCATATAATAGAAATACTAGACCCGAAGATAGAAATGACCATTTAAACGCACAAATGACCCGACGGACGGACGCGACATCGAGTCATTCGGAAAAAGAGCGTCATGCAACAGTAAAATTTCTGGCAAACCAAGAAAAATCGCAACGATAGAAAAACCCGAATCCCCATTAGTAAAAATGATGGGTAAGGAGTTGAATATGGGTTGTGCGTATTTCCTCGTAGATACAGGAGCAGATATAAATATAATCAAATTAAGCGCCCTTGACGACAATGTTTCAGTCGCGCTTCACGAATCAGTTGCTATCTCAGGAATAACTCCGGATACGACAGAGACTTTAGGTACCACAATAGTTACATTATTAGGCAAACCTGTAAAATTTCATGTCGTAAGATCTTCATTCGTACTACGTTGCGATGGTATATTAGGTAAAGAGTATCTCTCACAAGAGCAGGCTGAAATTTCCTTCGCCCATAACACACTGGTAACCCGAAGCGATCCTATTAAACCCATACCTTTTATTGGCCATGATCCAGTACCTCGTAGGGTAGGACCCCGAGTTTTATATTTAAAAGCACGTACTAGACAAGCGGTTGCCATTGACGTTACGAATCAGGATTTAAAAGAGGGATATTTACAAAAAATTGAAACTATAGATGGCTTGTACATTGGTGAAGCTGTCGTGTCTGTAAATGACCAAGGTGCATGTCACGTCTTTGCTGTTAACACAACGGATAAGGATGTCGAAGTCGAAATTCCGCCACAAGAATTAATTCCATTTGAGTATCATAACTTCCCCGAAGAACAAAATTATTTCGATTCTGATACGGAAGATGAGACCTTGCCAATCGCGGAAGATAGAGTTTTAGAAATCATTAAAAAATTGCGTCTCGATCATTTGAACGAAGAAGAACGGGATCATGTAATTAAAATCATTAAAGAATTTCCGGAACGATTCCACTTGCCTTGTGATAAATTACCATGTACATCATACATTAAACATAGAATCCCCACAGTAGATGATGTTCCTGTGAATACGCGACAGTATCGCTTCCCTCCGGTTCATAAAGATGAAATAGAAAAACAGGTCCGTAATAAACTCAATAATGGAATAATAGTACCTTCAAATTCACCGTATAATTCGCCCATTTGGATTGTTCCGAAGAAACCAGATTCTAAAGGCAATCTGAGATGGAGAATAGTCATAGATTTCCGTAATCTTAACGAAAAAACCATTGGCGATGCATATCCTTTACCAAACATTACCGATATACTGGATCACTTAGGTGAAGCTCGATATTTTTCAACATTTGACTTAGCAAGCGGATTTCAACAAATTGAGATGGATCCTAAAGATAGACAAAAAACAGCCTTCACGACTCCAAATGGTCATTACGAATATATCCGAATGCCGGAAGGTCTCAAAAATGCTCCAGCGACTTTTCAAAGGTTAATGGATCAAGTCTTACGCGGATTACAGGGTGTAGAAGTTTTCGTTTATTTGGATGATATTGTGGTATATGCTAAAAATTTAGAAGAGCATGAAAAGAAAATTCGTCGTTTATTCACGCGTTTGGCCGATGCAAAATTAACTTTACAACCGGATAAGTGCGAATTTCTCAAAATAGAAGTTGCTTACCTAGGACATGTTATTAGTCGGGCAGGTGTAAAACCAGATCCCAAAAAGATTAGTGCAGTAAAGAATTTTCCTCGCCCGAAAAATCAGAAAAACATTAGGCAATTTCTAGGTTTAGCAGGATATTATAGACGCTTTATCAAAAACTTCGCTGAAAAGGCTAAACCGTTGTCGGATTTGCTAAAGAAAAATTCTACCTTCATTTGGGGAAAAGAGCAAAAGAAAGGATTTTTGGAATTACGAAAAGCACTTTGTAAAAGCCCCATACTTCAATATCCAAATTTCGATAATCAATTCACTTTAACTACAGATGCGTCAGATTATGCTATAGGCGCTGTACTTAGTCAGGAAATCGATGGTCAAGATCTACCAGTTGCATACCTTTCTAGGATTCTAACTAAACCAGAACAAAATTATTTCACTACAGAAAAAGAATGTTTGGCAGTCCTTTATGCAATTTTACACTTCAGACCATATTTATACGGCCGAAAATTCACCCTTGTTAGTGATCATGAACCGTTAAGGTGGATTAATTCAATAAAAGATCCAGGACAAAGATTGATCCGTTGGCGACTAAAATTACGAGATTATGAGTACGAATTTGTTCATAAGGCAGGAAAATTAAACACAAATGCTGATGCCTTATCAAGGAATCCGGTCATAGTAAACGAACTATGTTCGTCTGATGATTTCAGTTTATCGGATTCCTCTGATGACGCAAAATCAGAGTTACAACCTGAATGCCCAAAATTATTACCAATAAATAAACCTTCAACAACGTGCAAACGAACACCGACATCTTCGGGATCAGATGTTTCCAAACCTAAGGAAAAAGTAGCTAGCTTACCGGGAAAATCAAAAATAGGGAAACCAGTAAGTTCAATGCCTAAACCCAAGAAATCTATACCTTTAGATACCAGTGCAATAGCAACTAGAACGCGAGCAAAGACCGAAGTTCCGGGACCATCAAAATCACAGGAATTAGGTAAATCAAAAGAGCTTTCTCTAGCGGAGGATGACGATTCTGATGACGAACAGTCAGATCCGCCTATATTCCGTCAACGAAGGAGTACACTGCCGAATCTGGGATTTCATCCTAAACAGATGGTGGAGAAACCTAAAATCCCAGATTCACAGGGTGCAGTGCCCGATACGGAATTGCGGGAGAGGGGGAGTGAGTCCGAAGTAGAGAAAACTATTGCCATCAATTTACCCGAAGTTCGCGATAGTGATACAGATGATCAGAACAAACCGGCGTCCACATTTATAGATTTAGAAGAGCTACAAGAGTCTTTCAATAGATTTGAAAAATCATTATTAGATAAAAGCGCTCAATTACAGGAAATTGAGAAGGAAGCTGTTCTATTGGATACCCTTTCCGAGGGAGACATTGTGGACGAACGTACACAAGAAATATTAAAAGATATGGATCCATATGATGACGATACTGGGGACGAGGAATTAAATAGACGAATAGAAAAATTATTACAACAAGCTAGGGATTCCGAAAAGGATAGCCAAATTTCAAATCCAAGGCGTGAGGAAACGGCGAGTAAAGCACCTCAACTAAAAAATATTCCGGAAGAATCAGAACTAGAAATAACTGCAATAGGAGTGCCTGATAGTACGATCGTTAATAGGCCTAGATACAGTTCAACCTTACCTACCCCGATAATAGATCCAAGTCCTATAGCACTTTCAACACCATTTCCAAACACAACGACTGATCAAACTCCCAAGGAGGGAGGTAGGCAACCTATCGTTCAAAAGTCTACTCCTAGGCAACTTTTCCCACAAATCTCAAATTCATCATCCATATACATCCCGGACGCTGATTACATACCTCCGGATATAGAATTCGAATATCGCAACAAGCAATACAAAAGTAAAGACATCGTAACTTCTACGAGACAAAATCTAACGTATTATAGATCAAACTATGTACATTTCATTTCTTCCGATTGTGAACTTGTTACACCAGTGAGTATATTGCTCTCCGACCTAGGCATCATCAATGCGAACGACTTAAAAGAAGCAAAGCCCAGAGTGGGTCAAATACTAATAACAAAGCGCGGTAAAAATAGAATCTTTAGCGTAGTCATAAAAGGGAGACATTTTGATAAAATTTCCACTCAGGATTTGGAACTTGGCTTACAGAACCTAAGAAAAATACTTTCAGATTTAGATATAACGGGTCTAAGAATTTCACAGAATGGCGACTTTACAGACGAATTACCTCAAGGTACGTTAATAGAAATATTAAGGAATACATTTGAGGATAGCAATATTGAAATAGCCCTTTGTTACGGAAACACTCAGGTACCTCCGGAAGAACTTCGCCTGAAAATCATTTCAGAGTTACATGAAAGTTTGGTAGGAGGACACAAGGGTTTAACAAAGACATATTGCAGGATTCGAGAACGATTTTATTGGCCAGGTATGCGTAATGATATTCAAAATTATATCCGTACTTGCAATAGTTGCCAGAATCAAAAATTAGTACGAACTAAAACTCGCGAACCAATGTTAATTACTGACACTCCATTAGAGCCATTTTCCAAAGTATCATTGGATACTGTAGGTCCTTTACCTACTACTCCCAGCGGGAATAAACATATTCTAACTATGCAAGATAATTTGACAAAATATTGCATAGCTGTCCCTGTTCCAGATATAAAAGCTGAAACAATAGCTCATGCATTGGTAACTAATCTTATATTGCAGTATGGAACACCACGTGCAATACTAACGGATAAAGGGACTAGTTTCATTAATAAGATAATTCGGAATTTAGCTAAAATCTTCAAAATTCAACATGTCACTACATCCGGGTATAGACCCCAAACCAATGGTGCATTAGAAAGAAGTCACATAGTATTAACCGAATACATAAGCCATTACATGAATGATTTTGACGATTGGGATAGATTAGTACCCTTTGCTATGTTTTCTTATAATACATCTGTCCATGAAGCCACAAATTTTACCCCGTATGAATTAGTTTTTGGCAAACTTGCGCGTTGCCCGAGTTCCTTCCCAGACGGCGAGAATTTGGTCACATACAATTCATATTTACATGATCTAATAACGCGACTTTCGGAGATGCAAGTAATAGCAGGACAAAATTTGGTTCAGGCAAAAGAAAGATCAAAATTGTATTATGATAGAAACGCCCGTCCCTTCAGAGGGAAAATAGGAGACATGGTACGTGTTTTGGTAGAACCAAAAAGAGGAAAATTTGCCCGGCGCTACCACGGACCATATAAAATTATTGGGATATTAGAAGGAAACAATGTTTTGTTAAGAGATGAAGTTGGTAAAATGCTCACCAAACATGTCGATAAATTACAATTAAATTGGAGTCCTGATTGATTTGACTGATTCAGGTTGAGAGATGACGCTGACCCGACTGATACTCTTTCTTACTCTGCAACACATCGCGCGGACCCAGGAACTATACAGACTGACACGTACGGATTCGAACCCGGGTTTATACTTTGAAAAGATCAACGCAATTAGATTTCAAAGGGCCGATTGGCGTTTCATGCTAGTTATAGATATAGATAAAATAGTAGCTGAATTTCCGAATGAATTCGAGAAAATTGAACAAACTTACAGTTTATGTACTAAATTTCCAACCCCGATACAATGTGATTCCTTACTACGGGCAAAATACTTAAACAATATGGTACGAGAAGCATCAGATTTACGGATGGAACTTATAGAATTGAGCACAGAAATTAAGAGTTCAGAATATGAACCACATAATTTGCCTAAAGCTATCACGCGCAGAAATGCACCCTTCGGATTCATAGGTTCAATTAGCCATGCTTTATTTGGAACTTTAGACAGTGATGATGCTGAATACATTAACAAGGAAATAGATAAGATATATGCTGATCAGAAAAAGATCACCCAACTTGTCAAAAATCAAACCCATATAATCATAAGTGATCTGCATAAAGTTCATAAAACTTTCAACCGAATTGCCGTAGAAGTAAAAACCAATAGACAGAAGATTTCCGAATTAGAAATGCAAATTGATAAACAATTAGCCTTGAATTATAGCTTAGCAATGAGTCAATATTCAGCATCTGTTGAGACCTCTTTAAAGCATTATATTACTGCAACGCAACGCTTTATCACGGCTTTGATTACTGCACGCAACGGAAAATTACATCCATCATTATTGAGCGGATCTAGTTTCAAAACAACAGTAAACGAGATACATAATTCAATGATCGATTTTGAACTTCCTATACCACGGGATCATCAACGAATTGAGGATTTGGTCAAGATGTCCCGTGTCAACTTAAGATATATAACAGGAAAAATGGTCGTGACGGTACACATACCATTAGTAAATCGGATTGAATATGACTTTTATAAAATACACATATTACCAATTCCTCAGTATTTAAACAATAGCTTTGACGATAATGGTAATAGAACCATAATTTCGGCTTTCATTTTACCGGAATTTCCATATATGGGAATAAGCACTGACCATTCAAAATTCTTCGGATCGGATAAAGGATTCATAGATTCTTGCACTTGGGCATGGCATTATTACATTTGCCCACAGGACGTCCCGTTGCAAGATGTGGCTCACAGAACTTGTGAAACTTCACTATTACTTCAACCGGATCCAAAATTCTTACGCTTGTGTAATATTAGAATCATGCCGTATCACGTACCTTCCTGGCGAAAATTAACTACACTTGGCGGATGGTTATATTCATTTGAACAACCTGAACCGATGCAGATTCTATGCGGCCGGAAAAAGAATGCCCATACCACCATAGTTGGAACAGGAATCTTGGAAATACATCCAGATTGTTTTGCAAAAACACGATATCACACCTTATTAGGATCAAAAACATACCTGAGCAGAGATTCTTATTATTACATTCCTAATATGTTACTGAATATTAGCCTGATATCACCTAATATCTATCAGTATTCCAAGGGAAAACACACCCCAATGAATCTATTTCCAAACGACAATAATAAACTGGAACGCACATCTGATTCTTTGTACGAAATTGAAGCCCAACTAGAGGAAATTGGAGAACATCACCGAGCAAGAAAATCACATTTGTCATTGACGTACGGAACAATAGCGGCACAGGCCTTAATTATAACAGGATTGATGATTTACTATTTCTGGGATCCACTGAAGACCTTGTTCCTGAGGAACCGGGGCCCGAAACATGTAACTGAGGAAGCCCCAGCCAATCAACCTGCTGCAATACCGTTGCAAGAATCGTCTATTCCGGAAAACAGACCACCGTTGCCTATTCAGAGGGCGATGATAAACTGCTAGAAATATCTATACCCAATAGCAAACCCTGACAGTCCAAGGACTATGGGAATTCCCTTGTCAGAAATTGTTGTTGGTTACGATTCTTCTAATGTTCTTTTCCTTCTTTGATAATGAAAATGTTATTTCATAATTTTGGTCTTGCTTTCTGTGACTGTCTGTACACTAGCGAAATGGCATCATCCAGTTTCTCCCGGCCGGAGACTCTCGATCGGCGACTGTTCGTCAGCCGTTTGGCGCCGTATACCAAAAAGGAGAAGCTGATGGAGATATTCCGCCCGTATGGGGTTGAACATGTGGTGGTGCTGCGGAAGACATCGGGGAATCATGCTTTCGTGACCTTTAAGTCTATGGACGGTGCAAGGAAGGCTTTGGCTGCGGCGGACGCAGGAATAATATGCCACAAGAGGAAGCTAAGGGTGTTGATGGCGGACTCGTGGCACAGCACCAAATTAATTCCCCCAAGACCCGACGTGAACCCATTCCCTGGTTTAGATTTGCGTGAACAGATTCCACTCCCAATAGAATGCATCTCCAAAATTGCCAACTACTTGCCGTTTGCTGACAGGAGCCGTCTAGAAATGGTGTCTAGAAGGTGGCGACTCGGAAGCCTGGCCTCGTATCACGGTCTCCGCCATATCGACCTGAATAACTGGTGCTGGCCGAATACATGGGAGGGGACGATAGTGAGCACCGAGTCATTTTACTGGCTCCTGAAGAGAGCAGGTAGTCAGTTAAAGAGCATACGGATAAATGAAGAACCATTGGCAAAATGTTTGAGACCCCAAGTTATCTCCATTGCCGTAAGGAGTTGTCCAGAACTGCAAGCAATAGATCTAACTGCTGTGACGATCCGGCCATCGACCTTGAGAGACCTGGAGTTGGGGGCACCACGTCTTACTTGCCTCAAACTGGGGAAATGCGAGGGTCCCGTGGATCCTGAACTCTTTAAGGTCCTGGCCCTAGCAGGAAGCCTAAAGTCCTTCTGTGTTACGAACACAGACATCACTGGGAAGTCCCTTCTGGCAATCAACAAAAACTTAGAAACATTTTCTCTCCACCGTTGCGAACAATTAAAACCCTCAAACCTAGCAACCACTCTTCAAGGGTTGCGAAATCTGAATTATTTAAAGATCAGTATATGTAAAAATTTAATAGATCATAGTATTTTGCAGGCATTAATTAACAACTCAGACCTGCAGACGACCCTAACGACCTTGGAGTTGCATTTCTGTAGTTTCGAGGAGTTCATGCCTGAAATGGAAATGGAGGAAGGCAACGAGGCAGTTGAAAGGGGAGATTTTGCCGAGCTGGAGTTGGGTCCGGTAGAGATGGCTGTCTCTTTCCCCTCAAAATACCGGAGTATAACAGCCCTGAGTCTTACCTTCTGCGGATGGGTTGCTTCTGGGTTTGTCTCGGAGATTGGCCTATACATGGGGGAAGTAACATCTTTGAATCTGAGCGGTTGCACAAACATCAAAGGAGAATTCGTTCTGGAACCACTCAAGAAATTGGAGAAACTAAAAGTCCTAAACATCAACTACATGCATCCGACTGTCGGTGGATGGATGCTACAATTCCTCAAGGGCTTGGTAGAGGTCCACTGCAGAGAAAGCCAAGGTATCACTGAAGAGGACATTTGCGGTTTGCTGCGACAGTGTCCAGAAATAGTCACAATTGATGTGGAAAGCTGCCCAACCATCAGTAAAACCGTACTGAACTGTGCGTACGAGGTGGTGACAAGGAACCAACGGACAGAGCCAATCTATCTGTATGTCGGAGGGACCAACATTACTCGGTACACCAAGTATAAACGTAATAATTACCTACGCGTGACGCACGACCTAATGTATGAATCGCTATTCACTTCAAATTAATTGTAACAGGATTGCATTGCGACAATGTGCAAACATTATGGGAATTCCCTAGTCCAATGCAACCTGAGCCTGTACGTCCATATATATATATATATATACGACCATAAGCGCTATTGTACCTTATACCTTCAGTATGCATCGTCGGGGACGACGATGGTTCCAAGGAGGGAGGGATGTTACGTTCGGAACGTAAAATTTTTCTTTTTGGTCAGGATATGTATCAACAACGCCTAGCGTTATGGGAAATCCCTCGTTGATCATACTCCTGCCTATTAATTAATAATATTTTTGATAGACCAAGAACCCCTTTTCTTGGAGCGTCGTCGTCTCGACGTATTGCCGTCCCGTGATACAGATAAGGCGGTGCTGACGCAGCGGCAATCTCACCAGAGAGTCGCGTTCGAAAGGACCAGTGATTCTCCTTCTGTGCCGAATCCATCCTGTGTAAGCGGCAGGAGTGCGTTTCAACAATGCCTTGCAGCATTGTGGGAGAACCCTCGCTGAGAACACCTCTGACCGCCGCGTTAAACATTGTAACATAATCAGTAACGGCTACAGCGGGAATGCGCAGACTGGATCATTTCTTAGAATACTGACGGAATTGTATACTCTACATCCGGTGCAGGGAACCGCGCCTTCCCACGGTTTTGTCGCATGTGTGAATTAATTAATTAATTGATTATAATTTATTGTTAAAATTGAATACCCAACACAATTTCTGATAGTCCAACGACTGTGGGATTTCCCTAGTCAGAAATCGTGTATATGAGTTTATGAATATTGAGGAAAAGCCCCTAGCTGTGCGAAATTGTATAGTTTCAGGATGTGGGATGTCATGTTTTCCTGTGCGTACTAATGTTCCGTAAAGATTGATCATGTATTTGAATCGGGAGTCTGATGGATGAACGTGAACACGCACACACACCGCCTCATTAAGTAGACGGGCCCATGGTAGCGCGGCCGAGCGATAAAATGCAGCGTAAGCATTTTCGGTACGGACCCACCTTGGTCGCTGCCGGGAGCGTGAAGCTGCGACACTCCGTGACGATAAATCGTGAGGTACGTGTCGCTGGGTCCGCGAGTGTTTCGAGCTAGAGTTCCTCGGTAGTGAAACCGTGTGAAAGACTCGCTTCGCGAAACAACTAATTCATTTTATTAAACTTAGCGAAACAAATATTCTAATAACTTCGAAACTATTTATTTGTTAACGATTTACCTTAAGACTTCAACGGATTTGCTCAATTAAGATTATAATTATTCAATTTTCAAAAACGAAACCAAGTGTGTGCGTGTTCGCGTTTAATCATCTTTTCTGATTCAGGTTTATCAGCGACTCAGAGCTATACAAGCTGCAAGTTTTAATCCTAAAACGGAAATTAAAAGCATTTTGTCATTTATATCAACTGTGACTGTCTGGTGAGTTGTACATCTTATCTCTTTCTGTACACGGAAATACATTGTTATAATTGATTCGAAACTAACGATAATTTCTGACAGTCAATCGACTGTGGGATTCCCCTAGTCAGGAGTTATCTCCAATTATATCAAATATCTATGTTTTGTGAAATGATATATTGAGTTGTCCATATTTTATTATTTCATTGCTATGTTCTTTTGCTTCATTCGTTATTTAATCATTAAAACCTTTATTTACTATTAAATTCTACTCATCAATTACCTATCTGATTCCACTGAAAAGTCCCGTACGGGACTAGAGCACCAACGATCCCAAAATCTACCCCTTATCCATCCGATAAGGTACTTAGAGAATTAAAATTTAAAATAATTGACTGTTACAAGCGCGGCGAGCCTCCTTGCTTTTCAAACGAAAATATCCAATACTGCAACTTCTGATAGTCTAATGACTGTGGGATATCCCTAATCTGAAGTTGTAAGTATAAAACGTGCCGCTCGAACACTAAAGCCCGCGGCGCGTAACACTCGATTGTCCTGTTCGACCCGTTTCACTCGTTTAACTCGTTTCACTCGTTTGACTCGTTTGACTCGTTTGACTCGTTTGGGTCGTTTGGCTCGTTTGGCTCGTTTGACTCGATTGTCCTGTTCGACCCGTTTGACTCGTTTAACTCGTTTCACTCGTTTGACTCGTTTGACTCGTTTGACTCGTTTGGGTCGTTTGACTCGTTTGACTCGTTTGGGTCGTTTGACTCGTTTCACTCGTTTCACTCGTTTCACTCGTTTCACTCGTTTCACTCGTTTCACTCGTTTGACTCGTTTGACTCGTTTGACTCGTTTGACTCGTTTGACTCGTTTGACTCGTTTGACTCGTTTGACTCGTTTGACTCGTTTGACTCGTTTGACTCGTTTGACTCGTTTGACTCGTTTGACTCGTTTGACTCGTTTGACTCGTTTGACTCGTTTGACTCGTTTGACTCGTTTGACTCGTTTGACTCGTTTGACTCGTTTGACTCGTTTGACTCGTTTGACTCGTTTGACTCGTTTGACTCGTTTGACTCGTTTGACTCGTTTGACTCGTTTGACTCGTTTGACTCGTTTGACTCGTTTGACTCGTTTGACTCGTTTGACTCGTTTGACTCGTTTGACTCGTTTGACTCGTTTGACTCGATTGTCCTGTTCGACCCGTTTCACTCGTTTAACTCGTTTCACTCGTTTGACTCGTTTCACTCGTTTGACTCGTTTCACTCGTTTGACTCGTTTCACTCGTTTGACTCGTTTGGGTCGTTTGACTCGTTTGGCTCGTTTGGCTCGTTTGGCTCGTTTGGCTCGTTTGGCTCGTTTGGCTCGTTTGGCTCGTTTGGCTCGTTTGGCTCGTTTGGCTCGTTTGGCTCGTTTGGCTCGTTTGGCTCGTTTGGCTCGTTTGGCTCGTTTGGCTCGTTTGGCTCGTTTGGCTCGTTTGGCTCGTTTGGCTCGTTTGGCTCGTTTGGCTCGTTTGGCTCGTTTGGCTCGTTTGGCTCGTTTGGCTCGTTTGGCTCGTTTGGCTCGTTTGGCTCGTTTGGCTCGTTTGGCTCGTTTGGCTCGTTTGGCTCGTTTGGCTCGTTTGTCTCGTTTGGCTCGTTTGGCTCGTTTGGCTCGTTTGGCTCGTTTGGCTCGTTTGACTCGATTGTCCTGTTCGACCCGTTTCACTCGTTTAACTCGTTTCACTCGTTTGACTCGTTTGACTCGTTTGACTCGTTTGACTCGTTTGACTCGTTTGACTCGTTTGACTCGTTTGACTCGTTTGACTCGTTTGACTCGTTTGACTCGTTTGACTCGTTTGACTCGTTTGACTCGTTTGACTCGTTTGACTCGTTTGACTCGTTTGACTCGTTTCGCTCGTTTGACTCGTTTCGCTCGTTTGACTCGTTTCGCTCGTTTGACTCGTTTCGCTCGTTTGACTCGTTTCGCTCGTTTGACTCGTTTCGCTCGTTTGACTCGTTTCGCTCGTTTGACTCGCTTGGCTCGCTTGGCTCGCTTGGCTCGCTTGGCTCGCTTGGCTCGCTTGGCTCGCTTGGCTCGCTTGGCTCGCTTGGCTCGCTTGGCTCGCTTGGCTCGCTTGGCTCGCTTGGCTCGCTTGGCTCGCTTGGCTCGCTTGGCTCGCTTGGCTCGCTTGGCTCGCTTGGCTCGCTTGGCTCGCTTGGCTCGCTTGGCTCGCTTGGCTCGCTTGGCTCGCTTGGCTCGTTTGGCTGGTTTGACACGTTTGACTCGTTTGACTCGTTTGACTCGTTTGACTCGTTTGACTCGTTTGACTCGTTTGACTCGTTTGACTCGTTTGGCTCGTTTGGCTCGATTGGCTCGTTTGGCTCGTTTGGCTCGTTTGACTCGATTGTCCTGTTCGACCCGTTTCACTCGTTTAACTCGTTTCACTCGTTTGACTCGTTTGACTCGTTTGACTCGTTTGGGTCGTTTGGCTCGTTTGGCTCGTTTGACTCGATTGTCCTGTTCGACCCGTTTCACTCGTTTAACTCGTTTCACTCGTTTGACTCGTTTGACTCGTTTGACTCGTTTGGGTCGTTTGACTCGTTTGACTCGTTTGGGTCGTTTGACTCGTTTCACTCGTTTGACTCGTTTGACTCGTTTGACTCGTTTGACTCGTTTGACTCGTTTGACTCGTTTGACTCGTTTGACTCGTTTGACTCGTTTGACTCGTTTGACTCGTTTGACTCGTTTGACTCGTTTGACTCGTTTGACTCGTTTGACTCGTTTGACTCGTTTGACTCGTTTGACTCGTTTGACTCGTTTGACTCGTTTGACTCGTTTGACTCGTTTGACTCGTTTGACTCGTTTGACTCGTTTGACTCGTTTGACTCGTTTGACTCGTTTGACTCGTTTGACTCGTTTGACTCGTTTGACTCGTTTGACTCGTTTGACTCGTTTGACTCGTTTGACTCGTTTGACTCGTTTGACTCGATTGTCCTGTTCGACCCGTTTCACTCGTTTAACTCGTTTCACTCGTTTAACTCGTTTCACTCGTTTGACTCGTTTCACTCGTTTGACTCGTTTGGGTCGTTTGACTCGTTTGACTCGTTTGGGTCGTTTGACTCGTTTCACTCGTTTGACTCGTTTGACTCGTTTGACTCGTTTGACTCGGTTGACTCGCTTGGCTCGCTTGGCTCGCTTGGCTCGCTTGGCTCGCTTGGCTCGCTTGGCTCGCTTGGCTCGTTTGGCTCGTTTGGCTCGTTTGACTCGTTTTCCTCGTTTGACTCGTTTGACTCGTTTGACTCGTTTGACTCGTTTGACTCGTTTGGCTCGTTTGACTCGTTTGACTCGTTTGACTCGTTTGACTCGTTTGACTCGTTTGACTCGTTTGACTCGTTTGACTCGTTTGACTCGTTTGACTCGTTTGACTCGTTTGACTCGTTTGACTCGTTTGACTCGTTTGACTCGTTTGACTCGTTTGACTCGTTTGACTCGTTTGACTCGTTTGACTCGTTTGACTCGTTTGACTCGTTTGACTCGTTTGACTCGTTTGACTCGTTTGACTCGTTTGACTCGTTTGACTCGTTTGACTCGTTTGACTCGTTTGACTCGTTTGACTCGTTTGACTCGTTTGACTCGTTTGACTCGTTTGACTCGTTTGACTCGTTTGACTCGTTTGACTCGTTTGACTCGTTTGACTCGTTTGACTCGTTTGACTCGTTTGACTCGTTTGACTCGTTTGACTCGTTTGACTCGTTTGACTCGTTTGACTCGTTTGACTCGTTTGACTCGTTTGACTCGTTTGACTCGTTTGACTCGTTTGACTCGTTTGACTCGTTTGACTCGTTTGACTCGTTTGACTCGTTTGACTCGTTTGACTCGTTTGACTCGTTTGACTCGTTTGACTCGTTTGACTCGTTTGACTCGTTTGACTCGTTTGACTCGTTTGACTCGTTTGACTCGTTTGACTCGTTTGACTCGTTTGACTCGTTTGACTCGTTTGACTCGTTTGACTCGTTTGACTCGTTTGACTCGTTTGACTCGTTTGACTCGTTTGACTCGTTTGACTCGTTTGACTCGTTTGACTCGTTTGACTCGTTTGACTCGTTTGACTCGTTTGACTCGTTTGACTCGTTTGACTCGTTTGACTCGTTTGACTCGTTTGACTCGTTTGACTCGTTTGACTCGTTTGACTCGTTTGACTCGTTTGACTCGTTTGACTCGTTTGACTCGTTTGACTCGTTTGACTCGTTTGACTCGTTTGACTCGTTTGACTCGTTTGACTCGTTTGACTCGTTTGACTCGTTTGACTCGTTTGACTCGTTTGACTCGTTTGACTCGTTTGACTCGTTTGACTCGTTTGACTCGTTTGACTCGTTTGACTCGTTTGACTCGTTTGACTCGTTTGACTCGTTTGACTCGTTTGACTCGTTTGACTCGTTTGGCTCGTTTGGCTCGTTTGGCTCGTTTGGCTCGTTAGGCTCGTTTGGCTCGTTTGGCTCGTTTGGCTCGTTTGGCTCGTTTGGCTCGTTTGGCTCGTTTGGCTCGTTTGGCTCGTTTGGCTCGTTTGGCTCGTTTGGCTCGTTTGGCTCGTTTGGCTCGTTTGGCTCGTTTGGCTCGTTTGGCTCGTTTGGCTCGTTTGGCTCGTTTGGCTCGTTTGGCTCGTTTGGCTCGTTTGGCTCGTTTGGCTCGTTTGACTCGATTGTCCTGTTCGCCCCGTTTCACTCGTTTAACTCGTTTCACTCGTTTGACTCGTTTGACTCGTTTGACTCGTTTGACTCGTTTGACTCGTTTGACTCGTTTGACTCGTTTGACTCGTTTGACTCGTTTGACTCGTTTGACTCGTTTGACTCGTTTGACTCGTTTGACTCGTTTGACTCGTTTGACTCGTTTCGCTCGTTTGACTCGTTTGGGTCGTTTGGCTCGTTTGGCTCGTTTGACTCGATTGTCCTGTTCGACCCGTTTCACTCGTTTAACTCGTTTCACTCGTTTGACTCGTTTGACTCGTTTGACTCGTTTGGGTCGTTTGACTCGTTTGACTCGTTTGGGTCGTTTGACTCGTTTGACTCGTTTGACTCGTTTGACTCGTTTGACTCGTTTGACTCGTTTGACTCGTTTGACTCGTTTGACTCGTTTGACTCGTTTGACTCGTTTGACTCGTTTGACTCGTTTGACTCGTTTGACTCGTTTGACTCGTTTGACTCGTTTGACTCGTTTGACTCGTTTGACTCGTTTGACTCGTTTGACTCGTTTGACTCGTTTGACTCGTTTGACTCGTTTGACTCGTTTGACTCGTTTGACTCGTTTGACTCGTTTGACTCGTTTGACTCGTTTGACTCGTTTGACTCGTTTGACTCGTTTGACTCGTTTGACTCGTTTGACTCGTTTGACTCGTTTGACTCGTTTGACTCGTTTGACTCGTTTGACTCGTTTGACTCGTTTGACTCGTTTGACTCGTTTGACTCGTTTGACTCGTTTGACTCGTTTGACTCGTTTGACTCGTTTGACTCGTTTGACTCGTTTGACTCGTTTGACTCGTTTGACTCGTTTGACTCGTTTGACTCGTTTGACTCGTTTGACTCGTTTGACTCGTTTGACTCGTTTGACTCGTTTGACTCGTTTGACTCGTTTGACTCGTTTGACTCGTTTGACTCGTTTGACTCGTTTGACTCGTTTGACTCGTTTGACTCGTTTGACTCGTTTGACTCGTTTGACTCGTTTGACTCGTTTGACTCGTTTGACTCGTTTGACTCGTTTGACTCGTTTGACTCGTTTGACTCGTTTGACTCGTTTGACTCGTTTGACTCGTTTGACTCGTTTGACTCGTTTGACTCGTTTGACTCGTTTGACTCGTTTGACTCGTTTGACTCGTTTGACTCGTTTGACTCGTTTGACTCGTTTGACTCGTTTGACTCGTTTGACTCGTTTGACTCGTTTGACTCGTTTGACTCGTTTGACTCGTTTGACTCGTTTGACTCGTTTGACTCGTTTGACTCGTTTGACTCGTTTGACTCGTTTGACTCGTTTGACTCGTTTGACTCGTTTGACTCGTTTGACTCGTTTGACTCGTTTGACTCGTTTGACTCGTTTGACTCGTTTGGCTCGTTTGACTCGTTTGGCTCGTTTGGCTCGTTTGGCTCGTTTGGCTCGTTTGGCTCGTTTGGCTCGTTTGGCTCGTTTGGCTCGTTTGGCTCGTTTGGCTCGTTTGGCTCGTTTGGCTCGTTTGGCTCGTTTGGCTCGTTTGGCTCGTTTGGCTCGTTTGGCTCGTTTGACTCGTTTGGCTCGTTTGGCTCGTTTGGCTCGTTTGGCTCGTTTGGCTCGTTTGGCTCGTTTGGCTCGTTTGGCTCGTTTGGCTCGTTTGGCTCGTTTGGCTCGTTTGGCTCGTTTGGCTCGTTTGGCTCGTTTGGCTCGTTTGGCTCGTTTGGCTCGTTTGGCTCGTTTGGCTCGTTTGGCTCGTTTGGCTCGTTTGGCTCGTTTGGCTCGTTTGGCTCGTTTGGCTCGTTTGGCTCGTTTGGCTCGTTTGGCTCGTTTGGCTCGTTTGGCTCGTTTGGCTCGATTGTCCTGTTCGACCCGTTTCACTCGTTTAACTCGTTTGACTCGTTTGACTCGTTTGACTCGTTTGACTCGTTTGACTCGTTTGACTCGTTTGACTCGTTTGACTCGTTTGACTCGTTTGACTCGTTTGACTCGTTTGACTCGTTTGACTCGTTTGACTCGTTTGACTCGTTTGACTCGTTTGACTCGTTTGACTCGTTTGACTCGTTTGACTCGTTTGACTCGTTTGACTCGTTTGACTCGTTTGACTCGTTTGACTCGTTTGACTCGTTTGACTCGTTTGACTCGTTTGACTCGTTTGACTCGTTTGACTCGTTTGACTCGTTTGACTCGTTTGACTCGTTTGACTCGTTTGACTCGTTTGACTCGTTTGACTCGTTTGACTCGTTTGACTCGTTTGACTCGTTTGACTCGTTTGACTCGTTTGACTCGTTTGACTCGTTTGACTCGTTTGACTCGCTTGGCTCGTTTGACTCGCTTGGCTCGCTTGGCTCGCTTGGCTCGCTTGGCTCGCTTGGCTCGCTTGGCTCGCTTGGCTCGCTTGGCTCGCTTGGCTCGCTTGGCTCGCTTGGCTCGCTTGGCTCGCTTGGCTCGCTTGGCTCGCTTGGCTCGCTTGGCTCGCTTGGCTCGCTTGGCTCGCTTGGCTCGCTTGGCTCGCTTGGCTCGCTTGGCTCGCTTGGCTCGCTTGGCTCGCTTGGCTCGCTTGGCTCGCTTGGCTCGCTTGGCTCGCTTGGCTCGCTTGGCTCGCTTGGCTCGTTTGGCTCGTTTGGCTCGTTTGGCTCGTTTGGCTCGTTTGGCTCGTTTGGCTCGTTTGGCTCGTTTGGCTCGTTTGGCTCGTTTGGCTCGTTTGGCTCGTTTGGCTCGTTTGGCTCGTTTGGCTCGTTTGGCTCGTTTGGCTCGTTTGGCTCGTTTGGCTCGTTTGGCTCGTTTGGCTCGTTTGGCTCGTTTGGCTCGTTTGGCTCGTTTGGCTCGTTTGGCTCGTTTGGCTCGTTTGGCTCGTTTGGCTCGTTTGGCTCGTTTGGCTCGTTTGGCTCGTTTGGCTCGTTTGGCTCGTTTGGCTCGTTTGGCTCGATTGTCCTGTTCGACCCGTTTCACTCGTTTAACTCGTTTGACTCGTTTGACTCGTTTGACTCGTTTGACTCGTTTGACTCGTTTGACTCGTTTGACTCGTTTGACTCGTTTGACTCGTTTGACTCGTTTGTCTCGTTTGACTCGTTTGACTCGTTTGACTCGTTTGACTCGTTTGACTCGTTTGACTCGTTTGACTCGTTTGACTCGTTTGACTCGTTTGACTCGTTTGACTCGTTTGACTCGTTTGACTCGTTTGACTCGTTTGACTCGTTTGACTCGTTTGACTCGTTTGACTCGTTTGACTCGTTTGACTCGTTTGGCTCGTTTGACTCGCTTGGCTCGCTTGGCTCGCTTGGCTCGCTTGGCTCGCTTGGCTCGCTTGGCTCGCTTGGCTCGCTTGGCTCGCTTGGCTCGCTTGGCTCGCTTGGCTCGCTTGGCTCGCTTGGCTCGCTTGGCTCGCTTGGCTCGCTTGGCTCGCTTGGCTCGCTTGGCTCGCTTGGCTCGCTTGGCTCGCTTGGCTCGCTTGGCTCGCTTGGCTCGCTTGGCTCGCTTGGCTCGCTTGGCTCGCTTGGCTCGCTTGGCTCGCTTGGCTCGCTTGGCTCGTTTGGCTCGTTTGACACGTTTGACTCGTTTGACTCGTTTGACTCGTTTGACTCGTTTGACTCGTTTGACTCGTTTGACTCGTTTGACTCGTTTAACTCGTTTCACTCGTTTCACTCGTTTGACTCGTTTGACTCGTTTGACTCGTTTGGCTCGATTGACTCGTTTGACTCGTTTGACTCGTTTCACTCGTTTGACTCGTTTGACTCGTTTGACTCGTTTGACTCGTTTGACTCGTTTGACTCGTTTCACTCGTTTCACTCGTTTGACTCGATTGTCTTGTTCGACCCGTTTCACTCGTTTGACTCGTTTCACTCGTTTGACTCGTTTGACTCGTTTGACTCGTTTGGGTCGTTTGACTCGTTTCACTCGTTTGACTCGATTGTCCTGTTCGACCCGTTTAACTCGTTCGACCCGTTTGACACGTTTGACTCGTTTGGCTCGTTTGGCTCGTTTGGCTCGTTTGGCTCGTTTGGCTCGTTTGGCTCGTTTGGCTCGTTTGGCTCGTTTGGCTCGATTGGCTCGATTGGCTCGTTTGGCTCGTTTGGCTCGTTTGGCTCGTTTGGCTCGTTTGGCTCGTCGTTTGGCTCGTTTGGCTCGGTTGGCTCGTTTGGCTCGCTTGGATCGCTTGGCTCGGTTGGCTCGGTTGGCTCGTTTGGCTCGTTTGGCTCGTTTGACTCGTTTGACTCGATTGACTCGTTTGACTCGTTTGACTCGTTTGACTCGTTTGACTCGTTTGACCCGATTGACTCGAGTAACTCGTTTGACTCGTTTGACTCGTTTGACTCGTTTGACTCGTTTGACTCGTTTGACTCGTTTGACTCGTTTGACTCGTTTGACTCGTTTGACTCGTTTGACTCGTTTGACTCGTTTGACTCGTTTGACTCGTTTGACTCGTTTGACTCGTTTGACTCGTTTGACTCGTTTGACTCGTTTGACTCGTTTGACTCGTTTGACTCGTTTGACTCGTTTGACTCGTTTGACTCGTTTGACTCGTTTGACTCGTTTGACTCGTTTGACTCGTTTGACTCGTTTGACTCGTTTGACTCGTTTGACTCGTTTGACTCGTTTGACTCGTTTGACTCGTTTGACTCGTTTGACTCGTTTGACTCGTTTGACTCGTTTGACTCGTTTGACTCGTTTGACTCGTTTGACTCGTTTGACTCGTTTGACTCGTTTGACTCGTTTGACTCGTTTGACTCGTTTGACTCGTTTGACTCGTTTGACTCGTTTGGCTCGTTTGACTCGCTTGACCCGATTGACTCGCTTGACCCGATTGACTCGAGTAACTCGTTTGACTCGTTTGACTCGTTTGACTCGATTGACTCGTTTGACTCGTTTGACTCGTTTCACTCGTTTGACTCGTTTGACTCGTTTGACTCGTTTGACTCGTTTCACTCGTTTGACTCGTTTGACTCGTTTGACTCGTTTGACTCGTTTGACTCGTTTGACTCGTTTGACTCGTTTGACTCGTTTGACTCGTTTGACTCGTTTGACTCGTTTGACTCGTTTGACTCGTTTGACTCGTTTGACTCGTTTGACTCGTTTGACTCGTTTGACTCGTTTGACTCGTTTGACTCGTTTGACTCGTTTGACTCGTTTGACTCGTTTGACTCGTTTGACTCGTTTGACTCGTTTGACTCGTTTGACTCGTTTGACTCGTTTGACTCGTTTGACTCGTTTGACTCGTTTGACTCGTTTGACTCGTTTGACTCGTTTGACTCGTTTGACTCGTTTGACTCGTTTGACTCGTTTGACTCGTTTGACTCGTTTGACTCGTTTGACTCGTTTGACTCGTTTGACTCGTTTGACTCGTTTGACTCGTTTGACTCGTTTGACTCGTTTGACTCGTTTGACTCGTTTGACTCGCTTGACCCGATTGACTCGAGTAACTCGTTTGACTCGTTTGACTCGTTTGACTCGATTGACTCGTTTGACTCGTTTGACTCGTTTCACTCGTTTGACTCGTTTGACTCGTTTGACTCGTTTGACTTTGACTCGTTTCACTCGTTTCACTCGTTTGACTCGATTGTCCTGTTCGACCCGTTTCACTCGTTTGACTCGTTTGACTCGTTTGACTCGTTTGGGTCGTTTGACTCGTTTCACTCGTTTGACTCGATTGTCCTGTTCGACCCGTTTCACTCGTTCGACCCGTTTGACACGTTGGACTCGTTTGGCTCGTTTGGCTCGTTTGGCTCGTTTGGCTCGTTTGGCTCGTTTGGCTCGTTTGGCTCGTTTGGCTCGTTTGGCTCGTTTGGCTCGTTTGGCTCGTTTGGCTCGTTTGGCTCGTGTGGCTCGTTTGGCTCGTTTGGCTCGTTTGGCTCGTTTGGCTCGATTGGCTCGTTTGGCTTTTTGGCTCGTTTGGCCCGTTTGGCTCGTTTGGCTCGTTTGGCTCGTTTGGCTCGTTTGGCTCGTTTGGCTCGTTTGGCTCGTTTGGCTCGCTTGGCTCGCTTGGCTCGGTTGGCTCGTTTGGCTCGTTTGGCTCGTTTGGCTCGTTTGGCTCGTTTGACTCGTTTGACTCGATTGACTCGTTTGACTCGTTTGACTCGTTTGACTCGTTTGACTCGTTTGACTCGTTTGACTCGTTTGACTCGTTTGACTCGTTTGACTCGTTTGACTCGTTTGACTCGTTTGACTCGTTTGACTCGTTTGACTCGTTTGACTCGTTTGACTCGTTTGACTCGTTTGACTCGTTTGACTCGATTGACTCGTTTGACTCGTTTCACTCGTTTCACTCGTTTGACTCGTTTGACTCGTTTGACTCGTTTGACTCGTTTGACTCGTTTGACTCGTTTGACTCGTTTGACTCGTTTGACTCGTTTGACTCGTTTGACTCGTTTGACTCGTTTGACTCGTTTGACTCGTTTGACTCGTTTGACTCGTTTGACTCGTTTGACTCGTTTGACTCGTTTGACTCGTTTGACTCGTTTGACTCGTTTGACTCGTTTGACTCGTTTGACTCGTTTGACTCGTTTGACTCGTTTGACTCGTTTGACTCGTTTGACTCGTTTGACTCGTTTGACTCGTTTGACTCGTTTGACTCGTTTGACTCGTTTGACTCGTTTGACTCGTTTGACTCGTTTGACTCGTTTGACTCGTTTGACTCGTTTGACTCGTTTGACTCGTTTGACTCGTTTGACTCGTTTGACTCGTTTGACTCGTTTGACTCGTTTGACTCGTTTGACTCGTTTGACTCGTTTGACTCGTTTGACTCGTTTGACTCGTTTGACTCGTTTGACTCGTTTGACTCGTTTGACTCGTTTGACTCGTTTGACTCGTTTGACTCGTTTGACTCGTTTGACTCGTTTGACTCGTTTGACTCGTTTGACTCGTTTGACTCGTTTGACTCGTTTGACTCGTTTGACTCGTTTGACTCGTTTGACTCGTTTGACTCGTTTGACTCGTTTGACTCGTTTGACTCGTTTGACTCGTTTGACTCGTTTGACTCGTTTGACTCGTTTGGCTCGTTTGGCTCGTTTGGCTCGTTTGGCTCGCTTGGCTCGCTTGGCTCGCTTGGCTCGCTTGGCTCGCTTGGCTCGCTTGGCTCGCTTGGCTCGCTTGACTCGTTTGACTCGTTTGACTCTTTTGACTCGTTTGACTCGTTTGACTCGTTTGACTCGATTGACTCGTTTCACTCGTTTGACTCGTTTGACTCGATTGTCCTGTTCGACCCGTTTCACTCGTTTGCCTCGTTTGACTCGTTTCACTCGTTTCACTCGTTTGACTCGTTTGACTCGATTGTCCTGTTCGACCCGTTTGACTCGCTTGACTCGATTGTCCTGTTCGACCCGTTTGACTCGTTTGACTCGTTTGACTCGTTTGACTCGTTTGACTCGTTTGACTCGTTTGACTCGTTTGACTCGTTTGACTCGTTTGACTCGTTTGACTCGTTTGACTCGTTTGACTCGTTTGACTCGTTTGACTCGTTTGACTCGTTTGACTCGTTTGACTCGTTTGACTCGTTTGACTCGTTTGACTCGTTTGACTCGTTTGACTCGTTTGACTCGTTTGACTCGTTTGACTCGTTTGACTCGTTTGACTCGTTTGACTCGTTTGACTCGTTTGACTCGTTTGACTCGTTTGACTCGTTTGACTCGTTTGACTCGTTTGACTCGTTTGACTCGTTTGACTCGTTTGACTCGTTTGACTCGTTTGACTCGTTTGACCCGATTGACTCGAGTAACTCGTTTGACTCGTTTGACTCGTTTGACTCGTTTGACTCGTTTGACTCGTTTGACTCGTTTGACTCGTTTGACTCGTTTGACTCGTTTGACTCGTTTGACTCGTTTGACTCGTTTGACTCGTTTGACTCGTTTGACTCGTTTGACTCGTTTGACTCGTTTGACTCGTTTGACTCGTTTGACTCGTTTGACTCGTTTGACTCGTTTGACTCGTTTGACTCGTTTGACTCGTTTGACTCGTTTGACTCGTTTGACTCGTTTGACTCGTTTGACTCGTTTGACTCGTTTGACTCGTTTGACTCGTTTGACTCGTTTGACTCGTTTGACTCGTTTGACTCGTTTGACTCGTTTGACTCGTTTGACTCGTTTGACTCGTTTGACTCGTTTGGCTCGTTTGACTCGCTTGACCCGATTGACTCGCTTGACCCGATTGACTCGAGTAACTCGTTTGACTCGTTTGACTCGTTTGACTCGATTGACTCGTTTGACTCGTTTGACTCGTTTCACTCGTTTGACTCGTTTGACTCGTTTGACTCGTTTGACTCGTTTCACTCGTTTGACTCGTTTGACTCGTTTGACTCGTTTGACTCGTTTGACTCGTTTGACTCGTTTGACTCGTTTGACTCGTTTGACTCGTTTGACTCGTTTGACTCGTTTGACTCGTTTGACTCGTTTGACTCGTTTGACTCGTTTGACTCGTTTGACTCGTTTGACTCGTTTGACTCGTTTGACTCGTTTGACTCGTTTGACTCGTTTGACTCGTTTGACTCGTTTGACTCGTTTGACTCGTTTGACTCGTTTGACTCGTTTGACTCGATTGACTCGTTTGACTCGTTTGACTCGTTTGACTCGTTTGACTCGTTTGACTCGTTTGACTCGTTTGACTCGTTTGACTCGTTTGACTCGTTTGACTCGTTTGACTCGTTTGACTCGTTTGACTCGTTTGACTCGTTTGACTCGTTTGACTCGTTTGACTCGTTTGACTCGTTTGACTCGTTTGACTCGTTTGACTCGTTTGACTCGCTTGACCCGATTGACTCGAGTAACTCGTTTGACTCGTTTGACTCGTTTGACTCGATTGACTCGTTTGACTCGTTTGACTCGTTTCACTCGTTTGACTCGTTTGACTCGTTTGACTCGTTTGACTCGTTTCACTCGTTTCACTCGTTTGACTCGATTGTCCTGTTCGACCCGTTTCACTCGTTTGACTCGTTTGACTCGTTTGACTCGTTTGGGTCGTTTGACTCGTTTCACTCGTTTGACTCGATTGTCCTGTTCGACCCGTTTCACTCGTTCGACCCGTTTGACACGTTGGACTCGTTTGGCTCGTTTGGCTCGTTTGGCTCGTTTGGCTCGTTTGGCTCGTTTGGCTCGTTTGGCTCGTTTGGCTCGTTTGGCTCGTTTGGCTCGTTTGGCTCGTTTGGCTCGTTTGGCTCGTGTGGCTCGTTTGGCTCGTTTGGCTCGTTTGGCTCGTTTGGCTCGATTGGCTCGTTTCGCTTTTTGGCTCGTTTGGCCCGTTTGGCTCGTTTGGCTCGTTTGGCTCGTTTGGCTCGTTTGGCTCGTTTGGCTCGTTTGGCTCGTTTGGCTCGCTTGGCTCGCTTGGCTCGGTTGGCTCGTTTGGCTCGTTTGGCTCGTTTGGCTCGTTTGGCTCGTTTGACTCGTTTGACTCGATTGACTCGTTTGACTCGTTTGACTCGTTTGACTCGTTTGACTCGTTTGACTCGTTTGACTCGTTTGACTCGTTTGACTCGTTTGACTCGTTTGACTCGTTTGACTCGTTTGACTCGTTTGACTCGTTTGACTCGTTTGACTCGTTTGACTCGTTTGACTCGTTTGACTCGTTTGACTCGATTGACTCGTTTGACTCGTTTCACTCGTTTCACTCGTTTGACTCGTTTGACTCGTTTGACTCGTTTGACTCGTTTGACTCGTTTGACTCGTTTGACTCGTTTGACTCGTTTGACTCGTTTGACTCGTTTGACTCGTTTGACTCGTTTGACTCGTTTGACTCGTTTGACTCGTTTGACTCGTTTGACTCGTTTGACTCGTTTGACTCGTTTGACTCGTTTGACTCGTTTGACTCGTTTGACTCGTTTGACTCGTTTGACTCGTTTGACTCGTTTGACTCGTTTGACTCGTTTGACTCGTTTGACTCGTTTGACTCGTTTGACTCGTTTGACTCGTTTGACTCGTTTGACTCGTTTGACTCGTTTGACTCGTTTGACTCGTTTGACTCGTTTGACTCGTTTGACTCGTTTGACTCGTTTGACTCGTTTGACTCGTTTGACTCGTTTGACTCGTTTGACTCGTTTGACTCGTTTGACTCGTTTGACTCGTTTGACTCGTTTGACTCGTTTGACTCGTTTGACTCGTTTGACTCGTTTGACTCGTTTGACTCGTTTGACTCGTTTGACTCGTTTGACTCGTTTGACTCGTTTGACTCGTTTGACTCGTTTGACTCGTTTGACTCGTTTGACTCGTTTGACTCGTTTGACTCGTTTGACTCGTTTGACTCGTTTGACTCGTTTGACTCGTTTGACTCGTTTGACTCGTTTGACTCGTTTGACTCGTTTGACTCGTTTGACTCGTTTGACTCGTTTGACTCGTTTGGCTCGTTTGGCTCGTTTGGCTCGTTTGGCTCGCTTGGCTCGCTTGGCTCGCTTGGCTCGCTTGGCTCGCTTGGCTCGCTTGGCTCGCTTGGCTCGTTTGACTCGTTTGACTCTTTTCACTCGTTTGACTCGTTTGACTCGTTTGACTCGATTGACTCGTTTCACTCGTTTGACTCGTTTGACTCGATTGTCCTGTTCGACCCGTTTCACTCGTTTGCCTCGTTTGACTCGTTTCACTCGTTTCACTCGTTTGACTCGTTTGACTCGATTGTCCTGTTCGACCCGTTTGACTCGCTTGACTCGATTGTCCTGTTCGACCCGTTTGACTCGTTTGACTCGTTTGACTCGTTTGACTCGTTTGACTCGTTTGTCTCGTTTGACTCGTTTGACTCGTTTGACTCGTTTGACTCGTTTGACTCGTTTGACTCGTTTGACTCGTTTGACTCGTTTGACTCGTTTGACTCGTTTGACTCGTTTGACTCGTTTGACTCGTTTGACTCGTTTGACTCGTTTGACTCGTTTGACTCGTTTGACTCGTTTGACTCGTTTGACTCGTTTGACTCGTTTGACTCGTTTGACTCGTTTGACTCGTTTGACTCGTTTGACTCGTTTGACTCGTTTGACTCGTTTGACTCGTTTGACTCGTTTGACTCGTTTGACTCGTTTGACTCGTTTGACTCGTTTGACTCGTTTGACTCGTTTGACTCGTTTGACTCGTTTGACTCGTTTGACTCGTTTGACTCGTTTGACTCGTTTGACTCGTTTGACTCGTTTGACTCGTTTGACTCGTTTGACTCGTTTGACTCGTTTGACTCGTTTGACTCGTTTGACTCGTTTGACTCGTTTGACTCGTTTGACTCGTTTGACTCGTTTGACTCGTTTGACTCGTTTGACTCGTTTGACTCGTTTGACTCGTTTGACTCGTTTGACTCGTTTGACTCGTTTGACTCGTTTGACTCGTTTGACTCGTTTGACTCGTTTGACTCGTTTGACTCGTTTGACTCGTTTGACTCGTTTGACTCGTTTGACTCGTTTTGACTCGTTTGACTCGTTTGACTCGTTTGACTCGTTTGACTCGTTTGACTCGTTTGACTCGTTTGACTCGTTTGACTCGTTTGACTCGTTTGACTCGTTTGACTCGTTTGACTCGTTTGACTCGTTTGACTCGTTTGACTCGTTTGACTCGTTTGACTCGTTTGACTCGTTTGACTCGTTTGACTCGTTTGACTCGTTTGACTCGTTTGACTCGTTTGACTCGTTTGACTCGTTTGACTCGTTTGACTCGTTTGACTCGTTTGACTCGTTTGACTCGTTTGACTCGTTTGACTCTTTTGACTCGTTTGACTCGTTTGACTCGTTTGACTCGTTTGACTCGTTTGACTCGTTTGACTCGTTTGACTCGTTTGAATCGTATAACTCGTTTGACTCGTTTGACTCGTTTGACTCGATTGTCCTGTTCGACCCGTTTCACTCGTTCGACCCGATTGACCCGTTTGACACGTTTGACTCGTTTGACTCGTTTGACTCGTTTGACTCGTTTGACTCGTTTGACTCGTTTGACTCGTTTGACTCGTTTGACTCGATTGACTCGTTTCACTCGTTTGACTCGTTTGACTCGATTGTCCTGTTCGACCCGTTTCACTCGTTTGCCTCGTTTGACTCGTTTGACTCGTTTGACTCGTTTGACTCGATTGTCCTGTTCGACCCGTTTGACTCGCTTGACTCGATTGTCCTGTTCGACCCGTTTGACTCGTTTGACTCGTTTGACTCGTTTGACTCGTTTGACTCGTTTGACTCGTTTGGCTCGTTTGGCTCGTTTGGCTCGTTTGGCTCGTTTGGCTCGCTTGGCTCGCTTGGCTCGCTTGGCTCGCTTGGCTCGCTTGGCTCGCTTGGCTCGCTTGGCTCGCTTGGCTCGCTTGGCTCGCTTGGCTCGCTTGACTCGTTTGACTCGTTTGACTCTTTTCACTCGTTTGACTCGTTTGACTCGTTTGACTCGATTGACTCGTTTCACTCGTTTGACTCGTTTGACTCGATTGTCCTGTTCGACCCGTTTCACTCGTTTGCCTCGTTTGACTCGTTTCACTCGTTTGACTCGTTTGACTCGATTGTCCTGTTCGACCCGTTTGACTCGCTTGACTCGATTGTCCTGTTCGACCCGTTTGACTCGTTTGACTCGTTTGACTCGTTTGACTCGTTTGACTCGTTTGACTCGTTTGACTCGTTTGACTCGTTTGACTCGTTTGACTCGTTTGACTCGTTTGACTCGTTTGACTCGTTTGACTCGTTTGACTCGTTTGACTCGTTTGACTCGTTTGACTCGTTTGACTCGTTTGACTCGTTTGACTCGTTTGACTCGTTTGACTCGTTTGACTCGTTTGACTCGTTTGACTCGTTTGACTCGTTTGACTCGTTTGACTCGTTTGACTCGTTTGACTCGTTTGACTCGTTTGACTCGTTTGACTCGTTTGACTCGTTTGACTCGTTTGACTCGTTTGACTCGTTTGACTCGTTTGACTCGTTTGACTCGTTTGACTCGTTTGACTCGTTTGACTCGTTTGACTCGTTTGACTCGTTTGACTCGTTTGACTCTTTTGACTCGTTTGACTCGTTTGACTCGTTTGACTCGTTTGACTCGTTTGACTCGTTTGACTCGTTTGACTCGTTTGAATCGTATAACTCGTTTGACTCGTTTGACTCGTTTGACTCGATTGTCCTGTTCGACCCGTTTCACTCGTTCGACCCGATTGACCCGTTTGACACGTTTGACTCGTTTGACTCGTTTGACTCGTTTGACTCGTTTGACTCGTTTGACTCGTTTGACTCGTTTGACTCGTTTGACTCGATTGACTCGTTTCACTCGTTTGACTCGTTTGACTCGATTGTCCTGTTCGACCCGTTTCACTCGTTTGCCTCGTTTGACTCGTTTCACTCGTTTGACTCGTTTGACTCGATTGTCCTGTTCGACCCGTTTGACTCGCTTGACTCGATTGTCCTGTTCGACCCGTTTGACTCGTTTGACTCGTTTGACTCGTTTGACTCGTTTGACTCGTTTGACTCGTTTGGCTCGTTTGGCTCGTTTGGCTCGTTTGGCTCGTTTGGCTCGCTTGGCTCGCTTGGCTCGCTTGGCTCGCTTGGCTCGCTTGGCTCGCTTGGCTCGCTTGGCTCGCTTGGCTCGCTTGGCTCGCTTGGCTCGCTTGACTCGTTTGACTCGTTTGACTCTTTTCACTCGTTTGACTCGTTTGACTCGTTTGACTCGATTGACTCGTTTCACTCGTTTGACTCGTTTGACTCGATTGTCCTGTTCGACCCGTTTCACTCGTTTGCCTCGTTTGACTCGTTTCACTCGTTTGACTCGTTTGACTCGATTGTCCTGTTCGACCCGTTTGACTCGCTTGACTCGATTGTCCTGTTCGACCCGTTTGACTCGTTTGACTCGTTTGACTCGTTTGACTCGTTTGACTCGTTTGACTCGTTTGACTCGTTTGACTCGTTTGACTCGTTTGACTCGTTTGACTCGTTTGACTCGTTTGACTCGTTTGACTCGTTTGACTCGTTTGACTCGTTTGACTCGTTTGACTCGTTTGACTCGTTTGACTCGTTTGACTCGTTTGACTCGTTTGACTCGTTTGACTCGTTTGACTCGTTTGACTCGTTTGACTCGTTTGACTCGTTTGACTCGTTTGACTCGTTTGACTCGTTTGACTCGTTTGACTCGTTTGACTCGTTTGACTCGTTTGACTCGTTTGACTCGTTTGACTCGTTTGACTCGTTTGACTCGTTTGACTCGTTTGACTCGTTTGACTCGTTTGACTCGTTTGACTCGTTTGACTCGTTTGACTCGTTTGACTCGTTTGACTCGTTTGACTCGTTTGACTCGTTTGACTCGTTTGACTCGTTTGACTCGTTTGACTCGTTTGACTCGTTTGACTCGTTTGACTCGTTTGACTCGTTTGACTCGTTTGACTCGTTTGACTCGTTTGACTCGTTTGACTCGTTTGACTCGTTTGACTCGTTAGACTCGTTAGACTCGTTTGACTCGTTTGACTCGTTTGACTCGTTTGACTCGTTTGACTCGTTTGACTCGTTTGACTCGTTTGACTCGTTTGACTCGTTTGACTCGTTTGACTCGTTTGACTCGTTTGACTCGTTTGACTCGTTTGACTCGTTTGACTCGTTTGACTCGTTTGACTCGTTTGACTCGTTTGACTCGTTTGACTCGTTTGACTCGTTTGACTCGTTTGACTCGTTTGACTCGTTTGACTCGTTTGACTCGTTTGACTCGTTTGACTCGTTTGACTCGTTTGACTCGTTTGACTCGTTTGACTCGTTTGACTCGTTTGACTCGTTTGACTCGTTTGACTCGTTTGACTCGTTTGACTCGTTTGACTCGTTTGACTCGTTTGACTCGTTTGACTCGTTTGACTCGTTTGACTCGTTTGACTCGTTTGACTCGTTTGACTCGTTTGACTCGTTTGACTCGTTTGACTCGTTTGACTCGTTTGACTCGTTTGACTCGTTTGACTCGTTTGACTCGTTTGACTCGTTTGACTCGTTTGACTCGTTTGACTCGTTTGACTCGTTTGACTCGTTTGACTCGTTTGACTCGTTTGACTCGTTTGACTCGTTTGACTCGTTTGACTCGTTTGACTCGTTTGACTCGTTTGACTCGTTTGACTCGTTTGACTCGTTTGACTCGTTTGACTCGTTTGACTCGTTTGACTCGTTTGACTCGTTTGACTCGTTTGACTCGTTTGACTCTTTTGACTCGTTTGACTCGTTTGACTCGTTTGACTCGTTTGACTCGTTTGACTCGTTTGACTCGTTTGACTCGTTTGAATCGTATAACTCGTTTGACTCGTTTGACTCGTTTGACTCGATTGTCCTGTTCGACCCGTTTCACTCGTTCGACCCGATTGACCCGTTTGACACGTTTGACTCGTTTGACTCGTTTGACTCGTTTGACTCGTTTGACTCGTTTGACTCGTTTGACTCGTTTGACTCGTTTGACTCGATTGACTCGTTTCACTCGTTTGACTCGTTTGACTCGATTGTCCTGTTCGACCCGTTTCACTCGTTTGCCTCGTTTGACTCGTTTCACTCGTTTGACTCGTTTGACTCGATTGTCCTGTTCGACCCGTTTGACTCGCTTGACTCGATTGTCCTGTTCGACCCGTTTGACTCGTTTGACTCGTTTGACTCGTTTGACTCGTTTGACTCGTTTGACTCGTTTGGCTCGTTTGGCTCGTTTGGCTCGTTTGGCTCGTTTGGCTCGCTTGGCTCGCTTGGCTCGCTTGGCTCGCTTGGCTCGCTTGGCTCGCTTGGCTCGCTTGGCTCGCTTGGCTCGCTTGGCTCGCTTGGCTCGCTTGACTCGTTTGACTCGTTTGACTCTTTTCACTCGTTTGACTCGTTTGACTCGTTTGACTCGATTGACTCGTTTCACTCGTTTGACTCGTTTGACTCGATTGTCCTGTTCGACCCGTTTCACTCGTTTGCCTCGTTTGACTCGTTTCACTCGTTTGACTCGTTTGACTCGATTGTCCTGTTCGACCCGTTTGACTCGCTTGACTCGATTGTCCTGTTCGACCCGTTTGACTCGTTTGACTCGTTTGACTCGTTTGACTCGTTTGACTCGTTTGACTCGTTTGACTCGTTTGACTCGTTTGACTCGTTTGACTCGTTTGACTCGTTTGACTCGTTTGACTCGTTTGACTCGTTTGACTCGTTTGACTCGTTTGACTCGTTTGACTCGTTTGACTCGTTTGACTCGTTTGACTCGTTTGACTCGTTTGACTCGTTTGACTCGTTTGACTCGTTTGACTCGTTTGACTCGTTTGACTCGTTTGACTCGTTTGACTCGTTTGACTCGTTTGACTCGTTTGACTCGATTGACTCGATTGACTCGTTTGACTCGTTTGACTCGTTAGACTCGTTTGACTCGTTTGACTCGTTTGACTCGTTTGACTCGTTTGACTCGTTTGACTCGTTTGACTCGTTTGACTCGTTTGACTCGTTTGACTCGTTTGACTCGTTTGACTCGTTTGACTCGTTTGACTCGTTTGACTCGTTTGACTCGTTTGACTCGTTTGACTCGTTTGACTCGTTTGACTCGTTTGACTCGTTTGACTCGTTTGACTCGTTTGACTCGTTTGACTCGTTTGACTCGTTTGACTCGTTTGACTCGTTTGACTCGTTTGACTCGTTTGACTCGTTTGACTCGTTTGACTCGTTTGACTCGTTTGACTCGTTTGACTCGTTTGACTCGTTTGACTCGTTTGACTCGTTTGACTCGTTTGACTCGTTTGACTCGTTTGACTCGTTTGACTCGTTTGACTCGTTTGACTCGTTTGACTCGTTTGACTCGTTTGACTCGTTTGACTCGTTTGACTCGTTTGACTCGTTTGACTCGTTTGACTCGTTTGACTCGTTTGACTCGTTTGACTCGTTTGACTCGTTTGCCTCGTTTGACTCGTTTGACTCGTTTGACTCGTTTGACTCGTTTGACTCGTTTGACTCGTTTGACTCGTTTGACTCGTTTGACTCGTTTGACTCGTTTGACTCGTTTGACTCGTTTGACTCGTTTGACTCGTTTGACTCGTTTGGCTCGTTTGGCTCGTTTGGCTCGTTTGGCTCGTTTGGCTCGTTTGGCTCGTTTGGCTCGCTTGGCTCGTTTGGCTCGCTTGGCTCGCTTGGCTCGCTTGGCTCGCTTGGCTCGCTTGGCTCGCTTGGCTCGCTTGGCTCGCTTGGCTCGCTTGACTCGATTGTCCTGTTCGACCCGTTTCACTCGTTTGCCTCGTTTGACTCGTTTGGCTCGTTTGGCTCGTTTGGCTCGTTTGGCTCGTTTGGCTCGCTTGGCTCGCTTGGCTCGCTTGGCTCGCATGGCTCGCTTGGCTCGCTTGGCTCGCTTGGCTCGCTTGGCTCGCTTGGCTCGCTTGGCTCGCTTGGCTCGCTTGGCTCGCTTGGCTCGCTTGGCTCGCTTGGCTCGCTTGGCTCGCTTGGCTCGCTTGGCTCGCTTGGCTCGCTTGGCTCGCTTGGCTCGCTGGGCTCGCTTGGCTCGCTTGGCTCGCTTGGCTCGCTTGGCTCGTTTGGCTCGTTTGGCTCGTTTTGCTCGTTTGGCTCGTTTGGCTCGTTTGACTCGTTTGACTCGTTTGACTCGTTTGACTGGTTTGACTCGTTTGACTCGTTTGGCTCGTTTGACTCGTTTGACTCGTTTGACTCGTTTGACTGGTTTGACTCGTTTGACTCGTTTGGCTCGTTTGACTCGTTTGACTCGGTTGACTCGGTTGACTCGCTTGGCTCGCTTGGCTCGCTTGGCTCGCTTGGCTCGCTTGGCTCGCTTGGCTCGCTTGGCTCGCTTGGCTCGCTTGGCTCGCTTGGCTCGCTTGGCTCGCTTGGCTCGCTTGGCTCGCTTGGCTCGCTTGGCTCGCTTGGCTCGCTTGGCTCGCTTGGCTCGCTTGGCTCGCTTGGCTCGCTTGGCTCGCTTGGCTCGCTTGGCTCGCTTGGCTCGCTTGGCTCGCTTGGCTCGCTTGGCTCGCTTGGCTCGCTTGGCTCGCTTGGCTCGCTTGGCTCGCTTGGCTCGCTTGGCTCGCTTGGCTCGCTTGGCTCGCTTGGCTCGCTTGGCTCGCTTGGCTCGCTTGGCTCGCTTGGCTCGCTTGGCTCGCTTGGCTCGCTTGGCTCGCTTGGCTCGCTTGGCTCGCTTGGCTCGCTTGGCTCGCTTGGCTCGCTTGGCTCGCTTGGCTCGCTTGGCTCGCTTGGCTCGTTTGGCTCGTTTGACTCGTTTGGCTCGTTTGACTCGTTTGGCTCGTTTGATTCGTTTGACTCGTTTGACTCGTTTGACTCGTTTGACTCGTTTGACTCGTTTGACTCGTTTGACTCGTTTGACTCTTTTGACTCGTTTGACTCGATTGACTCGTTTCACTCGTTTGACTCGTTTGACTCGTTTGACTCGTTTGATTCGTTTCACTCGTTTGACTCGATTGTCCTGTTCGACCCGTTTGACTCGTTTGGCTCGTTTGACTCGTTTGGGTCGTTTGACTCGTTTGACTCGTTTGACTCGTTTGTCCTGTTCGACCCGTTTCACTCGTTCGACCCGTTTGACCCGTTTGACTCGTTTGACTCGTTTGACTCGTTTGACTCGTTTGACTCGTTTGACTCGTTTGACTCGTTTGACTCGTTTGACTCGTTTGACTCGTTTGACTCGTTTGACTCGTTTGACTCGTTTGACTCGTTTGACTCGTTTGACTCGTTTGACTCGTTTGACTCGTTTGACTCGTTTGACTCGTTTGACTCGTTTGACTCGTTTGACTCGTTTGACTCGTTTGACTCGTTTGACTCGTTTGACTCGTTTGACTCGTTTGACTCGTTTGACTCGTTTGACTCGTTTGACTCGTTTGACTCGTTTGACTCGTTTGACTCGTTTGACTCGTTTGACTCGTTTGACTCGTTTGACTCGTTTGACTCGTTTGACTCGTTTGACTCGTTTGACTCGTTTGACTCGTTTGACTCGTTTGACTCGTTTGACTCGTTTGACTCGTTTGACTCGTTTGACTCGTTTGACTCGTTTGACTCGTTTGACTCGTTTGACTCGTTTGACTCGTTTGACTCGTTTGACTCGTTTGACTCGTTTGACTCGTTTGACTCGTTTGACTCGTTTGACTCGTTTGACTCGTTTGACTCGTTTGACTCGTTTGGCTCGTTTCGCTCGTTTGGCTCGCTTGGCTCGCTTGGCTCGCTTGGCTCGCTTGGCTCGCTTGGCTCGCTTGACTCGTTTGACTCGTTTGACTCTTTTCACTCGTTTGACTCGTTTGACTCGTTTGACTCGATTGACTCGTTTCACTCGTTTGACTCGTTTGACTCGATTGTCCTGTTCGACCCGTTTCACTCGTTTGCCTCGTTTGACTCGTTTCACTCGTTTCACTCGTTTCACTCGTTTCACTCGTTTCACTCGTTTGACTCGTTTGACTCGTTTGACTCGTTTGACTCGTTTGACTCGTTTGACTCGTTTGACTCGTTTGACTCGTTTGACTCGTTTGACTCGTTTGACTCGTTTGACTCGTTTGACTCGTTTGACTCGTTTGACTCGTTTGACTCGTTTGACTCGTTTGACTCGTTTGACTCGTTTGACTCGTTTGACTCGTTTGACTCGTTTGACTCGTTTGACTCGTTTGACTCGTTTGACTCGTTTGACTCGTTTGACTCGTTTGGCTCGTTTGGCTCGTTTGGCTCGTTTGGCTCGTTTGGCTCGCTTGGCTCGTTTGGCTCGCTTGGCTCGCTTGGCTCGCTTGGCTCGCTTGGCTCGCTTGGCTCGCTTGGCTCGCTTGGCTCGCTTGGCTCGCTTGACTCGATTGTCCTGTTCGACCCGTTTCACTCGTTTGCCTCGTTTGACTCGTTTGGCTCGTTTGGCTCGTTTGGCTCGTTTGGCTCGTTTGGCTCGCTTGGCTCGCTTGGCTCGCTTGGCTCGCTTGGCTCGCTTGGCTCGCTTGGCTCGTTTGGCTCGTTTGACTCGTTTGGCTCGTTTGACTCGTTTGGCTCGTTTGATTCGTTTGACTCGTTTGACTCGTTTGACTCGTTTGACTCGTTTGACTCGTTTGACTCGTTTGACTCGTTTGACTCGTTTGACTCGTTTGACTCGTTTGACTCGTTTGACTCGTTTGACTCGTTTGACTCGATTGACTCGTTTCACTCGTTTGACTCGTTTGACTCGTTTGACTCGTTTGACTCGTTTGACTCGTTTGACTCGTTTGACTCGTTTGACTCGTTTGATTCGTTTCACTCGTTTGACTCGATTGTCCTGTTCGACCCGTTTGACTCGTTTGGCTCGTTTGACTCGTTTGGGTCCTTTGACTCGTTTGACTCGTTTGACTCGTTTGTCCTGTTCGACCCGTTTCACTCGTTCGACCCGTTTCACTCGTTCGACCCGTGTGACCCGTTTGACTCGTTTGACTCGTTTCACTCGTTTGACTCGTTTGACTCGTTTGACTCGTTTGACTCGTTTGACTCGTTTGACTCGTTTGACTCGTTTGACTCGTTTGACTCGTTTGACTCGTTTGACTCGTTTGACACGTTTGACTCGTTTGGCTCGTTTGGCTCGCTTGGCTCGCTTGGCTCGCTTGGCTCGCTTGGCTCGCTTGGCTCGCTTGGCTCGCTTGGCTCGCTTGGCTCGCTTGGCTCGCTTGGCTCGCTTGGCTCGCTTGGCTCGCTTGGCTCGCTTGGCTCGCTTGGCTCGCTTGGCTCGCTTGGCTCGCTTGGCTCGCTTGGCTCGCTTGGCTCGCTTGGCTCGCTTGGCTCGCTTGGCTCGCTTGGCTCGCTTGGCTCGCTTGGCTCGCTTGGCTCGCTTGGCTCGCTTGGCTCGCTTGGCTCGCTTGGCTCGCTTGGCTCGCTTGGCTCGCTTGGCTCGCTTGGCTCGCTTGGCTCGCTTGGCTCGCTTGGCTCGCTTGGCTCGCTTGGCTCGCTTGGCTCGCTTGGCTCGCTTGGCTCGCTTGGCTCGTTTGGCTCGTTTGGCTCGTTTGACTCGTTTGGGTCGTTTGACTCGTTTGACTCGTTTGACTCGTTTGTCCTGTTCGACCCGTTTCACTCGTTCGACCCGTTTCACTCGTTCGACCCGTTTGACCCGTTTGACTCGTTTGACTCGTTTCACTCGTTTGACTCGTTTGACTCGTTTGACTCGTTTGACTCGTTTGACTCGTTTCACTCGTTTGACTCGTTTGACTCGTTTGACTCGTTTGACTCGTTTGGCTCGTTTGGCTCGTTTGGCTCGTTTGGCTCGTTTGGCTCGTTTGGCTCGTTTGGCTCGTTTGGCTCGTTTGGCTCGTTTGGCTCGTTTGGCTCGTTTGGCTCGTTTGGCTCGTTTGGCTCGTTTGGCTCGCTTGGCTCGCTTGGCTCGCTTGGCTCGCTTGGCTCGCTTGGCTCGCTTGGCTCGCTTGGCTCGCTTGGCTCGCTTGGCTCGCTTGGCTCGCTTGGCTCGCTTGGCTCGCTTGGCTCGCTTGGCTCGCTTGGCTCGCTTGGCTCGCTTGGCTCGCTTGGCTCGCTTGGCTCGCTTGGCTCGCTTGGCTCGCTTGGCTCGCTTGGCTCGCTTGGCTCGCTTGGCTCGCTTGGCTCGCTTGGCTCGCTTGGCCTGCTTGGCTCGCTTGGCTCGCTTGGCTCGCTTGGCTCGCTTGGCTCGCTTGGCTCGCTTGGCTCGCTTGGCTCGCTTGGCTCGCTTGGCTCGTTTGGCTCGTTTGGCTCGTTTTGCTCGTTTGGCTCGTTTGACTCGTTTGACTCGTTTGACTCGTTTGACTCGTTTGACTCGTTTGACTCGTTTGACTCGTTTGACTCGTTTGACTCGTTTGACTCGTTTGACTCGTTTGACTCGTTTGACTCGTTTGACTCGTTTGACTCGTTTGATTCGTTTCACTCGTTTGACTCGATTGTCCTGTTCGACCCGTTTGACTCGTTTGGCTCGTTTGACTCGTTTGGGTCGTTTGACTCGTTTGACTCGTTTGACTCGTTTGTCCTGTTCGACCCGTTTCACTCGTTCGACCCGTTTCACTCGTTCGACCCGTTTGACCCGTTTGACTCGTTTGACTCGTTTCACTCGTTTGACTCGTTTGACTCGTTTGACTCGTTTGACTCGTTTGACTCGTTTGACTCGTTTGGCTCGCTTGGCTCGTTTGGCTCGTTTGGCTCGTTTGGCTCGTTTGGCTCGTTTGGCTCGTTTGGCTCGTTTGGCTCGTTTGGCTCGTTTGGCTCGTTTGGCTCGTTTGGCTCGTTTGCCTCGTTTGGCTCGTTTGGCTCGTTTGGCTCGTTTGGCTCGCTTGGCTCGTTTGGCTCGCTTGGCTCGCTTGGCTCGCTTGGCTCGCTTGGCTCGCTTGGCTCGCTTGGCTCGCTTGGCTCGCTTGGCTCGCTTGGCTCGCTTGGCTCGCTTGGCTCGCTTGGCTCGCTTGGCTCGCTTGGCTCGCTTGGCTCGCTTGGCTCGCTTGGCTCGCTTGGCTCGTTTGGCTCGTTTGACTCGTTTGGCTCGTTTGACTCGTTTGGCTCGTTTGATTCGTTTGACTCGTTTGACTCGTTTGACTCGTTTGACTCGTTTGACTCGTTTGACTCGTTTGACTCGTTTGACTCGTTTGACTCGTTTGACTCTTTTGACTCGTTTGACTCGATTGACTCGTTTCACTCGTTTGACTCGTTTGACTCGTTTGACTCGTTTGATTCGTTTCACTCGTTTGACTCGATTGTCCTGTTCGACCCGTTTGACTCGTTTGGCTCGTTTGACTCGTTTGGGTCGTTTGACTCGTTTGACTCGTTTGACTCGTTTGTCCTGTTCGACCCGTTTCACTCGTTCGACCCGTTTGACCCGTTTGACTCGTTTGACTCGTTTGACTCGTTTGACTCGTTTGACTCGTTTGACTCGTTTGACTCGTTTGACTCGTTTGACTCGTTTGACTCGTTTGACTCGTTTGACTCGTTTGACTCGTTTGACTCGTTTGACTCGTTTGACTCGTTTGACTCGTTTGACTCGTTTGACTCGTTTGACTCGTTTGACTCGTTTGACTCGTTTGACTCGTTTGACTCGTTTGACTCGTTTGACTCGTTTGACTCGTTTGACTCGTTTGACTCGTTTGACTCGTTTGACTCGTTTGACTCGTTTGACTCGTTTGACTCGTTTGACTCGTTTGACTCGTTTGACTCGTTTGACTCGTTTGACTCGTTTGACTCGTTTGACTCGTTTGACTCGTTTGACTCGTTTGACTCGTTTGACTCGTTTGACTCGTTTGACTCGTTTGACTCGTTTGACTCGTTTGACTCGTTTGACTCGTTTGACTCGTTTGACTCGTTTGACTCGTTTGACTCGTTTGACTCGTTTGACTCGTTTGACTCGTTTGACTCGTTTGGCTCGTTTCGCTCGTTTGGCTCGCTTGGCTCGCTTGGCTCGCTTGGCTCGCTTGGCTCGCTTGGCTCGCTTGACTCGTTTGACTCGTTTGACTCTTTTCACTCGTTTGACTCGTTTGACTCGTTTGACTCGATTGACTCGTTTCACTCGTTTGACTCGTTTGACTCGATTGTCCTGTTCGACCCGTTTCACTCGTTTGCCTCGTTTGACTCGTTTCACTCGTTTCACTCGTTTCACTCGTTTGACTCGTTTGACTCGTTTGACTCGTTTGACTCGTTTGACTCGTTTGACTCGTTTGACTCGTTTGACTCGTTTGACTCGTTTGACTCGTTTGACTCGTTTGACTCGTTTGACTCGTTTGACTCGTTTGACTCGTTTGACTCGTTTGACTCGTTTGACTCGTTTGACTCGTTTGACTCGTTTGACTCGTTTGACTCGTTTGACTCGTTTGACTCGTTTGACTCGTTTGACTCGTTTGACTCGTTTGACTCGTTTGACTCGTTTGACTCGTTTGACTCGTTTGACTCGTTTGACTCGTTTGACTCGTTTGACTCGTTTGGCTCGTTTGGCTCGTTTGGCTCGTTTGGCTCGTTTGGCTCGTTTGGCTCGTTTGGCTCGCTTGGCTCGTTTGGCTCGCTTGGCTCGCTTGGCTCGCTTGGCTCGCTTGGCTCGCTTGGCTCGCTTGGCTCGCTTGGCTCGCTTGACTCGATTGTCCTGTTCGACCCGTTTCACTCGTTTGCCTCGTTTGACTCGTTTGGCTCGTTTGGCTCGTTTGGCTCGTTTGGCTCGTTTGGCTCGCTTGGCTCGCTTGGCTCGCTTGGCTCGCTTGGCTCGCTTGGCTCGCTTGGCTCGTTTGGCTCGTTTGACTCGTTTGGCTCGTTTGACTCGTTTGGCTCGTTTGATTCGTTTGACTCGTTTGACTCGTTTGACTCGTTTGACTCGTTTGACTCGTTTGACTCGTTTGACTCGTTTGACTCGTTTGACTCGTTTGACTCGTTTGACTCGTTTGACTCGTTTGACTCGATTGACTCGTTTCACTCGTTTGACTCGTTTGACTCGTTTGACTCGTTTGACTCGTTTGACTCGTTTGACTCGTTTGACTCGTTTGATTCGTTTCACTCGTTTGACTCGATTGTCCTGTTCGACCCGTTTGACTCGTTTGGCTCGTTTGACTCGTTTGGGTCGTTTGACTCGTTTGACTCGTTTGACTCGTTTGTCCTGTTCGACCCGTTTCACTCGTTCGACCCGTTTCACTCGTTCGACCCGTTTGACCCGTTTGACTCGTTTGACTCGTTTCACTCGTTTGACTCGTTTGACTCGTTTGACTCGTTTGACTCGTTTGACTCGTTTGACTCGTTTGACTCGTTTGACTCGTTTGACTCGTTTGACTCGTTTGACTCGTTTGACTCGTTTGACTCGTTTGGCTCGTTTGGCTCGCTTGGCTCGCTTGGCTCGCTTGGCTCGCTTGGCTCGCTTGGCTCGCTTGGCTCGCTTGGCTCGCTTGGCTCGCTTGGCTCGCTTGGCTCGCTTGGCTCGCTTGGCTCGCTTGGCTCGCTTGGCTCGCTTGGCTCGCTTGGCTCGCTTGGCTCGCTTGGCTCGCTTGGCTCGCTTGGCTCGCTTGGCTCGCTTGACTCGTTTGACTCGTTTGACTCGTTTGACTCGTTTGACTCGGTTGACTCGCTTGGCTCGCTTGGCTCGCTTGGCTCGCTTGGCTCGCTTGGCTCGCTTGGCTCGCTTGGCTCGGTTGGCTCGCTTGGCTCGCTTGGCTCGCTTGGCTCGCTTGGCTCGCTTGGCTCGCTTGGCTCGCTTGGCTCGTTTGGCTCGTTTGGCTCGTTTGGCTCGTTTGGCTCGTTTGGCTCGTTTGACTCGTTTGACTCGTTTGACTCGTTTGACTCGTTTGACTCGTTTGTCTCGTTTGGCTCGATTGGCTCGTTTGACTCGTTTGACTCGTTTGACTCGTTTGACTCGTTTGGCTCGTTTCGCTCGTTTGGCTCGCTTGGCTCGCTTGGCTCGCTTGGCTCGCTTGGCTCGCTTGGCTCGCTTGGCTCGCTTGGCTCGCTTGGCTCGCTTGGCTCGCTTGGCTCGCTGGGCTCGTTTGGCTCGTTTGGCTCGTTTGACTCGTTTGACTCGTTTGACTCGTTTGACTCGTTTGACTCGTTTGTCTCGTTTGGCTCGATTGGCTCGTTTGACTCGTTTGACTCGTTTGACTCGTTTGACTCGTTTGGCTCGTTTCGCTCGTTTGGCTCGCTTGGCTCGCTTGGCTCGCTTGGCTCGCTTGGCTCGCTTGGCTCGCTTGGCTCGCTTGGCTCGCTGGGCTCGTTTGGCTCGTTTGGCTCGTTTGACTCGTTTGACTCGTTTGACTCGTTTGACTCGTTTGACTCGTTTGTCTCGTTTGGCTCGATTGGCTCGTTTGACTCGTTTGACTCGTTTGACTCGTTTGACTCGTTTGGCTCGTTTCGCTCGTTTGGCTCGCTTGGCTCGCTTGGCTCGCTTGGCTCGCTTGGCTCGCTTGGCTCGCTTGGCTCGCTTGGCTCGCTTGGCTCGCTTGGCTCGCTTGGCTCGCTGGGCTCGCTTGGCTCGCTTGGCTCGCTTGGCTCGCTTGGCTCGTTTGGCTCGTTTGGCTCGTTTTGCTCGTTTGGCTCGTTTGGCTCGTTTGACTCGTTTGACTCGTTTGACTCGTTTGACTCGTTTGACTCGTTTGACTGGTTTGACTCGTTTGACTCGTTTGGCTCGTTTGACTCGTTTGACTCGGTTGACTCGGTTGACTCGCTTGGCTCGCTTGGCTCGCTTGGCTCGCTTGGCTCGCTTGGCTTGCTTGGCTCGCTTGGCTCGCTTGGCTCGCTTGGCTCGCTTGGCTCGCTTGGCTCGCTTGGCTCGCTTGGCTCGCTTGGCTCGCTTGGCTCGCTTGGCTCGCTTGGCTCGCTTGGCTCGCTTGGCTCGCTTGGCTCGCTTGGCTCGCTTGGCTCGCTTGGCTCGCTTGGCTCGCTTGGCTCGCTTGGCTCGCTTGGCTCGCTTGGCTCGCTTGGCTCGCTTGGCTCGCTTGGCTCGCTTGGCTCGCTTGGCTCGCTTGGCTCGCTTGGCTCGCTTGGCTCGCTTGGCTCGCTTGGCTCGCTTGGCTCGCTTGGCTCGCTTGGCTCGCTTGGCTCGCTTGGCTCGCTTGGCTCGCTTGGCTCGCTTGGCTCGCTTGGCTCGCTTGACTCGTTTGACTCGTTTGACTCGTTTGACTCGTTTGACTCGTTTGACTCGTTTGACTCGTTTGACTCGTTTGACTCGTTTGACTCGTTTGACTCGTTTGACTCGTTTGACTCGTTTGACTCGTTTGACTCGTTTGACTCGTTTGACTCGTTTGACTCGTTTGACTCGTTTGACTCGTTTGACTCGTTTGGCTCGTTTGGCTCGTTTGGCTCGTTTGGCTCGTTTGGCTCGTTTGGCTCGTTTGGCTCGCTTGGCTCGTTTGGCTCGCTTGGCTCGCTTGGCTCGCTTGGCTCGCTTGGCTCGCTTGGCTCGCTTGGCTCGCTTGGCTCGCTTGGCTCGCTTGACTCGATTGTCCTGTTCGACCCGTTTCACTCGTTTGCCTCGTTTGACTCGTTTGGCTCGTTTGGCTCGTTTGGCTCGTTTGGCTCGTTTGGCTCGCTTGGCTCGCTTGGCTCGCTTGGCTCGCTTGGCTCGCTTGGCTCGCTTGGCTCGTTTGGCTCGTTTGACTCGTTTGGCTCGTTTGACTCGTTTGGCTCGTTTGATTCGTTTGACTCGTTTGACTCGTTTGACTCGTTTGACTCGTTTGACTCGTTTGACTCGTTTGACTCGTTTGACTCGTTTGACTCGTTTGACTCGTTTGACTCGTTTGACTCGTTTGACTCGTTTGACTCGATTGACTCGTTTCACTCGTTTGACTCGTTTGACTCGTTTGACTCGTTTGACTCGTTTGACTCGTTTGACTCGTTTGACTCGTTTGACTCGTTTGATTCGTTTCACTCGTTTGACTCGATTGTCCTGTTCGACCCGTTTGACTCGTTTGGCTCGTTTGACTCGTTTGGGTCGTTTGACTCGTTTGACTCGTTTGACTCGTTTGTCCTGTTCGACCCGTTTCACTCGTTCGACCCGTTTCACTCGTTCGACCCGTTTGACCCGTTTGACTCGTTTGACTCGTTTCACTCGTTTGACTCGTTTGACTCGTTTGACTCGTTTGACTCGTTTGACTCGTTTGACTCGTTTGACTCGTTTGACTCGTTTGACTCGTTTGACTCGTTTGACTCGTTTGGCTCGTTTGGCTCGTTTGGCTCGCTTGGCTCGCTTGGCTCGCTTGGCTCGCTTGGCTCGCTTGGCTCGCTTGGCTCGCTTGGCTCGCTTGGCTCGCTTGGCTCGCTTGGCTCGCTTGGCTCGCTTGGCTCGCTTGGCTCGCTTGGCTCGCTTGGCTCGCTTGGCTCGCTTGGCTCGCTTGGCTCGCTTGGCTCGCTTGGCTCGCTTGGCTCGCTTGGCTCGCTTGGCTCGCTTGGCTCGCTTGGCTCGCTTGGCTCGCTTGGCTCGCTTGGCTCGCTTGGCTCGCTTGGCTCGCTTGGCTCGCTTGGCTCGCTTGGCTCGCTTGGCTCGCTTGGCTCGCTTGGCTCGCTTGGCTCGCTTGGCTCGCTTGGCTCGCTTGGCTCGCTTGGCTCGTTTGGCTCGTTTGGCTCGTTTTGCTCGTTTGGCTCGTTTGACTCGTTTGACTCGTTTGACTCGTTTGACTCGTTTGACTCGTTTGACTCGTTTGACTCGTTTGACTCGTTTGACTCGTTTGACTCGTTTGACTCGTTTGACTCGTTTGACTCGTTTGACTCGTTTGACTCGTTTGACTCGTTTGACTCGTTTGACTCGTTTGACTCGTTTGATTCGTTTCACTCGTTTGACTCGTTTGTCCTGTTCGACCCGTTTGACTCGTTTGGCTCGTTTGACTCGTTTGGGTCGTTTGACTCGTTTGACTCGTTTGACTCGTTTGTCCTGTTCGACCCGTTTCACTCGTTCGACCCGTTTCACTCGTTCGACCCGTTTGACCCGTTTGACTCGTTTGACTCGTTTCACTCGTTTGACTCGTTTGACTCGTTTGACTCGTTTGACTCGTTTGACTCGTTTGACTCGTTTGACTCGTTTGACTCGTTTGACTCGTTTGGCTCGTTTGGCTCGTTTGGCTCGTTTGGCTCGTTTGGCTCGTTTGGCTCGTTTGGCTCGTTTGGCTCGTTTGGCTCGTTTGGCTCGTTTGGCTCGTTTGGCTCGTTTGGCTCGTTTGGCTCGTTTGGCTCGTTTGGCTCGTTTGGCTCGCTTGGCTCGCTTGGCTCGCTTGGCTCGCTTGGCTCGCTTGGCTCGCTTGGCTCGCTTGGCTCGCTTGGCTCGCTTGGCTCGCTTGGCTCGCTTGGCTCGCTTGGCTCGCTTGGCTCGCTTGGCTCGCTTGGCTCGCTTGGCTCGCTTGGCTCGCTTGGCTCGCTTGGCTCGCTTGGCTCGCTTGGCTCGCTTGGCTCGCTTGGCTCGCTTGGCTCGCTTGGCTCGCTTGGCTCGCTTGGCTCGCTTGGCTCGCTTGGCTCGCTTGGCTCGCTTGGCTCGCTTGGCTCGCTTGGCTCGCTTGGCTCGCTTGGCTCGCTTGGCTCGCTTGGCTCGCTTGGCTCGCTTGGCTCGCTTGGCTCGCTTGGCTCGTTTGACTCGTTTGGCTCGCTTGGCTCGCTTGGCTCGCTTGGCTCGCTTGGCTCGCTTGGCTCGCTTGGCTCGCTTGGCTCGCTTGGCTCGCTTGGCTCGCTTGGCTCGCTTGGCTCGCTTGGCTCGCTTGGCTCGCTTGGCTCGCTTGGCTCGCTTGGCTCGCTTGGCTCGCTTGGCTCGCTTGGCTCGCTTGGCTCGCTTGGCTCGCTTGGCTCGCTTGGCTCGCTTGGCTCGCTTGGCTCGCTTGGCTCGCTTGGCTCGCTTGGCTCGCTTGGCTCGCTTGGCTCGGTTAGCTCGGTTGGCTCGCTTGGCTCGCTTGGCTCGCTTGGCTCGCTTGGCTCGCTTGGCTCGTTTGGCTCGTTTGACTCGTTTGACTCGTTTGACTCGTTTGACTCGTTTGACTCGTTTGACTCGTTTGACTCGGTTGACTCGCTTGGCTCGCTTGGCTCGCTTGGCTCGCTTGGCTCGCTTGGCTCGCTTGGCTCGCTTGGCTCGCTTGGCTCGCTTGGCTCGGTTGGCTCGCTTGGCTCGCTTGGCTCGCTTGGCTCGCTTGGCTCGCTTGGCTCGCTTGGCTCGCTTGGCTCGTTTGGCTCGTTTGGCTCGTTTGACTCGTTTGACACGTTTGACTCGTTTGACTCGTTTGACTCGTTTGACTCGTTTGACTCGTTTGACTCGTTTGGCTTGTTTGGCTCGTTTGGCTCGATTGGCTCGTTTGGCTCGTTTGACTCGATTGTCCTGTTCGACCCGTTTTACTCGTTTAACTCGTTTCACTCGTTTGACTCGTTTGGGTCGTTTGACTCGTTTGACTCGTTTGGGTCGTTTGACTCGTTTCACTCGTTTGACTCGATGGTCCTGTTCGACCCGTTTCACTCGTTCGACCCGTTTGACACGTTTGACTCGTTTGACTCGTTTGACTCGTTTGACTCGTTTGACTCGTTTGACTCGTTTGACTCGTTTGACTCGTTTGACTCGTTTGGCTCGTTTGGCTCGTTTGGCTCGTTTGGCTCGTTTGGCTCGTTTGACTCGTTTGACTCGTTTGACTCGTTTGACTCGTTTGACTCGTTTGTCTCGTTTGGCTCGATTGGCTCGTTTGACTCGTTTGACTCGTTTGACTCGTTTGACTCGTTTGACTCGTTTGACTCGTTTGACTCGTTTGACTCGTTTGACTCGTTTGACTCGTTTGACTCGTTTGACTCGTTTGACTCGTTTGACTCGTTTGGCTCGCTTGGCTCGCTTGGCTCGCTTGGCTCGCTTGGCTCGCTTGGCTCGCTTGGCTCGCTTGGCTCGCTTGGCTCGTTTGACTCGTTTGACTCGTTTGACTCGTTTGACTCGTTTGACTCGTTTGACTCGTTTGACTCGTTTGACTCGTTTGACTCGTTTGACTCGTTTGACTCGTTTGACTCGTTTGACTCGTTTGGCTCGTTTGGCTCGTTTGGCTCGTTTGGCTCGTTTGGCTCGTTTGGCTCGTTTGGCTCGTTTGGCTCGTTTGGCTCGTTTGGCTCGTTTGGCTCGTTTGGCTCGTTTGGCTCGTTTGGCTCGTTTGGCTCGTTTGGCTCGTTTGGCTCGTTTGGCTCGTTTGGCTCGTTTGGCTCGTTTGGCTCGTTTGGCTCGTTTGGCTCGTTTGGCTCGTTTGGCTCGTTTGGCTCGTTTGGCTCGTTTGGCTCGTTTGGCTCGTTTGGCTCGTTTGGCTCGTTTGGCTCGTTTGGCTCGTTTGGCGCGTTTGACTCGATTGTCCTGTTCGACCCGTTTCACTCGTTTAACTCGTTTCACTCGTTTGACTCGTTTGACTCGTTTGACTCGTTTGGGTCGTTTGACTCGTTTCACTCGTTTGACTCGATGGTCCTGTTCGACCCGTTTCACTCGTTCGACCCGTTTGACCCGTTTCACTCGTTTGACTCGTTTGACTCGTTTGACTCGTTTGACTCGTTTGACTCGTTTGGCTCGTTTGGCTCGTTTGGCTCGTTTGGCTCGTTTGGCTCGTTTGGCTCGTTTGGCTCGTTTGGCTCGTTTGGCTCGTTTGGCTCGTTTGACTCGTTTGACTCGTTTGACTCGTTTGACTCGTTTGGCTCGTTTGACTCGTTTGACTCGTTTGACTCGTTTGACTCGTTTGACTCGTTTGACTCGTTTGACTCGTTTGACTCGTTTGACTCGTTTGACTCGTTTGACTCGTTTGACTCGTTTGACTCGTTTGACTCGTTTGACTCGTTTGACTCGTTTGACTCGTTTGACTCGTTTGACTCGTTTGACTCGTTTGACTCGTTTGACTCGTTTGACTCGTTTGACTCGTTTGACTCGTTTGACTCGTTTGACTCGTTTGACTCGTTTGACTCGTTTGACTCGTTTGACTCGTTTGACTCGTTTGACTCGTTTGACTCGTTTGACTCGTTTGACTCGTTTGACTCGTTTGACTCGTTTGACTCGTTTGACTCGTTTGACTCGTTTGACTCGTTTGACTCGTTTGACTCGTTTGACTCGTTTGACTCGTTTGACTCGTTTGACTCGTTTGAAGCGGGGTCCAGACCTGAATGAGTATACGCTGAGCAGGCTGAGCGCGCACGAATATTCTGATGTGGACGGGTGAAACGGTAGCCAGGACCGCAAGCTTCTACGTCAGAAAGGGTGAGCGTGAACGCATATGCAAGTGTGGACGTGTCATTCGTGGTGACTCGGGGCATTCAACACCACTCGCGAATGCCGAAGAAGGCACATGGCCTGAGCCGACCGTTGTCGGTTTTCTTCCGCACATCAAAGGGAGTTTGGAGTGTATTGCGTTCAGCGTGGATGAGAGAAGCAGATGAGATATACTACATGATATTGAACTATATGGTAGTCCATATGATATTAGGACGGGTTAAGTCCTCATTTTTGCAGATTCGATATTGTTTAAAAATACAAATCTTCAAAGTTACCTGCTTTCCGTGATTTTTACGAAACCCGCCTACAGAAATTAATTTTAATGACCTAAATTATTGAAGGTATCGACTTGCGTCTTTTTTTTTAATCATGAAGGATGGATCTATGTGAATGAATTTAATCCATTGCTAATATTGTCATAAACAGATAATCCAAAATATAAAAATTACATTTTCAATAATAATAATGAAATTACCATATGATAGATGTTAAAGCTCTATTTTACTGAATAATTTGTCTTTCTTTTCTTCACTACACCTTTGCATTATTCTTAATTCATACAGCCAACGTATTCATACCTGTTTCAGAAATAAAATAATTTTTTCAACACCTGCATGAAAATGTGTGCTTTTTTACCCTTGCTGAGCTTGCTCTAAGTTGCTGAGCGGGAGCAAAATGACCAATTTCAGACGTATTCGCGTTTTCTACTTTTCTCCCAAGGGAAAAAGACTTTACGCGCATGCGTATTCGCATAATTTTTTACTTTCCTCCCTGGAGTTTGACGTTACCCTATGGCAGGCCTGCCCCATCGGGTGCAAATACCTCCTGAATTTCTGGGACCCGGGTAACAGCCGAGCGCGGGACTGGTTACGTTGCTAACGACGGCATGGATTGCGGGAGAACTGCATGAGTGTGCGTCCATGTAGGCTCGTACCACGAGTCTGTAGCTTGGGCCCGGACGCCTCTTTGCGATTCTGGGCGCCGGGTCAGGAGTCAAGCGTTGAGCTATTCCTGCTATTCGTTGCTCAGCTCCACGCTCGGCGATGCAATTGTTTGCTACTGTGGGCATTTGATATGATTTGAATTGTACCGTCCTCAATGTGTGGATGATAGTAAGGAACCCCGAGATGATGCATATGTATAAGAAGCAACAAAATTGAAAATGTAGAAACGTATCTATTATAAAATTTCACCGAAACATAACATATTTAGAATGTTATTACTATATAAATAAATAAGTCGCAAAGAAAAAGAACAAAATCGTATTTAACGATATATTATATTTGTCTAGGGGTCATCATTGCATTTAGCGATCGTTGCAAGCGCAAAATTATATGCATAATGAATGTATATGTACATTAGCGTCATACGAGGAATTAACAAAAATTTAGTATGTTGAACTAATAAACCAATTATAATAATATATACATATATATATGCAGGAGCTGTACTTCTGAAAGGCACCAGTTGCCGATCGAGATGAAACTTGGTGGGGTTTTCCGAGGGGTGTGGATAGACCCCAAATATAAAATCTTAGCTTCGGGAATTAATGCGTTCAAAAGATGCAGGGGTAATTGTGCACAAAAGGGTACAGCACACCTTACCGATTTCGATGAAATTTAAAGGTGTTGTAAACCTCAATATTCTCAACAACTTTATCCTATATAACCGCCGCAGATTCTGAGATATTCATAAAAACTTTAGTCAACTTTTCCTCGTGGATTTGAACGAATTTTTTTAAGCGCTTTACTACTGTCACCCCTCTTAACAGTATTTCTGATGACTTATTTCGACACAACGCAATCCACTTTCTACACTGTCTCGGCTATTATATTGGTTGGGGCTAGATTAGTCGGGGGAGACGGGGCAGCGGCCGCGTCCCGCTTGCGGGCGCGTAAAGCATGATAGCGAACCGATGTGAGTTTGAGGATGCTAAAAATGAGACTGTAGTTACAAATATCGCGCGGGGGCTTGCAACAATTGTTTCTTTCCTGTTTTGGTCGA